>CM031602.1:40969267-40999267 GCA_018398815.1 Conus ventricosus | reverse complement strand
AAGGGGACACGAAGGAGATGATGATGGGGTACACGGTCACAGCGAGAGAGAGAGAGAGAGAGAGAGAGGGGAGAGAGAGAGAGAGGAGAGAGAGAGAAGAGAGAGAGAGATGGAGTGAGGAGAGGAGAGACAGGAGAGAGAGAGAGAGAGCGAAGAGATGAGAGAGGAGAGAGGAGAGAGAGAGAGAGAGAGAGAGAGACAGAGGACAGAGACAGAGACAGGAGAGACAGAGTAAAACTTCGCATGCAGAGTAATGATACATAATTATGTTTATGATAATGAAATCTTAGAGAACACATTCTCTCTTCTCCTCTCTCTCTCTCTCTACTCTCTCTCTTCTCTCTCTCTCTCTCTCTCTCTCTCCCTCTCTCCTCTGTCTCTCTCCCTCCCCCCTCCTCTCTCTCTCTCCCTCTCTCTCTCTCTCCCTAAAACGCTTCAAACAAACGTGAATGATGTGTGAGTGGTTGATTATCATGCATTTTATAGTCTTTAGTGTTTACTCTTTGCTTACTACTATCTTTTCTTATTTTTCCTCGATTCTGTACATGTTTGTGTTTATGTATATGTGTGTGTAAAGCATGTTTATGTACATGTACATATTTACATTTTGTATACGAGTGGGTATGTATTTTTTGTTTGTTTGGGTTTTGTTTTGTTTTTTGCGTCTTTTGTTCAGCATAGTAACTTAAATAGTATCCTGTCATTTCCTTGTCACATATGTAATTATAAACATTTGAACACACTATAAGCATTAGCTTGTTGATGTTCAAATTTTCGCGTTTTTTTTTTTTTTTTTTTTTTTTGTAAAGCTATGTGACTGTAAAGTGGAAAATAAATTTGTTTAAACCAGACAGAGACAGACAGACAGACAGACTGACTGACTGACAGACTGACTGACAGACAGATAGACAGAGTCAGAGACACACTGAGAGAAGTAGGACAGAGACACAGAGAGAGAGAGAGAGAGAGAGAGAGAGAGAGAGAGAGAGAGAGAGAGAGAGAGAGAGAGAGAGACAGAGACAAAGAGAGACAGGTAGGCAGGAAGGCAAGGAGGGAAGGTGCGAGAGGAGAGAGAGAAAGGAGAGAGGTGGTGGTGGGGGGGGGGGGGTGGTGGATGGAGCAGGACGGTGATACATGGCGCCTGTCGCGCAAGGACATGATCTAAGAGCGGACCATCACGCGCTGCTCAGGCCCCTGACCTCGCCCGCTGTTTTTGATGCCCGGCCCGTCACGCTTCACAGCCCGCTCGTTTGCTTCCCAACACACACACACACACACACACACACACAACACTGTGACAACACCCCCTCCCTCTCTCTCTCCGTCACACACACACACACACTTCATTCCTCTCTCTCTCTCTCTCTCCTCTCTCTCTCTCCTTTTTCATTCTTCGCCCCTTTGCCCGTCCCCATCCTCCTTGCCCCCCTCCCCTCCCCCCCTCCCCTCACCCCCCCCCCCCCCCCCCCTCCTCGATTGTCCCTCATTTCCTAGTCTCTCCTCTCTGCATCATCGTTTAACGACACAGGTACACGTGCATGTACATAGTGCGTGCGCACGCACGCACGCACACACACACACACACACACACACACACACACACACACACACACACGCACGCACGCACGCACGCACGCACGCACGCACGCACACACACACACACACACACACACACACACACACACACACACACACGCACGCACCTACGCATGCATGCACACACACATGCACGCAGACAAGCACACACAATGCACGCACGCACGCGTGTACGCACGCGCGCGCGCGCACACACACACATATGCACGCACACACACACACGCATGCACGCGCACACACATACACACACTATGCACACATTTGCGCACACACCTCTCGTTCTCTCTCTTATCGCCCATCTCTATTCCCATCTGTAGCACACTCACACACGCTTTCATACACACAACTAAAAGGACACACACACACACACACACACACACACACACACACACACACACACACACACCTTCCGACTGCTCTTCTTCCCTACCCCATTCCAGCCCCACCTCCAAGGTACCCACCCTCTCATCACCTCCCCCCCCCCCCCCCCCCCCCTCCCCCCCCCCCCCCCCCCCCCCCCACCCCCACCACCACCCCATTCTCCTCCAAGTTTTTTTTCTTGGGACAATGAACTGCTCATCTCCGAATTCCATTTCCCCACTCCCACCAGAGACCGACAAGACAAGACAGAATCCAGCAGAGTTGTTGTCGACAGATGGCTCTGTCAGTTAGTGCGCTAGAAAGGTATGAGAGGAGATGGGGGGGGGGGGGGGGGGGGGTGTAAGCAGTGGGAGGCGGAGGGGTGTTGACTTTTTTGTTGTTTTTTTTTTCATCAGAAGATGAGGGGTGGGGTAGGGGAAAGGGTCATTGTATTTTCTGGTGGTGGGAGGTAGTGGGGATATGGGAGAGGGGGGGGGGGGAGAAGAGTTGAGGATGAAGGAGGGGGGTAGAGTTATGAGATTCTGTCGAGTGTCACCTTCACCCTCCACGCATTTGTAACGCCACACCCGCGCATGCCCCCCCCCCCCCCCCCCCCCCCCCCCCCCCCCCCCCCCTCCCCCTCTTTCCAGTTCCAGGGCATCGCTGCACTCCGCTGAACCTCGCTTCGCGGAGGAGATCATGAACCATCAGCCCCCCCCCCCCCCCTCCGCTCTCCCCTCCCAGTACCACACCCCATCCCACTCTCCCACCCTACCCCTTCTCCTCCTCCCGTCCCTCCCTCCCTCCCCAATCGCCCCAGCTCTGCGATGACCTCACAGTGATGACGTTTTTCAGCTCCAGTTGCGTCAGGGGGTTGGATGGATGGCTTCAACTGCGTGCGGACATGTCCCTAGACATTGCTACACTGCGGACATCTCCACTGACATTGCTACACTGCGGGCATGTCCCTAGACATTGCTACACTGCGGGCATGTCCCTAGACATTGCTACACTGCGGACATGTCCCTAGACATTGCTACACTGCGGACATCTCCACTGACATTGCTACACTGCGGGCATGTCCCTAGACATTGCTACACTGCGGGCATGTCCACAGACATTGCTACACTGCGGACATCTCCATTGACATTGCTACACTGCGGGCATGTCCCTAGACATTGCTACATTGCGGGCATGTCCCTAGACATTGCTACACTGCGGACATGTCCCTAGACATTGCTACACTACGGGCATGTCCCTAGACATTGCTACACTGCGGACATGTCCCTAGACATTGCTACACTGCGGACATCTCCACTGACATTGCTACACTGCGGGCATCTCCATTGACATTGCTAAACTGCGGACATCTCCATTGACATTGCTACACTGCGGACATCTCCATTGACATTGCTACACTGTGGACATCTCCATTGACATTGCTACACTGCGGACATGTCCCTAGACATTGCTACACTGCTGACATCTTCATTGACATTGCTACACTGCGGACATCTCCATTGACATTGCTAAACTGCGGACATGTCCCTAGACATTGCTACACTGCTGACATCTTCATTGACATTGCTACACTGCGGACATCTCCATTGACATTGCTAAACTGCGGACATGTCCCTAGACATTGCTACACTGCTGACATCTCCATTGACATTGCTACACTGCGGACATCTCCATTGACATTGCTACACTGCGAACATGTCCCTAGACATTGCTACACTGCGGACATCTCCATTGACATTGCTACACTGCTGACATGTCCATTGACATTGCTACACTGCGGACATCTCCATTGACATTGCTACACTGCGGACATCTCCACTGACATTGCTACACTGCGGACACGTCCACAGACATCGCTAAAGGACAATCAGTCACATGTGAGCCTGGGGAGGTCAAAGTATAGCTGGCAATCCTAACTGGCCATCAGGAAGAAAAGATATCACTTTTGGAGGAGTGCGTTTCGTTTTTTTGTTTTGTTTTGTTTCTTTTTTGGTTCGAGCTGAACGCCGGTATAAGATTAAGATTAAAATTATAGTCCCGTCAACAGCTGAGGTTATCTCAGGACTGTCACCACGTTTCAAACTACCACGTATATATGTTAAAAAAAGGATTAAAAGCAAAACTTTACCCAACCCATTAAAAAAAGATTAAAAGAACCAATCCTAGGATTAAAAACCAACACGTTGAAATCACTAACTTTCTAATTTTTAAATTTCTAACTTTTTTATTATACTGCTTTCGGGTCCCAAAAGATAGAGAGTGTGGTGATACCACCTAATGCTACATCTCATGTTTCATTGATTTCAGCGGGGCAGTATGCTGAAATATTGCTTTCTTATCAAATTCAAAATGATCCACTGACAGTTTGGCTATGTGTATGTAGAAAATAAAATGAACGAATACATAAATAAACAATAATCAAGAAAAACAAAACAACTTGAGATAAGATGCATACATGTAGATATGTCAGTACACCTACTGGCCTTAGGAGACCAAGCCTACATCTGATTCTTGTGTATTACAAATTTACTTGGACAAATAAACAGAGGATGAAAGCAAGCGCCGGCTAACAATTCCTAACGAATTTCATTAGCTCTACATTCACTGTTGGGAAACCACTGTGCAACATGCCCTTCGCTGATGAAGAGAAAGAAAGACAGAAGGGAGGAATGAAAAAGAGGAATCGAACATGTAAATGTAATCTCTTCACAGTTACCAAGTGGGGACCATCGAAGTCAATTCTTCACTAACACACACACACACACACACACACACACACACACACACACACACACACACACACACACACTTGAATCGCCTGTCCGGAATCGATACGTTCATTTGAAGACGTTCTGACTTCGAGCTAATTTGTATCGGGATATTGCACCTGACGTATGCTATTCATTATGATTCTTTATCATTCTTAAGGCAACACATCAAGAAGACTCACCAAATGACTGATCTACCTACCATTAACCCTTTCACCCTCAGTGGTACTGAGATTAAGCATTTTCCAGCGCCGGCTGTTTTTGTTCCTGTAATTATTTTATTGTTTTTCCTCCACCCACTCGCTTCAAATAAACCTGTCGCTACCTTCAAAATATCAAAAGGAAACAAGTTGTAGTTTGAATCTGTAACACGTCCCCCGTTCTCCCGACGTCATCCGCCATCTGTCAGTCTCACCGTGGTCCACCATGCGTACTTAAAGGTCGTGGATTTCCGCCTTCATAACCTTTGCCCCGCGCTGACACTTTTTCACAATGGTACAAATGTAAATTTGCGTAGTCAAATATTCCTCCGGCTAGTAAGCTCTTTCTCTCTCTCTCTCTCTCTCTCTCTCTCTGACTTACTGACTGGGTCGAAGATAATGATTTAATTGATTCATCTCAAGCTGGTTTTAGACGAAATCATAGTGCAATTGATCACATGTTTACCCTTCTGGCATTAATTCAAAAGCAGTTACTCAATCGGAGCAAGCTATACGTTGCCTTTATTGATTTCAAAAAGGCCTTTGACTTAGTTAACAGACAGTACCTTTGGATGATATTAAAGAAGAAAGGAATCAGAGGTAAAATGTACAAAGCTGTCAAAGCCATGTATGAAACTGTCAAAGCTAGTGTAAAAGTGAACAACCAGTGCACTGAACCATTCTTCTGTCCTCGTGGCCTGAGACAAGGAGACAACTGCAGTCCAGTTTTATTCTCGCTATTTATTAATGAACTTGCAATTGATGTAACCCGTAATGGTAAACACGGTGTGAAGCTATCCCCAGATTTAATGGAAATTTTGATACTACTTTTTGCTGATGATGTTCTGTTACTATCTTTCTCGGTTATTGGTCTGCAACGACAGCTGAATATTTTGAGGGATGCCTCGCATAGAATGAATTTATCAGTTAATTTAGATAAAACTAAAGTGGTCGTCTTTCGCAAAGGCGGTTACATTGCAGCGAGAGAAAAATGGTTCTTTGGTAGCAATAAGCTAGAAGTGGTCAATCAGTATAAATACCTTGGTATCATTTTTTCTCCTTCCCTCTCTTTCTCCTACGCTATGGAAGATAGAGCTGCGAAAGCAAAGAGAGGAGTTGTATGTATCTTAAAACTGTTGTGGTCCCTCGGTGAAAAGCATCCAAAAGTGTTCTTTAAATTATTTGATTGTCAAATCCTACCAATGCTAACTTACGGCTCTGAAGTTTGGGATTGATTGCAACTCAGAATTTGATTGAAAAAGTACACCTCTTTGCGTTGAAAAGATTGCTAAATGTTAGCGTTAAGACACCTAATGTCCTGGTCTATGGTGAATGTGGTAGATATCCTCTTTATGTTCATACTTATACAAGATGTGTTAAATATTGGTTGAAACTTTTGAGAATGTCTGATGAGCGTCTGCCTTTAAAATCTTATAAAATGCTATTAGCTCTTCACTATAACAATCAGAACAATTGGGTTTCTACCGTATGCTTTACTTTATACAAATATGGATTCGGACATGTATGGGAACACCAAGGTGTTCAAAATATTCATCTTTTCTCAGAGAATTCAAGCAAAGACTAATCGATTGTTTCATTCAAGGATGGGAGGCTCAGTTGAGAGATAAAAGTCGGTATACATTTTATGCATCTTTCAAACTATCGTTTGGTACATCTCAATACTTATTCGACCTAAAACAGTGTGTACTGAAAAAGACCTTAATCAGATTTAGATTAGGTGTTTCAGCATTACGAACGCATCGGTACCGATACTCTAATAATGTCTCCACTAACTGTCCATTTTGTGAGAGTGTCCCAGAAAGTGAACTTCATTTTATATGCGTCTGTCCCAAATACTCAAATGTTAGAGAAAAATACATTCCCTGTAAGTATTACAATTACCCTTCTTCTTTCAGGTTATCGTTACTGATGTGTGACACTAAATGTATGTGCAGACTGGCTGCATATCTAACTGATGCATTTAAAATCCGTAATCTTGCTATTTCGTCTGCAGGTTAGTATGGATGTTAATCATATTTATTTGCAATATAGTATCTTGACATGATTTCCCTTTGTACCCCCTCCCCTTGACATGGGCAGAAGGCCTGGCTCATTAAACTTTTGTCATTGTCATTGTCATTGTCTCTCTCTCTCTCTCTCTCTCTCTCTCACACACACACACACACACACACACACACACACACACACACACACACACACTTTCTCTCCCTTTCCCTGTAAAACTGCACCGCATTCATACCAAAACTCGCCCTCCTCTGTTGGTTGTCAGGGACAAACATGGTCTTCTTCCATGCTGATAACTGTCCGCCAAACACGAGCGGGGATCTTGAGGTTCATATTTCGCTGGCAAAATTTGAATTGTGGTTCATCTCTTGAATCAGATAGTGAGTGAGTATTCATCAGTCTGCAGTCAACCCACACACACGGAGCAGCACGGGAAACACAAAAAGATGTATCAAGATGAATTCCGTCGAAGTGGGAGTAAAGTTTCTTTAGTAAAAAGAAAAAAAAAAGTCTCCATAGTCAACTGCTGCATTGGTCAAGTTGTTAACATCGTCATTTTTAAGAAGTTAAAAATCCTCGGGGCGACAGTCGATGGGACGAAAGGCATCAGACCCCATACTACGATTAGCAGCTCCTGAGAAATCTCCTCTTAAGTACCCACCCCCCTCACACACACACACACACACACACACACTTTTTTCTTTTCTTTTTTTCTAACCCTGCAAAACCTTGTGTCACACTGTGACACCTTGGCATCCTTTTCAGACTCCCTATTCCCCACTCCATTTTTCTCCATGGCGCGTGGCAGAAACGGGACAAGCTGTCATTTGGGTGACTTATGCACAGCCGAAAAGAGGACTGGGGGCCATGGCCACATGCACATATCCCGTGTCTGTTTGGTATTACGATCAAATCTGCAAGGTGTTACTGGGCGAGAGGTTTCCGTTTAATTCATTCACAGCATACCATAAGAAACAATACCGTGTTATGTTGTCTTGAAAAAAAAAAAGTGAAGACGTGGGTGGGGACGGGAGGGGTGGTGAAATGAGTAGATTCATAATAGCATCATCACGAAAAGATCAAACCAGTCCAGCATCAAACAAGACACACCACCACACTGATGTAACGAAAGAACGTACTCTTCATTGTGCCGTATTCTCATGAAAAAACAACAACAACAACAACAAAACAACAACAAAAACCAGCCTCAGAGACTCTTTCCAAACAAAGGCGGGAAAGCGCCAAGGACGTCTTCTCTTTTCTACGCTGTTCACCTAACCGGAGGTTATAACTCAAGAAACCCTTCCGAATTCCATCAGCTCTATATTCACTGCAGGTAGACCATTGCGCAATCGGCGTTTCGCTGATGACATCGACCTTTCGGGAAGCAGCGATGCAGAATCGCTAGAACTCGACACCACTAGACTGGAAAAGGGATCAAGGGCACACGGACGACAGACAGGTTCGAGGGAGGGAGGGAGAGAGAGAGAGAGAGAGAGAGAAGAGAGAGGAGAGAGAGAGAGAGAGAGAGAGAGAGAGAGAGAGAGAGAGAGAGAGAGAGAGAGAGAGAGAGAGAGAGAGAGAGAGAGAAGAGAGAGAGAGAGAGAGAGAGAGAGAGAGAGAGAGAGAGAGAGAGAGAGAGAGAGAGAGAGAGAGAGAGAGAGAGAGAGAGAGAGAAGAGAGAGAGAGAGAGAGAGAGAGAGAGAGAGAGAGAGAGAGAGAGAGAGAGAGAGAGAGAGGGGTGGGATTGGGAAAAAGAGGGGTGAGCCGGAGAGGTCATGCGACCCTGTCGGGGCAACGAGGTCAGAGTTGACTGGATGTCCATGGCTGACAGCCCAGCCCTCTGCAGTGACCAACAGTCTGTAATGTTGCCATTGTGGAATGTGCCTAGCATTTTGACTAGGAAACCGTCCTCTATATTGACCAACAGTCTGCCATTGTGGAATGTACCTAGCATTTTGACTAGGAAACCGTCCTCTATATTGACCAACAGTCTGCCATTGTGGAATGTGCCTAGCATTTTGACTAAGAGAACACGCTCTCTGTAGTGACCAACAGTCTGTAATGTTGCCATTGTGGAATGTACCTAGCATTTTGACTAGGAAACCGTCCTCTATATTGACCAACAGTCTGCCATTGCGGAATGTACCTAGCATTTTGACTAGGAAACCGTCCTCTATATTGACTAACAGTCTGCCATTGCGGAATGTACATAGCATTTTGACTAGGAGACCGTCCTCTGTATTGACCAACAGTCTGCCATTGTGGAATGTACCTAGCATTCTGACTAAGAGAACACGCCCTCTGCAATGACCAACAGTCTGTAATGTTGCCATTGTGAAATGTACATAGCATTTTGACTAGAAGACCGTCCACTGAATTGACCAACAGTTTGTAATGTTGCCACTGTGGAATGTACATAGCATTTTGACCAAGAAAACACGCCCTCTGCAGTGACCAACAGTTTGTAATGTTGCCACTGTGGAATGTACATAGCATTTTGACCAAGAAAACACGCCCTCTGCAGTGACCAACAGTTTGTAATGTTGCCACTGTGGAATGTACATAGCATTTTGACCAAGAAAACACGCCCTCTGCAGTGACCAACAGTTTGTAATGTTGCCACTGTGGAATGTACATAGCATTTTGACTACGAGAACACGCTCTCTGCAGTGACCAACAGTCTGTAATATTGCCATTGTGGAATGTACCTAGCATTCTGACCAAGAAAACACGCCCTCTGCAATGACCAACAGTCTGTAATGTTGCCACTGTGGAATGAAACTAGCATTTTGACTAGTAGACTACACTCTGCAATGACCAACAGTCTGTAATGTTGCCATTGTGGAATGAACCGAGCATTTTGACTAGTAGACTACACTCTGCAATGACCAACAGTCTGTAATGTTGCATTGTGGAATGAACCTAGCATTTTGACTAGTAGACTACACTCTGCAATGACCAACAGTCTGTAATGTTGCCATTGTGGAATGAACTAGCATTTTGACTAGTAGACTACATCTGCAATGCCCAACGTCTGTAAGGTTGCAATTGTGGAATGAACCTAGCATTTTGACTAGTAGACTACACTCTGCAATGACCAACAGTCTGTAATGCTGTCAATGTAGAACGCACCTAGTGGTGTGACAAAGACAACAACGCCCTCTACAGTGGCCAACAGTCTGTAATGTTGCCAGTGCAGAACGCACCTAGCGGTGTGACAAAGACAACACGCCTCTACAGTGGCCAACAGTCTGTAATGTTGCCACTGTGGAACGTACCATGGAGTTTGACCAAGAGAATGCGCTCTCTGAATCCTAGTAAGACATCACGAATAAATTATTTTTTAATGACGCCAATATTATTGTAGTAAATACTATTATATCCAAAATGTCGATGTTGTACAACTGTATCAGGTCACGTGGTCTAAACAATTAAAAATTCTCTCTCTCTCTCTCTCTCTCTCTCTCTCTCTCTCTCTCTCTCTCTCGTGTGTGTGTGTGTGTGTGTGTGTGTGTGTGTGTGTGTGTGTGTGTGTGTGTGTGATTGCGTGCGTGCGTGTGTTTGTGCGTGTGTGCGTGTGTGTGTGTGTGTGTGTGTGTGCGTGTGTGTGTGTGTGGTGTGTGTGTGTGTGTGACAGTGACAGTGAGAGACAGAGAATGACAGAGAGTGAGACGGAGAGAGAGCGAGACAGATAGACAGCCAGATATACAGAGAGAGAGAGAGAGAGAGAGAGAGAGAGAGAGAGAGAGAGAGAGCGTTTAGCGCCACTCTAAGTAAAGAATTATTCTAACATGGTGGGGGTGGAGATGTGCAGGGGATGGCGGTGCAGGGCGCGGGGAGGAGGGAGGGGGGGGGGGAGGATAACGCACACAACTGTATACACTCCACTTTATAAATTAGGTCAACCAAACAACAATGCACTTCCTGTACCGTCGGTTCGCGCGCTCCTCTTGGTAAGAGCCATCCCAATTTCAGACCGGCGCTGTGACAAAGAGGTTATACAATACAATACAATACAATACAGCACAATACATTACGATGCGGTACAACACAATACAATACACCACAAAAGCTTAAACGTCAGGGTGACAAAAGCAAGCCTGGTGGAACAAATCCCGCGGTTGTTACGCTCATGCTTGACTGCCTTAGTGACCTGTAGGAGTGGTGTGTGGTGCGTGCGTGCGTGCGCGCGTGCGTGCATGAGCTTTTTGACACGCTCGAGTGGCCGCCAAGTGAGTGGGTGAGCGCGAGCAGAGCCCGAACGCTCGGCTGTGGCGGGTCAGCGGAGGCGGCGGTCTCTGTAGTGCGTCTTGGCCGGCTGTGTCTTTTTGCTGCCTGTCGACAGCATTATGCAACAGGTTTACAACTTCCTCTTCCGCTCTGTGCTCACGTGTCTGTCTGTCTGTCTGTCTGCACGGTGTTTACGTTTTTTCCTTTCTGATGCTGTCTGATATGTCGTTTTCCTTCCTTTTTACAGTATAGCGGCGCACGCCTTGACTTGTGTGTTTTGTGTGTGTGTGTGTGTGTTGTGTGTGTGTGTGCGTGCGCGCGCGTGCGTGCGTGTGTGTGCGTGCGTGAGTGCGTGTGCGTGCATGTGTGTGTGTGTGTGAGTGTTTTGTGTGTGTGAGTGTGTGTGTGCGAGTGTAGTTTCAGTGTGTTCGCATAGCAAACTCTCTCTCTCTCTCTCTCTCTCTGTGCGTGCGTGTGTGTGTGTGTGTGTGTGTGTGTGTGTGTGTGTGTGTGTGTGTGTGTGTGTGTGCGTGTGCGTGCGTGCGTGCGTTGCGCCTCTCTCTCTCTTTCTCACACACACACTCCGCCCCCCTCTCTTTTCTCTCTCTCTCTCTCTCTCTCTCTCTTTTCTCTCTCCTCTCTCTCTCTCTCTCTCGTGTCTGTGCGCTTGAGTGCAAATGTTCTTGCTCTTTGTGAAACTGACCACTCCACTTTTACATAATCCTGTGTGTGTGTGTGTGTGTGTGTGTGTGTGTGTGTGTGTGTGTGTGTGTGTGTGTGTGTGTGTGTGAGTGCGCGGGGCGGGGGTGTGTTTGTGTGTCTGTCTTCAAATTTTGTTCACCTCTGAATACATAAACCTCTGTTGACATGGGCCAATGCCTAATCAGTAAAAATGTCAGTGTCATTGTTCGTGTCAATCTCTCTCTCTCTCTCTCTCTCTTCTCTCTCTCTCTCTCTCTCTCTCTCTCTCTCTCCGTTTGCTTATTTTTTTGTCGGGTTGGGTTGGGCCCGGGTTTTTTTATAAAAGGGTTAAACTGTCAGTGTCACATCTCCCCTTCTCTCTCGCTCCCTCTTTTCTCTCTCTCCTCTCTCTCTCCCACACACACACACACACAACAACACACCCACCCCCCAAAACCAACACAACATACACACCACCCCGGCGACACAAAAACACACACACACACACACCCCAAAACACACAGAGATTTTTCCCCCCTTTTTTGGGTCAAGTGTCTTTGGTTTCTTCTTTTGTTTATTAAATTCCCTTACGTTTGTTCAAAACATTTTTTCAGGGGGGAAAAGGAAAACAAAACACGACACGTTTTTGGGCAAGGTATTTCAATAAATCCCCCCTCAATAAAACTGCTGTGAACAATGAACGGGCCCAACACCCCCACCCCCCCCCCCGGGAAACCCGGGGGTTTAAATTTAAAGCAAAGCCCCCGATTTTCCGGACCCCAGACTGTGCTGCGTAAACTAAAAAAAAAAAAAAAAAAAAAAAAAAAATTTTTCCACGTTTACTTCTTCCGTATTTTTTTTTTAGCCCCCCCCCCCACCCCCCCCCCCACCCCCCCCCCCCCCCCCCCCTTCCCCATCACTTTTCCCAGGGGCTTTTTTCACGGAAAAAAGGACCGTGCCCCTTTCCCCACGAATAAAAGAATCCCCTTGGGCCCCCCCTTCCTTCCCCCCCCGGCCCCGTCCCCCTTTTTTCCCCCCGGTTTTGGGCCCCCCCCCCCCCCCCCCCCCCTTCCCCAACCCCCCCCCCCCCCCCCCCCCCCCCCTCCCCCCCCCCCCCCCCCCCCCCCTTTTTTTTTCCCTTTTTAAAATCTTAAAAGGTTCCTCGGAAAATTTCCGGGCCTTTGCCCTTTTTCTTCCCATTTTTTTTCATAAGTCGAGGCAACCCCCGTCCTGTATCCCAAAAATACAGAGGGGGAGAGAGAGAGAACGGGCCCAGAGATACTGGTTTTCACTTCACTAGCACATACCCTACACATACATTTGGGGTTTTCCTGTGTTGTTGTATAGCACAGAAAAAATCAAAATTTTTGTTTTTGTAAAGAAAAAACCGTGGTTTGGGAGCCCGCAAAAGGGGAAGGGAAAGAAAACAGAAGCTTTGGGCCGTTTCGACCTGAAAGGGTCTTCTACAGACAAGATTAGACAAAAAAAAAAAACAAAAAAAAAACCCCAAAAAAAAACAACAACAAAAAAAATTTGACGGGCAAAAAGAAACGGGCCCAGCAAAAAGAAGGGGACAAAAAAAAACATTTAATAAAAGGGAAAAGGGGAAACCCAAACGGTCCCTTCCACTTAAAGCCGGGTTTTCGTTGTCGCCCGCCCCCAAACCTTTTCCCCCCACCGAAGGGTTTCCAGAGGGGAGTGGACGACACCACGCTGATTCATATCCACTGGCTTCCCATGCAAAACTCTTTTCTGCATTACCACAACACACACCCTTTTTTTCTAAGAATCAACCATGTTATTTTTAATTAAAACATGCGAAATGTCCCCCTATGAAATAATCACTTTTTTTTAAGCCCACCTACAGAGAATTTTGGTTCTCTAATGACAACACATCATTCTTTTTTTTTTAACAGCTTTCTGACAATTATTTTACTCTTGTATGTGACAACACGATACGTTTTTAAAATGGAACACACCCGAAGTGTTCTCCAATGAAATTTTTCATTATTATTTCTTTAGAAAAAACCTTAATACTTCTCAAAAACAACGTACATCTTTTTTTTTTTCCCTAATAACACACTGTTGATTGTTCTCTAAGACAACGTATTATTTTGCTATGAAATATGCTGATAATAGCTGAAATCTAAAAAATGTGTTTTTTTTTACGAAAACATATATAGGGGGTTTATTTTTCATGACACACACCGTTGAATGTTCCTAATGACAACAACAATTTTTCTTTTTATTCTCAATGGAAACACACTGCTGACGCGTTCTCAAGACAACAATTACGCTTTTTTTTTTTTTTTTTTTTTTTAATGTTTTCCTAATAACATATTTTTTTATTAAAACATTCGATCAGGTTCTCCAATGACATCTTTCTTTTTTCTGAAAACATCTTTTGGGTATGTTTTCGAACCACACCAACAACTCCCTTTCCCTTGCATACAGCATGGTGTTTAGTTTTTTTTGTGACAACATTTTTTTCTCTCGGGAAAACGAAAGCATAATACAACACACTGATTAATTTTGTTGTCACTGCTTGAAGCTATTTGTAAGCAATTGTATGCTTTGTGGGCTTTCGTGCTTTCGTGTGTGGTGCGCGCGCGCGCGCGCGTGGTGGGGGGGGGGGGGGGGGCGCATGTGGCACACGCACATTCTGAGGTGGAAACTTTTCCCAAAATTTCAACCCGTTCTTCAAAAGCTTTTTTTCCCCAACGGGCCGCACAAAATTAAAAATGCACAAAGTGGACATCCCCCACATTTTTATCGTTTTGTTTTTCGCACCGCTGAACTTGAACGTCCTTTTTTTTTTAAAAAGGGCAGCAAATCGAAGAAATTTCCCCGCCTTTCATTTTTTTTCTTCCGCAAGGGTTTTTTTTTTAATAAGCCGAAGTTCCTTTCTTTATTCTTATGAGAACAAACTTTCCACCTTCCCCTCTCTCTTTTTCTCTCTCCTCCTCTCTCTTTTCTCTTCCCTCCCTCTCTCTCTCTCTCTCTCCTCCCCCCCTCCCTCTCTTTTCCCTTCGAGTGGCCCTCTCATTAGTTTTTAAATTTCCCTTCTCCTCCTTTTGCTTTAAATTTCCGTACACGCTACGAAACCAATCGGAACGTTTTTTTCAATGGCGTTGCATGAAGGATAGGATAAACAGTACTTACTGAAATATGAATTCGTGCCTGGCCCCCAAAACTACATTACCTTCTTTTTATTTGAATACGGGGGAAATTGTAAAGGAAAGAAAAGCATCAAAGAGTGCCCCCCCCCCCCCCCCCACTCTCCTCTGGTGGTGTGTGTGGGGTGTGTGTGTGTGTGGTTTTTCGTGCGTGTGGGGGGATGTGGGCAGGGGGGATGTGTGTTGGCACGTTGTGGTTTCGGAAATTCCGTACTCGGGAGAGAGAGAGGAGAGAGAAGAGAGAAGAAAAAAAGAGGTACTCGTAAAAAGAGAGGAGAGAGAGAGGAGAGAGAGGACGAAGTGAGACAGAGAAGGGGAGAGGGGGGGGGGAGAGCAAGTCATGTTGTGTAAACCCAGACGAGTACAGAGGGCCCCTCAAGGGTTGCATAAATGGAAACCCAAATACCAAAATCACATGCAAACACTGCATACAAAATCACGGGCCCTGTTCGCCTAAAGACCAAAATAAAACAAAAATATTTGTCGAATTACTTATTCGTTACGGGTCTATTCATTTATGCATCAATTTTACAAAAACCTGTCGGGCCATACCCTCGCAACACTTCCCCTTTTTTGCGCGGGGAAACTTGGTGCGGAGTTTACGTGTGGTGTGTGTGTGTTGTGTGTGGTGGCGTCGTTTATCGCAAGTGAAATTTATTTACTTTTGCTTGATCTGGGGGAAAAAAAAAATGATTAAAAAATCACTCCCAACTCCTTTTTTGAATTGACATTGCAATAAAAACATGGGGGCTGCGTGTTCGTGTGTTGGTGTGTGTGTGGGTGTGTGTGGTGGGGTTGGGTGTGTGGTGTGTGCGTTATCGCAAGTGAAATTTTTCACTTTCTGCTTGATCGGGGAAAAAGAAAGATTAGATTTTTTCACTCTCCAACTCCTTTTTGATATTAGACATTGCAATAATCATGGGACATCGGTTCTTTGTGTGTGGTGTGTGTGTTGGGGGGGAGGGGGGGGCATATGTGTTTGTGTGTGTTGTGGGGAGCGGTGTGTGGTGTGAGCGGCGTGTGTGTGTGCATGCGTGCGTGCGTGCGTCCGTGCGTGCGTGCGTGTGTGCGTTTGAATTCAGTTACACGATTCAGCAGAGCTAATAATCTTTCTCTTTCCCCACCACTTTCCCCCACAATGCCCATTTCCACCCCCACCCCCTTCCAACCCCTGCTAATCCTGACCGCCCTCTCCCTTCCCCCCCCTCCCGTTCCCCCCCACCCACCCCCACTTTTCCCCCCTGCCCCCATACCAAAAAACTGACCCAACCCAAAAAGGGTTTCGAAGAGTTCGTTCCTCTCAAAGACGGTGATGGCCAAAACCACGGTTTCATCCCCCCAGCCAACGCTGGCCGCGAAGCCAGAACATTCGGAAAGGGCCCGGGGTGGACGGAAATCCCCGGGTGAGGGCGTAGGGCCAGCTGATTTTCCGTCTTGGCCAGTCGTCGTCTGCTTTTTTTTTGACGGGCAACGTGGGGCCGATCAAGTCCACGCCGCCGACCACCTTTCCTCGTAATTCCGTGGGGGGTTGGGGGGGGGCCCTGACCTGCTGGGCCCGGAAGACCTCGATGAGATCCGGGTCGGCTACATTTTCTTTCCGGGGTTTTTAATAAGCCCCCTTGGTGGGCCCCCCCCCCCCCCCCCCCCCCCCCCGCCCCCCCCCCCCTCCTCCTCCTCCTCCTCCTCCTCCCGTACACCTTTTCCTGTTAGCTGTTTGGGGAAATTTTTATAGGGGAAAGTTCCTCCCTCCCACTCACAACGGGTTTTTTTTTTTTTAAATCGTTAGAGGTAGTTTCTACCTACCACTCAAAAGAGATTTTTTTTAAAAAAAATCTTTTAGAGGTGTTTCTATCTACCACCCCAAATGAAGACTTTTTTTTTATTAAAAATGTTTTTTTATAGGTAGTTTCTACCTACAACTCCAAGGGGGGGATTTTTTTTTTAAAACTTTTGGGGTAAAGTTTTTTTTTTCACAAATGGGGGACTTTTTTTTAAAAAATCATTTTGAGGTTTTTCAACTACCACCACTATGGGGCCTTTGTTTCAATCGTTTATGAGGTATTTTCTAACTACCACTCCATGGGGGTTTTTTTAAAAATATTTAGAGGTAGTTTCTACCTACCATCAAAGGGAGCCCTTTTTTTTTTAACTTTTAGATTTTTTTTCTATTACCACCACAATGAAGACTTTTTTTAAATAATTTTTTTGTAGGTAGTTTTACTCCCACCAAAATGGAGACTTTTAAAAAAAAAACTTTTATAGGTATTTCTCCAAGGCAGGCAAGGCAATTTTTTATTCTACCCACATGGGAAAAACGGAAATATAAGACAAAATTCACACAAAATGAAAAATCGCAATCAGAACAGAGTGTACCCAAAAACCAAGTAAGAAAAATAAACGAGCAAACCCAAAAAAATTAAGCATAAAGAAAATTTCTAGACATTTTTTTCCTAACATAGGCAAACTTTGTGTAATTTGTAATTATTTTATAAATTATTAAAAAAATCTTTTTTAAAACTGTAATATAATTCTTTGTTTGATTAAGAGTTTCTTGTTTTTTGTGAAACAAAATGTTGAATTTAACAACATTCGGCCGTAAAAAGAAGTATCGCGGGAGGGTTTTTTTTCTTTGCATCAAAAAAGGCCCCGAACAAATAAAAAAATTTCATTGCAAAAAATTTGCATGCAATTTGTCAAAAAAATTCTTTACATTAGTGTGCAGCATAGGTAGTTTATTTACAGGCAAATTAAATTATTTTTTGTTCAAAAATTTTGTAAGAACCCATGTAATTTTTGGGGTAAAACTAATAGTAGGACAACACCAAATGATTTTTTAAAACATTCATAGTTATAAAATTCATATTTCAACACTGTCCAGGTAGTAAAAAACTATTTTTAAAGGAAACTTTTTTTTTTCTTTTTAAAAACCATAATGGTGTACTCAAGGTGTTCTATTTACCAAAAAATTCCCAAAACCCAATTTCATTTAAAATTATGGATGTATTTGATATATTTGTTTTCATGAATTAATTATACATTCTAGAAACTTTTTATAACAAAAATTTAATTTATAATATGGGGTTGATAAAAAGGTTAAACCAAAATGAAAAATTTTGGGATTTAACAATGCCCGGGAAAGGGGAATTTTCCCCCCGTTTAAAAAACCCCCAAAAACCCAGAAAGGGGGGTGTCGACGCGTAGTTTTAGAACCACTTAAAAAATTTTTAAAACTGTAATTTTTTGGACAAGATCTTTCTTTAAAAACCCCCCAAATTTCCCCATGTAAGAATTGGAAATACGTTTTATCAAAAAATCCCCCCGGGTCTGCGGGAGCATAAAATAATTTAGCTTTCCTCATCAAAGCAAACATTGCTCGAGAGCCCGGGTCAAACAGTTTCACGCTGGAAACATTTTCGTTATTATATTCAGCCTAAACCCTAGAACAAAAAAATCATGGACGACCCTTAGTTTTTCGCCCTAAAAAAATCAGGAAAACGTTAACCTTACCTTTAGAAAAAAAAACCAAACTTTACATTTTTTTTGATTTAGTTCAATTTTTCCCTTTTATCACAAAATTTTTTAAAATAGATTTTAAAACCCTTTCTGTATCCAAACGGAGTTTCTGAAAAGATCACAGTGTCATCTGCATATAAAAGGAAATAAATTCAACAAAATGTCAAATCTATTCGCCTATGCCTTTTTCAATTGCTTCTTTTGCGACAGCACAAGGCCCCCCTGTCGTAGACTAAATTTTCTTTCTACTTTTAAAAACAAGGCAAAAAAATACAGTGAAAAGTTTTTCCTTGTCTTAAAACCCAACATTAGAACAAAAAAATCAGAATAACCCAAATTGGCAGAACACATGATTGGCTTGAGAATCAATTTTGAAAATTTTTTTAAATTTTTTGCTATAAACCACTTTTTTTCAATTTATGCCACAAAAAACGACTTAATTTTTGCGAATCCTTTTCATAACCCAAAAAAGCACATTTAAAGACGTTCTTTTTTAAACCAAATATCAATCGCCAAAAAGGTAAGATAAGAAAAGTAAGTTGGGTTATAGCCCAGCCACCGCAGAGGGCCACACGGGCTGTACATAAAGGTAAACAATGATCAAGTTGAAAAATTACCCGAAAGCCGCTTGTTAAATACCCAAACAAATCGAATGTTTCAAAAAACATCTTTTAAAAACGTTCATCAAAATACTTAAAAACAGTTTCCAAAACAGGATGTATGTTACCCACGGTTTTTCCCGGGGTCAAAAACACCTTTTTTTTTTGAATTAGGATGTAAAACCCCAAGCCCCCAATCTTTGGTACTTTACCAGAAATTTAATATAAGTTAAACAATTTGAATTAATTTAGATTTTCACCCCCGATTTTTTTTCAGAAATTTCTTTTGCAATTTTTACTGCCCACTGGGCTTTGTTTTTTTAAATTTTTTTAAGCAATGCTTAACTTCATTTGGGTGATTAAATACCCCCAAAAGGTTTAAAACGGTGCTTTAAAGGACACTTTTCCCAGAACTTCGCAGCATTTTTCTACATCCCACATTCATTTTTTTTAAAAATTTAAAAGAAAGCAGGCAGCGGGGTTAAAACGGTGGATTTTCTCTTCTGCCTTTTAAAAGATAGTCCAATAACCCTTTTGGTTTTTTTAACTTAATTGACTAGTTTTAGCCATTTCGGGGGATATAGTTTCTCATTTTTTTTTTAGTGTTTTCTTATATGTTTTGCTGCACGCCCTTTTCCCCCTTTTAAAAAATAAATCATTTTTTATAAAAAAACCTCTTTCCCCTACAACGGCAAAAATTGTTTCTTTTAATTTTACAAATTTCATTAAACCTTGGTTTATCCTTCTTTTTTTTTTTTATTTGGGTTTTGGCCCCTTTTCCCTCCTCTTTTTTTCATTTTTAGTGCATTTGCACTTTCAAGTAATAAAACATTAAACTCTCCCACAATTTTTAATTTACATTGTTTACAGTAATTTTATCGGGGTTTGTAACAAGTCATCTATCAGTCCTTTTGTGTAATTTTTGAAACAAAAGTCATAAACAAAAGTTGCTTTAAAAGATTATTCCACCCCTTTACATAATGAATTGGCATCGTCAGCATGCGAAATCGCGCGTTTTCTCTGTTCTCCCCCTTGAATAATTGAAAATTTTTAAATGGTAATGGGCAAAAACATCTGAAAATAATTCAAAAAATCACCCAACTAAAACAACAACACTATCAAATAAATCAAAGAAACACAGGTAACCCACAGAGCTTTTTTACAAGTCTTTATTTTTTCCATAATCTCTACCAGATCTCCATTCATGTAAAAGCTGATTTTGCTTGCAAAAGCTTTTAAATTTCAGTCCCATATTGTTTGTCGCTATTTCAATGACCTAACAGGAAATTTAAATCTCATCAAGAACGCTCAGCAAACAAATTATTGCCCAAACAATTCATTTAGCTGCCCCGATTTTGAGTTAAAGCCCCCTAACAGACAAATGTATCAATCCCAAAAATTTTTCAAAATTGTATTTGTAAATCATTATAAACATTTCAATTAAAGAAAGGTGTCCCTCTGGTTCAATTAAAACACAACACAAAATTTTTCTTTTCAAAAATGGAGCACAAAAACAAAAAACAATCCCACTTTGACACAATCAAAATCCACAAATTAAACTACCTCAGACTCAGCAAAAAGGTTTTTTAAATCGTTTTTCTTCAAAGACTGCATGTTTAAAAAAACAGTCTTTTATAATACTGTATACCCCCAGATTTTTTTTTTATTTTGCTTTAAATTTTTTAAAACGCAGTATATCCTCAATTCAACAGTATCAACATCAGCAATTTTTTTTTCTGAGATGCAGACAAAATCATACTTTTAAAAAGTCCACAAAAACAGGAAAAAACAAGCTTGACAAAGGGAAACACACCCCGTTGAGAGCAAAAAACTTTAGCATCTATCTGGATTCTCCCTTATAGTAAAGGTATTGCTTTGTGCCCCCTTGTCAAGATTATCATTTCTTTTTCTTTCTTTCCTATTTGTCATTATTCTCATTACTAAAAAACATTACTTTCACCGTATTGCCAATTTTTTTGACCACTGCTATCAAAAAGGTTTTTTCGAATCACTAGGGCCTTTTCTTGCTGGCCATCTTGGCGACCATCTGACAAATAAGCATTGCTGTTTCAAATGATAACAAGACCAATGTCTGTATTCCCTTTCCATATGCCAACCCCCCCCTTTTTTTTAGACCTTTCCCACCTCAAAACGTCGTAAAATCTTGCAGTTTGTCAACAAACACCGCAACCCATCTTTTCTGTCCCTCCTACCCCTTTCACTTCGCGACACCTTTTTTTATCAGCCATCTATAAGTTTTGAGCCATTTATGGTCCACACTTTTTCTTCAACACTTGATTGTAACACTTGACTATAACAAATTATCATGGTTTCAATAGATTTATAAACCCTTTTTTTTATCTTCATTACGTTTAGCACCCAAAAATTATCATACATTACGTCGACACACATCAGTCATAACATCCATACCACAACCCTGCTCACAAAAAAGTGTGCATCAATAATATCTACATCGGGTGCTAATAAGGGGTAATAACTCCCTCACCCTTCTGGGTTGAGAAAAAGCAAGGGGGCTTTTTTTTTTAAACTTTTATGAGGGTTTTTACCACCCCCACTAGGGACTTTTGTTTCAATCGTTTTGAGGAGTTTTAATACCCTCACTAGGGGGGTTTTAAAAAAGTTTTTGAGGTATTTTCACCTACATCACATGGGACTTTTTTTAACGTTTTTGAGGAAATTTCTACTACCACTCACTATGGGGAAACCCTATTTTTTTCTTGTGTGTTGGGGGGGGGGGGGGGGGGGGGGGGGGGGCGATTATTTATAACATGTTTTTACCTTCCATTTAAAATGGGGACTGATTGTGTGTGGTGTGTGGTGGTGTGGTGCGCCGCCGCCCCGGTGGCCCCGCGAGCGGGTGCGGCGGCGTTGGGGGGTGTGGTGTTTGGAGAGAGAAGGGAAAAAGAGAGAAGGAGAGGAGAGAGGAGAGATTTTAAACGCCAAAACTACTTTCTACTTAACACTCACAATGGGGACACAGTATTCCTCTTCGTATGAACACGGAACGTTAATTTCATACATACTTAAAGATAAGGGGTGGGAAGGGGTAAAAGGGGGGGGGGGGGGGGGGGGGGGGTTTTTTTGAAACTCCGTTTGCGGCAAGCACTGTTGACAGGGAAGCCCAAACAAAGGGCATGCAGTTTTTCTTTCGGGGGGGGGTAAATTCACCCCTAAACACTAAATGGGTTCATCTACTTTCCGTACACGGTTGGAAAGAGAAAGGCATAACGCACCTCTGGAAAAAAACCCCCAAAATTTTCCTGATCTGCTTTGGGGTTTTCCGGGCCCCTGCGTTTTAAAATTAAAGGGGGCCCGCGAGGTTCAATCAGAATCCTGTGTTTTCATTTGGTAAAAAGTGGGGGGGGGGGGGGGGGGGGGGGGGGGGGGGGGGGGGGGGGGGGGGGGGGGGGGGGGGGGGGGGGGGGGGGGGGGGTTGTGGGAAGGAGTATTCCCAAACCCCCTCCACCCCCACCCCCCCCTAACCCCCCCCCCCCCCCCCTAAAACCCCAGGGGCCCCCCCAGCGCCCTTTTCCCCCACCCCCCGCCCATGGCGACGTGGGGGCCGGCCCAAAACCATCGTTGGGGGGGGTGGACTGGGCTATAAGAAAATACAAACTCAAAACGGTGATGGAACGGTTTTTCATCAACTGAAAAAGGACGCTGCTCGGGGCGCGGGTTTTGACGTGGGCCGTACCATCAGCACTAACCCCAGTCTTTTCCCCCCTTCTCTTCCCCTTCTTCGTTTCTCCTTCTTCTCCGCTCCTGGCCCAAAAACCCCCGGCCACCGTTTGGGAGGCTTTAACGGGGCACCGTTCTTATCCCCTCAGCGTTGACTCCCCGGAGAAAAAAGTGGGGTTTTTCCCCCCCCCACCCCCCCCCCCCCCCCCCCCCCCCCCCCCCCCCCCCCCCCCCCCCCCCCCTATCCTTACTCCCCTTTCTTTTTCCAGGTCCCCATGCGCATTAAAAAATTCGAAACGACCCATCGATGGAACGACACAGGCCACCGATTTACTGATTACTTAAAACCATTACCGAAACAAAACAACTGCCAAAAAGGGCGCCTCGGGAACGGAGCCTTCTGTCAACTTCCAACAGATTTGGATCCCCCTTTTCATCTTAAACCCCACCAAAAATGGTGACTTCAATTCGGGGAACTAGGTGTCATTCTTTAATCACACCACCCCAAAACCCCCCTTTTTTCCTCTCCACTCTCCCCCTCTCTGAGAAAGTCGGTTCGGCACAGAAAACAAATTATTTGCTAAAAACCAAGTGGATTAAAAAAAGAAAATTCCCCAAAACCCTTTTTTTTTTTTTTTTTTTTTTTTTTTTTTTTTTTTTGGTAAATTTCATGTTTCATTACTCAAAAGTTTTAAAATTTCCGAAGTAAATGTACTTCAAAGAATTTTCTATTTAGCAAAAAGGGTTCTTTTGCAGCGCCATGTTCACTGCAAAGTTACCCCCTTTGCGGAACGGTGTGGATCCGCCCCTTTTTTTCGCTCCGAAAGGACCCGCGTAATTCCGGTTTTCGTCCCGGGCATATTTCCCTTTGGAAGAAGTTTCGTTGACGTTTGTTCGGTGAACGTGAGGGCATAATCCTGCTGACAGACACACCAGCCAGCCAGCCGACCAAAGCCGCTGAATACATGGCCATGGTGGAGGCTGTTGTCATAAATTCTCATCTTAATTTCAATCTTGAGCAGTTATCTTAATGCATATTTTAGCGTTACATTTTAGGAGGCGATTGCACACACACACACACACACACACACACACACACCACACATATATAAAATATATATATATATATATATATATATATATAGATAGATAGATAGATAGATAGATAGATAGATAGATAGTTAAAACAAGTTAAAAGAGGAATCTTAAAACTATCTACAAATTTGTTTCGAGCGTGTTGCGCTGTCATCAGGATTTTTAAGATTCCTCTTTTAACTTGTTTTAACTAATGTTGCTCCCCAAAGGGTTGAGCACTTAAAAAATTGTTTTAGGCATTTAAAATATATATATATATATATATATATATATATATATATATATTATATATATATTAGACTCTATATATTTCACATTTAAAGATGATATTGTAATAAATCTTTAATTCTGAGGAGGCTACAGTAATATATTTTAGTTTCAAACTTGACGAGACTCTTGTAAGTACATTCTAATTTTGAAGTTCATGAGGCTATTGTACTGCAATTTAGCTTTGATCTTGAGTAGGCTATTTCACACATTTTAATTTCAAACTTGATAAGACTACTCCAATCAACTTGATGACGCTGTTGCAATACATCTTAATTTTGATCTTGAGCACGCTGCTGCAATACATCTTAATTTCAAACTTGATGAGGCTATTGTAATGCATTTCAATTTCAATTTGGAGGAAGCTATTGTAATATATCTCAATCTTAGGCAAGAGGGGACTGTTGCAATATATTTCAATCTTAAACGTATGGAGATAACTGCAATATGACTTAATTTCAAGTTTTACTGTGTGCATGGCACACCGTCACGTAGATGCGGAATGCAAACACATTTTCTTTTTAAACCACATCGTGCGAAGAAGGAAAAAAACGGGTCGACTTGCACTTGACGTAAAACCCCTCAGCAACACGCGAGGGAAACATCGTGCCGATCTCTCCCCGTGTTCCATGGTCCATGTCAGCTTGACGGCTGACAGGACACGGACGGTTCCATTCACTTTCAAGTATCCTCCCCTTCAACCGTCATCATACACGTCATTTCCCTTTCCGATACCCAGCAGGCCGCTATCAAGAAAAAAAAAGTTTAGAAAAAAAAAAAGAAAAAAAAAAGAAGAAGACATATCGTACATCTACAAGATGTTTCAAAATGACCGTGCGTGTGTCCGCGCACACTAAAACCCGTACAAAATCGAAAACACACCATGACCCGCATCGTCTCCTGACAACTTGCCAAATAATCGGTGTTCAAACTGCAATGCAACCCTAAAAGTTTCTGGACACGCTGCAACTTCATCAGCAGCGATAAGAACATGATTTGGAGGGGGGGGGGGGGGGGTGTGGAAGGGGAGGGAGTAGTTCACTGCAACTTTGTCAGACTGGACCGCTTGAATTTCTGTCATGGCATGCCAAAATTAAAAAAAAACAGACTGCAGCCTTACTGAATAGAAGCCTATGTACATCCCCCCCCCCCCAAAAAAAAAAAAAAAAAAAAAAGGAAAAGAAAAGAAAAGAAAAAAAGAAAGAAAGAAAGAAAAAGAAAAGGTTCAAAAGTAACGCTTGTTTTAACAGATAATGCGAAACGCGTAGATTTCAATAAATTCGTTTTATTCTGACGTAACAATCAACAGGCACAAATCATGCACGAAAAGCACTACCCCAGATCACAGTCATGTTTCATGCCGGCTGTGACCAGAGGAGTATCGTTTTGTGCATGATTTCCGTCTGTTGTCCGTAACGTCTGAAAGTCGTCAAAAGTATGCATGTTTGTTTGGTATCTTCTATTGAATGAAACGTTACTGTGGAGCTGTTTTGTTTGTGTTGTTGTTCATGTACACCGGTCTCTGTTCAGTAAGGCTGCAGTCTGCTTTAGCCCTCTTTCCGTCGTGGCACAACATGGCACTATCTTGGCAAATCACGCGAGCTAATGGGGTGCTGACCCCATCAACCGCCCTACACCCCCACCTCCTTCCTTCTACACTCTCCCTCTTTCTCCGCTGTTGTTTGACCTGAGGTCAAACACTGACAATCCTCAAGGCTGACACGCTGACAGAGAGATCCTCACTCCCTGGTGAGAGGAAAGGAGAAGAGGGACCTATGTAACCTGATTTGTCCCACAGCCCACAACAACAACTCTTGTCCAGGAACAATGAAAAGACCAGTATGTATGTCTGGCTTCCTGGGAATCGAATTCACAACGTCTGATCATGAATTCGACGGATCATCCTCCCCTCTCTCCATGTCTACCCCCCATCCGCACCCCCTTCTCCCTCAACCCCTTACTCTCCCAACAACTCACCCAGGTAAAAAAAACAAACAAAACCTGAACGTTGTCGCACTGTCTGTCACACATGACTGTGACTGTCACACACGTTTCTCCTTTTCCTTATTTCAGTGATTTTTTTCTTCAAAGATGGTCTATGTGATACCATTTTCATTGTTGCCCCATCATGAGAAAAAACAAAACAAAACAAAAACCAGACTGCCGGCACGGTGTTTGGGGTGGTTGGTTGGAACTGGGGCTGGGGTGGGGGACAAGAAGGGAAGGAGGATGGCAGGGTAGCAGGAGGGAAGGGGGAGTGTGGAAGGATGGGACCCACAAACGTGAACTATGCGTGCTTGGACTCAAGACCCCCTCCCCCCCTCTCCCCTCACACACACACACCTTACCACCACCACCATCACAACCACCACCTTTGAAAAGAAATGGGGCTTTTTCCCTTTTCGTCTTCCAACGCCTCCCACTCCTCACTCCCTCCTTTCCTCTCCCATCCCATCCCATCCTATTCTCCCCCACCCCCTCCCCCAGCCCAGAACACAGTGATCAGCCTCTGTATGCACCGCGGATGACGCAACGGACAACACACAAGTACGGGGCTTAGGACGGAAACGGGAGGACGAAGGGGTGGGGAAAGGGAAGAGAGGTGGTAAGTAGGGTTGGGGGGTGGGGTGAGGGAAGGCCGGGCGAGGGGGGGGGGGGAGGTTGAGGGAAGGGGGCTGGTGCAGCGAAGGTCAACCGGGTCAATGTGAAGAAGATTAGCGGGCACCCTTGCACTGGCTTCCTGCCCTTGTCGGCATTAATCCGTCACTTGAGCCAGGCGCGCAAAATGCCCCTCGGGGCCAACAACACGGCGCTCGATCTTTTTACCACGGGCAGTCGTTCCCTTTCAGCACGCCTTCTGCATCGCTGGCCTCACCCACCACCCCGCTCACCACACCACCAACCAAGGGCGACTACTGTCGCGCCACGCACTGCACTTGCTCTCCCTTCTCGTCAGTGCAGCTTTTGTTTCCAGCCCTGTCGACCTGCACAGCGCGGGGCCTAGAAGGTTTAGATTACGTTATAAACATAAACAAAGACTATACATCAGCCCACCCCCCCACCCCCCAAAAAAAAAATCAACCAAACAAACAAAAACAACCTAGGAATCTAGCTCAAGGGGCGAAACAGATGGCATTCTTCCCAATATCTCCGAAACTAATGCTGCTTGCGATACCTAATCATCTAGCACAAGCGCGCGCGAGAAAGGTGCACTGAACAAGGGAACTTTCTTCACCTCCCCCTTCCTCCCCATCCTACCTTACCTCCCCCCTCCCCCCCAAAAAAAATATATATATAGGTGGGGGGGGGGGGGGGGGGACAAAAGAAAAGAAGAGGAAGTTTCTACTCAAGCACGCCTATCTGGGGCTGATCGATTCGGACAGCACAAGACAAGACCAAACACAACAAGGACCTTCCACACGACACAGTCGACTTCACCGTGTTCAGTCATGAAGCACACATCCAGGAACAACCACGCAATCTTTGATTTAAGACAGTTAACCACTGGCTACGTACTATCACGATAAATCCGGGAAGCGTGGGAAGAGGGAAGGTAGTTGGCGGGGGGGGGGGGGGGGGGGGGGGGGGGGAGGGGAGGGGGGGGGGGCGTTGGGGGTATCTTCAGTGACTTGGCAAATCAAGTGCATGTGTCAGCTGGGTGCAAAAGCTTCGTGCTCAATCAAGCTACATGTATACAAATCGACCTTGGTCTACTTGCACAGTTAAGTCGCAGTCACCTTTTCACTGCCCGAGAGTCGTAGGACAGTCCTTATTGGCTGGGAGGATTCGCTCTTGGTAACGGAAGAATGGGTGAGAAACGCTTTTGAAACAAGAGAACCTCCAGCGGATGTAAGATTTGAGAATGAGAGGGAGGGGGGGAGGGGGAGTACTATGATGGGGAGGAGTAAGGAGGGGAGGGTGAAAAGACGTGCACAGGCATATGTATGCGTGCAAATATAACTACGCGTATGACGACGTTTCTGCGCGTGCACTTGTTGACTCGATTTTTTTTAATAACACTTCACACTGCCAACTTCGAGAGATAATCTGTATAATCAGCAGCTGACGGCAGCAAAAACAAAAACAAAACATAACAAAAAAGAGAGAAACAGTATCTCTATATCTGGGTACAAAGGGATAAACCGGGTAAAAAAATTTTGATAGATAAATGTGTCGTGTCAATCGGTGAAAAACATTCTCACGAATGCACACGCACAAATGAGAGGACGCGAAGTCACACACACACACACACACACACTCCACACACATCAAAAGCACCTACGGCATCTCTCTCTCTCGCTCTCACTCTCTCACCCACACCCACACATACACGCTGAAAGCACTAAAGGCGCCTCCCCCCCCCCCCCCCCCTATCTCTTCTCTCTCTCTCTCTCTCTCTCTCTCTCTCTCTCTCGCTCGCTCTCTCTCCTCCTCCTCCTCCTCCACCCACCCATCCCGACCTCCCCCTCCCTCATTCCCCCACCCACCCTCCAAGCAGTGTCGTCCAACGCGGGTGGTGGTCAGGAAGGAAGAAGACAGGTCTGCGGACACCAGAAGACAGAGGCAGGCCATAGATGTAAGGACAGAAACAAGACAGGTCTGCGGACACCAGAAGACAGAGGCAGGCCATAGATGTAAGGACAGAAACAAGACAGGTCTGCGGACACCAGAAGACACAGGCCGGCCATAGATGAAAGGACAGAAACAAGACAGGTCTGCCTGACACCAGAAGACAGAGGCAGGCCATAGATGTAAGGACAGAAACAAGAAGGTCTGCGGACACCAGAAGACACAGGCCGGTGTCGTATATAATACTGTCGCTCATAAAATCATGTCGCAGCGACAGTATTTCCCGGGAAATACTGCATTTTATGGACAGCTACAATATTCTATGGGACACTTTTCGTGAAAAGTTGTCGCGCGACATTTTTTTCCAGCAATTATTGTCGCTGCAACAATATTTCACGTGAAATGCTATCGCTGCGATACAATTCCACGGCGACAGTATTATATACGACACCGGCCATAGATGTAAGGACAGAAACAAGACAGGTCTGCCTGACACCAGAAGACACAGGCCGGCCATAGATGTAAGGACAGAAACAAGACAGGTCTGCCTGACACCAGTAAGACACCAGGCCGGCCATAGATGTAAGGACAGAAACAAGACAGGTCTGCCTGACACCAGAAGACAGAGGCAGGCCATAGATGTAAGGACAGAAACAAGACATCTCTGCCTGACACCAGAAGACAGAGGCAGGCCATAGATTAAGGACCGGGCTGGCTGACCTCATCTGACCGTCGACCCCCCCCCCCCCCCCCCCCCCCCCTTTTCCCTTTCTAGCAAGCCTCAGACAAAGAAGTAGTGATACTCAATTTTGTTGTAAATTTTCCAAGATAGTTATATGAATTTGTTCTTTTAACTTCATCATTTTTATATAATCTTTCTCGGGCAGATATATGCCCCCCCCCCCCCCCCTCCCCTTTCCCTTTCAAATTATCATAAGGTTTGTTTGTTCAAGATTAACCGTCAATCATAAACGGTCTGCTACAATTTGTTAAGCTATTGAGTTGATTCTACAGACCAATGACCGAGTCAAACAATGAAAGAGAGAGAGAGAGAGAAGGTCGAACGCAAATGTTTGCGTATAAACGTCCTTCCACTCTGTGACAAACTAGCTTAAACTCATACACACATGGCCTGAGAGAGAAAAAAAATGACGGTAGACTAAAAAAATAACGTGAACCATTGTACATCATTAGGTAC
>CM031602.1:40956767-40961767 GCA_018398815.1 Conus ventricosus | reverse complement strand
CTCTCTCTCTCTCTCTACTCCCTCTCTCTCTCTCTCCGTTCCGCTGTCTTACTCATTCTCTTTCTTATTTGCTAACACTCATGACAAGGAAGTGACTAGGATTGGACGTTTTGCTCTTCGACAGCTCTCCCTCTCTCTACCACTCCCCCCCCCCCCCCCCCCCCCCCCCCCCCCCGCCCATCTTCCTGACTATCAGGCTGTATTCTTCTGCTTTTGCTTTTCGAGATGAGATATATATATATATAATATATATATATATATACACGATAGACCATGCGCTTGTAAACAGGACGTGTGAATTTGATGACGAGGATCTGGGAATTCTGCTCAGCTGCATAGCCATGATCACGAGTTCTGGCAAAGACATAAACATGGGGAGCTTGTGTTGTTGTTTTTTCTTCTAACGTGTTGTTTCCTCTGTGTTCATACCGCATTTTGTGAAATCGCCTCTTGCCAGTGGGATTACAGTGTATTACTTGAAGGAAAGGGATTTCCGTTTTCCGCTTCTCTCTTTTTCCTTATTGTCACACGGCATTTGTGAAATTATCGCCTTGGTGATAGGGCTACATTACCGAAGAGGGGGGAGGGGGAAGTTTCCGTTCCCTTCTCTCTTCCTCGAGTCACAAACTGCTTGCGTTTGAAGTTGTATGACATCTCATACTCCTTCGTTTGAAGATGTAGTGCCTAACATTACAAAAAACCTTGACTGTCTAACCTTACAGTATCTTACATTTGAAGATGATGTAACTGAAATAAAATATTTCTCATGTTCCAAGATGTATTTGAAGATCCACCGTCTACTATTACAAACTGCTATGATTAAATATAGATTCGCTATGGCTAACATACCAAGAAGTACTAACTTTGCACACTGCTATGTTTCGTGAGGTATTATTTATGTTTCCCAAACTCCCTACCTGTGAAGACGTTTCTGTCGAACTCTAAAAAATAAAAAAAAATAAAAAATCCTTTTTTGTGAGAATATGTACTTCCGAAAATTATAAACACTTTATGTTTATAGATGTATTGTCGACTCTAGCTAGCTCCTTGTTTCAAGTGTATTGTAAAACAAAGCGAAGTCCGTATGTTTAAAGATGGATTATAAGACAAAGCGAACTCCTTATGTTTATAGATGGATTGTTGAACAATAAAAGCTCCTTCCGTTTGGGAGAGAGAGAGAGAGAGAGAGAGAGAGAGAGAGAGAGAGAGAGAGAGAGAGAGAGAGAGAGAGAGAAGGGGGGGAGAGACAGAGAGAGAGACTGAGAGAGAGAGACAGACACAGAGAGAGACAGAGAGAGAAACACGCATGCACGCGCGCACGCACGCACACAAGTATGCACACGCACGCACTCGGGCGCGCGCACGCGCGCGCGCGTTCACACACACACACACACACGTATCTTCGATTTTCCATTCCAGACAGAGCGGAAGTGACCTTTTGACTTGAGAGAGGGCAGGGGGGGTGGGGGGGGGGGGGGGGGGAGGAAAGATATATACAGTCAGGGGAAAAAAAAAATTCTATCTCTCCCTCTTTCGTCCTTAAATTTCAGCATGTAATCTCTCTCTCTCTCTCTCTCTCTCTCTCTCTCTCCTCTCTCTCTCTCTCTCTCTCTCAAATTGCAACATAAATTCAATCCTGCATAAATATGCACTGGGGTTGTTGTTTTTTTTCCTCACGTTTCCTGCCTCACCCCCACCCCCTCCACCGTCCGCCCACTCAACGTTCCCTTCTTCTTGGAGGGTAATGGCCTTTAAATGAATTAATTATTCGAATCTCTCTCTCTCTCTCTCTCTCTCTCTCTCTCTCCTCTCTCTCTCTCTCTCCTCTCTCTCTTTCTCCTCTCTCTCTCTCTTCTCACCCACGCTACTTCTCTTTCTTTCTTTCTTTCTCCATCCCCCCCCCCTCCCCCGCTCCCTCTCTTTCTCCTTCCCTCGCTACAGTGACGTGCAGCTATGGTGAAATATGGCTTTTACATTGGAAAGGTTTGTATGGAATGAAGACCGCGCTGATGTGTTTATGAGTAATATCTCCATGCAACAGATTCAAGAACAAATCAGATATGCAGTTAGTGTTATTGATGTCAATGTAAATGAGGCGTTGAATGTTTCAACACCTGCATCAAAGATGCAGCACAGTGTATGAAGAAAGAAATAAGAATTAATGATTCGAAATCAAAAGATTGGTTTGATGCTGAATGTCATGACAATAAAAAGAAAGTCCGAAATTTATATAGAAAATTTAATCGTACGCATGACGACAAAGATCGTGATTTCTATTGTAGGGCAAGACGCGAGTACAAACACTTGCAAAGGTTTAAAAGGAAACAATTTAACAACGCATTGCTGACAGGACTATTTGCATCTATGGAAAATCAGAAAGAATTTTGGAAGAATGTACATCGAATTTCATTAAAAAGAAAAACAACCAGTGAACAGCATCAGTATTGAAACCTGGTACGAACATTTTAAGTCACTTCTAACGAAAGACGTAGATCCTAACAGCGGGTTACAACTGGATCATAATGAAGGAGAGGATGATTATTTAAGTCGTCCGATTTCAAAAGAGGAAGTAATGTTTGCTCTTAGAAAAATTAAGAAATGTAAAGCTCCTGGACCAGACGGTATAATTGGAGAGCTGCTGAGGTATGCTTGTAAAACTGACCTGATTATGAACTTTTTTGTAACCTTCTTCAATTCTCTAATTGATAAGGGAATTTATCCTGAACACTGGACGGAAAGTATTGTTCTACCACTGTATAAGAAAGGCAACGTGAATGATCCCAATAACTATAGAGGAATTTCTTTAAGTGACGCAAGTAGTAAATTATACAGCACTATTATCAATCGCCGATTACAGGAATGGGTTGAAGATAATAATATCACTGGCGAATATCAGGCAGGTTTTAAGCGCAATTATTCAACTGTTGATCATATATTTACTTTGATGGCTTTGGTGCAAAAACAGTTTTCTTTAAATCGTAAGTTGTATGTCGCTTTTATAGATTTTGAGAAAGCGTTTGATTCTGTTAATCGAACTATTCTGTGGCCTATTCTCTTAAAAGCTGGTGTTCATGGAAAACTGTTTAGATGCATAGTTAGCATGTATTCCTGTGTTAAAGCTAAGGTTCGGTGTGGAGGAAATATGACTGACTACATTCAATGTACCTCAGGTGTAAAACAAGGGGATGTGTGCAGTCCTGTTTTATTTTCTCTTTTCATTAATGAGGTAACATCAGATGTTGTTAGAAATGGAAAACATGGTGCACAATTTACTTGCGATGCTCTTGAGTTGTTTATTCTTCTCTTGGCAGATGATGTTGTTCTGATGTCTGAAACTATTATTGGCTTACAAACTCAACTAAATAATCTATCACGATCTGCATCTTCACTTCAGTTAACAATTAACATGTCAAAAAGCAATATAATTGTGTTTAGGAAGGGTGGGGTTTTAGGAATTAGAGAAAGGTGGACTTATAATGGAGTGTTTATGCCAGTGGTCAACGTATATAAATATTTAGGAATATATTTTTCAACGAAATTAAGCTTTACTTTTGCATGCAAGGATCTTGCCAGTAGAGCTAAGCGTGCACTACTATGCATCATGCAACACTTATCAAAATTAGAAAACCAGTCTTTGAAATTATTTATAAAATTGTTCGATTCTCAGTACAGCCTATCGCTCAGTATGGAGCTGAAATCTGGGGTCTTTATGATTCTGCTGTTTATTGTGAAAATGTCCATTTATTTGCATTGAAAAAGTTTCCAGGAGTGAGCATGCGAACACCTAACGATTTAGTCTACGGCGAAGTAAACAGATATCCAATATATTTGAATTCTGCGACAGCTTGCATACGTTATTGGTTGAAAATAACACAAATGGACATTTCAAGGTTGCCCAGGAAAGCATATAATATGTTGTATGATTTGGATGGTAGAGGGAAAAGAAACTGGGTTTCTAACGTGAGGACTAAATTACATAAACTTGGATTTGGATATGTTTGGCTACAACAGAGCGTTGGGGACATAAATGGATTTCTTCGTGCATTTCGGAATAGATTGATAGATTGCAGATGGCAAGAATGGTCATGTCATGTTCATGAAAGTGACCGATTTGCTTTTTATAGACAGTTCAAATCTATACATTGTGTGCCGGTATATTTATCTATTGAAATGGATAATCATTTAAAATATATCATGAAAAAGTTCAGATTAGGTATTTCTGATCTTTCTGTTCATTATTATCGTTATAAGAAGCATAACAAACTTGAACTGACATGTCCGCTTTGTAAATGTGCCCAAGAAAATGAAATTCGTTTTGTGTTGTGCTGTCCCGCTCTAAGTGACCTGAGGAATCAGTTCATTCATCAAAAATATTGTAGATATCCTTCTTCGTTTCGACTTCATTACTAATGGCATCTACAAATGAAACTACTGTAAAACGTTTTGCTATTTTCTTGTACAAGGCATTTAAAATTCGAAGTATAGCATGTAGTTAGGCATTGGTTGTTGTATGTTGTTTAATATCGAGTATGCTGTTATTTGTGGATGCCTAGATGTTTGATGATTTGCTTATGTCTGTCTGAAAAGATTCGATCTCAACACCCCCTTCATTAGGGCGCATTGCCTGTATGAATAAAACATCCGTATCCGTATCTCTCTCTCTCTTCTCCTCTCTCTCTCTCCTCTCTCTCTCTCTCTCTCTCTCTTCTCACCCACGCTACTTCTCTTTCTTCTTTCTTTCTCCATCCCCCCCCCCCACCCCCCACCCCCCCCCCCCCCCACTCCCTCTCTTTCTCCTTCCCTCGCTACAGTGACGTGCAGCTATGGTGAAATATGGCTGACTTCTACCGTTGAAAACTACAATATTATTGTCACCGTCATACTCTCTCTCTCTCTCTCTCTCTCTCTCTCTCTCTCTGTGAGTGTGTGTGTGTGTGTGTGTGTGTGTGTGTGTGTGTGTGTGTGTGTGTGTGTGTGTGAATAGCACGGCGAACTATTCT
>CM031602.1:40949267-40951767 GCA_018398815.1 Conus ventricosus | reverse complement strand
ACCAAGGTGGTGCAACTGAAACTCAGCCGAAAGGTAGAGTAGGGTAAGGGCGGTGAGGGTCGGGGTGGTGGGGGTGGAGGGCGGGGGTTGTCATTTGATTCGGCTGTACACAATTAAAAAAAAAAATCATGAATGCAAAGCATAGTTACATGGCTTTCTCATTCGATCCCCTCTTCCTCTCCCCCGCCTTCCCTGCCCCTCTCTCTCTCTCTCTCTCACTCTGTGCGAGTTTATGTAAAGTATGCGTCAGGGGTGGGGGGGGGGGGGGGGGGGGGGGGGGGGGGGGGGGGGGGGGGGGGGGGAGGGGGAGATGGGGGATGTTTAGAAAAGGGACGATGTAAATGGAAGCGTGTTTGGATTCTTTCAGGTTATTTTTCATACGCTTTTTTTTTTCCTTCCCTTCCTTCCATTCAGGACGTGTGTTAGTTTCGTTGTGCTCTGGTGTTTCTTTACTCTTGCGTGTGCCTGTACTTTCCGTCAATTGCTTAATCTTAATATATTACCCCCTTGGGCGTGGGCTGGATGTTTACCAAAACAAACAAAAAAAAGACTCGAGCTTATCTGTTACTCTATTTCATTAGAATTTGTCCCCCCCCCCCCCCCCCCCCCTCCCCTCCCCTTTTTGTTTTGTTTTGTTTGTCTTGTTTGTCTTTCCTTGTCTCTTTCCGTGTCTTTTCACTATCTTTTCAAATCATACAATAAGCTATTTTGTAATCTATAACCCCGTTTCTAATCAAACAAAAAACAAACAACAAAAAACAGTGACAAAACCTGATTTCTTTCTTCTTCTTCTTCCTGCGTGTATAGGGGAGGGGAGGGAAGATGGAGGAGGCATGGGCGAGAAAGTGCGGAAAAAGGAGTGAGGGGTGAGGGGGTAAGGAGGGAAGGCGGGGGGAAGTGAGGGTGGGGATTCTGGGGGTGAGGTGTGTAAGGTAGACAGGGGGGGGGGGGGGGGGGGGGGGGGGGGTGGGTGTGAGAAAAGATATGAAGATTCGGATACTAAGTCTTCACCACGACAGAGAATGGCTAGCAAAGTATATGAACGGATCAGGGCAGGAGAGAGTCGGAACAGATAGAAACACGCAGGAAAACGCAGCGCCAACTGAACACACCACCTGTGCTGTTTTTTCTCTCTCTCTCTCTCTCTCTCTCTCTCTCTCTCTCTCTCAGATAGAATAACGCAGGAAAACACAGTGCCAGCTGACTCCTGTGCTGTTCTCTCTCTCTCTCTCTCTCTCTCTCTCTCTCTTCTCTCTCTCTCTCTCAATGTATTAATATTATGCACCACTACCTTTCCCTAACCATTTGAGTTTTCAATGCCTCGCCTGATTTCCATACGGTACGCAGAAGCAGTTTTGAGGACAGTTTTTTTTCTCTTCTTCTTTCATTTTCTTTCTTTCGTTTCTTTTTCTTAAGGCTGCGAGTACATCAAGTACGTCACGTCATGCTGTGTGCTATGAATACTAATAACCATGTCTTGATTTCAGCACACGGCCGTACTGTGCCTGCGGTCCATTCTCATAAGGAGTTCAAAAATAAATAATAGGGGGGATGGGGGGGGGGGACCTCTGCGACAGCTCACCACATAAAGATGTTTTAACCTTGCACTTGTGTGTGTGTGTTTTTTCCTATTCTCTTCTTTCTTTGTTCCTTTTTTTTTTTAAACAAATGGTTGTTAATGAAGGTACAGTGAGGAAGCATTTTTTTATGCTGTGAAAGGAAGTTGATAATTCCTGTTTGTAAATAAAATCTTAGGCTTTGTGTCAAAATGTGGAAAGCAACTTCAGTCAAAGCATAGATGTTCTGAACGTGAAATCACAGGTACAGCAACCCATTCTGTCTGTCATTTAAACTTCATATCAAGTTCATGAAATGCCACACACACACACACACACACACACACACACACACACACACACACACACACAAACACAGAGAAAGATAACACACACAGTGCCACACACACACACACACACACTCACAGAGCTCACAGAGAGAGAGAGAGAGAGAGAGAGAGAGAGAGAGAGAGAGAGAGAGAGAGAGAGAGAGTCTGAGATGGACCTAAACACAAACAGACAAACAAAAGACATCACCCCTAAGATACAGAATCGATGTTTGAATATTTCATAACACTAAACATGCAACTGGGAGGATGAATGGTTGGACGTGGCCAGGAGCCACATGCTCAAGTTGAGGAAAACGTTACAAGGGACTCAACTCCATTTCTGTGACCCACCACCTGCAGATTGTTCTTTGTTACTTCCCTTACTTCACCCAGTTACTTCTCTTCAGGGAGTGCAACAGTTACGGCTAACACGAAGGATGCGTTCTTTGTCATGACAATAAGAAAATTCAAAATATTGCCCCCTCACACACACACACACACACACACACACACACACACACACACACACACGTACGCACACTTAAAACCGATTTTAATGAAACTGATTTTCTTCCATTCAGTCATTATGCAGATTAACATAGATGGTTAACATAT
>CM031602.1:40941767-40944267 GCA_018398815.1 Conus ventricosus | reverse complement strand
CCACGGCTCCAAGGTTCACCAGTGGTGATGTTTCTGTATGTGACACTGCTTAGTCCCACAATTAGTCAAATTCTGCATTCGGGACTGATCTCACTAAAACAAACAAACAAACAAACAAACAAACAAAAATTACAAGAACCACCACCACCACCACCACCACGACAACAACACCGGTGTGCTTGGTTTCAAGTTTTTGGTCGTTTGTTTTTGTTGTTTTTTTCATTCATCCCACTGGCACAAAACGACCTCTTCTATGAAGGGTGGGACTGTATTTCAATGCGTTCGAGGCATGCTGCAAGATTTAACGTCAAACACGTGCGTCCTTTACACGGGGCTACGACCGGATGTTTCCCTGAGCAAATGTTGACCCCGAAAAGAAAACATCGTCAACCCTGTCTTGTTTCACGCCCACTGAGGATTGAACCGAGGTCCTCGCGTCAACAAAACAAAGCTCTGTCCCCGAGATTAACCATGTGGCGGGCTCCACATCCATCGTGCTTCAGTTGGGCAGCCCATCAGGAATACAGTGGTCAGTCGGTGGGCATTCTTCTTCTTCTTCCGTTGAGTCTCCACAATCAACAGGCTGATTATTATGAGACTATAAACGGGGGATCTGCTGCAAAGCAAAACAAAAAACAAAAACAAAAACAAAAAAAACCCCTATTCTAATTCCTTTTTCATAAACATGAGATTACACACATTCATACCACAAAGTGACACCCCCACCCCTAACTTGCCTACTCACTAGCCTACACAAAAAAAGCAAAACAAAACAAAAAAAAGGTAAAAACCAAGTGCGGAGCTGCCAGCAGGCTACCACGGTCGCTTTTCATCCATTACTATGGACTAGCTGGCCCCAGGCTGCAGTAGGCAGCTCAGGCCCGCAACTTCCTTCCACTCATCCATGCACGCAACAAGACAGCTTTATTTAGAAATCTACTGAAGGTGCCTATTGACCAGTGACACAAATGTGTCAGCGGTTTTGGCATCAACAGTATTCTGGGGTAGGGAGTTCCAGTCCACAATTGTTCGTGGGAGGAACATTAGCCGGTAGTCGGTGTCTGCAGCTGGTTGGCTGAACTGCTGGTCGTGACCTCGTCGCTCTCTCTTCTTGGGAGGATGGAGTTGCTGTTTTAACCTCGGGCAGCTGACTAGATTGTTCTTGATTTTTATATAACATGGACAGCCTTGCTTTCTTCCTTCTGTCCTCAAGGGACATCCAACCTAGAGTCTGCAGCATGTTGGTAACGCTGGCAGTACGTTGGTAGCGGTTAAGCACAAAGCGGGCTGCCCTACTCTGAATTTTTTCTAACTTCACCTTGTGCTGTTTCTCTTAGGGGTCCCAGACGGATGCCGAATATTCCAGCAGAGGCCTAACAAACGTTTTATAGGCTTTAGCCTTTATGCTAGGGGAGCTGATTTTCAAATTACGTCTGAGGAACCCCAGGGCCTGGTTGGCTTTGGTCCAGATGGAGTTGATATGGTTGTCCCAATCCATCTTGTTCTGTAGAGTGACTCCAAGATATCTCGCAGAGTCTACAACTTCCAGGGTGTGGCCGTGGAGGTGGTATTCACACTGTAATGGCCGTCTCTTTCGCGTGACAGGGAGGGTGCTGCACTTTGCAGGGTGAAACTGCATGTCCCAACTCTTCTCCCAAACAGCAAGCTGTTGGAGGTCGTACTGTAGTTAGACTTGGTCCTGAGCAGATCTGACTCTGTTGTATATCGCTGTGTCGTCTGCAAAGAGCCTGCTGTTTGTAGTCAAGGTTAGTCCATAGTACTCTGCCTTTATCTAAGAAGTTCACCGGCAAGGTCACTTTTTACTTACTGTTGTTTTTTTCCCGCAAGAAATTAACTGGCAAGGCCAGTCTATAGTACTGTCTTCACTTGAGAAATTCACTGGTATGGCCAGTCCTTAGTACTGTCTTTACGCCAGAAACTCACTGGCAAATGCAAAACTGATAGGCCTAAGGGCAATTTATAGTAATGTCTTTCCGCAAGAAATTCACTGGCAAGGTCAGACTATAGTACTGTTTTTACGCAAGAGATTCATTGGCAAGGTCAGTCTATAGAACTGTCTCTCCAGAAGAAATTCACTGGCATTATTTGAGTAGGAGAAGAAAGAAGGGGGGGGGGGGGGGGGTAGAAATGGAGGAGGAGGAGGGATGGAAGAGCAATAGTGGGGAAACAAGGACCACAAGCTATCTTTCTCCAATGAAAAAATCACTCCCCTTACTAGGCTAAAAGAACGCAGTGTCAAGATGGGAACGTCACGCGTTCGTGTCGTCATTGTTATGACGCCATTTGTTTTACTAACATTTCAGTGCCTTCTTTCTCGGTCTGACTAGCCGGAGAACAGGAAGAATACAAAGAATGGAATATCTGAAACAAAGGCGGGGGGGGGGGGGGGGGGGGGGGGGGGGGACGAAAATGAAGAATGCCAGAAACAAGAGAAGTGCACAAAGACAGTATTTCCACACAATGGTAAGAACATAAAGAT
>CM031602.1:40934267-40936767 GCA_018398815.1 Conus ventricosus | reverse complement strand
CACGCACGCACGCCCACACACACACATACACACACACACACACGCACCCACACAGACTACACACACACGCACGCACGCACGCACGAACACATACCCACACTTACACACACGCACCCCAAACACCACACCGCGCGCGCTCCCACCCCCTCACACGCACCATACATGCACGAAAGCGCACCGCCCCAAAACACATTTACACACACGCACACACCCCCACAAACCCCCATACAACACCACACACACACACACACACCCCCACACACACAAAACGCACACACACACAAAACACACACACACATACAGGGCCGCCCCCACCCACCAACCCCACACATTCAAAACCATCGCCCACCCCTAAACATCCGCACAAAAAATTCCCATATATTTAACCTCTTGGGCGCTACATTCGTCAGTGTGCACATGAAAAGCACTGTCGACCCATACAAGAGGGAGGGGGGGGGGGGGAGGAGGAGAGATGGGGCAAACATCCTAAAAAAAAAAATTTCCATTGAAATGCTTTTTGCCGCTCACTTTCGTCAAATTCACTTTCACACACACACACACAAAACCCCACACAACACACACAAAAAACCACAACACACACACACAACATCGCCGCAGAGAGAGAAGAGAGAAGAGAAAGACAGCCAGACGAAAAACCCAGCCCAGACACAGGGGAAAAGAGAGAGGGGAGAGAGAAGAGAGAAGAGGGGAAGAAAAGAAGAAAAGAGAGAGGGAAAAGAAAAAAAAAGGCCGGGGAGATCTCTCGATGTCCCTTGTTTCAGGGGGTTTTTGCCCCTTTCCCCCACACACGGTCTGTACCTGCTCCCTCCCCAAACCCCCCCCAACCTCCCGCCCCCCTCCCCCGAAATGTAGCCTTTAGCCTAAAAGGACTCTTAGCTTTAGTTTTCCCCCGTTTAAAAACACTGCAACAACTTTTTTTTTGAAGATGGTAGGGGGTTTTTTAAAATTTGCTGTCCAATGTCCCCCGTTCGACATTTTTCTTTCTTTTTTTTCCCTTCCCCTTCCTCTCTCTTTCTCTCTCTCCCCTCCTCTCTCTCTCTCTCTCTTTTCCCCTTTTTCTTTTTTTTTTCTTTTACAGCTTTTATTAATTTTGATGAGACGGAAAACTGGTGATTTCTTCACGATCCAACATAAAAATACAAAAATCCAGCTGCCCCTCGCCATTGAGGCACGAGAGACAGATACAATGCGAAATGGAAAGAAAGAGAGAGAAAAGGGGAGAGGAGAGAGAGAGAAGAGAGAGAGAAAAGAGAGAGGGGGAAGAAGAGAGGGGGCAGCGACAGACAGACAGAGAGGCAGCAGAAAAGACAGACAGACAAAACCAGAGCCAACGACACAGACGACAGAAAAAACGACGAAAATTTCTCTACTGATTTTAGGGGAAACAGAACAAAACAGAGACAAACGGGGGAGAGGGAGAAAAATTTTTAAAGCAGAGCAAAAAAAGAGACAGACGAAGACAAGAAACCCAAAAAATTATTTGTGAGGGGGCCCGGGGCCCCAACATTTTGGGACGGGCATCCCCCAAAACCCCAAACACGGGGCTAAATAAAAGGGGTAAAGACAAAGAGAGAGAAGAGAGAGAGAGAGAGAAAAAGGGGGAAAAAAGGGGAGAGAAGGGGAGAGAGAAAAGAGAGACGACAGACAGACAGACAACGATACAAAAGACAGAGGAAAGAACACTAAAGGAGGGAACTTGAAAAAAAAAACAATCAGGATACCGGGGCCCCCTCCCCCCACCCACACCCCCCCCCCCCCCCCCCCCCCCCCCCCCCCCCCCCCCCCCCCCCCCCACCCCCCCCCCACCCCCCCCCTCACGCTTTACCCTCTCGGGCCGCATCCCCTTTCCCCCTTTCCTTTCAAGTCCCCCAAATAGGCCTAAAAGTTTTTTTCCACGGGGTTCCTCCATCCAACCCCTCTCTCCCCCTTTCCCCCCCCCCCCCCCCCCCCCTCTCTCTCCTCTCTCTCTCCCCCCCAAAAGCGCATTGGGAATGTGTCTACCTAAATCTCTTCTGTTCAAATTTATGTTGTCGTCGCAAAATTAAAAAAAAACGTGACTCGAGTACAATCTTAATCATTGAGAGAGAGAGGGAGAAGAAGAAAAGGAGAGAGAGAGGGGACGGAAAGACAGACGAACGGGGAGGGGGAAAAGGGGAGAGAGGAGGGGGGGGAAGGGGTTTAAAGACAAACAGATAGATAAACGTGTGGGTTGGGGTGTGGTGTTTGTGGTGTTGTGTTGTGGTGTGTTGGTAAATTGTGTGTGGCGTTGGGGTTGTTTTTGGGGTTGTTGTTTGTTGTGTGTGTGTGTTTTGGTGTGTGTGGTGCGTGGCGCGCGGGGGTTTTGTTGTCTGTGCGTGTTGCGGTGTTTGTGTGTGGGGTGTGTGTGTGTTTGTTGTGTGTGGTGTGGGGTTGGGGTTGTGTGCGGCGCGGGGCGCGCGCACGCGCAAAAATTGAGTGTGTGTGTAGGTTTTGGGGTGTG
>CM031602.1:40916767-40919267 GCA_018398815.1 Conus ventricosus | reverse complement strand
ATTGAATTAAAGAACCTCAATTTTTTTCATCCCAAAGACAAAATTCACGCATTACATTTCGACCATGAAAGACAAACTATTTTTTTTTTTCTTGGATTTACTTCTAATGCCATGCATGCAATATATATTTAAGGCATTAAGTTCTTTTTGCAAAGCTGATTTAGAATTTGCCAGTAAAATTGTATCAATCACATATAACAATACACATTTAATAACCTGTTCAATTTTAAACACTTGCGTAAATCATATTCTAAGTAAACAGTTATTGTCAATAAGGGAACTGTTGTAGATCATTTAAAAATAATGAAAACAATAAGGGAGAAAAGTGGTTTTCTCCTTGAACGAACTCCCCTAACAACTGCCAAAGAACTCTGATTTTTGACCATTTAGAAAAAAGCACGTTTTATTGATCTTACATATGATTACAACGTGCAGATTTTCCCAGAGATGCTGACTCAACAGTTTGTGCCATAAAGGCAGGCTCCAAATAGAATCAAATGCTTTCTGTAATCAAAAAAGCACAGTATAATTTTCCATTGTTGATTGCCAAACATGTCAATCAATTGATTTAAGAACAAAAAGCATGGTCCACGCGTTTGAATTCATCTCTAAACTGCTATGGTTTCTTGAAATAAGTCCATTCATTTCAACAAAATAATAAGTCTGCTATTTAGAATTGACGTGATAATTTGCCTACTAACAACTAACAGTGTTATCCTCGTAGTTATTGCAGTCTTGTGAGCTCCATTGCCTTTATAGAGTGGTACAATTAAACCCAGTTCACCCAATCTTCTGGTAATAATACCAAATCCAAAACACGATTAAACAATAAACCATAAAACTTTGTCATATCAGAACACTATTCTTTATATATTCATCCTTACTAAATCAACTCCTGCTGCTTTATTTATACTTTCAACATTTAATACACTTTCAATTTCATCCTCAGTAAATGAATCATTAAAATGTCAAATTGATATTTCCTTCAGATACTTTCATTACAAAAATTATATCATTACATCCATTATTTTATTAAGGACTGGGAAATGATTTTTAAGCTCTTCAAGAGGTATAGGACAGATGAAGCTTTTTTGCCTTTAATTTCCTCCAATATCCCTTGGATTTCTAGTTTTTTAAAGCTCGCAATACTCTATGCCATTTTCTCGTTGCACTTCTATTCAGATCGTCTCAAAACATTTTTATATTCTTTGCTTTTAGCCGCAAAGATTATTTAGATAGCAACCAGTATTGAACATTTAAACTTTATGCTTTGCTTTAAAGTACGGCTTCGAGAAACCTTACACTCCTTATCAAACCAGCTTTGATTCTGCCTCGTTGAAATCTATTATTGGTAAGTATTAGAGTAAGTACCAAATGTATCCTCGCTGAATCAACAAGAATTGACGAAAACCGCTATTCATTTCACTGATTGATAATGTGCCTTGCTCAAATAAAATTTACAATATCAGTCAACATTGAATTTGCCAAATTTCTTTATATTCATTTACTTCAGTTGTTATCCCATCTTCTTAATCTCTGCACCATTCATACCTTGATGCAGAGAGTGTTTAGTACCATTAGTTTCATTGGAAACAAAACAGGTTTTAACTGGAAGAACAGCATAATGGACAATGCATCATCAGAGAACAACGCATCAAAAATCATCAACTTCAACTACTGCATTTTCCATCAAATATCAAGAACCAATGAGATAATCAACAACTGTTGCTTCCTATACATGTGCATTTTCCAAAACCATCAACAGCAACCAATTCTTCCGTTAAAAATGTATATGACAGTGAAATACACAAATCTAGAAGACGATAACCAAAGTTTAATAGGCCTCTGCTTATCTTGGATGATCGGACAAGGTTGGAATTATCTTCGCTCATATCATAAGAACATCGGAGAACAACAGACTGAGTGAACTATTCATATTAATAAAATCATTCATACTTTTGGTATAAGCATTAAAATCGCCCAACAACAAAACATAACAAATCCATATAGTTATCTTGTAATATAGCAATTCCGTTTCAATCACATCAACAGTTTCAAACATTAGCTTATAAAACTGAACTTTCGGGAGGGATGTAAAGCGCACCAATCAGACAGTCCTTATCAGAACCTGACACTATCTTTTTTAATAGACACCAAGCCACACATCCACAGAAATAAGGTAAAATCTCCAGCACACGTAGATAGCTTGCTTTGGTGGCTATTCCAATACCCCCAAAACTGTCGATTAGACAGCATTTTTCTGTTAAACATTTAAATGTCCATATCCCCAGTCACTGAAGCAATCAGAGATAAATATAGCTCCTTGGTCATCAGTTTTTAGTCTCAAGGAAAACGCAATGTCGAATAGTTTGAATATAGTTCACAAATACCAAACACTGGAGACGAACGCAATCCACACACATTTAAAGATACAAAAGGCCACTCAACGATCCATGGCGAACAGTGTGATCCACATCCATATCAAGAACATAGTCAATCG
>CM031602.1:40898488-40914167 GCA_018398815.1 Conus ventricosus | reverse complement strand
GCACAATTTACCTACGGCGGGAGAAGTTAGCATAGGGGGGACGAGCTGTCTAGCCGACGGACTAAGTGGCTGGACCGACAGGTCTCAAAGGTCTGGTCAGACTCTCGGCGCCTACCCAGACCATCAGCCATTTACGACGTAGCCGAAAGTGAGAGGGAAAGGTAGTAGGGGGTGGGGGGAAAATCAAGCTAATCAATTAATGACCATTGACCACCACAGAGAGTAAGGCTGTAGGCGTGACTGTCATGATTTGAATATCCAATGGAATTAGAGGGAGATAACTTCGGGTACGAGGTGGTAAAAATACTGACCAATGGTACTCGCCCTTGGACACGGAGTTAAGAGATAAAGTAATGCGTGAGTGGAAGAACGGGGAGAACGAAGAGAGACAGAGAGAGAGGAAGAGGTTCTGTGTAAGCTCTGACGAGAGAGAAGCAGAGAGATGAGGGAGGAGAGAAGAGAACCATGTTGAGAGATTAGCATGAGATAGTCTGCAGAGGAAAGACTAAGGAGAGATGTGGAGAGAGAGAGTTGCTAACTAATGAAGAGGAAAAGAAAGAAAAGAAAAAAGAAAAGAAAAGCAACCATGTCCATTTGATAGAGCAGACTAGAAGAGAGAGAGAGAGTGCATGCGTTAATGCAGGAAGGAAGAAAGGAGAACAGATTGATGTTGATAGTCACTGTTCCACCTTAACCGGGTTCGACCTCATACCTGGCAGCGTCACTTCGTCAAGCAGAACCACAGACCAACGCCAGTGCCAGCAGTCTAACCTGACCAGGCGCCAGCAGACCAAGACCAGTGCCAGCAGTTGTGTCGTGCTTGTGAAAGTGACAGTGAAAAGAGAAAAAAAAAGGAAAGAAAAGACAGTGATTCGTGAATAGTTAAGATCACCTGGCCAGGTAAAGTAGAAATCTATTTATACCCGGTTAGTTAATGATGATCTAGATGAATGATTTTGTGAAGTTCAGGAAGGAGAGAATGTTTTATTTTGTTTGATTCCATATGCATTGATGTTTCTTTCTATGACCATGTGTAGTAAAGTTATAGACTTTACAAGTGGTTTGATGTGACGAATGCATGATATATGAATGAGATCGTAAGCAAGCTGTGAGTGTGTTTGGGCTGTGCGCTAGTCCTTCCTCCATCGACATCACCCGAGGTTGACAGACACTTTTTGCTCTTTCATACAGTCACGTCATGTTTGCAATTCAATACATCATCCTTCCATCCCATTCTCCCTCTCTAGCATGTCGCCCACAATAAGACGATGACGCACTTGACTCGCACCGGTCTCCACGTGGAACATGCCAGCACAACAGGCATTACTGTGTGAAAAAGTTCGATTAGCAAACAATTTAGACATGTGCCACAACAGGGAATGATTTAAAGAAAACAGGTCATCAGGTTATTCCAATCTTGTTCACCAGGGAGTCGATCTATGATGCACTGTCGGACTACCTTAAGTCAAAGCGGAGTCTGGGGTCAAAGTGAAAGAAAGTTGAGTTCGTACGTGGCCCTTAACCTTTTTGTATGGACTGAACTTTAAAATTCAAGAAACCTTTTGCTGCAAGTGAGATACGCTGTGTGGTGTCTGCGATTCAGTGTGCATCTCTCATTCCCCTCCCCCAACCTCCCACTCTACCGTGTCAACCCATATAATAATGAACCTGACCTGCTCAATAGGTTTCTCGGCCAAGATGTGGCGAAACGACCAATATCATTGTATGAAAACGTTCAATTTGCAAACCACTCAAAAATGTGGAGGGTGGAGTGCAAAACAAAGGGCATGAGGCTATTCCAGTCATTACAAACCACTGGCTTTGTAGGCCATTCAACCCTGACACGGCCCCTCGTGGTCGGCTGGGCTACACACAAAATGAACTGAATTGTGGGCCGTGACACATCGGACTGCCTAAGTTCAGAGACCACGGTGACAGTCCAAGTGAAAGAAGGCCGACATTCACAGTGCTGACAGTCGCAATGGCTAACACGCGTGAAATCGAAAAATAGAATACCCCCCCCCCCCCCCCCCCCCCGCTTTTTTTTTCGATAGACATCTATAACTGTTCTTTGTGCTTTTTTTTTTTTTTGTCTCCCTCCTCCTCCCTCGCCCTCAAACCATTGATTCTGTTAGCTCAGGGCGAACAGGCACTTCAAAATTCGAAATAAAATTTGACACACTCACCTTTCCTTTCGGAAGTGGGCAGACGACAGGCTTACGATGACGTTGTGGTCACGTGCCGCCAATCAAATGTCAGGATTGGAGTTCCATGAAACCCGGGGCGGACAAAGAAAGAGAAGGGAGTGGGTGTAACCTGACGGGCGATGTGCGGAACGTGATTTAAACTATTTTTGTGATGTTCATTAGCGTTTATGCTGCCCCCGTTGTTTAGCACTCCTTTGTTGATATAACCATACAGGCCATTGCTTCACGGGTTTTCAAGAGGGAACGTTGTGGGAAGGGGGAAGTGGTGGGGTAAGGGCGGTGGCGGTAGGAGGGAGTGGTATGATTGAGAAGAAAGGTGTCTTGATGTTCTTCTGTGTGTGTGTGTGCGCTCGCGCGCGCACACGTATGTACATGCGCGCGTGTGTGTGTGTGTGTGTGTGTGTGTGTGTTGGAGTCATGATCGGATTTCCATAAAATTCAGTTAATCGAACATTATGCTGGTTTCTGTTAGTCGGTGTGTATGATGGTTTTCGCGCAAATCAGTGAACGGATTTCTAAACATACGACTTTGGTATCAGTTGAAAGCAATCCTTTGATCTAAGTGCACTATCAAAAGTAACGAACTTCTTTTTTGTCCCCTTCGTCGCCCACGATCATTTTGATGATGATGGTGATGATGATGGCATTGAACTGCGTGCATGTATCGAATAATTTTTCTATTCACTGGAAAGTTAAAATCATCGCGATGTATGACAATTCGCCTGCATAATGCATGTAACAGCACAATGCACTCCTCCTCCCCCCCCCCCCCCCCCCCTTCAACACTCTCCCTTTCCTCCATGCCCACCCATCCATTCCCCTACCTAGCCCGCCCACTTTCCTCTTCCACCCTTTGCTGCATGCTCCAGGTGTGTGTGTGAGTGTGTGTGTGTGTGTGTGTGTGTGTGCATGCGTGCGTGCGTGCGTGCGCACGCGCGTGCGCGTGTGTATGTACGCAGGCGTGTATGTTTATGTGTGTTTACGTGTGTGTGTGTGTGTGTGTGTGTGTGTGTGTGTGTGTGTGTGTGTGTGTGTGTGTGTGTTTGTGCGTGCGTGCGTGCGTGTGTGTGTGTGTTTGCGCGCGCGTGCATGCGTGCGTGTGTGTGTGTGTGTGAGCGCGCGCGCGCGCGTGTGTATGTGTGACGTGCGCTACCTTCTGCACAAGGTTCATCGGTACGGTGTGTCATCTAAAAGACTGGCACTCAGGTCACTAATTGAGGTGTGGTGGAACTGGGGAGGGGAGATGGGTGGGGTGAAGGACAGCTCAGCGCGAAACTCAAACCACCAATCACAAGACGTTACTATTTATGGATCACTAGATGAAAAAATAAGAGCGGACATTGTCAACAACGTGTCTTTTCTGGCCTCATGTCCTTAAAAGGCAATAGCAATTTTGTTAGCATTGATATTTAACTAGGGATTTCACAGAGAGAAAAAAAAAAGAAAAAAAAAGAGAGACTGGGTTGTTTCAATTCTCTTTAATTTTTCATAACAATCTCTCTCTCTCTCTCTCTCTCTCTCTTGTTTATACAGCCATTCTCTGAGACCCGAGGCTTCCTCGCTATTGACGTAGGATATGGCCTATGTTTGTTTTGGTGTCATCTTGCAACTAGGTAGTAAGAGTTTAAACGCTGGAATGGACACTGACAGCCCACTCTGCAATAAACCTTTCAAATTTATTATGTCGTTTTGAAATGTCAGTTTTCTTTTCTTTTCTTTTTTCGTGTCTTTTTTTTTTCTTTCTATTTTTCTGTGGTCATATTGAAATGTCCATCCCCCCCCCCCCCCCCCCCCTCCCTCTCTTGTATTTGTAAACTGTGGGTGATAAATCACACGGAATGGCATATGCCCACAGCACGACCAAGGTTTATCTGCCCTGTGTATGGACACCGGGAAAAAATATCAGGGGAAGATAGTGCCTGTGTTTCAAATACAAACAGACTTACCTTTTATACGTTAATGGTTCAAGCAAACGGGTCCAGATAAGTCAAATATTTCGTTTGAAGCGCTCGCCAGGACAGCAGTCGGATATTGATTGCCAGCAACACGGGCGCACCGTTCCACAACCTTATTTTGGCATTTTTTTTCCCTCTGTGATTGAATTGTTAATCAATCTGACTGATGGACCAAACCGTTTTTGGCGTGCCCACTATTGGCATCTGTCCCATGAAAAGGGCGGTGTCACTCTGGCTCTAACACAACACAACCTCCCTTGCAGATATCTGAACATCGTCTGCTGAATGTGTTTTTTAAGAGGGTCGTCTTGATGATTCCTTTGTCGGGACACTTGTCTTTTTTTTTATCTGTTTGTGGTGACAGTTGTGATAGCTCTTTGTGGTCGGCTGGAACCAGATGGAACCCTCGCCACCCTAACAAGAGAGAAAGAGATAGACAGACAGACAGAGAACTTTGTATAACAACCCAAAAGGGAGAAAGAAACAAGATTGCTTCATCGCTAATCACAGAAAGACAGAAACAGAAAAACTCGCCCAATCCTAAGAAGAAGAGAGAGAGAGAGAGAAGAGAGAGAGAGAGAGAAGAAGAGAGAGAGAGAGAGAGAGACAGACAGACAGAGACAGAGAGAGAGAGAGACAGAGAGGGAGAGAGAGAGAGACAGAGAGAGAGAGAGACAGAGATAGACAGAGAGAGAGAGAGAGAGAGAGAGAGGAGAGAGAGAGAAGAGAAAGGGGAAGGGACCTCGCCCCACCCCAACAGAAATAAGTGAAACAGAGTTGCGCTCCCCTCCACACCGACAAACGAAAAAAAGAAAAAGATGAACAGAAAACGGCACTGAACAACAATCCCAGCAGAAAGAGAAAACACAGATGGGCTTTCTCGTCATCCCAAAAGAGAGAAAAAAAACCCCCAAGCCCCCAAACAAGGGAAAGGGGAGTCAAACGAACTCTTTTCCCCCATCCCCCCACCCCCAGTGACAAAAAAAACAGGAAGAAATCGGGCAGAAGACGAAAACTCTCAACCACTCTCCCACCCAAAAACCAGTCACCTCAGCCTTTTACTCAAAACAAAAATTCAATTATTCCAGAAAACGGGAAACAAACAAAGTGCCGAGACTTTCCCCCCATCCCCACCTCCTTCTCTTCCTCCCTCATTCACAAGAAGCAGGGGGGGAAGAGGAGGAAAGGGGAGAGAGAGAGAGAGAGAGGGGAGAGAAAGGGGAGGGGCGCTCGGCAAGTGACTTCACAGTTGAAGACTGAATGACAGGCGGGCGCAAGCCGTCCGTAAAAAGTACACGTTTCACATACAAACGACATTGTGCAACAAAGGTAGGGGGGGGGGGGGGGGGGGGGGGGGGGGGGGGGGGGGGGGGGGGGGGGGGGGGGGGGGGGGGGGGGGGGGGGGGGGGGGGGGGGGGGGGGGCAAGTGTCACATATATACAGAAGCACAAATAATCATCAGAGATCTCGGTAACAAGGGTTAGCAAACCAGTTCTAAATGAAATTGGTTTCTGCAGGGAAAACAAACAAACAAACAAACAAACAAAAGGAATGCCCTTCTTCGCCCTTGTGTCATTCATCCCAATCACATTCATCCTCACGTCACATTTTTCCAGTCTTCCGTTAGACTGATCCGTATAAACCAAACAAACATCAATTATCTTATTATACATGAAAGTTGAAGAAAAACAAAAGGTAAACAAAACAATGTCACAGAATATTCAAACCTTCATTTTCGATCACTTTATATAACAAAACGAATGGAAAAGAATACTAACACAACATTTAGCACTGCCTTGTTAGGATGTTTTTCTTCCCACGTTGAAAATTCATTTTCACTGGGTTTACTTTTGTTAAGTATTGAATACTCATTTCATCTCTCAGGCTGACCTGTGGATAGGTTGAGTTTGGCTTTACTTTTGTTAAATTCAGAATATCAAATTCACTCTCGCGCTGACTTGTGAGTGTGTGCTGACTTGTGAGTGTGTGCACATGCACGGGTATCACTGTATGCACATGTGAGCTTCACATCTTTGAAGTAAAAGCGACACCACTAAATGCGCTCTACAATCGAACGAAGACTGTAAAATCAAAAACAACACGTCGTAGCAGATTTTCATATTTGCAGACGTTTTCATGGAATACCCCCTCCACCCATCCTCACCCACCCCCTTCCTAATAAGTGTGACGGGTGGCCATAGTTAGCCGTTAACACTAAAGAACCTGTCTTGGTTCCTTTGTTTTCATTTGCTGCACAAAGCATAACAAAAACATTACGTTCAATGCTGACAAAGGTAAATTGCAAAAAAATCACTTCAAGCACTGTAGTGAAAAATCAACGCATTACTATCTAGAGAGCACTACTTTCAATGCCAAGAGAAGTATAACACAGAACTTTCAATTTGAAATGGTTGAAACGCTGATCAAAAACTGATAAAAACCAGTGGTTTGCTTTATTCCATTTTGACCCAGCCGACCTAACCGAGCCCTGTCACAACGTAAGCAAAACATAATCAGTAATGCCCGTCATGGGAAAAAGAAACCCCGGGGCACAAAAGCAACAAAAAGAAAGTATTAAAAAATGATGATAAAATAACAGTAAAAATCTAAAAAGGCCACTATGTAAAAAGCTGGTCAATGACAGCTTTCATCTGTCAACCGTAAACTTAACGGGCAATGACAGGACGAGAGAGGGCTGGGGAAAAAAAAGAAAAAACTAGAAGGGCACACAGACCTCAGCCAATACGAAACGGATCCTGGATCCGCACTTAGATCAGATCCGCACTTACATTTCCTCGCTGTTTCCAATTCCATCTTTCCACTAACTTTCCTTCAAATCGCTCAGCAGGCAAACTCACCAGCAGACGCCGGTGAAAACAACTCCTATCCGTGGCTTAAGCAGCGAATGCTGGTGAAAACAACTATCCGTGGCTTAACCAGCGAATGCTGGTGAAAACAACTTCTATCCGCGGCAAAGGTACTAAACAACAATCAGCCCTTTGTCTGGAGTTTTAACTTTAAATAAAATTAATTATCATAGCCTAGCCGACCACACTCAGCCTTTTCACGGCTGTCAACCTCGCACAGGAAAAAAAAAAGAAATCATATCAGAAACAGGTCAGACCATCGAGAGAGAAAAAAAAATCCTGAAAAAGAAACAAACAATAACAGCAGTTAATGACGTGGTCGCTAAACTACTGGCATTCTGTGGCGTATGACATTCGGCTGTGCTGACAGTACCAGGCAGCCAGCTTCAGTTTTCGCTCCTAGGCCTTTAAAAAATTGTAAAGAAAAAAAAAAACAAATAAAGAAAAATGTCACAATAAATATTCATTTGAAAAAAACGTACATGCAAACAAACAACGCAGAACAGACAGCTAGCGTCCATTCTGGACAGTTGTGACAATTTCCACTCTAACAACAAAAAAAGCTGACGTTTCATAAATTACTATCATTAAAACCATAAACTGTAAGAGTTACCAGAACAAAGACAAACTGTAAAGATTACCAGAACAAAGACAAACTGTAAGAGTTAGCAGAACAAAGACAAACTGTAAGAGTTACCAGAACAAAGACAGAAATGGTCCTCAAAGACAGAAGAAGAAAAAAAAAACCCAACAGACGACACTAAAGAACACAAATAAATATATAAAAAGCAGATAAAGGCATTAAAGAAAACACAAAAATAAACATAACCTAAAATGCAGAGCCACAGAGAGCAACAGATAAGGAACAGTTGCCAGCATAGACTTTCAAGATAAGCGGTGTGGCTAGTGTACTTCACAGATGTCTCTGAAGAAAATGATTCACACTCAACGCATCCAAAACACACGCGAGGAGTCGGTTCGAATGTGTCGAACCTTCAGACAGCTACAAACTCTTCTTTGTATTTGCCATTGAACAATGTGGATACTCATTCGTTACAACAGTCTTCACTTATCTTCAGCAGAGAATTGAAAGGGGCAAACGGCAAGCGTCTCCGGTCACATTGCGAAGAAGCCCACAAACCATATCAGCCGCCATTTTATGAACTGAAAAAATGTGTACGTTGAAAAAGTCATTTCATTGAGTTAGGCGCTGGCTACACAAATGCGACTGAAGAGATAAACGAGCTATTAAATAAACGAGTTACTAATGTTTTCATAATCAAATGTGAATTCATACCCCCTAACCCCCCCCCCCCCCCCCCCCCAACACACACACACGCACGCAAGCGCGCGCACGCACACACACACAGAGTCTTTCACACACACACACACACACACACACACACACACACAAGGTATATGAGCTCTTCATCGCGTTGTTATTCAATTACCAGGACTGGTCTGATTTGGGTCACATAAAAACATTGCTTGGATAGAAATTTCTGGTGCAAAACAGACCATGTACGCACACACGAATGACCCCCCCCCCCCCCCCCCCCACCCTCCCCTTCTCCCTAAACCACCACATCCATCCGTCCCCCATCACACCTCTTCTCCCACACCGTGCAATGAACGACACGAGAGAACGAACCTGCCACACCGTGTGATACACCTAGCCAAACACCTCAGACAATAAAACCAGTCTGTCACACACACACACAAGTCGTGTTTGACACACCTAGGAAAAACACAACAATCACAATTGGTTTTTCACACCCCCAAAAGAAAGACGTGTTCCATCACAAGTATCTTCTTTTTTTATTTTGCCGTTAAAGCGAGGAATGTCTTCTCCAAGTAAAAAGAACATCGAAGTAAAAAAAAGAACACCACAGAAACTGGACTGGAAAAAAAGGGGGATAGGGGATGCCATTTCAATGGAATGAACCGATTTACGTCCAATTTCTGACCCCTCCACTGGAAAGGGTGGAGAACGGAGGTAAGGTGGGGTGAGGTTGGAATCATCTTGTAAAGTCGGCGGCACCAGCTGAATGCCATCTAGCACTTTTGACAGCTGTGTGCCAAGTACATTGAACACGAGGATCCGGCACCCGAGTCTGGTGTGAAACCGTTTTGGGAAAAAGTGTTGCATGTTTGAGAGAGAGAGAGAGAGAGAGAGAGAGAGAGAGAGAGAGAGAGAGAGAGAGAGAGAGAGAGAGACAGACAGACAGAGAGACAGACACACGGACAGAGACAGAGAGACAGACAGAGAGAGACGGCAAAAAGTCATTTTCTGTCCAGTGTTTTCTTGTGTTCAATCTAATCATGTTTTAATCAGAATGACAAACTGCACTTGAAACTGACCTACAAGGGTGGGTTTTTTTTTTGGTTTTGTTTTGTTTGATTTTTTTCTTTTTTCTTTTTGCTGTGCTCCATATCTTCTATAACACTGGCATTTCAAACTGTTAAGACCTATATACCTGGTAATCTTGCTGCTGTTCTCTCTTGTTGTTGACCTTAACGTTGACATCTTATACTACAATAAACAACCCTAGTAAAGCTCTGTCGACCAATATCCTACCAACATCATGCTGACTAAAACATTGGCTCTTCCATTTAGAATTGTTAGATGTTTCTTTAAAAAACAATTTTCACTTCTCCCGAAAACACTTTATCGATGGTATTAGTATTTTTTTGTTTATTTGACTTTATTATTTGCTCTTTGTTTGCTTGTTTCTTTGTTAACTTTTTGAAGAACATCTAAACTTCTGTTCTCTTTTGTGACTTTTGTTCCTCCGTCTTCCCTGTCCAAGACCCGTGGGCGGAAACGCGTTGTTTCCGTGTCGTCATTTGTTTCATTCGTGTTGCAGTCTAGTAACCCAGCCCCCCCCCCCCCCCCCCCCCCCCCCCCGCTTGCTTTTCCCCTTTCCCCTGTGCTGTTGTCGTCGTCTCACCTTTCGTGTGATGTTACACCTAGGCCACCGACTCCCCCCCTCCCCCACCCCCTCCCTCTCCTCATCCGTCCCGTTTTAACAACTACCCAGGCTCGTTCTGCCCGCCATTCTAACATTTCATGTTGCTGTATGAACGGGTAATCTGATCATTCTGAAGTTGGCTGCTTGAATGCTTCGATTTGAATTTTGTCGCTAGCTCGGAAAACTTTAAACTGCGCAACATGTCTTTTTTCCTAAGTTTTCATACTATCGACAGAAGTTCACACAACACTTGTGATATCGGTACGCCTGTTATCTTTCTCAGGTTTCTCGTTCCTTCACTTCATCTCCTCTCTCTCTCTCTCTCTCTCACACACACACACACGCACGCACGCACGCACGCACACACACACACACACACACACACACACACACACACACACACACACACACACACACACACTTTTGTCCAGTTTCACCTCTCGGGTGTCGGATCCTTTGCGAAGAATGAGCAAAACTCTAATCTGGCTTGACAAACAAAATAAACAGTAAACATCTATGCTCCACTTGGCGACAAAACGAAGCTAACCCCAAGCTCAAAATACAAAATGATTACAAAAAAAAAAAAAAAATTATGCCATTTCATAACAAAACGAGAGGAAAGTTGATCCATTCATTTTCACAAATCAGGTGGACAATATTTCAAAGGACAATAATTCAAATTCAACTAAAGCCGTTTTTTTTTTTAAACTCTAGGAAAAACAAAACTAAATGAAAAAGCCATAGTGAGATGTGCAAATTTATGAATGAGAGCATTGTGGGTGGGAAGGGAGAGTGGGGTCACACACCGACAGGTCATCGTAGACCTCCCGTGGGAAATGTTCACGATCAACAACAGTTCACAGGCCCCCAATAAAATATCTCACCGTCCTCGTGCACAGTGGGCGCACGGAGAAGCCGGTAATACTTTATCTTGCTGCAACGTCCGGGAAATGGGTATCTAGGCATCATCTCTATTCAGAACCCCCATTTCCAACTACCACAGGTCAACAAAAGTCCAATCGAAGAAAATGTGTCAGAAATTTCCACATCTCTTTCTCGTCGCTGTTTTCGATATCAACTGAATTTAATTGCAGTAACGTGCACGTTGGGCAATGTCGTCATCATGCATATGTACAACGACTCTTCACTGGATGTTGTCCTTTATCACAGAAAATCGGTCATCGCTGAGTCAAAGAGGAAAAGATGGTGTATTACTCCTGTACTGGGAAAAAAAGGGGGCAACAAGGCTATTGGTCAAAAGGAGAAGAAAAGTACAGTCCCGCTCATAGAAATGATTCTCTGACAGTAAACGAAAAGTTCGGTTAAAAAGCTGGCATTAGCACACTGTCCGGGATTAGAATGAACGTGAGAATTTTACAGCAAACCTGAGTCACCAACAACGACTCTTCCTGACGTTTCTTCGTGCAGAGATGGTTCAAGACCAACGATTACTTCTTGCCTGGCAGGTTAGCCGTACTCTCCGATACTCTGTCGGTAATGCGGCCTGCAGTGCAAGTCATCTTTACAGCCCAGCCAACCACGGAGGCCGACTACGGCTGAACGGGGGAGAGATGGTCTGGTTTTTCCGAGTCAGTATAACGCTCAGCTGTCTTTCGTGACTTTCGGGGGGGGGGTTTTCTTCTTTTTTTTTCTTCTTCTTCTCCTTCTCGGGAATGGGTGGTGGTAGCAATCAGAATGCCCTCCTGATCAACCCAAGTCACACAGAAGACAACGTCGTCAGGCACCAAGCTGAAACGGCTCCGGGATGCACACTGCACATACCTGATGCGTTGAAGCCGTTAAGATGAACGGGTTTGTTTTTTCCAGCCAGCAACAGGCAGATACAACAATAAATAAATCACAACTGATATTGCCACAACATATATCATTTGTAAATGACATAGTCAGTCAACATCTCTGGTGTAAAAAAAAAAAAGAAAGAAAAAGAGAAAAAAAAAAGAAAAAGAAATGAACAGGGAATAGAGAGCGTCCTGTTTTTTGGACATATTAATTAAGATGTGTCGCCGCACATAAACTACCGTACAAAGGCACTTGGACCACACGGTCTAAGTTACGCAACAAGAAACACCCAACCCGTAATGAGTCTACTCACACGATCGTATTTCATGAGTCCTGTACTCGTAATTCGCTACTGTTACTGTCCAGCCCAATGCATGGGAACATAACCAGTCTTTGGAATCTGCTATGCCGTACATTGATGATTCCAACTGAAAAGTATACGCTTTTAAACACTGTCAGACGATGCCGTAAAATCAGTGCCACTTACAGGAAGGCGGCGTTTGCAATAAAGGAAGGCCATCTATATGCTGTCCAGCTTAACTATGACGCTATCCACAACTGTAATCAAACAAAATTATATGACCAAATATTACATGTATATATAATATTACATGTATATATACTGTCGTTCAGACTTCCATAAAACTGTTGTTACAGACTTATATCATATTTGCTGATTTTTGCTTAAATCATCAAGGCAACATTCAGATGTCTACTTCCAAGAAATACATGCTCCATGTTGGAATAGGGCTGGATAGGATGGAAAGCAGAGTGAACCTGGAGGCGGGGGGGGGGGGGGGGGGGGGGGGGGGGGAGAAAGAGGGACAATTCTTTTCATTCTGACTTTAAATCAAGCCACTGCTCTGAAAACACTTTCATCTGCAACAGATTTACACAGAGATGCATGGGCAGACAATAAAATTTAAGACTAGCAATCAACTGTTATCGATGTTTCCTCATTACTATCGTCAACACCACAGTCTACTTCTTGCAGGTTCTTGTCTGGTTTATTTCTTTTCCTTTTTTTTTTTTTCAAACAAATAATGCAAAACTCTCCAACGCTACCTAAAATGTCCGGACCCAATAGCATGGCTTCCTATACGAATGGTGATGAAAAAAGAAATCCAACAAAATAGTGTAGCGAAACTACTGATATCTTAGACCATGAATGGTACGTTCTTTTTTTTTTTTCATAAAGGACAACAGCAGCAGCAGGAATAACGGGAGTGGGGGGAATAATCATAACAGCCACGTCTGAAGCCTTTTCGTTTAGCTTGTGCAAAGAAAAGCAACATGAATAATAATACATCATGAACAAAGAGGAATCACACACCACTGTTAACAAATTAAAAAAATTAAAAAAAAACTCAAACCAACAACAATAACCCCATGCTGCAGTTTGTCCCATGACGCACAGCCTTGGCGGCTGCACCAAGTTCACAGACTTGTACATCAACGCAGTACAAACCGATTAACATTTAGCTTGCCTTGACAGGTTTACTTGCCGACACGTTCTTCCTTTCATTCCAAGTGCTCAACCAATCCCTCCTCAAAGCTCTGCAGCTCTCCTTTTGCACGTTCACCAACACGCGCACACAAACAGTGAGCACGTGTGCACACACACACGCACGCGCGCACACACAGACACACGCCCGCCAGAAGAGTTATGCAGACAAGGCCATGGGTACACAGTGCTGGTGCTGTATTGAAGGCTGTCCATGCAGGGACGTCTCTCCCAGCAAAAAAAAGGTGACATGCTGAACACCTGCAGAAAGACACTGCAGCTGTCTGTCCGCTCATTGTCCTCGGCTGCACGGATCGTCTGCCCACTCCTGGAAGCTGTACACATCGGCTGTTCGCTCTCTGGTCGAATCCAACCATCTGTATGCCCCTCGACTGAATATCAGCCGTTCGTCATGTCTGTGTCTGCGCACAGACTATCTGTTCGCGGTCTCTGACTGCATACAGATAATCTCCGTAAGTGGACATGTGCCGTAGTTCACATAATGCCAACAGACTGTTCCAGTTAGGGTCGCCGTTTTTCGGGCAAAGACAAAGGATAATGCCTCCAGAGAGAGTACCCAAGGCACTTTCCTACTTCTCTACTCTCGATATATTCCTGCCGTTGGTGAAAGGCTCAAGACCTGCGAAACAGAAGGAATGGTGGCAAGATGGTCGTTCCATGCGCAGACATCACACAGAGCGTCATGCGGTCGGCAAGGCCTAGACAGGCGCTTTTATGGCACTAATCCCTTAGACAGGCATTCAGAAGGAACCATTCGTATCCACACACCACACACACACAAAACCACACAACACACACCACACACGAAGCGATGATGAAGCTTACACTGAGCACTCTACCTACAGCGGTTTCTGGTAACTAAGGCACCGCAGTTCCCCACTCTGAACCAACTAAACAGCGCCCAGACACCCCTCTTTCTGAACGTCAAAGTCACTTCTCAGACCACGGCCAGTACCAACAAGACACTGTTCACAACACACAAAAAATCGATCCTTTCACCTTCTGACCCAGGATCTCCGCAGCGGGTCCATAATTATGTCTCAGCACAACTGGCAGGCTGCACTGTCCAGTACCCACCGTGTGGTAAGCAGTGGTGGTGGATGGGGTGTGGCCAAGGCATGCTGCAGCGGACCCGTCCACCTCAACACCACCACCACCACCATCTCCATCACTTCAAGCACCAGCAGCCTCCGCCTCAGCCTCAACAACGTCCAGGTGTTGGTTGACCCAGCAGAAGCGGTCGCTCCGCAATGGCCTGCACGTCTTTTCCGCGCAGGTGGAAGACCCTCCCCTCTCCCCACGCGCCTCCTCCTGTCCATGTCTTAAAGAAACCCAAAGAAAACCCCGTCCCAAAGAACCCAGAGAGATGACCCAGTCTTCCCAACGAGTCAGCATCGTGGCCTGACGTCACAGCCAACCGTCAGGGTTCCTGGGCAGGGGGAGGGAGAGGGAGGAGGATGGATCAGTGCACGTACTTTCTCACACGGGCCAGTCCTGTGGCGAAAAGTCCCTGTACTATTTTTGTTGTTTTGTTTTGTTTTCTTTCTTTTAAGGTTTTTTTTTCGTTTCTTTTACGGCCTAACAGCCAGTGCAGTCAATCTCCACAATGTTCTTGGGCACCTCAGCAAACTGGTAGACTAGTCTCTGACCGTCCACCTTGTTTAAGATACCCCGTGCGTAGTAGTACCTGCACACAGACACGCACACTTATAAGATAAAGGGTTGTCTTAGCTTGCTGCTCAAGTCACTTCAGGTTCCACGTTCACGGCACACACATTAGTAACCTTCCATTATCTCACACGAAAGACCACAGTGTGTACGCTTCACCAAAAGTGCATAACATCACAAACAGTACCACAATACAACGCCACGTGATGTCTCATTTCTCCTCTCAGATAAAACAACAGTTTCATTTGAACTTATCACGTCCACATTGATCAACACCGTAGGAATGTCCTGATTTTAGAATTTCCAACACACATACACACACGAGCGCACACACACACACACACGAGCGCACACACACACACACACACACACACACACACACACATACATACACACATGCATACATAGACACATTCTCTCTCTCTCTCTCTCTCTCTCTCTCTCTCTCTCTCTCCTCTCTCTCTCTCTCTCTCTCACACACACACACACACACACACACACACCTCCCTCCTAACCATCTCACCTCAGGGCCCGGCCCATGGTCTCATAGTTCATGTCGGGCTTGTTCTTGTGCTGGCCCCACAGGCGGGACACGGCCTTGGAGTCGACCAGCTTGAAGATGCCCCGCTGGCGGTTGGTCCACTTGATGTAGCGCGGGCACGTGTCCCGGTTCTGCAGCAGGTGC
>CM031602.1:40875274-40882774 GCA_018398815.1 Conus ventricosus | reverse complement strand
GGCAGAAAGACAAAACACGCACAGAGAGAGAGAGAGCGCGCGCGCGCGAGAGAGAGAGAGAGGAGAGAGAGAGGAGAGAGAGAGAGAGAGAGAGCGAGAGAGCGGAGAGAGAGAGAGAGAGAGAGAGAGAGAGGGAGGTGGGCAGTGACTGTTGAATATTTGTAGGAAGCAGAACAAGGGCAAGAAAATACAATGCGAAGTCTAACAGTGCAGCAATGTTTTCACGTGCCCCTCCACCCCTGCTCCCCAGTCTCCACTAAACCCCCAGTCCCCTCCCTCCCCCTTGTGCCTCCCTACCCTTCCCGACCCCCCCCCCCCCTATCCCTCCCTCCTCCCCCCGTTCCCCTGCTCCTCCCAGATAAAGCAGCTAAGAGAAGCTTGCTTCCTAAATCTTCCCTTTTGTCAGTTTCACGCCGTTGTTAATCTGTCACTTCTGCACACGCTCCGCATTTCACTTTTTGAATTGTGAATTCAACGACTGGAGAGAAAAAAAGCCACGAATATATTCGGAACTTACCAGTCATCTCTCTTTCATTCACACACACACACGCGCGCACACGCGCGTACGCGCAACAAACATACACACACAAGCAAGCAAACGCGCTCGCACACACACACACACTCTCTCACATTCTCTCTCTCTCTCTCTCTCACACACACACACACCCTTCAGAACAACCTCAATCTCACGTTACGCACAACTCCATCATACATAGCCAGGATCTTCCATTTCCTGTGAAGCTGCGTGACTCTCTCTCTCTCTCTACAAACACATGCTGACTAGCAATTCCTTTCCTCCGGCAATGACCAGGCAAAGATATCTCAAAACAAAAACAAAAAGCAAAGTAAACAACAACAACAAAGAAACAAAAATGGGAGGGGTGGATGGCGTGGGACGTGGGAAGAGTGTTTGTGGCCTGAGGGGGAGAAGAAGGGGGAGGGGCGGAAGATGAGAATGACAGCGCTTAAAACGACTTTCTGAAACCTGCACAGGCGGCAAGGGGGGGGGGGGGGGGGGGGGGGGGGGGGGGGGGGGGTCATCGAAGTCTTGTTTCACCTTTCGTCTTCGGACTGCTAGTGATCAGCCGAAGGCGGCAGCAGATTGTGCGGGTCCATCCTTGGTATGAAATGGGGAGACAACACCTCTATTTCGTCAGCATTCTCACACCTCAAGGGCAAATACACAATACCCAACAGTTCCCACAAGCAGCCAACGAAGGGTGGAAAAGGGAAATGAACAGAATATATATATAAACAAAAAACAAAATCCGTTGGTGAAGAATACTCAATACAAGAGGATCATACATCTATAGCTATCAATCTATCAATGTACGTGTGTATATGTGTGCTTGTGCATCTGTATGTGCGTGTGTGTGAGAGAGAGAGAGAGAGAGAGAGAGAGAGAGAGAGAGAGAGAGAGAGAGAGAGAGAGAAAGAAATAGAGAGAGAGACAGAGAAAAAAAACAGAGACAGAGAGTGAAAGGTACTACTAGCTTCAAAAATCCGTAACAACTATTTTCTTCGGAAGGGGGGGGGGGGGGGGGGGGGGGGGGTGCAGTTTTCTGTTTAAAAAACAAAAAAAACAAAAACAGGATGAAAAAGTTGTAAAAAAAGAAAGAAAAAAGAAACACACAAAACCGAAACGAAAAGAAAGAAAGATAATGACAGTCTTCACGCCCAAATCGTTAAGTTACTGCCATATTGACTTCTTTTTCTTCCTTCTCCCTTCTTTTCAGACAAGTAGGGCTGTACAATGGGATCACACAGAACACAATGCTGATGACGCCTAAAGGCAGATAACATCCACTCAAACCAACGGGCCACCGTGACTGATGTGCACGCGCACTGCTATCGCTATTGTTATCACTGTGCGGACTAAAAGCTCTTTGCTACCGATGTTCCCGTCTTTTCATTCGTTATCCGACGTCTGACCCGCCTCGAAACCAACGAAAATAATTCCATTTTCGCCGCCATCAAAATGATCATTTCAACAGCATCATTGTCGCTTTCTTACAAAGTAGACGTAAGATGATAAGACTATCGCTTTTTTTTTCCCCCCTGATCTACCCCTCGACAAAGTTTTCGTTTTGAATTCTACAAGTACCAAATGACAAAGAAACTGAAAAAACAATAAATTTATCAGGGTCTGCCATTTCACCAGCAAGTTGTGAAGACAAGACAACTTGTTAGTCCCTTTTTTTTTAATTTTTTTTTTTTTTAACTGGCAGTAGACGACTATATGATATACACTAACTTTAAAAAATGGTTAGTCTGAAGAAGCGAAATCTCCGGCTGATTATCCGACATCCGCATGATAATGCTGAACTTCTCTGTGTGTGTGTGTGTGTGTGTGTTCCCCACAGCAGATGTCTCTACAAGGTCGTTCTTGCCCGGCGGGCAGGCCGCCGAACCACCACCCAACGCCCGACCCAAGTGTCAGCACGCCTCACGCAGTCGGGGCAGCCGTTTTCTGTCCTTCCACGCGTGGTGCAAAGTCTTCACAATCCAACGGTTATGATCGTTGTCTTACTAATAGTTATCACCGTTTTCCCTCTTGCAGTGAACACTTTTAACAACATGAACTTCAGGAGCAGGCAGCTCAGCACATACTATAACTAATCAACGCATTTTGCTTGTAGCCCCCGATGCAGTGAGGCGGGATGGAAGAAACGGACGGAGGACGGACGGGCGAGGAGAAAAGAGGAAAGCGTGAGTGCTCCTGACGCCACATTAAGTCACGTGTCACTGCGAACACACACATCCGCCTTTTTCTACCGTTTAATTTAACGTCCGGGTTCAACTACAGCTCCTGATTGATTTGGAGGCTCAACCGACGTGTCTCCTTGTTCGCTCATGCTGATGAGACCGTGACGGGGAAGTGAACGGGGACCAGGGGGGTGGGGGTGAGGGTCGAGGTGGGGGGGGGGGGGGGTTTGGGGGGGGGGGGAGGGATGAGTGGGGACGTTATAGTCGCTAACGTGCTAGAATTGAACCCTTACCCACCACCCCTATCCTCCCTTTCTCTCCTCTATCCTACACCTCCTAGTGCTCTCTCTCTCTCTCTCTCTCTCTCTCATCACACACCACACACACACACACGCCAGTATCTGCGTGCACATGCATGCACACACAAGCAGAACAATATGCCCTGAATTTCATTAAAGGTGTGGGAGGGTTCGGGGGAGGGGGGGGGGGGGGAGGGGGCAATCTACGCATGGAGAACTAGAAATGGCTAAAGGAAGGGCTGAAATTATTTATTTAAAAAAAAAAATTCAAAAGACAGAAAATAAATGGTGGGAGTTGGCTACAACCAAACAACACTGAACGGTCGATTCTGTTGAGGTCGGCTTGTTTACCACCACAGCGCCCCTGAAGCACGACAGACCCTACCCAGCCACATTGAGCATAAACTTTACCTCCACCCACACTGGATTGTGACCGACACATACACACACACACACCTGATCTCTCACCTACACCTAGGCTCCACCGACGGCCACACCACTAGGCTCCCACCTACACCCCCACCCACACTGCTCTCCGACCAACGCTGGGTTCCCACGCACACCTACACTACGTTCCCACCTCCATCCACTCTTACCTGCAAACAGGGGGACACACGGGAAACGGGAGACACCGGTTAAAAAAAAAAAAATTGTAGGCCAGGGAGTAGGAGTGAGGGAGTTGAAGTCCCACTCGCCGTAAAAGTCAGGCAACAGCTGTCACTGAGCTACAAAATGATCGCCAAAACACCCTCCCCCCTCCACACACGCACACACACACACACACCTCCCACCTGCCTTCCTCCCTTCTTTCATCTTCCCCTTTTCCACCAACAAAACAGTCAAACTTGACTAAGAGGACGTGGACCGTCTCCCACCGAGGGTCAATGGTCAGCCAAACCACTGAGGTCGGGAACAGGCCGGCGTCTTCTGAGGTAGATGGTTTTCTGGCGCCTGCTTGAGCCATGTATGGCATTAATATGTTAGGTTCACTAAAGCGGGGGTAATAATAAGATGAAAAGTTCGATGATAACCGAAGAGAAGGACGATGGCGATGACAGAGATAGACCAACTTAGAGATAATTCGCATGATCTATAATGAGAAACATCAGAATTAATCCAAGGATGATGGTGATGACAGAGATAGACCACAACTTACAGATAATTCACATGATCTATATAATGGGAAACGTCAGAATTAATCCATCGGCATCATTGGAAAAAAAGATTCGTTCAGAGTCTTCCAAACATGATACCTTTTTAGGGGCATTACCTGGAGAGAAAAAAAAACCAAACCTATCCAGCGCCTGAAATTAAAATATTCTATGGAGATCACTTCAAAGAGAAGTATTCTACGTATTCATCTAGAAGGTGACGAAAAGATCATGGAAGAGATAGATGCCACGTCAAACAGTGGACTGTAACAGCGTCCTGGATTAAGGTGTCGTCACTCTGTGGTCACTTCTAAATGACCAACAGGAAGAGGAAATCAGAAGGAATTATTAGCCCCCAAAAGCAAGACAGTCCCTGGGACTTCACTGTAGGCATGATGAAAACAGACCTGAGGATGAAGAAGGGTAATGCCACCAACTCTGGCGAGACGAGGACTGGAAATTCAAACTCGGAACGACCCACACTGCACGAACATTTGCGGAAACTCTGAAAAGCGCTTACGTCCTGGGTGTCAGTTCACGAGTGAAAACAAACTCATTTATTTACCCAAGGGGAGGAATTGTCAGTAACGGACTGAAAAAGTTAGTTCCTGATCGTTTCAGATTTTTTTTTCAAACTTTTTTTAAAAAATGAATATCATTCAACATTTATTTCTCTAAACAGTTTTAATATTCCATGAAAAATTATTACTTCTAGACAGCTACCAATTCGTAACATTAAGCTGACAATCGTGGAAACCTTGCTATCATCCATCAGTAATGTGACCAGACCCCAGATCCACGGAAGGGTAAGTAGTAATTAAAACGCACGACAGAGTTACTCCCGTGTTACTCCCCATCTTGCTGGACGATCTTTAAGGCAAGACTTTTGATACGATCCGCACCCACAGATCCACACCACATTTTCGTCTCAAGGCCATTCCGTCCTTTGACTAAAATTTGGTTAAATAGCTTCAGCAGTTTTTGAGTGCAATCTGCTGACAGACAAACAAACAACAAACAGATGCAGATGAAACCATAACCTCTGTGGCGAAGATTGGGATAGATTCTGTACAGTGAAAATCAGCAACAGTAGGTTTGTTTATGGGTTTTGTTCTTCGTCTTGCACGTACAGAAGAGCCCAGGGCTGGAGGTGAAGATGGCCACCGCAACATTTCAAAATAATGTCAGTCCCCAAAGGGCAGGAGCTCTTAAAGAGACACAGGCAACACTCTAAGAGTACCCACCCTGGTGGTGATGGAAGGGGTGGTCTGCGGGCAGGAGGGAGGGGAGGAAGGTGCGGGACTCGGCGCTGGTGGAGGGACAGTCCATGCTGAGCAGGGCCTCGGCTGCCGCTTGCCGACCATGGTGCCGCTGCTGCTGCTGCTGCTGCTGCTGCTGCTGCTCACAGGCGTCCACTGCAACACAGGGAGAGGGGCACGGTCTTCAGTGTGGGGGGGCCATACAGGCGCTTGCTGTTGTGCCACTGATGGTCACGTCATAGGTCCTCTGGACCTTTATCAATACCACTGATACTTACTTCATAGGTCCTCTGGACTTTTATCAATACCACTGATACTTACTTCATAGGTCCTCGGACTTTTATCAATACCACCGAGTCACTTCATAGGTCCTCTGGACTTTTATCAATACCACTGATACTCACTTCATAGGTCCTCTGGACTTTTATCAATCCCACTGATACTCACTTCATAGGTCCTCTGGACTTTTATCAATACCTCTGACAATTACTTCATAGGTCCTCTGGACTTTTATCAATACCTCTGACAGTTACTTCATAGGTTCTCTGCACTTTTATCAATACCTGACAGTTACTTCAAAAGTCCTCTGCACTTTTATCAATACCACCGATAGGTCCTCTGGACTTTCTTTAATCAATATCACAAAATGGATGTTGCTGGTATCACTTCTCTGGCAACTGCAGCCAACCAACAAGGGGTTATAATGAACTTGGGATTAAAAAAAAAAAACTTTTTGATTATCTGAGACCTGAAAATGCCCTACCGCCTAAAACAACAACACACAAACAAACAAACACTGTTCCCTCTCTCCATCTCCCTCCCTCTCTCCTTCCACACCCTCAAACCGCTTAGAAAAGAAGAATCAAACAAGAAGACGACGACGCAATGCAACATTTTCAATCGGAAAAAGGAGTACATACAAACAATACAAACACGCACGCGCGCGATCGAAGTAGAACAGTCACAGTATTTCTGTGAAAAGTGGCATTAAGTTGTAATCGAAGAAAAAAAAAAAGGGGGGGGGGGGGGGGGGGAGGAGAGAGTTGAAGATTAAAAAGAAGAGCCGATCTTGAAAAAAAAAAAAAAAAAGAGCGGATAGACAACTCAGAATTCACACCCCGAGTGAACTGTAAACCTGACAAGCAAAGACAAAGACCATGTTGCGTCCCACTGTGCAACCGCCGTCAAGTCCAAGCAGTCAGCCATGGGACGTCTACCCGTCCTTCAACCCCCCCCCCCCCCCCTCTCCCCCTCCCCCGCACTTCCCTCTTTATAACAGACAGCACACAAATGACAGGCAAGAAAATGACAGCCATCGACGGTACTTATCAATAGAGAAAACCCATTTTTAGCGCATTGTAACGGGGGAGGGGGCCCACAATGACAGGGGGGGGGGGGGGGGGCGGAGAGAGAATTGTGTGGGGAGAGGTGAAGACACATGTCCTGAGGATTAACGGCCGACCTTTAAGGTAGTCTTACAAGTATAGCTGTGTGTGTATGCGTGTGTGTGTGTGTGTGTGTGTGTGTGTGTGTGTGTGTGTGTGTGTGTGTGTGTGTGTGTATGTGTGTGTGTGTGTGTGTGTGTGTGTGAGGACGACGACGAGGAGGAGGAGGAGGGGAGGGTGGTGGGGGGGCGGTGGGGGTGGATCCGGGACGCAGGGGTGACTCAACATTAGAAACACGCCGTTGGTCTTGCGGCCTGTTCCGGGCGATATAATCATTATCCTTCCTGGACAGACGGAACGCGACTTTCCACCTGCCGCCCCCTCCAAACTGACAGCTGGCCTCTTCTCTTCTCTCCACTCAATGGGGGCCACTTCCAGGGCTGTTTTCCACCCCTTTCTTTCTTTTCTCTTCTTTTTTTTTTTCTTTTTTTTTTTTCATCAGGTAGGGGGGTACGAATGGAAAAGAAATTCGAAAGCCCCGTAAACATAGAAAAACAAACAGAGAGAGAGAAAGGGGGGGGGGGGGAGAGACACACACACACAGAGAGAGAGAGAGAGAGAGAGAGAGATAGAGAGAGAGGAGAGAGAGAGAGAGAGAGAGAGAGAGAGGAATGGAGAGGGAAGGGCGTGTGGAAGAAGG
>CM031602.1:40870274-40872774 GCA_018398815.1 Conus ventricosus | reverse complement strand
TTTACGAACAAAGCGTGCTGCAAGCAGCGACTGCGGTAATGTCCAGATGAAACTTCAAAGAAGAAAATCATGTTGCGGAAGTGAAAAGACCCGAGTAATATTTCCATTATTTCCATTTCGAAATGGGTTTCAAAACAGCTGCTGTTTGACAGCGAATCAGGGAAGCGTTGCTTTGTGGAGGAACATTGGTAGTGGGGGAGACAAAACGTGGATACCTAGTGTCTTAATTAAACAGTGTGCACGCCTCTAACATGAAGCTCCTCTGCGTGCGTGCGTGCGTGCCTTTGTCACAATGTGTGTGTGCATCCGTATATTTGTGTTGGAACGTTACAACCGGTTTCCGTGACCATTTTTTTCACATTTTCATCGATTCTTCATGCCCCCCCCCCCCCCTCCTCCCCCCGTCTCTCCACCTTCCTGCTCCCTTGAATTATCAGTCTACATTTTTTTTTTTACCATTCGCCCCCGCCCCACTCCAACCCTACCCATTAAACTCACGCTAACTCATCTGCGCCCATTGCTCGTAATGATGAAGACGATATACCAATTAATCTTTTTTTTTCTTTAGGTCTATGTAAATCTGAAATACATGATTTCAGTTTTTATTCTTCATGCTACAACCGTTTAGGTTCAATATACGTATTAAGACTGAAAATCAGGAGTGTGTGTGTACATGGGGGTGGGCGGGCGGGGGGGGGGGGGGGGGGGGGTGTGTGCGAGTCCGGTTCGATTCGTGGCACGACGCTCGGCAACCTCGTGCTGTGATGCCCGCCTGACCGGGTTCAATCACCTCACTGGCAAGCGATGTTTAGCCTTGATGAATACCACCGCACTCGGTCTTGTTCAATCGATTGAAATAGGAAATAGATACGTCCACAGATGGCAACTGCTGCTGCTGCTGTTGCAGCTCTCCGGGGCTCGCTTCGCGCTATAGCATAAAAGCTATGCTCATTGTTTGAGGGGAAGAGAAGAAGCAACAATGCTACATAACTATCCGCCGTCAAAGTACAGCAAATTCATTTTGGAAGGCGGACTAGGAAGCTAAGAGTACGTAATGGCCGGTGTGGAGAGGAGAGAGAGAGAGAGAGAGCGGGGGGGGGGGGGGGACAGAAAAGGGAAGTCGAATTTATTGTAAGAACTGAATCACCACGGACAGTGACGCAGTTGGCGAGCGAAACAAACAAGGAGTGACGCACTGGTCACTGCAATTATTTCCTGTTGGTACGGAGACAACAGCATTCCTTTCCGCTCCCTTCTCCCTGAATCCTCCCTCCTCTCACCCCTAACCCTACCCTCTCACTCCTGCCACCGTCATCCCCGGCACAGCCACTTGTAATGTTCGCCGAATCAGACAGGACACAATTCCTCTCCATTCATCATCACGTCCCAAGGACCTCCCGGCCCGGCGAGGGAAGGGGAGAGATACGGTGGCTGGGTGGCGTGTGCATAATATTGGTGTACTTCGCGGAACATCCTTTCTTAAAAAAAAAAAAAAAAAACCCAAAAAAACTTCATTTGAAGAGAAAATATCTTGTTTTATTCCCCGACGCACACAAATGCAGCGCAAACAAGTACTTACGCAAATGAGGCAACATTCTCTCTCTCTCTCTCTCTCTCTTTTCAAATAAGCAAACGCTGTGGGAAAGGGGGTCAGAAACGGAAATAAAGCCTCGTTCAGTCTACCTGCGTGTCATCTCCCTCCTTTCCCCCCTCCGCTCCCCCTTCCAGCACTTTACGCAGTGGGAAGTTTACATAAACAACAACAGCTCAAACAACCTACTTTCATGCAACGTGTCTTTCATATTGCTCCAACATAAATCAACTAAAGAAGCTTTTTTTTTTTTTTTTTTTTTTTGTCCTTCAAGGGGTCCTTCGTTTCAAACTTTGACAGGTACTTTCCAATCAAAATGCCGGCCACCGCCCCGTTTCCTCTTTTCCCCCCTCTAACCCTTCACACATACAGGCATACCCTTTGTCAATATTACCCCCACCGCCCCTCGCCCACCCGCGACACAACCGGAGTGACAGAACTGGTTCAGGAAAGTGGAACATGGGTGCCCCCTCCTCCTTCTCAATCACCACCACCCCTTCCATGCCTCCCCCCCCCCCCCACCCCCATTTTTCTAGTTCCTCGAACGAAATCTTAGACGGCCGTTTTTTGTTTCCTCACGTAACCAAGTCCTTACGGGGTAGAATAGCTCGCTCAGCAGGCAATGGCGGTCTGCGCAAGTTCTCCTTTTCGCTCGGCACACTGGCGGAGATCTGATAGGGGGGGGCGGGTGCATAATCAGCGTGAGCATGAGTCAACGGAGCAAACAACACGACGACAACAATACCACTGTCACCTGGAGGCGCCGGGGGATGGAAAGGGGACACGGCGGCCTAGCCGGGTGCCGGCCAACAGGGAGTGCACCTGCGCACATTTTCCTGTCCGGAAACAAACAAACCAAAACAAAAAAGAAATAAAAACATTTTTAATCAGAAACAGAAATTTTCCAAC
>CM031602.1:40849464-40870174 GCA_018398815.1 Conus ventricosus | reverse complement strand
GAACATTTGGCCTCTAAGGACGGTCTTAGAACAGGCTTTTTAAACATAAATCATCTACTAAACAAACGAGAAGAACTATCCTCTATTCTCTATAATTCTGGAAAGCAGTTCCACTTGTTTTGATGTGCCGAATCTAAATTAAACAAGTGTGTATACCTGACTCAGATGTCTAAATACGAGGTTAAAACCATATACCGTAAAAACCGTTTTTTGAACCCTTTTGGGACTTTTTTTTTAAACTGTGTTCTTTTAAGGGGGCCCCTTGTAAGCGAGAAACCCGGATTATAAAGGTCGCATATGGAAGTGTGTTTTTCTTAACCCGAAAAAAAGAAAGAAAATAGAAAGGAAAGATAGGGGTTCAATGATATTTCTCTTTTTTCTCCCCTTTCCTTTTTTTTTCTCAGCTCTTTTTTTCTAGAAAACCCCCACATTTTATAAAATTTATTTGAAAGAATATTGGAAAATTTTTTAATAAAAATTTTTGGGCCAAAGACAAAAAAAATTCGGGTTTATGATTAAATCCCCTATCAAAAAAATGTAAAGTCAGATTTGTATTTCTTGAAGAGAGGAGAGAGAGAGAGAGGAGAGAGAGAGAGAGAGGGAGAGAGAGAGAAAGGGGTATTTTTCCAAACTTTTTTTGGACTTTGAGAAAAACCCTAAAATTAATACGCAAATTAAACGACGTGTATTTTTTTCCAAAAAAGAAAGCTTTCGAAAGGGCGGGGAGCGGGGGAGGGGGGAGTATAGGAAAGAAAAGTCGGTGTGTATTTCCAAAAATCTACAAAAAAAAATTTTTTTAAACGTGCAGTCAAACCTTTTATTACAAAAAAACTTTAAATCGTGCTTTTAAATTGTGAGAAAATGCTAAAAAAAAATTTTTCAAAATTGGCTTTTTAATTAGACTAAAATAAAAATGGAAACAAAAATTTTTTAAACATTTCGCTGATATTTCCCATAAAGACCGTCACCAAAACAAAACATCCAAAAAAAATGTTTTTCGTGCAAAATTTTCATGAAAAAAAGTGAAAAAAAAACTGAGGACGAAACTTTTCTTTTGCTAAAAAAAATTAATAATGGTTTCTGGTGTTTCTATTAAATCAGTTTCAGCAGGAAAAACCCCTTCCCTCGCCCCCCCCCCCCCCCCCCTTTTTAAACCCACCCCCCCAGCCCCCCCTTTATAACTTAAAAGATTAAGAGGAATAAAGTTAGTATGTATAGAAAAATAAAAAAACCCAAAAATGTAAAAACAAAAAAACCCCAACAAAACCCCCCCAAAAAAGGCGGGTTTGAATCCCCGGGCCTGGTTGACGTCGGAAAAAAAAAAGTTTTACAAAAAATTTTCCCCAAGGTGTGGAGTGGTCCACGGGCCCTGCCTGCGCGGCTTGGAAAAACCCAAAAGATCAGGGGCCCAGGGGGAAAAGGCAGAGGGGTTTTTTCCCTCCCCAAAGCAAAACTCAAGTGAAAACCAGTTCAGGCCAGTATCACAAATGAACGCCCGAAGGGAAAATTTTCTTCTCTGTCATGGCAGCAAGGCTGCCCAAAGAAACCAAAGGGAAAAACCCAATTTACTTGGATGTGTTCCAAAAGGTGGATCCCGGCGTGGCGGGGCTGTGTGAAACACGCCAAAAGGGATCAGGGACGCAACCCAAAAAAACCAAAAACAGAAAAGAGAGACCTGGACGTAGTGTGGCTTAATCGGGCAAACGCATATGGATCTGTCCCCCATGAATGATACAGTTCCTTGAATGAAACCATGTGCCAAAGAAATCCGCGCCCATCTCAAAAAGAAATCAATGGTTTTTTTTTTCTCAATGCGGTTCTCTACCAAGGAGTAAAAAAACCTGTTTGGGGATAAATTTGGGAAATTTGGCATTGCAAGGGGCCTGTGTTTTTTCCCCCGTACTGTTCTTTGGGGCCCAAAGGGAAAACTATCTTAAAAAGCGCAAAAAAAACCGCGGACAAACAACCTTGGCAAATGGAAACAAGTTTCCCTCCTCTAAAGGCCTTCATGGATGACAAAAACAGTGTTTTCATCCAGAGAAACGAGAAAAAGTCATGTGCTGGAGGGGCGGAGGGACTTTAGTTGCCTCATCCAAAATTGAAGTTAAAACCCAAAGAAATCCCGGGGGTTCTCTCACTGGGGAAAGGGAAAAAAAGGGGGCCGAAATCTGTGGTTTTTCAGTTTTGGCCAACCAGGCCTTTCCCAACAGTCACAAAAGGGAACCGTCAAAAACCCTTTGGGAAAAAGGTTTAAAAATGATACGTGAAGACACACAAAACCCAAAAAAAACCAAGAAAGATGGGGAAAAAGGGTTGGAGCCCTTTAAAACCAGGGTTGGGCCCCCGGAAAATTTACAAGGTCTGGTGTGTGCATTCCCGGGGATCCCAAAGTTTCCCTATGGCCTTTGATATATACGACTTTCTGCACCAGCACAGTGGGGGAAAAGGGGGCCCAAAAAATAAACAATTTCAAAAGGGAAAATGGTTTGGTTTGTCCACCCTGCCCTGCTGCCATGCGCGTACTGTCCCCAAAGCAAAGCAAAATACCATTTGAAATCCATCCTGGGGATACAAAGCGGGGGAAAAAATAAACCCTTCCCCCAAAAAAAGCGGAGGACTCAGGAGAAAAGGGTTTAAAAGGGCCAATAAACCCCCACTGAAGACAGGCAGAAAAAGGAAAATTTCAAGAGGCGAGGGTTTTTTCTCCCAAAAAAAGTCTAAAGATCAGAAAAATAACAGGCCCACACACAGCCCAACGACAAGGACTGGGGTGACCAAACTAAAAGTTTTAAAAGGCCAAAGGAAAAGCAAAAAAGGACATGATAATCGGGAAAGAGAGAAAAGAAAAAGCCCCCAAAAAAGGACTCCAAAAAGCAGCCCCCCCGAGCCAGCAAGGGCAATGGACAACGGGGAGAATGCATTTCCAAAAAGAAGTCTAATTTGGGAAATGCTTTTTGGCACAGGGCCCCCTCTGGGATCAGCTTCTTTCTCTATCGCATATGCCCTTTCTCCCTAAAATTTTGCAAACCTGGTAAAAGGGGGGAAAAAAAACACCCCTGCCCCCCCCAACTTCCAAAAAAGCAAACAGGGGAGCATGTTTTTAAAAGCCATTAAAGTAGCCCTGGTTTAAAGGGAAAAGGAACACATGGAGGAAAACCAAGTGCTAAAAGGATTGTAAAATTTGTCGGGGCTAGTCCCAAAACACCAAAAAAGGGGAGCATCGGGACCCCCCAAAAGCCCCCGCAACTTTTCCTTCACGGCGGGAAAGGCGCAAATTTGGCCAAAAACCCAACAGTCCACTCAAAACATGCAGGCGGGATTGCTGGTTGGCAAAATGAATGGGGTGCACTGCAGCCCTTCCAGAATGGAAGATCCCCCCGGGTTTTAACACAAGAAGGCATGGACTAGACAAAAGTACCCCCACTCTCGTCCCCCCAACGCTGATCATGATCGGTCCGGTGCCATTTGGAACAGAAGGGGGGCGCTAAAACTACAAGACTAAAAAGTAGCTGATCGGCAAAAAACCCTGGGGAGGAAAAGGCTATCAGATCAAAGCCTCCCCTGCAGAATTGGAGCAAAGGGGTTTTGTAGAACCCCCTGCTCCCGCCTCTTTGAAAAAAGCCTCAGTTGCAGGGAAGGAAAAACCAGACCCCTAAAAGGGCAATGGCAGAAGGGGCAGAGAGGGGTGTTCAAGCTGGTTTGGCCCAAGGGGGGAACAAAAGTGAATTTTTAAAAAGGTTTAAATTTTCCCTAAAAAAATTTCGGGTTCCCCTGTGGCTCATGGTTAAAGGCAAATTTTTTTAATAGAAAAATGAGCTTGTAAAAAGGGGGGCGGGGTTCCGGAACCCCCAGCCATGGTCGCCCAAAGGGGGGGGGAAAAAAAAAGGGGCACGGGGGACACCCGGAGTCATAAACCGGGTGGGGCCCCAACCCCCTTAAGGGGTCTGGAGAAAAGGGGCCAAACACTTGCTTGGGGGGGCTTTTTTTAAGGACTCTTGTCCCACGTTTCCAGGGTTTTTTTTTTCTACTAAAGCAGGGGTTAACCTTTATTTCCCGGGGGAATGGGCCCGGGGGAAAGGTCCGGGAAAAGCCGGGGGGAAAAGGGGAAAAAGCCCAAAAACCAAGGGTCTGGGGGCCGGGAAAAAAAATTTCCCTTAAAAACATTTTGGCAAACTAAGAATAAAAGGAAAAGTTGCCCGGGTTTAAACCAAAGGGGGGAAGAAATGATATCCATCGGGGAAAAAACCAATCACGACTGCAAACCCCAAACGGACTATGAAAAAGGAAAAAATGGTACCCATGTTCTTTTGGAAAGCTTTTCGTTTCCCCCCTTGGCTTTAAAAATCCACAGGACAAAGTGGGATGTGTAAAGGGACCTTTGAAAGACAAGGGGCACTGATCAGCAGATAAGACGCCCGGAAGCCCAAAGGCCAGGATTTAAAAACCACAGTCCCAAGGGGAAATCCCGCTGGGTTGGGATGAGGAAATTTGCACGGGCCCTCGATGCCGGGGCGCCTAAAAACTAAACCGCCACAGAAAACGAAATGATGATTGGGAAAAACTGGATGAAAAAAATGGGTAAAGACTCGATGCATGATGGGAAAAGCACCCGGGGAACAAAAAAGCCCATATGGGGAATTGTTTTTGAACTGTAAAACCCCTAGGGAGAAAAAAAACCCAAAAGGGAAAAAAACCCCTTCCAAAAAAACCCGGGACGCCAAGAAAAAAAGGGAAAGTTCAGAGTCCAAAAGAAAACCCAAAAAGCATAGAAGACCCAACTGAAAGCTAAAAAAACAAGGTTTTGGAAAAAAAGGGGGAAGACCAAAAGAAAACACAGCGCCTCAGCAAAGCGGAATCTGCGGGGAAAGAGGAAAGAGCAAAAAAAAAGATACAAAAAGGCGTTCTTCAAGCCCCCTTTCCCGTTTCCCAAGAAAACCTGTTGACCCCACCCAAAAACGGGCCCCTAATTTGGGGGAAAAAGGGGTTTTTTGAGCAGCATCTGAGGAAAAAATACTTATCACAGGAAAGCCCCACTCGACATTAAAGGGTTTGGGTAAAAAAACCCAACCCCGGGGAACTTAATGGCAAGCCCCCAACGTTGGGAAACCCAAGAAGGGGGTTTCCAAAGCCAGAGCAAAACCCCCAAAGGGCCCAAAAGGGAAATTTCCCCTTACCAGCTTTAAAAGAAATGTCCCAAGGTGTGGATGGTTTCCAAAGGCTCCCTGCGTTTGGTTTGGGAAAGAAAACCAGAAGATCATTTGGAGTGGATACGGCGATGGTGTGTACACCCCCAAAGGGGAAAAAATTTCAAGTGACTTTTAAAGCCTTTTTCGGGGGCCAAATGAATCAAAGGGGAAAACCCTTTCTTGTCAGGCCAAGCAAGGCTGAAAAGTCCTGAGGGAAAAAACAAGTACGGGGTTGTGCGGGCCCAGAAAGGTGGCCCCCCGGCGTGGCTGGCTTTGTAGAAAAACGCCAAAATGTTTGGGGAACGAAACCCCAAAAAGAAAAAACAGAAAAGAGGGGCCCTGGACGTAGTGGGCTTATTGGAAAAACCAATAGGGATCTTTCCCCCTTGAGATGTTTACTTTGGGCTTTGAGTTGAAACCATGTCCAAAGAACCCGCGACATGTCAAGAAGATTTTCAAGGGCTTCTCAATCGGTTCTCAACAAGGATACCCCAACTGTTTGGATAATTTGGAATTTGGGTTTGGGCAATGGGCTTTTGAAATTTCCCAAATATTTTTGTGCTGGCAAGGGAAAACTCATTTAAAAGCAGCAAAAACAAGGGCGAGACAAAAAGCCCTTTGGCGAGGGGTTCAAGAGGGCCTCCTAAAAAGGGCCCTTTCCCTGGATGAATCATTTTTTTTCCCAACCCAAGAGAAGACGAACACGCATGTGTGGAGGGGTGGACACATAGTTCCCTCACCCAAAAATGAAGTTAAACCCAAAGAAATCACGGAGTTTTCAATGGGAAAGGGAAAAAGGGGCCCAAATCTGGGGTTTCAGTGTTCCCAACCCGGCCATTCCAACGTAACAGAAAAACCCAGTAAAGGGCCCTTTGGAAAAGTTGGTATGTTTGATACGCTGAAAGCACACAAAGGCAAAAAAAACCCAAGCGATGGGGGAAAAAGGCGGGGGAAACCCATTGACCAGTGTGGGTCCTGGCAAAAAACGGGTTTGGGTGTGTCAGTTCATGCTGATACCAAAGTCCTTTTGGCCCCTCTGATGATATACACTTGAAAAAGCACAGTGGGGGAAATTTGGAGGCCAAAAAAACAAGTTAAAAAGGAAAGGTTGGGTGTACCCTGTCTGGGACTCCCCCGGGGGTTTGTCCCAAAAAAAAAAAAAGTTCAAAAAAAATAATTTTCAAAAAAAGGTTTTTTAAAAGGGGGAAGATAAAATTTAAAAGCATGCTGGGGGATCAGGAGACAAGGGGTAAAAAGCAACAAGCCCAGCGAAACGGGCAGAAAAGGGAAATTCAAAAAGGGATTCTCCCAAAAGAAATCTCAATCAAAAAAAAAACGGGGACAAAAGCCCCAAAAAAGGACTGGGGGTGCCCAAAAACTAAATGGGGGGAAAAGGGCCAAAAAAAAAACCCAAAAAGGGAGAAGATGATTCAGGAGAGGGAAAAAAAGAAAACCCCCAAAAAAAGACCCCAAAAAAAAGCATTTCCAGCGGGCCCGGGAAAGGGGGCAATGGACAACGTGGGAAAATTGAAATCCAAAGAAGTCTAATTTGGGAAGGGAATTTGGGCACAGGGCCCCTTTCGGGACCCAGCTTAATTTAAATCTGCTTATGCCCTTCTGCCCCCAAAGGAAAACCTGGTAAAGGGGGGGAAAAACAACCGACCCCTGCATCCCCCCTCTGCCATGAAAAGCAAACAGTGGAGCAGTTCTAAGTATGTAAATAGCCCGGGCCAAGGGAAGGTACAATGGAGGCAAAACCCAAGGGTGTTAAAAAGGATTGTACAATATCTGGGCTAGTACCAACCCCAAAAAAGGGGAGCATGGGACCCCAAAAAGCACCCGAAAATTCTTCCCCGAAGGGGGCAGAAAAATCAGGCCAAGAACAAAAAATTTGCCCCAAAAACATGCGGGCAGAGTTTTGTTTGAGGGGGCGATAAATTTGGGAAAGTGCACTGAAGACCTTCCAAAAGGGAAGAGTCCCCCCAAGAGAAAAACAGCGGGGGGATGAGACCAGACTTAGTAGTCCACTCTCAGTAACCCAAGCAGCGATCATGACCCGGCTCACGGTGCCATTTGAGAAAAAATGGGGGGCAGTCAAATCTACAAGACTAAAAAAAGAAATGCTGATCTGGCAAACAGCCTAGGAAAGAAGGCTACCCGGGGCAAAGCCCCTAAAGCAAAAATTGGAGCTGGGGGAATTTGGGAACTCTGAAATAACCCATAAACATTTCCCCCATTTGCGGGGAAGGAAAAAACCAGAGCCCGAAAGCAATGGCAGAAGGGCAGAGGTTTTTCAAGCTGGATCGGTCAAGGGGAAAAAAAGTAAAACTCTTTGGGTTTTTAATTTTTCCCCTACAAAAAACAGGTGCCCCCTTTTGGTCAGTGTTTAAAAAAGCGCAAAGTCTTTAAGTAAAAAATTGAGCATGTCCAGGGGGTCAGGGTTCGAACCCCAAAGACATGGCTCGCCCCCAAGAGGGGGGAAAAAAAAAAAGGGCACCCGGGGAAACTTCCGGATTCATGCCCCCGGGGTTTGGGGCCCCAAACCCCCCTTGGGGGTTTAGATAAGGGCCAAAAACTTGCGGGAAGGGGTTTTCTTTTTTGAGGACCTTGCTGAAACCCTCCAGTTTTTTCTTTTACGTGCATGGGTAAACCTTTGGGATTTTCCGGGAATAGGCCGGGGGACTCCGGGAAAGCCCGGAGGACACGGGGAAAGACCAAAAACCCAAAGGGGCTCTTTGGGTTTGGTCCCCATTTTTCCTTTAAAAACATTTGCTACAAGAAAAAAGGGGAAAAAAAGCCCCCAGGTTTCCCCCGAAAGGGGGAGAGAATGATGAATCCATGGGTTGCTAAAACCAACCCACGACTCCCAAATTTCCCAAAGGGGACTTGAACAGGGAACCAAAAAGGGGGGGGAAAAAAAACCCCCAAGGCTTTTGGAAAGCTTTTCGCTAACCCGGGGATAAGACCCACAGGAAAAAGATGGGAGGGGTGTAAAGGGACCATCTAAAATGAGCAGCAGCGAAATGATCAGAAGATAAACTTTCGGAAGCCCAAAGGGCCCAGGTTTTTTAAACCACATGCCAAGGACATCCCGGGGTTGGTTGGGGAGGGAGGAATTTGCACAGGCCCTCGTGCCGGGGCCCCTAAAATCAATGCCACGAGAAAAACGAAAAGAAATTGGGAGAAACTGATGAAAAAATCGTCCAAAGCCCCGATGCATGTTGGGGAAAAAGCACCCTGAACACAAATTTGGCCAAATAGGGGGACTTTGGTGTATGCCCTTTTTAAAACCCCTATGGAGTAAAACTCCCCAAAAAGGAAAAAAAACACCCCCAAAAAATAAGACGCCAAGAAAGATGGACAAGATCAGAGTCCAAAAAAACAAACCCAAGAAGTTTTGAAGACCGAAATGCCAGTGAAAAACAAAGGTTGGAAAAACTGTGGGGGGGAAAACCCGAAAGAAAAAAAACAAACGCTCCCCACAAAGCGGAAATTTCGGAGGGAAAGGAAAAGCAAAAAGAAGATACAAAGCGCTTCTTCAGAGACCCCTTCCAGTTTTTCCAGAACACTGTTTGAGCAGCCAAAATCTGGGACCCTAAGTGTGGAAAAAGGAGTTCTTGAGCACATCTGAGGAAAACAAACTCTGACTCAAGAGCAAACACCCTTTGACATTCAAGGTTTGGTGTGGCCCCCCAACCCCCAGGAACAGTTCAATGGGAAAACCTCCAACGTTGGGGGAAATAAAGGTGGCGAAAAACCCGAGCAAATCATCACCCCGGCCAAACGGGGAAACCTTTCCAGCTTTACAAGAAATGCCCAAAAGGGCTGGATGGCTCCACAGGGGTGCTGCGATCGGGGTTGGAGAAACCAGAAGGGCAGTGGGCCAAGGGGTGCCCGGAGTGGTTGTACATTCCCCCAAAAAGCAAAATCAAGTGAAAACAGAAAATTCAGGCCTACTGAACTCCCAAGGGAAAATCTTCTTTTCTGTCATGGCAGGGAAGGCTGACCAAGCCCGAAAGGAAAAAAAGTACTTGGATGTGTCAGTCAAAAAAGGTGGATCCCAGGCGTGGCCCGGCGTTAGAACACGCCCAATGATCCCGGGGGCCAAAACAAAAAAGCAAAAACCAAAAGAGAGACCTGGACGTTTGTGGGCTTGATTGGCAAAAAGCAAATGGATCTGGCCCCCCGGATAAAACAGTTGGGTCTTGAGATGTACCCTGTGCCAAAAAACATCCGCGGGCATGCCAAGAATACTTCAATGGCTTTTTAATGCGGTTCTTACCAAGGAGAAAACAATGATTTGGATAAATTGGGGAAATTGGCCAAAGCAATGGGCTGTGCAAAATTTCCCCCCTATGTTCGTGCGGCAATGGAAATTTTATTTGAAAAACAGAAAAAAACAACGCGAGAAAAACAACCTTTGGGGATTGGATACAAATGCCTCCTCCCAAGGCCTTCATGGGTGCAAATACATTTATTTCCCCCAGAGAAAACGAGACAAAGCATGTGTGGAGAGGTGGGGCACATATTGCCCCCAAACCAGAATGGGAAATTCAAGGGCCAAAAAAATCACGGGGGTCCTCACTGGGAAAGGAAAAATGGCCCAAACTGTGGTCTTCAGTGTTGCCAACCCGGCCTTCCCAAAAGTCACAAAAAGAACCCGTCAAAAAGCCCTTTGGGAAAATGGTATGTGATTTCGCTGAAAGACACCAAAGACCCAAAAAAAAAACCCAAACGATTTGGGAAGGGAAAAGGGGGTTGGGGACCCTTGACATTTTGGTCCCGGCAAATACAAGGGCCCGGTGTGGCAGTTCATGCTGATAACCAAAACTCCCAAGGCCCCTGAAAGATATTTCGAATCGGCCCCCGCACAGTGGAGGCAAAGGAGGCCAAAATCAACAAGTTTACCCAAAGGAAAAGGTTGGTGTCCCAAACCCGTCTGAAATGACATCGCGCGTACTGTCGCCAAGCAAAGCTTTAAAAATACCACTGAAATCCATCCTGGAAATACAAAACAGGGAAGTCAACTTCAAAAACATGCTGGAGGGGGCTCAGGAGACAAGGTGGGAGAAGCCAAACAAGCCCCAGCTGAAAACAGGGAAAAAAGGAAAGTTCAAGAGGCGATGGAAATTTGGAAAAAAAAAAAAAAGAAAGTCTTTAAGATCAGAGAAAAACAGGACAACAAGGGCCCAAAAAAAGGGCTTGGGGGAACCCCCCCCGAATGGTGGTTTTAAAAGGCCCAAAAGGGAAAAAACCAAAAAAGCATGAGATTAGGGATAAAAAAAGGGAAAACCAAAAAAAAAAACTCCCCAAAAAACAAATCCAGCGAGCCAGAAGGGAAAAGGGCAAAAAGTGGGGGAATGCACTCAAAAAAATCAAAATTTTGGAAAGACTTTTTGGGACATGGCCCCCTCAGGATCCCGCTTAAATTTTCAGATTGCATTTGACCTTCTCCCCAAATGCAAACCTGGGGAAGGGGGGAAAACCCACGATCCTGCATGCCCCCTTGCCCTGAAAAACAAACAGTGGAGAGGGTTTTAAGCTCATGTAAAATAGCCCCCGCAAGGAAGGTAAAATGGGGCACAAACCCAAAGGGTCAAAGAGATTGTACAAGTTTTCTGGGCTTTTTTTAAAAAACACCACAAAAGGGAGCATAAGGACTCCCAAAAAAAACCCGCAACCTTTCCCTTTACGGCCGGGGGCAGCAAAAACTTTGGGAAAAAACAACAGTGCCACTCGAAAAAAATGCGGGGGGGCAAAAGTCGGGTGGTGGGGCAGTTGGGTGGGAGTTTACTGCAAAACCCTTTCCAGAATGGAAGAGTCACCCAGAGATCAACAGCAAGAGGGCATGAGAAACCCGACATAGTTTCCCCCTCTCAGTCAACCCCAAACACTGATCATGCGAGCTCACGGGCCATTTTGAGCCCCCAAAAGGGGGCAGCTCAAATCTACAAGATGAAAAGTATGTGAACGGCAAAAAAGCCCGAGGAGAGGAAAGGGTATAAAGGCAAAGTCCTCACTGAAGGGAAAATTGGGGTAGGGGATTTTTTTGGGAAAAACTGCATACAGCCTTTATGAAAAAGCATATTGCCCGGGAAAGGAAAAAACCCGAGCCCTTTAAAGCAATGGCAAAGCCAGAGAGGTGTTTTAAACTGGATCTTGGGGCCAAAGGGGGAAAAAAAGTGAACTTCATAAGGGGTTAATTTCCCCACAAAAATCAGGTGTCCCCGGGGGTCAGTGGTTAAAACGCGAGGCATTAAGTAGAAAAAAGAGAAAGTCCAGAGGGTAAAGGGTTTGGTTCCAGCCATGGTCGTCCCAAGAGGGGGAAAAAAAAAAAGGGGGCACAGGGGACTCCCGGGGTCATGAAACCGGGGGTGGCCCAACCCCCCAAAAGTTTTTCAGGAGTAAGGGCCGGGAAAAACTTGCTTTAAGGGGCTTCTATCTGAGGATCCCCTGGCCCGTCTCCAAAGTTTCTTTCTTCGAAAATAAGCGTGAATTTCCCCGCTGTCATGAAAGCCCCAACCCCCAAAAAGGGAACCCGCAACATTAAGACCCTACCCAAACAATGTTGGGAAAATTTAAAACCCCAAACCCCACACACCAAAAAACACACAACACACAACTGGACATTACAAGTCGAACTGTTTTTTATGCAAAACATTTTGGGTTTTTGGGTATGTCAGGGCAATGCAGAACCCGGAAAAATAACATGAACGACTATTTAAAAGTTTTTTAAAAACCGTCATACAGAAAAAATGTTGCCCAAAAATGGCATGATTCCCGTGAAACGAAAATGTTGACCTATGTTTTAAAAAATAAAAACCCAAAAAACTTATTAAATTTTCCAACTTTGGAAGCGTTTGAAAGTGAATTGACAAAGAAAAAAAGCAAACACATGGGGGTTTATGCTGGAGCACCCGCTTCCCCTTTTAAAACCAATCCGAGGGGTTTACTTTTCTTGTTTGGGGTTTTAGAGCAAAAGCCAAAAAACAGACTTCAATTACACAAACTACCCGTTTTCCATGGGCCGCAAAAAGGGTTTTTGCAAATTAAAACCCCGTCCTGGCTGATTTTCAACTCAGGAATTTGGGAAAAATGGCGTGCGGGATCCCCTTGTCTAGTGGTGGGACTCACACTGTATACCCCAATGGTAGTTTTGAAAGGGAAATTTTTTGTTATAAATTCTGGTTTAAAAACCCCCGGGGTTTAGTTCCAATTGTTTCCTTTCGAAATAATCCCCCCAAAATCCTCCCCAACGTAAAAAAGCAAAAAATTTTTGATTTTAAAACATTAAATCCACAATTAAAAACTCGACTTGCTCGTGAAGTTTTGCGTTCCCCAAATTTCCCAAAAATGATGGCCCTATATAAACAGTTTCCCTCTCCAAAAAAATAGTTGGGTTTAAATTCCCCGTGGCTTTCCCCAACAACTTACCCTTTTTCTCTCTGGAAATCAAAAAGGTTTTGGAAGGGCCCAAACTTTGGGCTTGCTTTTTTGCGCCCGGAAAATGCTGTAGGTTTTAAGCTTTGTCGTGCCCCTGGGTTCCCAATCCCAAAACGTATTTCCCCCATGTCTTTCCCCCCCTCTTTGGGTAATTTCTTTCACTGATTTTGCATCCGCTGTCAACTGTTTTGGGGCTCTCCCCTTTTCCCCCTCATGGCAAACCCCCTTCCTCTAGCTCTGTAAGTGACACCCCCCTCCTCTGTTTATGGAAACATCCCCTTTTTCTAGCTCTGTTTTGTGACATCCCCCCTCCTCTGTCCCTGTAAATCCCCCCTCCCCGTCCCTGTGAAAAAATCCCCCCTCCCCTTTTCTTTGAAATCCCCCCTTCCTTTTAGCTCTTTTCATTGGGCATCCCCCCCCCCTTTTATGTGAATCCCCCCTTTCCCCTAGCTCTGTTAAAGTGAATCCCCCCCCTCCCGTCATGTGGGAAACCCCCCTTCTCTAAACTCTGCATGTGACATCCCCCCTCCTCTGTATGTTTTACATCCCCCCCTTTTTCTGGCAACCCGACATCCCCCCCTCTGTCCCTTGACATCCCCCCTCCCTGTATGTGACATCCCCCTCTCTTTTTTTCACCTGACAACCCCCCTTCTGGCATGGAAAAACCCCCCTCCTCTGTTTATGGACCCCCTCCCCCCTGTCATGGAAAATCCCCCCCCTTGTATGTGACATCCCCCCTCCTCTGCTTGTTTGTGACATTCCCCCCCCCCTTTTCCCTTTTTGTGGCATCCCCTTTCCTCGTTTATGTGCATCCCCCCTTCCCCTGTCATGGACATCCCCTCCCCCCTGTCATGTGACTTCCCCCCTCCCCAGTCATGGGAACCCCCCCCTCTGTAAGTGAATCCCCCCTCCCTAAACTCGTCAGGTACATCCCTCTCCCCTGTATGTGACTTCCCCCCTTCCCCTGTCAAGTGAATCCCCCCTCCTCTGTCATGTGACAAACCCCCCCTTCCCCTTTTCATGTGACATCCCCCCTCCTCGCACCTGACTTCCCCCCTTTCCCTGTCATGTGAAACCCCCTTTCCCCCTTTTCAAGTGAATCCCTCACCCCGTCATGTGACATCCCCTCCCCCCTGTATGTGACATCCCCCCTTTTCTACTCTGTCATCTGAAATCCCCTCCCCCCCTTCTTTTGACTTCCCCCCTTCTAGTCTGTCATGTGACATCCCCTCTCCTCTGTCATGTGACATCCCCCCCCTTCTGTACCTGAAAATCCCCCTCCCCTCCCACTACCGGGGTCTGCTTTTCCCCGAGCCCCCCTCCCAGTCCTAAAAAGTCGGTAAAGGTGTCCCGAGCTTTAGTTTTGCCAAAGTGCTTTTTTAACAAAGCATGAAAAACCCTGAAACATTAGGAAAATCAACAGACAACCAGATTGCAAACAGTACGTGTTGATTTTCTCAAAAAACCCGTCTGATAAAAGCCTTGCTTGAAATCCGGGGGTATTTATTCCCCGAAAATCATCCCCCCATCTGAGCACTTCAGTGATGTTTTTGGGGGGGTTGAAAAGTTTGAAGGTTTTGGGACAATCGGGGGAATTGTTGGCCCTGATGATTAAAAACATCATCATCGACGTGAAGTAGTTGGAAAGGGAAAAGTTTAATTTTCCCCGAAAGAAGGCCAAAAAAAGAGGCTCCGCTTTTTCAGTAGGATATTCCCTGGGGGCAGTTTCATGTGAGTGCTGTGGTGCCCTCTATCCTTTAAAACTTTCAAAAAGGCACTCCGGAAATGGGTTTGGGGATTTTTTAAAAGGGGACACTTTGCCCCGGACTGTTCGGGGGGGCCCGCTCCAAGCAGGGCCCAAATGGAAATCCCTTCTTTTCCCCCAAGCGTCGGTGGGTGCTAGGGAGCTTGGGGCCCAATTTGCCATTCTGTAAATTTCATTCCGGTTGCGAATGAAGCCGAATCACAGGGTGGAGCTTTTATTGGCATTGAAGGAGAAAGGTACCTTTTTGGCTTTTTTGTTGTGGGGGTTTGGGGGGGCAAGGGAAAAATTTCCAGCACCAAAAGGATTTCGATTTTGTTGTTTTATTTCTCTGTCCCAAAAGGAGTAACCAAATTTTTGGGAAATCCACTTGTCCTTCCCTGCTTTTACATTTTTTTGGGAGTAAAAAGGAAACCTTTTCTTACGGGAAATCTTGGCTTTATGAACTTGCCCATAGCTAGAAAATGGGGCGTTTTTTCAGTACCCTCCGCGTTGCAGAAAGCATCACTGTAATTCTTTCCTTCGATTTTTTCCCCCCATTGGGCCCCTTTTTTCCTTTGAAGGCAAAAAGTTTTGTGGGGAGAAGCCCCCAGAAAAGCGCGGATTCTTTGAGGGTTTAAAAGTCTTTTGCTTCATATTTTTGCAATGGTTTGGGTTTCCCAAAACTTCCCCCACACCCTGTTTCAGTGAATTTTCGTTGACCAAAAGGGCCCCCTTTTCCACTCATAGAATTTTTGGAAAACCGGTGAATGCCTCTTTTTCCACCGATTTCAGCCATCCATCGTAAAACTTAAAAACCCCCGTCCATAGACGTTTTCCGACGTCGCTTTTTTTTTAAGATAGGCCCACTGATAGGGGAAAATTTTTTGGGGCCCGGAAAACACATGTGGGCCCTTATAAAAACCCATCAGTTATTTTTTTAAAAAATACGAGGATGCATGCGCATAGATACACGCTAAGATTTGTGATAAGGGCCCCAATGAAAAATTTGGGGAATTTAAAGGAAACCCCAAAGATAACGCGCGCGGCCCCAAAACACAAAACCCCAAAACACCCGCCACAAACACACAACAACACCACAACAACACAACACAAAATTTAAAAATGCCAATTTAATTTTTTTTCACAGGTTTTTAAAAAAATATTTAACCCGGGATGCAAATTCTTTTTTTGAATACCCAAAAGGGACCAATTTTCTACACCCCGCTATTGGGAAACCCCCTTTTCCCCCCCCTTACGCTTTATCACCACCCCCTGTAGGGGCCCAGTTTGTAAAAATGACAACAGCGGCAACAAGCATTCCCCTTTTTTTTTGGGCCCCAGAAAACATGTGATAAATTATGGAAAAAGAACAAAAAGGGGTTTTTTTCCCGTCGGGGGAAAAACGTTCTTGTATGAGAGAGAGAGAGAGAGAGAGAGAGAGGAAAAAAGAGAGTAGGGGAGAGGGGAGAGAGAGAAGAGAGAAAACACCTTTTTTTAGTAAAAAATTTCCCGAGTGCTTTGTCGACTTTGTGTTGCGGATCTCCGTCACGTTTTTGAAAATTTTCATGCTTCCCCCTCCCAAAAGGTTTCAGGTTTTGGGCCTTTTTTGAGAATATTCAAACAAAAATTTGGCCTTGGCATTTGGAATTTGTCAGCAATAGCTTTTTATTTTGTTTGGGGTTTCTTTCAACCGCCCTTAATTTTATCAATTTTTTGCCTTTTGCGGAAAAGAGCTTTTTCTTTCCCTTTTTTTCCATGTTTTTGCAAGTGATTAAACAAACCGGGAAAAGAAAAACCCTTTTCCCTTTTCCCAAAAAAAAAGCCCCCTTCCCGGAAAAAGATAACTTCCCCCTTTCGATTTCTAGACCTTTCTTTTAAGAAAATGAGTTAGGCCTAGTTTCCCTTTTTTGGGGCCCAAAAATTTTTTTATCCCAGGGAAGGCGTTTTGGGGGGCAAGCAATTTTGGGTTCCCATAGGGAAGGTCTTTAAAAAAAAGAGGGTTTTTAAAATTTCAGTTTTTTTTTAAGTAAACAACAAAGAAAACTTGGGAAAGGGGCATTTTTTTGGGGGGCCTTTTAAGAGAAATTTTACTAAGGGGAGTCCTGTTAAACGGGCGGGCAAAATATTTATTAAAATATATTTTAAAAATAAAAATTATTTAAAAATATATATATTATATAAAACTATGCTATTAGTCCCCGCGAAGGGCCCGCGCGGTGTTGGGTATTGGTAAAACATTGAAATCTTGATCCCCTGCAGTATGACGTTTTTAAATGTGCAACTTTTTAAGGCCACGGTTTTTTGTTGTTTTTTTTTTTTAAAAACTAAGTTAATTTGCTTTTTGGAAAATGCGTACAATTGCTCACATTTGGGATACGTGCCCCCCAAAAGACAAAACAGACGGAAAATCGGGGGAAAAAACATCGTGGGCAGGAAGGAATTTTTTTTACCAACGCGATCTTATTCTTGGGAGCAAGCAGCGTGGTTTTCACATCCCTAGCGTGTGGGGGCGCAAACTTTGTAAAAAGGGTGGCCCCCCAAAGGGTACGGGGGGCAAAGGGTTTTTTCTTTGGTAGTATGGGTTTTCTCACACCCAAAGATTTTCTGGGGCATTAATTGTATTAAATTTTTTCTTTTTTTTATTTATAAAAAAAAATTAAATTTCCCGGGGATATGTTGTATAAAATTAGGACAAAGTCATTTAAATTAAATGGAAGTGGCTTCAAAAATTTCTCGGTTACAGAGCAAAAAACACGTGTCTGGGGTTTTCCCCACCAACGGGGTACGGGAAAAAAATCAATTTTTGCTTTTGCGAGAGGCTTTTTTCTTTCCCTTTTGCCATGTTTTTGCAAGGAAGACCAAACCGGAAAAGAAACCGTTCCCCTTAAGAAAGCCCATTCCCGGAAACGTAAAATTCCCCTTTCCCATTTCTAGACCCGTTTTAAAAGAACCGGTTAGGCTAATTTCCTTTTTGGGAGCAAAAGTTTTTATATCCGAGGGGAAAAGGGCGGGGGGAAACAAACAAATGTGGTTCCCATTTGGCGAAGGTTTTTTATAAAAAGAGGGTTTTGATTTTGCGAGTTTTTATAAGTAATCACAAAGAACAACTTTGGCAGGACATTTGGGGGTCCTTGTAAGAGAAGTCCTACTAAGCGACGTCCTGTTAAGCGGATTCGACTGTATCCGACTTGACCCTACTTTGCCAGAGCAAACTGGTCTAATACTGTATTCAAGCCTGTCTCTCACGTGCAAACGGATCTATTCTTTTGAAACCCATGGCATTGAATCAGTCTGGGTTGAAGTTAATATCAAGAAAAGCAAACCCATCTTTATTGTTTTGTTGTTTTTTTTTGTTTTTTTGTTGTTGTTTTTTTTAATATAGGAACCCTTTAGAACGCATTGATTGGTACGATAAATTTCAGCGAAATGATAGAATCTGCTTCACCTGCCGGAAATGAAATAATTTTGTTCCGTGATTTTAACATAGACCTCTTAAAAGTCAATAATCGATAAAATGCAACATACGATAATTTAGGTCTGTTAGAGTTAATTGCAAAATTTCCATTAAATCAGTCAAGACACACCAATGATATACTAATCCGAAAACCCAGAATTGATCGATTCAAAACTAGCTTTGTTTATTCAGGCGGAACGCTGTGGAACTCTACTAATAAATATTAAACAAAAAGTGGCGTTGATTCTTTTAAGGCGGCATATAAAAATTCGTTATTTCTAGTAATAAAACATAATACGTCAACGGCAACTATATGAATGTTTTATCTTTATCAAGCAACATTAGTTTTATTATCTTGCATGTTCTATATTTGTAGATAAATGCATGTATATCTGTACACATGCGACTACTACTCAACCCCCCCCCCCCCCCCTCCCTTTCTGTTTTAAGCTAGTGTCCTTTATGTAAAAAAATATTGTGCATGATTGCTGTATGCTGCCCTTCCCTTCATCCTCACTCGACTCCCCCCCCCCCCCCCCCCCCCCACCCTCCCCACCTCTCCCTCCGCCTTTCCCCGTTTACCCTATGTCCACATTTTTCCTACTGCGTTCGTTTGACAGTGTAGTGGTGCTGACAGCACTTTATTTGTATTGAATGTTGTATTATCATGATATTTTTTGGTTTGTTTGTTCTTGTGCTTCTTATCAGTATTTGCCTTGATTTGCCTTGATTTGCTATGAATTACTGCTTTCCTTCTGGCCCAGGGCTGGCGGGGAAAAACATGTGTATTGCTTATCTCATTAACCTGGTTAAATAAAATTCGTTTCGTTCTCTCTCTCTCTCTCTCTCTCTCTCTCTCTCTCTCTCTCTCTCTCTCTCTCTTTCTTTCTCTCTCTCTCTCTCTCTCTCTCCTCTCTCTCTCTCTCTCTCTCTCTCTCTCCGCTCTCTCTGCCCTCACTATTTCTCTCTTGAATGAATACATACATATAAAACAAACAAAAAATGTGTAAACAAACACACACGCACGCGCGCACTCTCAACACACACGCACGCACGCACACACACACACACACACACACACACACACACACACACACACACACACTCAACACACGCGCGCGCGCGTGCGCGCGCGCGCGTAGGCACACACACAAACACACAGGCAGGCAGCATCTCTAGATAGATAGATAGATAGATAGATAGATGGATGGATGGATGGATGGATGGATGGATGGATGGATAGATGGATAGATAGATTGATAGATAGATAGATAGAGACACAGATACATAGACAGATATATAGATAGATAGATAGGGGACTCGTAACGTCAAACTTCGCTAAACAGTTGTGTGTGTGTATCACATCTTTCAATGTCTAGTAAAATCAGTACGGGGGAGAGGGTTGGGGGTGGCGTGGGGGGAGGGGGTGTCTATCGTGACATGAACTCTTTTTTTCTTTTTCTTTTTTTTTTTTTTGATCGAGGGAAGCCAAATGGTGCCGTATAATGCAACCTCAGCCAGGAAATTTCGCCTAACATATCTGACCACACTGCCATTCAGGAACACACAATAACAATGTCGTGACTTCAAGCGTGTTAGTTTAAAAGAAGAAAAAATCTCTTCTTTGTCTCTCTTTCTTTTGCTTATCTAGTGTCTCTATGGCTTCAAATGTTGGGAGGGAGAAACACGAGGGGGTGAGGGGGATGGGGGATGGGGGAGGGTACTTCCTTCTCCCCTACTTTCTTCATGGAGGTTGGGGGCGGGGGGCGGGAGGTGTGCGCTCTTTGCCCACCTGGATCTTAAGCCACAGATTATATATAAATTTTATGCATACACACACACACACACACACACGCACACACAGATATATATATATATATATATATATATATATATATATATATATATATATATATATATATATATATATATACATATATACATATATATATGGTCTTTCTCATCATTTAGACAGGAGGCAGAGTGAGAAGACACGCGCAAGAGTGGACGGCAAAGAGCAAATTGATGGACTGTGAAAACATGTCATTGCGTTCTGTGTACGTACACAATATAAAAAATAAAATAAAACCCACGACTCTTTTTCAACCAATCAGACGATGTCACTATTTTTAGATGCACGGTTTCAACCAGTCATGGCCGAAAGTAACCAGACCAGGTTTTCTTTCTCACTTCTATCTCTTGCAAGACGACTTGAATCTCATTTCTCTCTTAAGATGCGGCAGACTTGACTCAAGAGAGAAAGTGAATTACAGACACTAGATCGTACGAGCTTCTCGTCTGCTTTTTCATATCTGTCTTTCAGTTGAGAGTTGTACTAACATACATGTCAGATTAGCTGATAACGCCGAACTCACTAACCTTCCTTTCCATTGGTATCAAGAACCGTCGGCTTTCACCTGTGGTGTAGACATGCAAACCTACTTGCAACTCCAGCTCTAGGAAACTGAAGTCTGCCCACTGGCAGTCTTCCAGACAAAGAGCAAGGGTGCAGGCTGACATCATTTTCAAATAATAATGGTTATTCTGGCATTGCAGCCTGACCCATGGATCGCGTGAGCGTATCAGGGCCTGACAACAGGTGTAAATTTAGTGGCAGAGCTCCAGGCCGGGAGAAAGATTTGTGGGGGGGGGGGGGGGGGGGGGTTGTTGAGGAAGGTGTGTGGAGGGGGGGAGGGAAGGAGAGGGGGGGGCTCGAAAGCCACCCTAGCAGGGTCAAGCAAGAGGCACTGCATCTATGTGTGTCAGATGGTAAGGCCTCTAAAAACTGTAGAGTTTTCGGCAGTTTATGAGCTCTAAACTGGCTACTTGTGTACAAATCTGATTTCATAGTTTCAGCAACAACAAACTTCACTATAGGAGAGG
>CM031602.1:40836964-40839464 GCA_018398815.1 Conus ventricosus | reverse complement strand
TACAATAGAGGGGAACATTATGTCAGCCTTTCATCAGTATCACACAGGGCTTAATTCACCGACATTCTATGTCCTTGTAGATAACACGCGTTTTATCAGTGTCACTCCAGATCTCTAGCACAGAATCATGATCGGAGTTCCACTCCACACATAAAAAAACCAGACTCTCTATCTGCCTGTATCATCAAGTTGAACTCATCAATGACAACTTTTGGCGTTCCACACAATGTGACACAAAAACTCTAAAATAAGTAAATAAACAAACAAACAAAAACACACACAATGCTTTGGTGTTCTATGTAATACACAAACTTTAAAAGCACATGAAAACTCTAATATAAGTGAACAAATAAACAAACAAAAACGCACAATGCCCTGGTGTCCTGTATAGTGTACAAACTTTAAAAGCACACCGCGCAGTGTGTCACACAATACACTTTGTTTTTAAGTTCCCACGTGACAAGCGGCAAAAACACAATATTTTGTGTGTCCCTAACGACAGACAAACCCTGAACACAATATTTATGGCGTGCTCTGTGACACACAAACACTAAGAAAGCAAACAAAATAAAACAAAGAAACAAAAAACTTTGTGTATCCTGAGACACACAAACTAAAAATGAATAAGCAAACAACATACGGTGCACCCTGTGACACACGAACGAAGCCTAAACACACAACTCCTGGTGTCCCAAAGGACAAACAAAACCTTAACACACGATTCTTGTTCCATCTGACTTGAAAACTCTAAACACACAACCCTTAGACTTCCCACGTGACTCACAAACTCTAAGTATACTACTTGGTGTCACAAATGACACAAACTCTGGACATACAACTCTCGGAGTCCCAAGTGACACACACTCTAAACGCAACAGTTGGTGTCCCAGAACACAAACTCTAAACACGTGAACACTTGATGTCCCACTTGACACTGAAATTCTAAACATACATCGCCTGGTGTCCCACGCGTTACACAGACTGACTATAAACATGTAACACTGGGCGCACCATATCATACACAAACTCTAAAAACTAAATACTGGGCGACCACTATGACACACAAACTCTAAAAACTAAATACTGGGTGTGATTTTATTTTTTACTGGGTGTCCCATATGACACACAAACTCTAAACACCAACCACTGGTTGTCCCACATTACACATAAACTCTAAACACAAAACACAGGGTGTCCCATATGACACACAAACTCTAAACATCAAACACTGTGTGTCCCATAAGACACACACACACACACACACACACACACACACACACACACACACACACACCACACACACTAAACACCGGACACTGGGGTGTCCTATGATTTGACACAAACTCTAAACACTAAACACTGGGTGTCCCATATGACACATAAACTCTAAACACATAACCTGAGCGTCCCATATGGCACACAAAATCTAAACACCGAAAACTGGGTGTCCCATATGATACACAAACTGTAAACACATAAACCTGAGTGTTCCATGTGACACACAAACTGTAAACACATAGCCCTGAGTGTCCCATATGACACAAACTCTAAACACACCACACTGGGTGTCCCATATGACACACAAACTCTAAACACGTAACCCTAAGTGTCCAATATGATACACAAACTCTAAACACCAAACCCTGGGTGTCTCATATGACACACAAACTCTAAACACCAAAACCTGGGTGGCCCATATGACACACAAACTCTAAACACCAAAACCTGGGTGTCCCATATTACACACAAACTCTAAACACCAAAACCTGGGTGTCCCATATGACACACAAACTCTAAACACCAAAACCTGGGTGTCCCATTTGACACACAAACTCTAAACACCAAAACCTGGGTGTTCCATATGACACACAAACTCTAAACACCAAAACCTGGGTGTTCCATATGACACACAAACTCTAAACACCAACACCTGGGTGTCCCATATGACTCACAAACTCTTAAACACCAAAATCTGGGTGTCCAACATGACACACAAACTCTAAACACACAATACTGAGAGTCCCGTATGACACAGTTTCGGTTTCAGTTTCCTCAAGAAAGGAGTCACTGCGTGCAGACTAGTCCATATGCGCTACACCACGTCCGCTAAGTGTCGAGACCACACTGCACATGATTTAATGCCGATGGATAACACATAACACACAAACTCTAACCACATGACACTGGGTGTCCTGTATAACACACAAACTCTGAACACATGACACTAGGTGTCGTATGTATCACACACACACTCTCTACACAAACACCACGCCGTGTCCCCAAGAAACACATAACACGCAGTGCCCCCCCCCCCCCCCCCCCCTGTGACACACACAAATTCCAAACACATTTCTCGGTGATCCATGCGACTCGTGAACTCTGAAACACACAACACGTAGTGTCCCATGTGACACACACTCTAAAACACAACACACTCGATCGATGTTCCAATGTGACACACACACACCACACACACACACACACACACACACAACACACT
>CM031602.1:40826964-40831964 GCA_018398815.1 Conus ventricosus | reverse complement strand
GGTGCGATGGGGGCGGGCGGAGGGGGGGGGGGGGGGAAGAAGAAGAGAATCGAAGAGAGGAGGGTAGTGAGTGAAAGAGAAAATGAAAGAGAGAGAGAGAGAGAGAGAGAGAGAGGAGAGAGAGAGAGAGAGAGAGAGAGAGAGAGAGAGAGAGAGAGCGAGGGGGGGGGGGGCAAAGAGAGACAGCCAGACACGTCGTTGTCATGAGCAAAATCGTCTAGCCCGTCCTCGTTATGTCCACCTGTCCCTACCTCTTCCTTCTTTCCCTCTGTTTCTCTACCTCTTCCTTCTTTCCCTCTGTTTCTCTACCTTTTCCTTCTTTCCCAATGTTTCTCTACCTTTTCCTTCTTTCCCAATGTTTCTCTACCTTTTCCTTCTTTCCCAATGTTTCTCTACCTCTTCCTTCTTTCCCTCTGTTTCTCTACCTCTTCCTTCTTTCCCAATGTTTCTCTACCTCTTCCTTCTTTCCCTCTGTTTCTCTACCTCTTCCTTCTTTCCCTCTGTTTCTCTACCTCTTCCTTCTTTCCCTCTGTTTCTCTACCTCTTCCTTCTTTCCCTCTGTTTCTCTACCTCTTCCTTCTTTCCCAATGTTTCTCTACCTCTTCCTTCTTTCCCTCTGTTTCTCTACCTCTTCCTTCTTTCCCTCTGTTTCTCTACCTTTTCCTTCTTTCCCTCTGTTTCTCTACCTCTTCCTTCTTTCCCAATGTTTCTCTACCTCTTCCTTCTTTCCCAATGTTTCTCTACCTTTTTCCCGCTTTCCTAACCTTTTCCTGCTTTCCTAACCTTTTCCCGCTTTCCTAACCTTTTCCTACTTTCCTTACCTTTTCTTACTTTCCTAACCTTTTTCCTACTTTCCTAACTTTTTCCTGCTTTCCTAACCTTTTCCTACTTTCCTTACCTTTCCTACTTTCCTAACCTTTTCCTACTTTCCCTACCTTTTTCCCGCTTTCCTAACCTTTTCCTGCTTTCCTAACCTTTTCCTGCTTTCCTAACCTTTTCTTGCTTTCCTAACCTTTTCTTGCTTTCCTAACCTTTTCCTACTTTCCTAACCTTTTCCTAACCTTTTCCTACTTTCCTAACCTTTTCCTACTTTCCTTACCTTTTCCTACTCTCCTAACCTTTTCCTACTTTCCTTTTTTTTCCTGCTTTCCCTATATTTCCTACATGTCCTGTCTTTCCGTATTCTCCCTATCTTTTTTAATATATACATGTAGTTTCCTGTCTTTTCACATTATCTTTTATGAGACTGACCTCTGTCACCCTGGACGTGCGAACTCTGCTTATCGGTCAAACTACAAGGTAGTTGCCCAGGGGCTGGGTTTCCCAACACAAGATAACGCAGGTCGCAGTCTCTCTGTTCAAAGCCATTGACTCCACATCTGCCACAGGTGTGAACCTTTTTTTTTTTTTTCTTTTTTCTCGATGATACACAATTCGGTTGAGAGGAGTCTCCCTGTCCTTGTTTGACAGAAGACGAGGCCTGACGACGTTTAGTGGGACCAAGTGTGAAACACCTGGCGTTATGGCGTTATAGTCTGCGTCGCACTTTGCGCGCTCGGAGGTCACGAGTTCGATTCTCTCAGAGCCATTTTAGTTGTTGGATTTGTCTGCCCCGACAGCTTGCCTGCCCCAGCGTGGAGTTTGCTATGAGCTAACCTGGAAAGCCTGGGACCACACAGTGGAGTTTCGTCAACTTGGTGGATGCACCCATGATAGTGTTGCCTAAATTTCCCGACCAACACCGCAGGTGTCTGTGTCTCTCGGGCTCGACTGAACCGGGACATGTCATGAAAACAGGCGTAAGAGTACGAGCTCTGCCATGCAGTCTCAGACCAGAATGGAACTGTGCAGTCTCATCTTCATCATCCTCATCCTCAATAATCATCGTGCTAAAAAGACACTGTTCCCTGCCTCATTTCATGTTCAATTTCGTGCTAAAAAAAAAAAAGTTTAAAATTCTTCGCTCATGGTGACCTCAGTGTCCATTTCCCCTCCACGTCTGTGCCTTTGGTGTCCAGTTGAGTCCTGGCGTTCGTGTCCAGATTGTCGGTATCGGCAAGTTCATTGGAACTGTTGTTGAACAGACGCGGTGGTGCCCTCCCTGGAGGGACCCTCATTCACGCTGGCTCCGCGACTAATACTCAGAAACTGTCCGTCAGTAGATGACTTTTAAAAAATGTGATGTCCTGCGTATGTTGGATCAGAACAGAGACACCACTGAACTCCACCGGCTGAAGCGACTCGGCAGCAGGGCAGTGTCTCCTCTTGTTGGTTGCCTGATGGCGAGTTAACACTGATTGCTCCCTAAAGATTACCGCTTCAAGGGCTGCAACGGGACAAGCCAGGGTGTAGCTGTGGACGGGGAGGTGGAGGGGGGGGGGGCGGAGTTGCGTGGGAGTGATGCCACGAAAATGGCACAGACGATGGGACAGTAAGAAGGGGGGAAAAAAGGAAGAAACACAAACCATGCAGTGATGAGCGGCAGACAATGTTATTACGACGAGGTGCATTCTTCAGATAGGACGACTGCTACATCAACATCAACGTCGCCTGCTTGGATTGCATCCCAATCAACTCAGTTAGTATATGATTCGATCCCAAAATGGATTATTGATTTTTTTTTTTGGACAGATCGTCTTTTCGTTATGAGACCCCCCCCCCCCCCCAAATACCCTCCCCCACCCCCCTCCCAAGGTTTTTTCCCCATTTTTACTCTTACCTAATGTCATACAACAATTTCAACAATTTTGACAATCAACATGAGGCCTGTGGATAACCTGCACCTCTGCAGTCACAGAGTTGTCCAGTTCTACTCTCAGCACAAAGCATGGTGCGAGGGGCGATCGATAGCGCGTTCACCTTTCCGATACAGCTTCGATCTCCCGATATGTATATAGACCTAACGATCAACCGGAGGCCGATGGATGTACCTTTGCAATTACGTGGGGATCATGTTACACTCTCAGCACAGAGGCCCGTGTATGGCGTGAACGACACAGCTCTAGCCATTTATCATCGAGACGGAGGAGGGGGGGAGGGAGTAGGGGGGGGGGGGGGTATTTCCCGTTTTCACACGTTCATTCAATCTTGTTACATTTTTTTTCACCTTCCTCTTCTCGTTCTTCTTCTTCCTCCTCCTCATTTTGTTCTTCTTTTTTCCTTCTTCTTCTTCTTCCTCTTCCTCTTCTTCTTCTTCTTCTTTGTGTGTGTGTGTGTGTGTGTGTGTGTGTGTGTGTGTGTGTGTGTGTGTGTGTGTGTGTGTGGTATGCGTGTGTGTGGTAGGCAGCTTCAAGATCCGAAGCAAATTTTGTCCAATCGGGACACGTCATGGATTGCCCGTTTCCAGTATGGAACACACGTTATGCTTGTCATGACTATCATTATTATGACGATTATTTCTACTACGATTATTCTTATCAACATCATCATCTTCTTCTTCTTCATCAGTACTCTCATCAATCATTATCATTACTATTACTACAGGGGCCATCCAACATGAACAGTTTTGTTTTGTTGTTTTCTTATCACTAAATCACTTAGATCCCATGACAAGATTTTGATGCTGGGGAGGAAAAATCCAGAGGTTGGGAAGAAGGAGGGACAGGGTGAGGAGGAGAAGGGAGGGGAAAAGGATGATGACCGTTGAGGTCTGCTTACATGAACCCTTTTATCGTGACATCGTCATTATCATCCCAGGCCTCGAACCAGCAGAACTGGAGGGACCTGGAGAACTGTTCTTCTGTCTGAAGCCCAATGACTTCCCACGAAGTTAAGGGAGAGAATTATTGCATGGAGTCAAGGGAGATAACTATTATATCTTTATTATTATCATAATATTATCAGTGTCATTATTTTGATTATCTTTATTATTGTTATTATCTATCATTATAATTTATTGTTGTTAGTGTTATCATTATTATTATTATTATCATCATCATTACCATTACTCTTGTAGTCGGATCATATGGACGTTTCTCAAAATCATCATTTTCATTATTACCATTGGTGAAACCTTTTCTCGAACCTTTCCTGCTGCTCCTACCCTTCCTCTCCCTTCCTCTTTCCCAGAAATAGTAAGAGCAATATAAGCATTGTTTTTACTACTACTAGTACTGCTGCTACTACTACCAACACCACTAATACTACTGCAGTAGTAGTAAAAGTGACAGAAGCGCTGTCAGCAGAAGCAGTCGTACACGTAGTAGGATCAGCAGCTGCAACCGTAGTAGTAGTAGACGCGGTGGTGAGGGTTGCGGTGATAGTGGTGGTGGTAGTGTCGGCAGTCTCGCCAGGTTCTTTGCAGCAAACTGTCAATATTCCCAGTCGTCCCATGTCAACGACAGAGGGGCAACAGCTTGCGTAACACAGTGCTGTTCGCCTCGCTGGGAACACAGCAGGTACTTACTACAACACGCCGTGTGCGTGTGTGTGTGTGCAGTTCTGGGTGCTTGTGTGCGGACTTCCGTTTATACGAAGTATGTGTGCATGGAAGCGTGTGTATAAAGTGGATGCACGGATATTGCGTGTGCAAAGATACAGGATACACACGCACATGGAGCTGTGTGTGTGCGCGGGCGCGGATGCGTGTGTGCGTGCGTGCCTTTGTGCGTGCGTGCCTGTGTACACGGATGTGTGTGTGCGCGCGCGCGCACTTTTGAGTGCTTGTGTACGAGTCTCGGGGTAGGCCTGAGTATATGTGTGAAGTGTGTGTGCATGTAAGCGTGTGTACAAAGTAGGTTCACGAGTGTGGGTTTGCAAGTGTACACACACACACACACACCACACACCACACACACACACACACACACACACACACACACACACACATGGAGCTGTGAGAGAGAGAGGTGTGTGTATGCATATGTATGCGCGAGTGTGTGCGTATGCGTACATTCAAAAGAGAGCAGGAGAAACAGACAGAAGAGACAAACACCGAGACAAACAGAAAAAAAAAAAGCAACAGAAGACGGCGAGAAATGAACAGACAGAAGGACACAAAA
>CM031602.1:40794464-40811964 GCA_018398815.1 Conus ventricosus | reverse complement strand
AACAAATCTTAAATAGATGTTAGCGAACCGCCCAGAGAGACGTGGACAAACGAGTCACAAGACAAAACACGACGCGTTTCGGCCTCTCTAGGCGGTTCGCTAACATTTATCTAAGAACAATAAATAAAACAAGATAAGGATAATGAAGACAGCGTAAGGATAACTATGTCAGGACAGGGATAAATATAATAAATAAAACAAGATAAGGATAATGAAGACAGTGTAAGGATAACTATGTCAGGACAGGGATAAATATAATAAATAAAACAAGATAAGGATAATGAAGACAGTGTAAGGATAACTAGGTCAGGACAGGGATAAATATAATAAATAAAACAAGATAAGGATAATGAAGACAGTGTGAGGATAACTAGGTCTGGACAGGGATAAATATAATAAATAAAACAATATAAGGATAATGAAGACAGTGTAAGGATAACTAGGTCAGGACAGGGATAAATATAATAAATAAAACAAGATAAGGATAATGAAGACAGTGTAAGGATAACTAGGTCGGGACAGGGATAAACAGCACATGAGGATAGTGAGGACAGAACCGGACAAACGAGCTCAGACTTTGGACCACTAGGTCAGAATGAGTGTAGAATGTTATTAAGTCAATAACTACGAGTGAGACGGAATAAGAACAGCAAAGACGGGGTCACGAGGGCTAGGAGATAATTAGGATAACGAGGACTGACTAAGGATAACGAGAACAAAAATGTTGGTGCCTGAAAGTTAAAAACACTCATAGACACTGCTAAACTTTTATACACACATGCGCGCGCGCTTGCCTGCCCACGCAAGAAAACTAACACAGTTACACACATGCACACGCACACATACTACACTACACTGCCAAATTTATGAACACTACTCTGTGATGTTACGCTGCATTACACTACTCTATACTACATTACAGTACACTGCACTACACTTCGACTTTACACTACACTGCAGTGTACCACTATACACTACACCACAAAACGCTATACTAAACTACACCATGCTGCGCTAAGGATAAACAAAATCCATATTCCTGCCATCTGCTTCTATGAATATTTTCTGGAATACTGTAAGCAATACCATTCTCACTGAGTAACCAACGAGTCTATCATGTGTGTGTGTGCGTTTGTGCGTGTGCGTGCGTGCATGCGTGTGTATATATGTGTGTGTGTGTGTGTGTGTGTGTGTGTGTGTGTGCGTGCGTGCGTGCGTGCGTGCGTGCGTGCGTGCGTGCGTGCGTGCGTGCGTGCGTGCGTGCGTGCGTGCGTGCGTGCGTGTGTGTGTGTGTGTGTGTGTGTGTGTGTGTGAATGTGTGCTTGTGTGTGGCGTGGGGGGGGGGGGGGAGCAGGAGGTTGTATTCCCATGACCACACATCAATCCACATTGCACACAAAGAGAGGGGAGAGAGAGAACACTGAACATGTTTAATGTCATTAGCTATACAGCCTTAGTGACAAGGGGGGTACAGCACAAAATAATCATATCGAAAACGAAAGTAACAAACATAAAATAAACATCAATCAATTGAAAGCTTGAAATACAAGCAAAATAGGCCAGTATCTCGACCATCCAGTTTGATATTAATCATAGAAGTAGATATGTAAATACGATAACCAAAATATTTTACTACTTCCTGCAACATTCATATTTCATTTGAACGTCGTAAGTTCTAGTTGATGATAACCTCTGCTCGTATTTTCAATGCCTCTGCAATATATCTGGCAAGTGATTTCACTGAATTATAGTCATAATTCAGTTTTGAAATTCCGAATGTGTCCTGATTTATGGCAACATTCTTTTGAAAAACTTCACACTTATCACGTACAGCACTGTATTTTTTACAATGAAACAAAAAAGCGACTCATCCGCCCTAAGGAAGCCACACAATGGACAAGGTGACGCTGTAGATGACTCAGTATAGAACCATCTTTTATGGGCGTTTAGACCAAGAGTCCTTGTTCTAAGTCTGGAGAGACAAATTTTATGCCATCTGTTCGTTACTACTGAAATATACTTTTCTGTTTCAAATATACTTGAGAGACAGACAGACAGACAGACAGACACAGACAGACAGACTGACACACACACACAGACAGAGAGAGAGAGAGAGAGAGAGAGAGAGAGAGAGAGAGAGAGAGAGAGAGAGAGAGAATAAAAACCCATACATGTTTTCACACACACCAACCAAAACCCAAACCAAAACAAACGGCTGCCTACTTGCTCCACTCCATAGAGGATACACAGAGTTCGCTGCCCTTTCGCTCACTCGTGATGTATACCACAACAATCCGTGACAGGATACCCCCGAGACTGAAAACAATCCCCGACCCCGACCCCAACCCCAGTCCTCCTACCCTGCCTACCTCTTCCCCTCCCCCCCCCCCCCCCCCCGGCCCCCTCCCTCCACTCCCTCTCCCACCCACCCCCTCCCCTCCACCCCTCCATCGTCCCCTCCTAGCTCCTCACAGTCACGACCCTGTGAACTATATATATCCTTGGTTGGTTTGTGACCGTGGCGGTCTCTCGGGTTGGTTTACTACACTTGTAGTGCGCAGGTCAGCCCCAACATCTGAAAGATTCGTACAGACATGGGACAAAAGTAGATTGCCTGTTGTTGTTGTTTTTTTAGGCTTCATTTAACTCAGTCCAATCACAGAGAGTGTCACAGGGGTCTGGCTGAGATTTGGGGGTGAGGGTGGAGGAGGGGGGGGGTGTTTAAAGAAGAAAAAGGTCAACTCGAAGGTGCCACGGGGACCCAGAGAAGAAGGAGAATTTAAAAAAAAAAAGAAAAAGAAAAGAAATGTTAGGCTGAAGGGGTGGGGGTGGGGGGGGGGGGGGGGGGTGAGGGATGGGAATAAGGGGTTGGGAGTAGGATGCGGTGGTGGTGGGGGGACCTCTTTGTTACAAATCGTAAGTCTTTGTTGTTTCAGATCGTAAACTGCTGTCCTGGGTTGAAATCGTTGTTACAGGTGGTAAACTGATGTCTTTCATGTCCCCCCCCCCTCACATCCCTCACCCTACCCACGCCTGGACTTTCACCCGGATATCCTTCCCCCTCCTCTCATTTCCCTCAGACACATGGGTACTTACAAAAACATACTACAATACAGTGTCTTACAGTACAGCACAGTACAGTACAGCACAGTACACTACATTACACTACACTACACTACACTACACTACACTACACTGGATTACGCTACACCAACTACACTGCACTACACTAGATTACGCTACACTATACACATTTCATTACACTGCACTGCACTACACTACACTACACTACACTACACTACACTACACTACACTACACGACACGACACTACACTACACTGGATTACGCTACACCAACTACACTGCACTACACTAGATTACGCTACACTATACACTACATTTCATTACACTGCACTACACTATACTACACTACACTACACTACACTACACTACACTACACTGGATTACGCTACACCAACTACACTGCACTACACTAGATTACGCTACACTATACACTACATTTCATTACACTGCACTACACTACACTACACTACACTACACTACACTACACTACACTACACTACACTGGATTATGCTACACCAACTACACTGCACTACACTAGATTACGCTACACTATACACTACATTTCATTACACTGCACTGCACTACACTACACTACACTACACTACACTACACTACACTACACTACATTACACTACACTACAATACACAATGAAATATTGCACTACTCTACACTACACACACACACACACACACGCACACACACACACACACACACACACACACACACACACACGCACACATGTATGCACGCATTCACCCACACATGCATGTACACATGCTTATTAATCAAGCATACTCTCTCTCTCTCTCTCTCTCTCTCTCTGAGTTGCTCTCCGTCCTTTCCGCCCTCCCTCCCTCCTCCGCTCTTTTCGTCTAAATACAAACTGAATTATTCATTGTGGATTGTTATGTATTCATCGAAGTGCATGTGTTGATAATTATGCAGTTCTGTGCGATGTGTTCTTTTCAAATATTTGCAGATATCTTTTCTTTGTTTGAGGACCGGATGAAAAAAGCCACTGCCGTTGTGCTTATTCCTTTCCCTCAAAAAAAACAACATTTCCTCTCTGTCTGTCAGTCAGCCAGTCAGTCAGTCAGTCCGTCCGTCTGTCCGTCTGTCTGTCTGTCTGTTTCTCCTTTAGTATGTCTGTCCGTCTCTTCCCCTCCCCTGTAATTGTATCATTTAAATTGCGGCGCATGCTTTCCAATAAACCACAGTAAAGGAGACTCGGAAACATCGGGAAAGCGCAGATGAAAGCGGCGGGAGAGAGAGAGAGAGAGAGAGAGAGGAGGAGAGAGAGAGAGAGAGAGAGAGAGAGAGAGAGAGAACGGATGCTAGGAGAACGTATTGTCTTCTCTCCCTTTGATCAGAGAAGGGGAGCGAACTGTGTCCCCAACAGCCGGCAGGTACGGCAACCCGAGACGTTTTGAAGAACTCGTCCCACGATTCGTGGAGAGCGTTTAATCTGCAATGGGTCCGCGGCTTTCCCTTCCCGCGGGAAACTCCGCGCTTTCATCTTCACTCTCCGCACGTTTCACGCCATGATGTTTGTGAGTTCTAAGCGCGCCCCCCCCCCCCTCCTCCGCGCACTTAGCAACGTTTGGACGCTGGCTGCCGTGTATCTGGCGCGTCAAGCCACCCAAGAAGATACCTCGTCAACCTGTCTGCAACACTGACCGGGAAAAGTGTTGAAACATTAGAAGGCATGAGAACAGACGATGCTCGGGAATCTGCCTAGCGAGTAATCTGTGTGACACAGCTCGAGTTCAGCGAGAATGACCCTTCTGTTTGGGACAGATGCCGCTGGTGAACATGCCAAAGGCAATTTTGTCCCATCAATCAGCTTAACAGTTCAATCAGAGACAGAGAGAGAATGCCAAAACATGGGGTGTGAAACGATGCGTCTGTGAGGCAGACTGTCCATAGCCCGATCGTTGTCCAGGCATGAACATCAAATCAGATATTTGACGATCTGGATCTATCAGCTTGACCCACAAGCTATGAGAAAAGGCAACTCTTGTTTTGCAGTGGAAACATTGGCGTTATCTTCCCCTGACTTTTTCTTCTTTCTTTCTTCTAGTCGGTTTGTGTTCCTGTCAGATGACATGAACACTCTTGATGCATCGGACAAAAAAAAAAAAAAAAAAAAAAAAATCCCGGCGATATTCAATCAGAAGACTTTCTTTCTGAGCTCTGCTGTCTGCAGACAACAATTACCTTGTTTCAGTTCGTACTGGAAAGTAAGATGAGTTTTAAACGCAAAGAATCTGAGTCAAAGACTAGGCATTCAAACTTTCTTTGTTTGTTTGTACACTACGTCGTGGTACGCAATTCCCTAAATGTCTGAAGACTTTCTCGAGATTTATAATAACAAAAACCATTTAGAGTGAACCGCATTTGCTGTAAATCCTGAAGGATTTGGGTTAATCTTTTTTCCTGGATATCTATTGTCTGTGATTACTCCCCTTTCCTGTATGGTTACTCTCTAACGACACTTGTTCAAATGGTAGAACTTGAGAGAAAGACGACAGACTATGAGACGTACACAGAAGATAATGTCTGTACTGTAAGGGTTCTGTAAACAAGTACACTATTTTTTTCTGCCAAAATTTGAACATAGGTTTTGATAGAGAAAAAGAAACGTAAATAGGTATTTCATCCAATATTCACGTATATTCTTTCTTGAAATGTTTATGTAAGCTAGACAAAAATTGACATTGATTACAAACTGAGTACACTACAAACTGACAGACTACAAACTGACATACACTACAAACTGACAGAGACTACAACAAACTGGCACAGAACAAAATACTACCTAATATCTCTCACGGCATCATAAGCTCCACCCCCCCCCCCCCCTCACTATCTCTCCTCTTCTGTCCTTCCCCTCCTATACATGCCGGTACAATCAGGTCAGACCTTGTGAGGTTGCACGCTTTTACAGTGTACGCCAACCTGAGTTCAAGATGTCTTAAACGCTCGCCATACCAAGGAACGGGTCGGGGAAAACGGAAGGGACGGGAGGGTTATGTTTTGAAGAGAACAATCTGTTTCTGTGTGTGTGTGTGTGTGTGTGTGTGTAGATGCGAGTAAATAAGTGCGTCTGTGTGTGCGTGCGCGCGCGCGCGTGCGCGCGCGCGCGCGCGTGTGTGTGTGTGGTTGTTGTTGTTGTTCTTCTTCTTCTTGCTGTTGTTGTTGTTGTTGTAACAAACATACAGAGGACAGAATGGAAAGGGTGAGGAGGCGGGGAGGGAGGCAGGTGTGTGTGTGTGTGGTGGGGGGGGGGGGGGGGGAGTGATTGGTTACAGTAGATATTGCCACTGACGCACTTTCATTCGCTTGTGTCCAGTTATCTAAACTGGCAGTGACCCTTGCGTCCAAGTGTTTGATTGGCTTTGTCGTGTGTGCCCAAATGTCTGACTGGTTGTGGCGTGTGTGTCCAAATGTTTGATTGGTTGTGGCGTGTGTGTCCAAGTGTTTGATTGGCTGTGGAGAGCGGCCTGTAGATCAATGGAGGGCGACACTGTGACAGTGGTGGATAAGGACCCCCGCGTCTCTCTACTCTTCCCCTTCCCCCATCCCAATGCACCCCTCCCTTCTCTCTGACCTTATCCCACCCACCCACCCCGGTCCCCCTTAAGGTCACACTGGGTCCAGTCTGCCATGTGGGAACATCATCCCATCCTGTAACTGTAAGACAGATAGAAGTGGGCGACAGTCAAGAGATGGAGAGAGAGAGAGGAGAGAGAGAGAGAGAGATTTTGAACTTATTCTGTTAGGCCATAGCCCCCCAGGAGAGAGAGAGAGAGAGAGAGAGAGAGAGAGAGAGAGGTTGTAACTGACAGTACTAACAACTGCGATCACAAACTTGACCTCCACATGCTTCTTACAGCGCCAAACAAGAACGATCCACGCTGACCTCGCGAGGAATCGTAGCCGCACTCTCCACAAGAGTTATACGACCACTACAGTTCAATGATGACATCCTCAAAGAACTGGTCACCCGCAGTTTACAGCGTGGCGCTGTCTGACCAAACGTGATCAGGACACACCTTCACTGCGTTCTGATAAACAGTCCACTCATCACCCACTGGAGCGTTTTGGCTCAGTGGTAGACTGACCGAGTTCGTGGTGGTCAGGGTTTGCGAATTCGAATCCCTCTAGCACCCAACTGGAAGCAGCCGATATATTCGCGCTCTCCGTGTCATTGTTCCTGTGGCATCAGTGTAGTGTTAGACAGTTTCCTCATCCCTCATCTCCTGTGACAGTTATCTACCCCTGTCTGCCATGTCCTCTTGGGTGGTTGTGCACGTCAGCCTGATTGTTGGGGGCCGGAATAGCTCAGTTGGTAGAGCACCGGACTCGTAATAACCCTAACCCTAACTCCAATCCTGATTTACCCTCCGAATCCTAGCCTAACCCTAACCGCACAAAACCGCACAGACACTTTCACTGATAAATCATCGAGCTATGCGTGAGGTGGGAGGGAGGGGAGTGGAAAGGCAATAGATTTGTTTTCTATGTCTTCCCGCAGGCAGAAATAGAGCTCTGAGTACTGGCAACGTTGTTCTGGCAGGCAGTGAAAGTGGCCAGGGGGACAGAGTCACCAGGTCATTCGTCACGGTTCACCCATCACAAGGAATGCTGGGGGGGGGGTGAGGACGGAGTGCAGGGAAAGGGGACGGGGCAGTGAGGGTTGAGGAGGATCAGAAGAAGTGGGGGAAGGGTGGGGGGGAAAGAAACACACAGAGAGAGGGGGGTGGGGGGGGGGGGGGGGGGGGGGGGCGGGGAGCGTAGTTCGAGCTGTTGTTACGTTCCAGCCAGACAGAAAGGGTCTGGCAGAGTGTGCAAAAAAGGTTTACGTCATATTGGCGGCCAAGGACTCTGTGCTGTGTGTGGTGTGTGTGTGTGTGTGTGTGTGTGTGTGTGTGTGTGTGTAAGAAGATGGATGGACAGGGGTGCAGGATGGGGTGAGGGTGGAATGAATGACCCTTCCTTTGCACAGGTTTGTGATAGATGCCTGTCACGGTCAAAAATAGAACAACCAAGTCGTGGTCCAGGTTGTTTGGACATAAGCTCTAACTCAAATATTCTGGGCGCCACGTAGACAGGCCCATGGTTCGGATACCAACCAATTAAGCATAGGGGAGAGGCTCCACAGAGACGGTCTGTCCAGCCAGACGGACTAAGCAGCTTTGACCGACGCCTCGATGTCTAGCGAGACGAGTCGTAGCGCCTGGCTCAGGCTCATCTAGCCAATTTGTGGAAACCAGCGCCATTGTTAGTCGGACGTCGCAGGTTTAAGCAGGAAAGGGAGAGGGGGAAGGTAGTGTGTGGTGGGGGTGAAATCTAGCTAATCAATTAAATGACAATTGACCACCACAGAGAGTAAGGCGTGTGTAGGCATGACTGGCATGATTTGAACATCCAATGGAATTAGAGGGAGATAACTTCGGGTATCAGGGGGTAAAAATACTGACCAATGGTACTCGCCTTAATGACAGATCGGAACGGGATTAGAAGGATGTGAGAGTGAGGAGAACGGAGAGAACGAGGGGAGGAACGAACAGAGAGGACAGAGAGAGAGGTCTGAGTGTGATCTCTGAGGAGAGAAAAGCAGAGAGAGATGGGGGAGGAGAGAAGAGAACCAAGTTGAGAGATTAGCATGAGATAGTCTGCAGAGGAAGGACTGAGGAGAGATGTGGAGAGAGAGAAGCTGCAACTAATGAGGAGGAAAAGAAAGAAAAGAAAAAAAGAGAGAAGAAAAGCAACCATGTCCATTTGATAAGAGCAGACTAGAAGAGAGAGAGAGAGAGAGTGCAATGCGTTAATGCAGGAAGAAAGAAAGGAGAACAGATCGATGTTGATAGTCACTGTTCTATCTTCACTGGGGTTCGACCTCATACTTGGCAGCGCATTTCATCGACAGACCAACGCCAGTGCAACAGTCTACCTGACCAGGCGCCAGCAGACCAAGACCAGTGCCAGCAGTTGTGTCGTGCTTGTGAAAGGACAGTGAAAAGAAAGAAAAAAAAAAAGAAATAAAAAAAAAGACAGTGATTCGTGAATAGTTAAGTCACCTGGCCAGGTAAAGTAGAAATCTATTATACCCGGGTTAGTTAATGATGTTTTAGGACAAATGATTTTGCGAAGTTCAGGAAAGAGAGAGAATGTTTTATTTTTTTTGATTCATATGCATTGATGGTTGTTCTTTGAACAGTGTAGTAAAGTTATAGACTTTACTAGTGGTTTGATGTGACGAATGCATGATATATGAATGAGATCGTAAGCAAGCTGTGAGTGTGTTTGGGCTGTGCGCTAGTCCTTCCTCCATCGACATCACCCGAGGTTGACAATTTATTGGCGAGCCTGCCAGGATTATTCTGGCCCATTTATTATAATTGTTCAACTTCTCAGAGAGGAAGTGGGTGGGATTCAAGTGTTGTAATCCTAAGACAAGGTGTTGTCTTACTGTATGTTCCCAAGATAGTTAATACTAGGCTTGGCATTGCTTCAAGATAGTTAATACTAGGCTTGGCATTTCAGCCCCAGAGTACTTATTTCGCACAGATTGCCTATAATTCGCTTCATAGTTGGGTCAGGCGCTGGGCGTCTTATAAAAACTAACTACGTTGTCCCAAGCTAATATTATCATTCATAGGATTGTGTTATTACGTCACGCGTGTTCGGTAACCACCAGTTTGGCTGTCGTAGTAATAGAATCTTGTTCAAAAAAAAAAAAAAAAAAAAAAAAAAAAAAGAGATAATGGCGGAAGAAAGAACACCCTATTCAAACTTGTGAGCGTCGCTCGTGATTTAGGTTATTCGGGAGAAGAGTTGCGAGCATTTGTTGAAAACCAGCAAAAGATGGAAAGGGATGAACGCGCGGAAAGACGACGTGTCGCGGGGAGAAATAGCAGAGAGAGGAAACAGAAAAAATTAAGGATTCAGGCTAATGATAATCAGGCAACGCAGGAGACAGAAAGAATAAGGGAAGCGCAGGAAACAGAAAGACTAAGGGAAGCGCAGGAAACAGAAAGACTAAGGGAAGCGCAGGAGACAGAAAGAATGAAGCAGGAAACAGAAAGATTAAAGGTTCAATTAGAGTTAGAGAAAGTGAGAATACAAAGGGAGACCACCCAGGATGGTAGCTCACTTTCCAGTGACTCTGTGCGCAGCTATGCTCCCGACCCAAGTTGCCAAATTCTCTGAAGGAACCGATTCGATTGATGCATACATCAGTCGTTTCGAAACGTTTGCGACCAGTCAGGGTTGGCCTTCAGAAGAGTGGGCAGTCATTTTGTCAGCGTTACTGACGGGTAAGGCATTACAGATTTTCACTGCGTTACCAGCAGAACAACAGTCTGATTTCAGCGCTGTGAAGGAATCGTTGATGAAAGGATTTGACCTCACAGAGGAGGGGTTCAGGAAGAAATTTCGTTCAGCTAAATTACAAGCAGGTGAGACGTACACGCAGTTTGGTGCACGTTTAGATCACTATTTTGAGAAGTGGTTAGAGTTGAGTGGTACGAAAAAGGAGTTCGCTGAATTGAAAGAGCTAGTTATGAAAGAACAGATTTTGTCAGGTTGCGGCCCTGAGTTAACTATACATTTGAAAGAGAGACAGCCAGAGACAGCAGGGGAGTTGTTGAAGTTCGCAGAGGTGTATAGAGAGGCACGTTTGGGCACTAAGGTGCAGGAGAAACAGGTGCTAGGCACAGGTGAGAAGAGTGCAAGGAGACTAGGGGAGTTTTCTGCAAAGTCTGCAAACCCAGTGGTGGGGCAGAAGGAAGGGCAAAGGGACATTAGGTGTTTCATTTGTCACAAGAAGGGACATGTGGCGAGGGATTGTCGCATGAGGTTCCAGAAGGCAGCAGCCTTGCAAGAGGTGGATAAGGGTCGCCAGGGGAAACGACCTGCAGTGGAACCAAAAGGGATCCAATCTGAAGAGGGTGGAGTGCAGCCTATGGCTAGCACTGGACAGCAGTCAGTGTCAGGGATGGAGGGCACTAGGCTGAGTGGTTCGTTACCAGTGGAAGAAGGGTGGATTGGCCAGCAGAGGGTGAAAGTGTTACGAGACACTGGTTGTTCATGCGGTGTAGTACGAACAACGCTGGTCGAGAAAGGGGATTTGACAGGGCAAATCCAGACCTGTACTCTAATCGATGGCACTGTGAGGGAGTTTCCAGTTGCTAAGATAGAAGTACGTACCCCTTACTTCTCAGGCGAGTTGTCTGCGTTGGTGATGGAGAAACCCTTCATGATTTGATCATTGGAAATATTCCAGGGCAAGGGATCCAGGGGATCCTGAGTTGTTGACTGCTACAGGGGCAGCAGTTCAAACACGGAGCAAGAAGGAGGAAAAGGTTGATAAACCGTTAGTCGTTCCAGCAAGGAAGTCAGGCATAGATGTGTCGCCTGATGAGTTTAGGGCAGCGCAGGAACAAGACCCTTCGCTCGTGAAGTCTTGGGAGTTGGCAAGAGGTGGAGAGAAACAGGAGGTTAGAGGAGGTGAGACAGAATTTCTTGTGAAAGGCAGGCTGTTGTACCGAGTGTTCACCAAGGGGAAGACAGGTAAGGTGACCACTCAGTTAGAGGTACCAGCAGGTTATCGTGACACTGTCATGTCAGTGGGTCACGAGTCGCTCATGGCGGGTCATCTCGGCACCAGCAAAACAGCTGACCGAATCTTTGATGACTTTCATTGGCCAGGAGCAATGGCAGACATAAAGCGTTTCTGCATGTCATGTGATGTGTGTCAAAGATCAGCCACAAGAGGGGTGAAGAGGAAGGCCTCTTAAACATCCCCTTTAATTGACACACCATTCAGGAGAGTGGCTGTTGATCTGATTGGCCCAATCTCGCCCTGTTCCAAAGGTGGGCACAGGTACGAGACATTGTAAGGAGGCTAGGGTTCGTTCAGAAGAAGCAATATGACAGGAAGGTGAGGAAGCAATCCCCAAGGTGGGAGATCAAGTCCTGTTACTGCTTCCCACAGATCACAACAGGCTGCTGATGCATTGGAAAGGACCATTCACCATCACTGAAAAGGTGTCGGGATTACCGAATTGATGTGAATGGGAAACTAAAACTTTTCCATGCGAATTTTCTCGCAAATATATTCAGCGTGAGACTCAGCACATAGGCGCAGCAGCAATCATTGATGAGGTGAAAGAGACCCAGCAGAAGAAGGGGAGATTTTGTTCCTAAGTTTCCAGAAGAGTCATACAGGGATGTGTCACTGTATGAAGGGCTAGACAGTAGGATGATGAGGAAGTTATTGAGGGTTTGGAAGGTGTAGTGAATTTCATGGATGACATTCTGATAGCATCTGAGACATGGGAGGAATATGAGGCAGCTAGGAGCAGTTTAGAGAGTTGAGACAAGCCATCTCACAGCCAGACCAACAAAGTGCCAGGTTGGTTTTCAAGCCTGGGTTCCTAGGTTTTGTTGTCGAGAAGCGACACAAAGCAGCCAGAAAGGGGAAAGGTGGGAAGATGATGAATTCGAGAGACCAAAGACCAAAACAGAAGTCAGGAGTCTGCTAGGTTTTATTGGGTTCTATAGGAGGTTTGTTCCAAATTTGCAGCATCACGAGTCCTCTCAGCGATTTGGTCAAAGCAGGGAAACCGGCAGTGGTCGAGTGGTCAGACGCTGCAGAGCAAGCACTGCAGACGGTGTTGGAAAGACTAGGTTCCCGTCCCATCTTGAAGCTACCAGATATGTCCAAACCATTTTTGTTGCGGACAGATGCATCAGGCGGTGGAATAGGTGCAGTATTGTTGCCAGGAGCATGAAGGGGTCGAGTTTCCTGTGAGGTATGCTAGCAGGAAGTTGACAAAGTGTGAAGAAGGGTAACGAACAGTAGAGAAGGAGTGTTTGGCTGTTGTGTGGGCCGTGCAGAAAAAAATTTCACAAATACTGTATGGGAAGGAGTTCGTGATAGAGACTGATCACCAACCACTCAAATTCCTGCAGGAGGCGCAGTTGAAAAAACGCAGAGTGCTGCGTTGGGCAATGGCATTGCAGCCCTACAGGTACCGAGTGCAGTACATTCCAGGTCGACAGAATGTCGGAGCTGACTATTTAAGTCGCGTAGTCTTAGCAAGCTGACACTCAGAGGAAGTCAGTCATATCGGGGTGCTTTGTTGATAATATGTGTTGATGACGGTTATGTTGATTGGATATGGGTTCATTCCAGTTGGCTATGGTTCATATTTTTGTGTGGAGATTGTTCATGTAAATGTAGTTATGCTTGAGCATACAGTCGCTTGTGTAGTGATGCATTATTTGCAATAAGTGAGGATGAGAGATTCCTCAGTGAAGTGTCATGGATCGTGACATATTATATTGTGCTTTCCATAAGAATTGTGAAGAGGAGAGATGGCAAATCCGCAGGTGGGGGGATTGCATAAGTGCGCACAGAGGTCGTTATAAAATGAATTGAAATAACGCAAGAGCACACGTCAATGATAACTCATTGGAGTGGTATTCACTAATGATATATTTTATAATTTATAAAACCGTTGGTTGTAAAGTATTTTTTTAAACTTTGCACGTGTAGCTGTGTGTCAGAAAATTCGGTTGTTGTTTTTTTGTACCGTGGTTTTGAGACGATGCGGTGCATAGTCTTTTGCAAGGGGGAAATTGTCACGGTCAAAAATAGAACAACCAAGTCGTGGTCCAGGTTGTTTGGACATAAGCTCTAACTCAAATATTCTGGGCGCCACGTAGACGGGCCCATGGTTCGGATCCAACCAATTAAGCATAGGGGAGAGGCTCCACAGAGACGGTCTGTCCGGCCAGACGGACTAAGCAGCTTTGACCGACGCCTCGATGTCTAGCGAGACGAGTCGTAGCGCCTGGCTCAGGCTCATCTAGCCAATTTGTGGAACCAGCGCCATTGTTAGTCGGACGTCGCAGGTTTAAAGCAGGAAAGGGAGAGGGAGAAGGTAGTGTGTGGTGGGGGTGAAATCTAGCTAATCAATTAAATGACCAATTGACCACCACAGAGAGTAAGGCGTGTAGGCATGACTGGCATGATTTGAACATCCAATGGAATTAGAGGGAGATAACTTCGGGTATCAGGGGTAAAAAATACTGACCAATGGTACTCGCCCTTAATGACAGATCGGAACGGGATAAGAAGGATGTGAGAGTGAGAGAACGGGAGAACGAGGGGAGAACGAACAGAGAGACAGAGAGAGAGAGGTCTGAGTGTGATCTCTGAGGAGAGAAAAGCAGAGAGATGAGGGGAGGAGAGAAGAGAACCAAGTTGAGAGATTAGCATGAGATAGTCTGCAGAGGAAGGACTGAGGAGAGATGTGGAGAGAGAGAGCTGCTAACTAATGAGGAGGAAAAGAAAGAAAAGAAAAAAAAGAGAAGAAAAGCAACCATGTCCATTTGATAAGAGCAGACTAGAAGAGAGAGAGAGAGAGTGCAATGCGTTAATGCAGGAAGAAAGAAAGGAGAACAGATCGATGTTGATAGTCACTGTTCTATCTTCACTGGGGTTCGACCTCATACTTGGCCAGCGCCACTTTCATCGACAGACCAACGCCAGTGCCAACAGTCTAACCTGACCAGGCGCCAGCAGACCAAGACCAGTGCCAGCAGTTGTGTCGTGCTTGTGAAAGTGACAGTGAAAAGAAAGAAAAAAAAAAAGAAAAGAAAAGACAGTGATTCGTGAATAGTTAAGATCACCTGGCCAGGTAAAGTAGAAATCTATTTATACCCGGGTTAGTTAATGATGTTTTAGACAAATGATTTTGCGAAGTTCAGGAAAGAGAGAATGTTTTATTTTTTTTGATTCCATATGCATTGATGGTTCGTTCTATGAACATGTGTAGTAAAGTTATAGACTTTACTAGTGGTTTGATGTGACGAATGCATGATATATGAATGAGATCGTAAGCAAGCTGTGAGTGTGTTTGGGCTGTGCGCTAGTCCTTCCTCCATCGACATCACCCGAGGTTGACAATGCCCCATACACGTCTTTTACTGGGAAGCTGGTTTGGAATTCGCCATCTACACACACACACACACACACACACACACACACATACACACACACACACGTGCGCGCGCGCGCGCGGCACGCATGGAAGAACGCACACACATGGAAAAGCAGGGAGAGAGGGGGGGGGGGGCAAAAGGAAGGACAAAGAAAGGAAGGAAGGAAGGAAAGAATGAAGGAACGAAAGGAACCTGTATCCTTGCATCTGTCACATATCACACACCTCGAGAACAACGGAGGAACTGATCTGTCTGTCTGTCTGCCTCTCTCTCTCTCTCTCTCTCTCTCTCTCTCTCTCTCTCTCTCTCTCTCTCTCTCTCTCTGGAACTGGCTAAGGAACTGTCCAGTCAAGGAAAGCATGGTATCCAGATAATACCTGGAGCAGCTGAATTATTTTTATTACTGCATGCTGACGAGGTTGTTCTTCTGTCCAGAACACTTACAGGTTTGCAAAATCAACTAAATGTATTGGAAGGAGAAGCGGATCGCTTGTGTTTATCAGTTAACTTGGATAAGACGAATATATGGTGGCCTTTAGAATGGGTGGCCACCTGTCAGTGCATGAAAAATGGTTTTATGGAAATGCAGATATTCAACTAGTTAATTTATATGAATAAGGCCTATCTACAAATGATATTTTCAACAAAACTAACTTTTAGTTGTGCATGGGAAGAATCTCTTAGAAAAGAGAGAAAAGATACTATTAAAATTCTTAAATCCCTAGGAAAACTGAATTGTACAGACTGTGGTATATTTTGGAAAATGTTTGATGCACAAATAAAACCTCTTCTTACATACGCAGCTGAAATTTTGGGGCATACAGGAGAATTCTCAGATGGAAAAAGTGCATACGTATGCCATGAAGCGTTTCCATCAAGTACCAGTTCATTCATCCAATACTGATTTATATGGAGAGATGGGCGATTGCCCTTTGTATATAAGTACATTTGTGAAATGTATTAAATACTGGCTGAGCAGGCAAGCCTATGATACGATGCTTTTACAAATAGAAAAAGATAAAGAAAAGTGGGCTCACAAAGTAAAGAAAGTTCTTCCAGAACAGGGTTTTGGAATCGTATGAATGACTGGAAGTAGGGAATGAGCAGCAGTTTATTGTGGAATTTAAAGACAGGCTTATTTGTTCTTTTAAACAGAATTGGCACTCAGATATGGACAGTAAAGAAAAGAAAAATATCGCTGGTTTTCCTCATTTAAAAATGCATTTCATTCTGAAAAATTTCTCAATGTTATAACAGGTAAAAGGCACAGAATAGATTACATAAGAATTCAGGTTGAGAATTTTATGCGAATAAAAGATGGTTCGAATGTTGAACATCCGCAGAATCACCTTGTCCACATGCAGACACATTATTGACAACGAAGAACACTTTCTGTTTCAATGTACTACTTATAATGAAGTGCGGACAAATTGTTCATTTTTCCAGTTAGATATTGCTAAAAGACAGGCTGTCGCTGTCGTGTTATCATCAGATGACGAACTTGTAATTAAATCAGTTGCAAAATTCAACGCGGAAGCATTGAACACTAGACAAATGAAGGATAGTCAAATTTAAGATAATGCATTATAAGATATGAATGAATGATATCATTCATCGTTTGTGATGAGATCAGTAAGATACAATGTCATCATTTGATTGAGTGGACGGTCGAGTCAGTCTTAAAATGTCTGGGTGTTTTTTTTGTGTGTGTGTGTTTTGTTTTTTTTGTCTTGTTTGTTTTGTTTCGTTTTAACGTTACTGTATTACTCCTGTATGCGAGGACATACGGAGATGTTACGATTTTATTTGTTTTTGTTTACCTTTGATTTGGTATACACTAGGAATGAATGTGTACTATTTGTTTGCATGGAAAGGAATAGCTAAATGTTATTGTTCTGTTACCCCCTCCCCACTTGTCAACAGACCTCTTTGGTAATGACAATAAAATATCAAAGTGTCAAAAGGTGTGTGTGTGTGTGTGTGTGTGTGTGTGTGTGTGTGTGTGTGTGTGTGTGTTGTGTGTGTGTGTGTGTGTGTGCGTGTGTGCATGCGCGCGCGCGCGTATATGTGTGTGTGTCACACACACACACATTAACGCGCGCGCGCATGCACGCACGCACGCAAACACATAAATGCACATATGCACAAACGGACACACACACGCGCGCGCGCGCGCGCACGCTCATACACGCGCACGCATGCACACACACACACACACACACACACACACACACACACACACACACACACACACACACACACACACACACACACTTGAAAATCAAAAGTGAAAGTGACTTCCATGACCATCCACGTTGGGGCCCAATGAACCTACAGAGCGTAAGGCAGAAGCCATAGCGCTATGAACACTGTGATATAGGAGAATGAACCTACAG
>CM031602.1:40776964-40789464 GCA_018398815.1 Conus ventricosus | reverse complement strand
TAAAGAACCAGCCCCAGACCCTCAGAGAAATCGGCAGGCCGCTTCCAAAGTCAGTAACGGGTGTGACCCCCTCTGCTGCAATGGTAGCCTGGCATCTGCGGGGCAATGAAGCAATAATGTTCCTGATTGTCTGCTGTGGGATGGCCGCCCACTCGGCCTGCAATGCCCGGAACAGTTCATTTGGAGTCGCTGGGGCGTTGGCCCTCACTCTCAGGCGTCTGTCCAAAACGTCCCAAGCGTGCTCAATAGGATTCAAATCCGGGGAAAGAGAGGGCCAGGCCAGGGTGTTGATGTTGTTGGCGGTAAAGAAGGCTGTGGTCAGGCGTGCTGTGTGGGGCCTGGCGTTGTCCTGCTGGAACACGGCCCTGGGAGTGGCCATTAGAGGCAGGACGTGTGGCTGAACAATGACCTGGACGTACTGCTGGGCTGTCAGGTGACCTTCCACGCGCACCAGCTGGCTCCTGCCTGTGTTGCTGATGGCCCCCCATACCATGACATTGCCGCCACCATGCGGAGGTGCCTCGTCGACGCAGTTCTGCTGGTTGCGTTCATTAAACCCGGTGGTAAACCCTTCGCCTCCTGTCATGGCGCTGCAGCAGAAACTGTGACTCATCCGAGAACAGACGTGTCGCCAATGGTTCCTCAGTGTCCAGTGTCTGTGTTGCGTAGCCCATTGCAGTCTGGTCTGTCGATGGCCCCCCGTCATTACGTTGCCACGTAGGGGCCTGTAAGCCCTCAGCCCAGCAGCATGCAGCCTATTCCGGACAGTCTGGTCGGAGATGCGACGGACACCAGCGCATGCCTGGACAGTGGACGAGGCCGGCAGGAAGCGATTGCGGAGATGTCTTAGCCGTATAAAGCGGTCTTGGGCTGGCGTTGTGATATGAGGTCGGCCTGACCTCGGGCATCAGCTGATGACCCTGTCCTCTGGAAGCGAGTCCAAAGTCGGCATATGGTACTGGGGGAGACATTCAAAGCATGGGCCACATCAGTTGCACTCTGACCAACTTGCAAACGACCCAGGGCGTTTTCTCTCTCTGCTGGGCTCAAACGTGGCATGCTGTTTTTTGGTACGGTGTGCCTGCCGGTTGCCAAAATGACCCGGCTTTTATACTGCACTATGACCATGGTGTGTGTGTGTTCACCACTGAGTTGGGCATGCTTTGCAGGCGAAACAACAGAAGCACAACCCAATGTTTGCACTGTCGCACCTGGCCCACAACACGCACGTGCACATAGTGACAACCGGAATCAATGTTATCCTAGCACGTCGACGTTCAAGACATACATCAGGGCCGGTTTTTGGCGTGTTCTCAACTGTATGGTCCACCCCAAGTGGCAAAATTTCATTTTGCGTTTCTTTTTTTGAACAGTATAGATAATTCTGCCGCTGTGTGGGTGAACGGAAAATAATAAAGCTTGTTCCAAGGTTGACACACAACACATCCCGCACACACCACACACACACACACACAAAAAAAACCCCCTTTACTTTTTTTTTCCAAGGCAATATATGTTTCAAAACAAAAACCTGAAAACCACTTGATACGCTTAAACACTAGAATGCTATCACTACTGATGATAATCGTTTTCCTTGAATTCCTCCCCAAAAGAAAAACAATCGTTATCATGCAAATAAACAGTGACCTTAAAAAAAATTAAAAAGCAGTGTGTCAGTCAATGTTTCCTGGAGATGATACTTCTTTTCCTCGCGGAGGAAAAAAAAAAGTTATCACAGTTTATGAAGCTAATTTGCCCCGATGTCCGTTTATATATATATTTTTTTTCATCTTTTATCCAAAGAAAACTCATATTATTCTTCAAGTCAACAATGATAATAACGAAATCCGTTATTATCGCTCTTTTCCTCAAAAAAAAGGACATGAGAATGTTCAGAAAAAAGAAAGTGTTTCTTAAGAACAGAGATATCATCACTGCTTTGAGGATGGTCATTTCTACCCGGGGAGCGGGGGGGGGGGGGGGGGAGACAGTAGTCGTTGGCCTATGAATCTAGAGTACTTGTGAAGGTTTGAAGGGCGAACTATTTTTGGTTTGACCCTTAGGCAGTGGCAGACGTGCTTTTCACGGGTAATGTCACTTTACCTCTGTGCTGATGCCAAAGACTCTCATCGATAGATAGAAAGAGAAAGAGAGAGAGAGAGATGTGTGTGTGTGTGTGTGTGTGTGTGTGTTGTTGTGTGTGTGTGTGTGTGTGTGTGTTGTGTTGTGACTCTGTGTGTATGCGAGTAAGTTTTGGGGTGTGTGTGTGTGTGTGTGTCGGTCAGTCAATCGTCTGTATGTGATCAACCTGTAGCAATTCTCACCAAGTATGTCAGTGTAATGTTTGAATGTGAAGTACAAGATAAAGAATGCTGAAAACAATGTGGACAGGAGAAAGCAAAACAGATAAGATACATATACACAAATATATATAATATATACATACAACAAACTAGCAGAAACAGATAAATACATATACACAAATATATATATATATACATACAACAAACTAATAAATTCCAAGGATAAGTACCAAGCACCATTCCAGCAACTTACAGAGCACCTTGGTGTTGCAATGACTGCAAGAAATATTGAATTATAAACAAAGCTTCCTCTTATGTCTTAGATGAAAAAATAGAGATATATAAGCATACATATCTGCAGTGATATACTGTTCAAAAAAAGAAACGCAAAATGCCAAGCTGCCGATTTGAAACACAATTTATTGAAGCTCAGTGTGACAAGACGTTAAATGTGAAAATGACAAAAACAGGTCATCAGTAGGACAGAAGTCTCCCCTGCAATGCTGTGGTAAAGAACCAGCCCCAGACCCTCAGAGAAATCGGCAGGCCGCTTCCAAAGTCAGTAACGGGTGTGACCCCCTCTGGCTGCAATGGTAGCCTGGCATCTGCGGGGCAATGAAGCAATAATGTTCCTGATTGTCTGCTGTGGGATGGCCGCCCACTGGGCCTGCAATCCCCGGGAACAGTTCATTTGGAGTCGCTGGGCGTTGGCCCTCACTCTCAGGCGTCCTGTCCAAAACGTCCCAAGCGTGCTCAATAGGATTCAAATCCGGGGAAAGAGAGGCCAGGCCAGGTGTTGATGTTGTTGGCGGTAAAGAAGGCTGTGGTCAGGCGTGCTGTGGGGCCTGGCGTTGTCCTGCTGGAACACGGCCCTGGGAGTGGCCATTAGAGGCAGGACGTGTGCTGAACAATGACCTGGACGTACTGCTGGGCTGTCAGGTGACCTTCCACGCGCACCAGCTGCTCCTGCCTGTGTTGCTGATGGCCCCCCATACCATGACATTGCCGCCACCATGCGGAGGTGCCTCGTCGACGCAGTTCTGCTGGTTGCGTTCATTAAACCCGTGGTAAACCCTTCGCCTCCTGTCATGGCGCTGCAGCAGAAACTGTGACTCATCCGAGAACAGACGTGTCGCCAATGGTTCCTCAGTGTCCAGTGTCTGTGTTGCGTAGCCCATTGCAGTCTGGTCTGTCGATGGCCCCCCGTCATTACGTTGCCACGTGGGGGCCTGTAAGCCCTCAGCCCAGCAGAAATGCAGCCTATTCCGGACAGTCTGGTCGGAGATGCGACGGACACCAGCGCATGCCTGGACAGTGGACGAGGCCGGCAGGAAGCGATTGCGGAGATGTCTTAGCCGAAATAAAGCGGTCTTGGGCTGGCGTTGTGATATGAGGTCGGCCTGACCTCGGGCATCAGCTGATGACCCTGTCCTCTGGAAGCGAGTCCAAAGTCGGCATATGGTACTGGGGGAGACATTCAAAGCATGGGCCACATCAGTTGCACTCTGACCAACTTGCAAACGACCCAGGGCGTTTTCCTCTCTCTGCTGGCTCAAACGTGGCATGCTGTTTTTTGTACGGTGTGCCTGCCGGTTGCCAAAATGACCCGGCTTTTATACTGCACTATGACCATGGTGTGTGTGTGTTCACCACTGAGTTGGGCATGCTTGCAGGCGAAACAACAGAAGCACAACCCAATGTTTGCACTGTCGCACCTGGCCCACAACACGCACGTGCACATAGTGACAACCGGAATCAATGTTATCCTAGCACGTCGACGTTCAAGACATACATCAGGGCCGGTTTTTGGCGTGTTCTCAACTGTATGGTCCACCCCAAGTGGCAAAATTTCATTTTGCGTTTCTTTTTTTGAACAGTATAGATAATTCTGCCGCTTGTGTGGGTGAACGGGGAAAAATAAAATAAATGCTTCTCAAAATGAGCCTTCTGCAAGCTTATAGCCTCCAAGGGGGGGGGGGGGGGACAATCTCCAATAGGGAGGAAAACTCACTAACATATAACTCCTGATCAGATACCGATATTTCGAAACCTGATTGTTTCTCCTCAGTGATCGCGGAAAGTAGTAATTTGACTCCTCTGCCTTTTCGGTTTTAAGAAGAATGCTATCCCAGAAAAGGCTGGTGTGCAATACCGTAGTATGTTTGTTGAGTTTTCAAAAAAAACCAACCAGAGGTGCCACCTAAGAAGCAAAAGAAAATCATGAAAGAGCAAAACAAGCTACATTTTCTTGTGAAAAGTAGAAAATATAAAACAAAAAACCTCTTAAGACACAAGTGCTGAGGGCCAGTTCTTGGAATGAATCCGCAAGGGACTAAATTACAACAAACTAATAAATTCCAAGGATAAGTACCAAGCACCATTCCAGCAACTTACAGAGCACCTTGGTGTGCAATGACTGCAAGAAATATTGAATATAAACAAAGCTTGCTCTTATGTCTTAGATTGAAGAAATAGGGGGAGATAAGCATACATATCTGCAGTGGTAGATAATTCTGTCTAACTAACAGTATGTGCTTGAGTGGGTGAATGGGGAAAAATAAAATAATGCTTCTGCTGAAGGCTCATTTTGAGAAGCATTTATTTTATTTAGATAGGCAAACGGAAAGTCAAATAGATAGACATAGGATAGGACGAGAGAGATGGGGGGGGGGGGGGTGGGGGGGGGGGGGGAGAGATACCGACAGAAAGAATGATAGGAAAGCAGATATTCCTACCAACACACACACACACCACACACACACACACACACACCACACACACACACACACAAAAGCGAGAACAGTATTCCTCAATAACAAGGCTTTCTTTAGAAAGACAGACTGTTTCCTTGCCAGTTTCTTTATTAACGGCTTGTATAATTTGTATCGCCATCCCCATCAGTCCTACTTTGCTTCTTTTTTTTCTTCTTTTTTTCGTCAGCCGTGCGAGATTGGTGGACTTGATGGACGAGCGTGATGACGTAAGAGAGGTGATGACAACGATGGCGTCAGAGAGAGATGACGGAGAGCGTAATAGGGGTTGCCAGTCGTCAGGTGACAAACAGCTTTGTTTGGCACGGCGGCGTGGCGTCAGCAGCACGCATTCACACAGGAAGGTGTCACTCGTCAACTGTTGTGTTCTTTCTGTCCATTGTCCACTGTACAAGAAACGTGAGAGGGAGAAGAGAGAGAAGAGAGAGAGAGAGAGAGAGAGAGAGAGAGAGACAGAGACAGAGACAGAGAGAGACAGACAGACAGAGTTTCTATCTACGTGAGTAGTTTTGCATATTTGTGTGTGTGTGTGTGTGCGTGTGCGTGTGCGTGTGTGTGTGTGTGTGTGTGTGTGTGCGTGCGTGCGTGTGTGAGTGAGTGAGTGAGTGATGAGTGTGTGTGTGTGTGTGTGTGTGTGTGTGTGTGTGTGTGTGTGTGTGTGTGTGTTGTGTTGTGTGTGTGCGCGTGTGCGCGCGTGTGTGTGTGTATGTATGTGTTGTGTGTGCGTGTGTGTGTGTGTGCGCGCGCGCGCGTGTCTGTGTCTGTGTGTGTTCTAACTTTTCGTCAGTCTGGGCTATATTGACGCTCCACATTTAGTCACTTAATTGTAGTATGCCCGCCCTACACCCTGCTGCTTTCATGGCGACCTTCCTTCGGAGTACTCTTTACGTTCATGCTCGGAATACCTTCATGTATGTCAAGTCGTCAGTCGAGGGTCGTGGACTTTATCCCGTGTATTTCTGCCCCATGGTTACACTTTTTCACGATGGTACAAATGTAAACTTGTATGTTCAAGGTTCCCCACCTGATGGCAACTTTTTGAAAAACATTGATACGATTAATAAGCATAGCTCATCACAACACACACACACACACACCGCGTGCGCGCGCGCGCGCGCGCACACACACACACACACACATACACACACACACACACCATGGTCTAACTCTGTATAACTGACAAATTTAAGACGAGCCTTGATTAATGTACTTGCACTTCAATGAACTTTGCACTTTATTTCAAGTTACATGCCTTGAGTCAGGCAGGATGTTTAATTTGCGATCAACCCCCACGCAGGGGAGAGGGGGGGGCGGAGAAGAGAGAGAGAGAGAGAGAGAGAGAGAGAGAGAGAGAGAGACAGACAGACAGAGATAGACAGACAGAGACTGAGAGGCAGAGAGAGACAGAGACAAAGAGAGACAGAGACACAGACAGACTGTCTGTCTGTGTCTCTGTCCCCTTTTGTCTCTGTCTCTGTCTGCCTCTCTGTCTCTGTCTGTCTGTCTACCTCTGTCTCTCGGCGGGGTGGGGAAGGGGTGTGGAGGTGAGTTGGGGGAGGGGGGGGTGAGTGTTGGAGACTGCACGGATTTGACTCCCCCAAAGAAAAGAAAATTCTCTTCCTACCTGGCTGCTTGGAATAACCATTGAACCCCGGACCAGTGGGTCAACAATTGAACAGTCCTTTCCATTACAATCTACCAGGCCAAGCAGACAGCATTGCTAAACAAAATTATTACCATGCTCAACAGCGCGCGCAGGATAGCTGTCTGTGACACCTTTATCGGTAGAGACCGCTCCGACAGGTGCAGCAGATAACGCTTATTCTCCCCCCCCCCCCCCCCCCCCCCCACCTCCCCCAGCAAAACAAAAATCCCAACCCCCCCTCTCGCTGCCCCTTTCCTCCGCCTTTCCTCCACCTTCCTCCCCCTACAATTGAGCTCGCGCCATTGTTTGTTCTCCCCGTTACCAAGGTTACCGGCGGCGGTTATCTCCCTTGACTCACGACAGCGAGCCGAGGTCGGGGCTCGCCGTATCTGTCGACTGGGCCGGCTAGCCGTCAGATAACAACCTCCTCACAACACACAACACACACACACACCATACACACACACACACACACACACAGAGGGGGACAGCCATGTCAGCGATAGTCCTATCATAAAGGACTGACGGGATGTAGGTGGGACTGTCGTGCTCCGATGTTTCATCTTACCTCTGTCTAGAGTTGTGAAATCATGCTTCTTCAATCTCTTTATTCTTTAGTTTCATTCAGCAACAAACAAAACGAGTAAGCTGATTTCTGGCGCGCGCACACACACACACATACACACACACACACACACACACACACACACACACACACACACACACACACACCACACGCTTGCATATACGCACGCACGTACGCGCACACACACACACACACACACACACACACACAACAAACACACACACACACACACACACACACACACACACACAAAGTTGTCCGCGTATCTTTCTTGTGAAACGTAGGCCTACTCTGTGTGTCACTATTTATCAACACACATAAGTTCACCTCAAAGGCATTCAGAAAATAAGAAAAACGGAGACTGGCTTCGATGTTCGGCCCACTGCAAACCAGCTCAACTTACATATCCCACTGCTTTCGTTCATGCATTGTGTACTATGTACTGAACATGTTAGTTTTGTACATATGCCTTATACAACGTGTTTGTTGTTGTTGTTGTTTTTTTTGTTTGTTTTACGCTCGTCAGGGCGAGTACTCGTTAAAAAAGGCCTGTATTTACGGTCCTTTGACATTAAAATTCTTTCCAACGGTTAATAAAATAATTTAATTCAAATACCTTATCAGCTATACAAAACACAGCGTTTAAGTGCGCACATACACAAAACAGAAAATTTAGAGGTGATATTTTTCTTATCAAAAGTCTGCCTTTGTTTAATTAAGCAGAATGGGACCGATTCAACAAGTGTCAAAGGAATCCCGCAAAATGTCGCGTGACATCCTTTCTTTCCGTGCCAGAAGGTGTGAGTATCTTAAGATACAGCGGGTGATTTGGGAGCAGGCTAAAAATGCGAATGAGGTGATATCCAGCGGTAACAGCCCGTTGGCACGTCACACGAGCATCGCCAAATGGTGACGCCACAAAAGCGCTGCTGACGGAATGTCAGAAATGTTTGCAATGAAACCACTCCATGAAACCTGTTGACAAGGGCTCTCTTAACGTTCTGACGAGCAGAACCCTGTGACATTACCATTTAAACAGGTCACAGAACTATCAATCCTGTTTGTTTGTTTTTTAATTGGTCAACAAACAGTAGTAGTTGTTCCAGCAACAAAAGATTCCTCCTCTCTCAAAAACACTGAAGTCTGAATTCCGGTGACCGGTGTCGAGGTTATCTTGGCGCTCCTCGTATAATCTATCGCACGGGCAACAAAGTTTGACGTTATCGGCGTGCACGGGGAAAGGAGGTGGGGGGGTAGGAAAGGGATAAGAAGAAAGGGGTGCTACAGTAGCAAACACATTGTGTCACTTTACGGCTACGAGCTGAACTACTTGTGAGTAGAAATTGAAAACTGTGACAGTCACTATGGCATCATCCTTGAGGGAGATCCACTAGAAGCGGCGTAGGAAATGCAGGGAGAAGAGAGGAAGAGGGGTGTACCCCGTAACCCCGGTTAAAAGTTCAGAAAAGTAAGACACAAGATCTAGTCCTGCCCACCTTTCCCTCTGATCTTAAATATTTTGGCAGCGTCAGGAGAGAGAGAGAGAGAGAGAGAGAGAGAGAGAGAGAGAGAGAGAGAGAGAGAGAGAGAGAGAGAGAGAGAGAGAGAGGGAAGGGGAGAGAGAGTGGGGAGAGAGATAGACAGACAGACAGACAGACAGAAAAAGCATACGGAGAGAGACAGACAGACAGAAAGACTGAGGCACAGACAGAAACGGCTTTGTCGATGTAAGCTAGACTGGCATCCAAGCCCATCAGATACAAGAGAAAACATCGGTACCATACAACACGTCGTTATAGTAGTACTAACCCAGCCTGAAGCTGATGGCCACAATTTGTTCTACAATGCAGCCAGCTGACAAGAGCACTCACTTGAGGAGAGTTACGACTCACGACACTCCCCCTTAAATGCTAGCTTATCTTTTAAATGTTCGTATTTTACTAAGACGGATGTTGGTGTTTGCTCCATTCCCTACATGGCAATTCAAGGCACCTGGGCCGACGAGTCATTATTTCCATTGTGGCACGCCATGCATCAACCTGTGAACCTTCAGGCATGTGGAGTGAGGGCCAGTGTTTTAAACTTGGGATTTTCTCAAACTATTTCTATAACCCCGCCAGTTAAAGACATCTGGGCCCAGGTTTCATTATCAGAGAGAGAGAGAGAGAGAGAGAGAGAGAGAGAGAGAGAGAGAGAGAGAGAGAGAGAGAGAGAGAGAGAGAGAGAGAGAGAGAGAGTGATGGATATGGATTGATAAATATGCGGGGTGGAGAGAGGGGAGAGAGAGACAGACAGACAGACAGACAGACAGACGGACGGACGGACAGACAGACAGAAACACGTTTCGAACGTTTAAATATTTTTTACATACACCCTCCCCCTGCGGAGTGTTGTCTCTCCACCCCATCAAGACTTAGATAATTCACAGAACTTAGCCCCCACCCCCACCCCACCCACCCCCGTCCTCACCCTCACCCCCGTCCTTACTCAAGCCCCTCGAACACACACACACACACACACACACACACACACACACACACACACACACACACACACACACACACACCTCCGTCCCCTTCCAATGTCAATCATCTTCCCACAAGTAGTTATGAGGGAGATACCCGCAGACTTTTAGCCCGTGTGGGAAATCTTGATGCCCGAGCAGCTGCCAATACGCCAATATCTTGAATGTATCTCAGAGGAAACAAAGTAGAAAAATGAAAGTCGAATGAAAACTGCCAATCCTTCCTCCTCTTCTGCGGTCAGTATGACTGGCTGCTTCGGATACGTAGTCTAGCTGCCATGACGAATTCCAGTCTTCCCCAGGTCGAGGTAGCTAGCCCAAAGCTGAACCTGCAACTCCACGTTCCCTGACCGGGTTTGACATCGCAGAGCCTCATAGGTGGGCAGTCCTAAAGGATGTGTTCTTGACTTCTGGGATCCAGTGCCACCACATGGGCATTCGTCAGTGCGGGGAGTCTTGATGGTTGGTGGGTCAGTGGTCAGCAGTGGCCGGTCCTCAGTCAGCAAAGAACTGTCTGCTGGTGCCTGTGGAGTTTGTGTATCAAGTCAACACCACTGTCTGCACCTGTCCTTTTCTTCCTCTCGGACCGTGCTGGTCGTGGATGTTGGTTTGGGCTTCTGTGCAGGTCCCAGATGGCTGAACTGCTCCATTCTGCAGCCTGCCCTGGAAAGAGCGTCAGTTGTTTTTTTTTCGTTTCCTGTGATCCCACAGTGGATGGGGTCCACTAGAGTGTGACAATGGACCATCTTGAAAGGCCACGGACAGCTTTCTTGTTGTCCCGCAGTTTTGTGGCAGTTCTGTCGTGCTATTAATTCCTGGCGTTCTGAAGTTCCGGCAGCAGAGTTGTGAGGTCCTTGAAGAGACAGTGTCTGGTAGTGGACTGGCTGAATTTTAGGGGAAATACAGCATGGGGTGGTGCTGGTGACTCAACTCTGTTGGTTAGAAGAGTTCTTTCCAGCAGGAAAAACCACAGGGTCGGTCTTCCACCTATGTGTCTAATGAATACACCTGCATTGCCTTGGCTTAAGGCTGTGTCAGGCTAATTGACATAGGCTAGAACACCAAGGCTACATCAAAATGTTGTTATGCTCTGCATAGTTATGCGGGATTGTCTTCAGTTGTTGACAAGCTCCTAGCATAACATTATCAGTCTCTAAAATCCCCCGAAGTCGGAGTGTGGCAGCCCATGTGGCGGGGTAATCAAAAACGGTCACACACGTAATGTTCTCATCCCCAGCTGATGCATTTGTACCATAGTGTTCAAGTACTTCGGCTGTTTGGATGATCCCTGGAGTCTTTAGCCAGGGTACGACAACAACAACAACAACAATACACCTGCATCCCCGTTCCTCACTGCTTGTTGTTGTTGTTGTTGTTGTTGTTGTTGTTGTTCTTATTGATCCGTCGGTGAAGACTGAGTCTATCGCTGGGTTGGTACTGATCCATCGTTCTTCAATGACAAAGATATTAGCTAGTGGCGCCCATCCAATGGCGAGGATCTCGTGGACGTCGTTTGTAACCGTTAGCGGGCTGAGCATCATTGACCGGCACAGCGGCATCGTGACGTCGTTTGTAACCGTTAGCGGCTGAGCATCACTGACCGGCACAGCGGCATTGTGCAGGTGACATGATGCAGCCTCTTCGAAAAAAAAAAAAGGGGGGGGGGAGGGAGAAAGAAACGTTTGACCAGGGGAGAGGGGTGCTGTTTGGGTCTTGGATGGCGGTGGGGTGGAGAAGAATTTAGGGGCAAGAGCTAACAGCGGGGAAGGACTATAAAAGAGGATGGAGTCGTGTAGCAGGGGGGGGCGGGAGGCACGGGGCTGAAGGCGAGTTAGGGCTGTAAAAGAGGACGAGCTCAAGGGTACGAGAGAGAAGGAGACAGTGGGAGACATGGGCGTGGAAGGGCTACATTCAATTAGACGGATCTCTCTCCATCCCACCCTTGAAGTAACTGACGCCCATAAACAGATGCCGTGCTGGGTCTCTTTCGGGCAACGCACAGACAGGTGGTGGAACGTCGCTCTTGCAGCACGCCCGAACAAAAGGTGACACTCCGGGACGTTACGGGACCCTGTCCCTGTCACGCTCACAGAAATGGTAGCGCCTTCCATTAAAATTAAACCCGTTTGCCATCAGAAAAGCCTGGAGCGTTCTTTATGGCTTTCTGGCCTGAAAGATCAGCGGGTTGCACCGGAGGAAGACTACGTCACCGGTCCACACCCACCCCAGGTAATATCGCAGGTGGAGATAACAATTCCATGAGAGTACCTGAGAGGCTTACCATCTTACATCATTCTGGTCACATCACAACGACCACGCGTTGATATGGGTAGCGAACAGCATGCAGTCTGTTTTTATATTAGGCGGCCAGCAACCTGTAAATGCGAACTCCATGCTGTTCCACAATGAGCCAATGGGACACCACGGAAAGAGTCAAGCCACACTGGTCTAAAAACGTCCGGCCGACCGCCAGGATGTATGTATAGTCCTGTGTCTTTGTCGACGGATAAAAATCCGATTTTCCCCCGGTTGTTACACAGATGTTGGCAAGGCAAAAATCCTTCCACCTGTTTTATTTCCTTCATATTTTTATCGATCTTTAACACTTCTATGATCATGATTGCACAACTTGAAATATAACCGCAAGGTCCCTTGATTTTGATTTCAACTT
>CM031602.1:40754464-40769464 GCA_018398815.1 Conus ventricosus | reverse complement strand
ACAGAGCACAATGGACGCTTCGCTTACAAACCAGGGACGGCCTTGCCTTCTGTACGAAGGTTTTCGTTTCAGACTGGACCGTGTGACGAAGTCAACAAAGCTGTGGAGATGTACGAAGCGAGCATGCCAAGCGCGGTGCAAGACACAACTTGATGGCAGTTTCACTTCCTTCACAAACCAGCACAATCAGGAAGAAAACTCTTTAAGATCGATAGAGGCCATAAGCTCAGACAAGGATGCAAAAGGAGAGCCGCTGACGATTTACTAAAGAACCTTCAAAAATCATGGGGCTAGAGTTGCAGAACGGAACGGCGGAGGAAGGGACATGCTTCCCAATGACATGATTGGCATCCGTCGGGCTGTCTACCGGGAGCGGAGAAAGAGGACGCCAACGCTACCCAAGAACAGGGAAGAGACACACCAATGTTTGCGTGACTATGTTCTAGAGTCTTCGAGGGGCGAAGCCATGATCCAAGTGAATGACGAAGACTCTGGCATCATCGTCTTCACCACACGAACAAACCTGGAATTCTTTTTGTAATGAAGACGTGCCTTTTTTTGGCGATGGCACTTTCAATTACTGTCCAAACTTCTTTCTGCAGCTCTACACCTTCCATGGTTTTAAGAACGGTCAGCACATCCCCTGTGTTTTCAGTTTGCTTCCAAATAAGTCAAAAGACACGTACCTCACCATGTTCAGGCATCTGAAACGAGTCTGTACAACGTATGGTTCTGGATCTGAACGTCGCCAGCATTCATCTGGATTTTAAAGATGCGATGCATCAGGCTGTGAAAGAATCATGGCCAAACGCGATCGTCAAATGCTGCAAGTTTCATCTTGGGCAGGCGTGGCTGCGTAAGATCCCAGGACTAGGACTCTCTGATGAGTACAAGACGCACGACACGGAGACAAGCGCTTGGCTCAAGTCATTGTTCGGACTCAGCTCCTCCCCCCTGCAGATGTCTTAGACGCCTTCGCATTCCACAGACTAGCAGATGCACCAGAAGGAAGGAAAGTGAAACAGTTCGCCGATGACGTGCTGCAGACCTACGTGGCACCAGAGGCCAAGTTCCCGCCGGATATGTGGGCAGACCCCGATTTGGAGTCACACCGGACAACAAATGCCTGTGAGGCCTTCCATAGGCATCTGGGGGGCACTTTCTATCACCCACATCCACCCATCTATCATTTCATGGAACATTTGAAGCGCTTTCAAGTGCAAATCTACATTAAACTGAATGCGGCCATAACGGGCGTGACTGTGCCAGTGCCAAGGCAACGACGCCTCAGACTGCAAGAGATGCATGGAACTCGAGAACGCTTCCAGCGACAGGAGCTCGCCACAAAGGAGTACATCAAGCGAATGGCCTACAAGGTGCTTCCCTACAAGGTGCTTCCCTAACAAGGTGCTTCCCTACAAGGTGCTTCCCTACAAGGTGCTTCCAAGACTGCTCTAAAGAACTTGTACAGAAAGTCTTGCTTCCCTGTGCGCCTGTGATTATGACGTCTTCTCCTGCAGTTGATATATTGTTAAGCCTGTTTTTTATAATAATATAGGGTATTTATATAGCGCCTATCCTCCGTCACAAACCAAGCTCTAAGCGCTTTACAATAAACACACTACCTCACTATTCAACGGCCTGCCTACCCAGGTAGAGCCGGCCGAAGAGCAGCCTACTGGTGCTCATTCAGTCGTTTCCCGTACCATTCAAATATCATTCACTCATTTCATTTATCTCATTTATTCCTCCAGTTTCTTACATAGGATGCATACGTTGTTTATACGTGTCCTCCATTTCCACATTTTTACAATTTAAAAAAAAAAAATCCTGCTCGAAATCCTACTTCCACCTCCCCGTGGTGAGCAGCGGGCATTGGCAGACGGAAGGGGTGCTCTCTCTCTCTCTCTCTCTCTCTCTCTCTCTCTCTCTGTACGCGCTATTGTATACGAGACAAGCGCGTTATTTGTATACAGGACGTGCGCGCTATTTGTATAAGAAAAACGTACGCGCTGTTTGTATTTGCGCGCTAATTGATGCCTGCCCCTCCCGAATCAACCCCTCTGCCCCCCCCCCCCCCCCCCATCCCACCCCACCTCCACCCTCACCCCACCTCCTCTCTCCTCTCTCTCTCTTTTCCCCTCTCTCTCTCTCTCTCTCTGTCTCTCTCTGTCGGTCACAGAAACACCTGTTCAAACTGCTGCTGGTGACACTGGGAGGAGAGGAATGAAGGGACACCGACAGTGACACCACCCGTCTGTAGGGGAGGAGGATCCGGCCGTTGATAATCATCAACATTCCACCTCGGGTGTTGTTGCTGGGGCTGTTGTGATCAAGTGTCTGTCTCTCTCTTCACCAGGCTCTTGAATCTTCCCTTTGTGTGTGTACACAGGGCGTGTTGGGTGTCATGGATGGAGACAGGGGGGGGGGGGGGGGGTGGAGACGGAAGGAAGAAAAAAAAAGAAAAAAAAGAAAGAAAAGAGGAAACAGCAACAAAAGAAGAAGTGGATTACGTTGTTTGTCTAGCGATGCGCTCCCAATACCCCCCCCCCCCCCCCCCCCACCACACCCACACCCCCCCCCTTCTCCCCTGAGACATAAGTTCAAATTTCACATGGAAAAAATGTGTTGTGATAAGAGTGGTACAGAAGTCTGAACGGCACAACACTACGCGACACGGCATGAAACGACGCAGTGTGACGCGAAGCAACGCGATACAGAGCAACACAATACGACACAGCACGAAACGACCTGATACGGTGCTGTGTTACACAATGCAGTGCCTCAATGTATGATGCCATGTTGTGCAATACAGTACAGCACCTCAATGTATGATACACTGTAGTGCAATACAGTACAGTACCTCAATGTGTGATACGAAGCAGTGCAATACAATACAGTACCTCAATGTGTGATACAACGTAGTGCAATACAGTACAGTACCTCAATGTATGATATACATTGTAGTACAAGTACCTCAATGCATGATACGTTGCAGTGCAATACAGTACAGTACCTCAATGTATGATGCGATGTAGTGCAATACAGTACAGTACCTCAATGTATGATTCAATGCAACGCAATACATTGCAGTACCTCAATGTATTATACAATTCAAATTCAATATGATCTGGTACATCAAGGCATGATACAATGCAAATGTAACACCATACAATACCTTGACCTATGCTACAATGCAATGCAATACACTGCAGTACCTTAACGTGGCGACGTGCTGTCCCCAGAGACAGGAACCTAAATTTCACATTGAAAAGCCTGTTGTGGTGAGAGTAACACCATACAGCTTAAACGCGACGGCGACGCGACATGATAAACAACGCGTTGCGACGCAATACTGTACAATTCAATACGACACGATACGACAGCATGCACTTCAATGCAACCTCAGTGTGTGGCGACGCGACGCGCTCTCTCGGAGAGGGGAGTCCGAATTTATTTCACATTGAAAACCCTGTTGTGATGAGAGTGACACAGTACCACACAACACAGCACGAAGCATCGCAAAGTGACGCGATTCAGTACCACAAAAACGAAACGAGACGATATGATGCAATGCACTGTGTATATAATACATTATCCCACCACAATGTCATGCAATATTCATTTATGAACGGTATTTCCCGTGCAATACAATGCAGCACCGTGCAAGGCAACACAGTTTACAAAGAAATTCAATCCAACACAACCTGACATCACCGAATGCAATAGTTACACAACAGTGTTCAATTGAATACAATATAGTACAATTCGGAACAGAACAGTGCAACAGTGTAAGGTAATGCAGTATAGTACAATACACCACCATACAGTGCAATGCATCTGATGCTGTACAAAAAACACAATAACGATCCAATAATGCAACACAATACGATGCAATAATGCAACACAATACGATGCAACGATGCATCACAATACGATGCAATGATGCAACATAATACGATGCAATGATGCAACACAATACGATGCAACACATTACGACGCAATAATGCAACACAATACGATGTAACACAATACGATGCAATAATGCAACACAATACGATTAAATAATGCAACACAATACGATGCAATGATACAACACAATACGATGCAATAATGCAACACAATGTGTGTGTGTGTGTGTGTGTGTGTGTGTGTGTGTGTGTGTGTGTGTGTGTGTGTGTGTGTCTGTGTGTGTGTGTGTGTGCATATAAGTACATGTTTGTAGGTGTGCGCGTTTATGTGTGTGTGCGCGCGCTCTCCAGTGAAAATAATAATTATCAGTCTTATATTTGAAAAAAAAAATTTTAATTACTGCTTTCAAAAACAAAGTCATTACTGTTGGCTGTCGAAGCAAGCTACCATTGCGTTGAGGTAACGTGGGTCAGTGATCTTCTAACTCTCGTCCTGAACCCTTCTAACCCAACTATTTATTCATTCATCCAATTACTTATTCGTTTATTTACTAGTCACCTATGCGCACTTTGACCTCAGCTTAGCGGATGCAGTGTAGCCCATCACTAATCATAAGGGCCATAACTGTTGTCGTCGATGAAAGTTTCATTTTGACGTAACTCTGAAGAAGTGTTCCCAACAACGTCCATTAAAAACAAATGAGATCAAATATGCTAGGACTTCGTTCATGCAATGCATTTTCATAAGTAAAGCTACCGGCAGTTTTTAATGTTATTTACATAAAAGACTCACAATACACAGCCATATATCTTAAAGTATTCCTATTGCAATGTTCTTATAAGAAATAAATTTACAATTGTAATGAACACCAAATGTTGATATATCAATTATTGTAATATTGAATGATAATCTACTTCCATTTCCGCGATTAAGATCTTATTCATGATTCTTGTTTATCATAAGTAACAACATAAATTGTCTCTCCCTTTCTCCGTGGTTAATTTTCAAACCATCAACCAAGGCGGCCCTTTGTCACATGAGGTGCTTTCACCATCTCAGGCCGCCTCATTAGGATCAATTTAACGTACTGATTTTTCTTTTTCTTTTCTGTCCATCAGTCTTTAAATTTTGACAACAAAACCAAATTGTTCATGCAAGGTCGCTAAGTTTCTGTGAATTTTCGACGACAATGTCAACAAAACCAAATTGCTCATGCAAGGTCGCTAAGTTGCTGTGAATTTTCGACGACAATGTCAACTAAACCAAATTGCTCATGCAAGGTCGCTAAGTTGCTGTGAATTTTCGACGACAATGTCAACAAAACCAAATTGCTCATGCAAGGTCGCTAAGCTGCTGTGAATTTTCGACGACAATGTCAACAAAACCAAATTGCTCATGCAAGGTCGCTAAGTTGCTGTGAATTTTCGACGACAATGTCAACAAAACCAAATTGTTGATGCAAGGTCGCTAAGTTGCTGTGAATTTTCGACGACAATGTCAACAAAACCAAATTGTTGATGCAAGGTCGCTAAGTTGCTGTGAACTTTGGATGACAATGCGTGACGCACCTAACTGGAAATCCCCTTCCCGCATTCACCCGCGGTTTAACTGTCTAGAGCCCCCCCACCCCCCCCCCCCCCCCCCCCCCCCCCCCCCCCCCCCCCCCCCCCCCCCCCCCCCCAGACAATACAGCCAAACAGATTACAGGACAAAACACGATGCATTTCGACCTCTTGGGTCTTCGTCAGGCAAGAACAAACAACATCCAGGACAATGGAATCGAAAAACGAGCAACCGCTTATCTTCTCGAATTCGGCGCAGAATGGGTATGGTCTGGCGGATCTAACAACCTTTCCTTTCAAAATTCACCTCAATTCCCCCGCCTTCAGTCACACCTCGCTTTAAAACTTACGAAAGCTCTGTGTTCATTTGTGTTTTGTGTGTTTACTTGTCTCGTGTGTTTACTTTATTTTGAGTTACAAAAGCTCTGTGTTTATTTGTATGTTGTGTGTTTACTTGCATTTTGAGTTACGAAAGCTCTGTGTTTATTTGTATGTTGTGTGTTTACTTTATTTGAGTTACAAAAGCTCTGTGTTTATTTGTATGTTGTGTGTGTTTACTTTATTTTGAGTTACAAAAGCTCTGTGTTTATTTGTATGTTGTGTTTACTTGCATTTGAGTTATGAAAGCTCTGTCTTTGTTGTCTTCGTAACACGGCTTTTCACCATGCAAAGGGCCGCAACTCACTGACAGGACGCGTCGATAGAACATAATGGGTTGCTTGCTTGTGTTTCTTTATACGCCTGTGGTGAAGCGCATAATGGTCTATCTCAGTGAAGCCTCCTTGGTTAAATTGAGAACAGCCAGAACTACTGCACCTCCTATACTCAAACTGACCGCGGAACGTTTATACGGCCTCACGACTTTCGGTCTGTTCCACGCACGGTCTCGATCTGCTGTTCTAGTCATACATACCCCGGTGGTTCGCCACGTTGTCAACAGGCGATTTCAAAACACAGTGATAGGACTGATAACGCCACGCACCACGGAGACGGCATTGCGCAATGAAACCCTGTGCTCTCAACGCTGTGTAGACAAAAAAAAAAAGAAAGAAAAAACATTAAATAGAAGTGACCTGCAATGAATCTCTCTCTCTCTCTCTCTCTGTGTGTGTGTGTGTGTGTGTGTGTGTGTGTGTGTGTGTGTGTGTGTGTGTGCGCGCGCGCGTGCGTGCGTGTATGTGTGTGTGTGTGTGTCATTCATTTAACGTCTTTCCACTAAACGTGATATTAGACGGAAAAAAAAAAATCGTACCGAAAGAGTGAGATGGGGAAAGAAAGAGCGTATGTGCTTATGCTTGTGCACGCACACGTATGTGTGCAAGTGCGTGCGCACGTATGTGTGCATGTGGGTGTGCTCGTGTGTGTGTATGCGAGTATGTTTGTGTGCATATGTGTGTGCTTATATGAGTGCTTACATGAATAATAATGGTAATTACAAAACACTTGAATTTTTCAAATAAGTTTGAAAGGGAAAAAAGCTAAAATTTTAACAAAACTAATTAACAACCATCTAGGCACAGAAACTTAACCTTTCTCAGTCCTTGTCACTTTTGAGCTTTGTACATTATTCCATCTTCCCTCCCACACAAATCCCCCATCCCCCCCCCACACACAAAAAAGGAACCTATAAATACTTCCCCAATGGAGTGCGCTCCAAGCATAAAAAAAACTCATATGTTAGAGCTGGTGACTCAAAGATGGCCTGTGCACTATTTTGCCTCAACACTGGAATTATTTTTTTCATGTCTTGACATGTAACAATATGATCACGTGTTATTTCTTTTTACATAAACATACTATGTTTTTAACATATTTTGTTTTAAAAGCATCAAGTTTCCACCTATACATCAATGAAAGTATACTTTTATTTAAACTAAAATCATGTTGAATGATTTTAATGTCAAAAATATCAAACTGATTTTGATTGTCATGTTCTATCATTCTATCTTTGAAAGTTTTCGAAATATATTTTTAACTAAATTGCACTGCTCATGTACCGATAAGGGTAGGTTAAGATCTTCAGAACCACAGATATGTTTTGCTCCACGCTTAGCTGCCCTATCTACTTTATCGTTGTAATAAAAGGAACATGTGAAGGAATCCAACAAAAGGATAGTGGGTGCCTCCTTCAATAAGCATATGGATCAAACAGCTTATCTCAATAATCATTTCAGGCCTAGTATGCAAATTAAAATCTTTTATTGCCTGAAGGACTGATTTTGAATCTACACAAAACAGAGCTTGAAATACTGTTTGGGGAATTTAAAAGGTAATTCAAAGCCATGAGTATTGCTGTTAAATTCAGCTGTAAATATGGATATGTTACATCCAATGTAAAAAGATTTCTCCACCCTCAAGTCAGGATTAAGAATGCACAACCTGTTTGCTTACCAATACATGAACCATCTGTGTATATTTTTAATTGGTTAGTGTATTTCTCGTCCATATGACACTTAGTATAACTTGCTAGCATATTGATATTTTCATCTTTTTTTATGTTGGTGTGATCAATATCAAAATGGGCTTTTTTAAGTTCCCAGGGTGGAATAGGACAAAAAGATGGTCTGGGAGATAAATTTTTTTTTTCTAAAGAAACCCCAGAATCTGAAATTATTTTGATGTATAAGTTGCTATAGTTATTTGAGAAGTTATAGACTTTGCTCTTTTCGGAAAATCAAAATCTGATCTTATTTTGATTTCTGATTTAATGTGTGTTTTTCTAGCTGTACTTTTAATGACAAATTTACAACATGTTAAATCTCTATAATCATCTAGAGGAAGTACCTGAGCTTCATGATATGTACGTAACGATGATGCGTGCACAGGAAGTCCAAGGGCTAATTTCAACGCCTTACATTCAATACTTTGCAGTTTTTGTAATAAATATTTAGCGCGCTTGAAGAATATTTCTTGGGCATAAGTTATTTTGATCTCATTAAAGATTTACATAGAGTAATCAATGTATTGGATCTTGCCCCCACTTTTCTTTAGAAATGATTTTCAGAAAGTTTAATGTTTTTTCTCGCCTTTGTTAATAAATATTCGATATGAAAGTTCCATGATAATTTAGATGTAAAATAAACTCCTAGAAATTTTAATCTCTGTAACGTACTTAAGAGGAGTATCATCCAATGTGAAAACAGGCATACTTTCTGGGTTAGATCCACTGTTAAAAAGAATCATATTTGTTTTTTTCGATTGACAGACTTAATCCATTAAGCTTCATATAATCCACCATCTTGTTTAGTTCTGCTTGATAGATCTTTTGACGAATTTTATATCTCGCTGTGAAGTTTTCTTTTTTAACGTTACATCCATCCACATGCATATATCATCTGCATATTGGACAAGAACAACTTTTTTGATAATTTGTTTGGCAGATCATGCATTAATAACGAGAAGAGAAGTGGCGCTAATACTGACCCTTGAGGGATTCCCATTGAAAGTGTTCTACTTGTGGGAAAATGTTTTTCCTACTCTTGTTCTTATTATCCTATCCTTTAGAAAACATCTGACATAGTTGTATACATTTCCTGTCAAGCCAATGTTTTAAGTTTATTCAATAGCTGAAAAATGCCACACTTGGTCGTAAGCCTTATTTATATCAAAAAAGGTAGCAAGAACACATTTTCGTCTAGCAAACTGTTTTTTTATATTGTTGATAATTTCACTAAAATTTCTGTAGTGGATCGACCTTTCTGAAACCAGCTTGATTGATTGGTATGATTTAAATTTTCGCAGTAATGTACAAGTCTATTCAAAACAATTCTTTCTGAAAGTTTACATACATGTGAAGTTAATGCAATGGGTCTATAATTCTTAGGATCCTTTGTAGATTTTCCTTGCTTATGAATTGTGTAATGTGTGTGTGTGTGTGTTGTACGAGCGCACCCTGTCAAATTATTATTTTTTAAAGGTGTGAACATGCACGCACTGTCGACTGCTTGCTGAGAGACCGAATAAATCACTACAGTCATGAATACCCTGCACCTGCATGCAATTTGAAAACAGAGCTTGGGACAGCACGAAGCCTTTGACCTAGCATGCGGTTCAGGAAGCCTTTCGAGACCGACTGTTTGCTGTGTCGTTTGTGAGTGCAAGGAAAGCTTGAACCATAGATAAAGAACAAATATCAAGCATTTTATTCTTACCAGCCAAAAAAAACCCATTTTATTCTTACCAGCCAAAAAAAACCCATTTTATTCTTACCAGCCAAAAAAAACCATTTTATTCTTACCAGCCAAAAAAAAGGGAATTTTTATTCTTATCAGCCAAAAAAAAACACATATATATATATATAACGAAAGAAAGAAAAAGAACGAAAGGAAATAAAAGAAAATCGTGTGTAAAATGAACCCACAAACCGATTCTGCTCACAAAAGCATCCCTGAAGCGCTTATAAGAGTGTATTAAGATTTATGAAAGGAAGAGACAGGCGAGGGTGAGGACTTAAAAATACCAGAAACTCTTTGTACAAATCAGAGGATGTTATCATGTGGCTTTGGTGCATGGGGGAAAAAATGACTGAACATAATCAGGAAGTGTTTTCTTTTGACGAACAATCTTTAAAGAGCTCACTCACTCACCTCACAGTCTTTAAAGACAGCTATCTTGTTTCCATGTCGATGAAGTAATTTTGAATGGAAAGAAGCAGAAAATGAATCTGGAAAGCTTAAACTTCGTTTCGTTATCCACCCCTGGAAGTTAGTTTTATCTTTTAAAATGATGCTATAAACTTCCATGCGATTGGTAGAAAGTAAGGTTGGTGTTCACCGGTTGGTCTGACGTGAGCCTTTCGAGAGGATCTTGCTTGGTCGGTGCGGACTGCACCAAACCAGTTATCAGCGAATAATCGAGTGTGAATTTCGTCAGTTTTAACTTACTGATGAATCAGTGGTGTGTTGGAAGAAGCATAGTAGAATTCAGAAGAAATTATTCATTATATCGTAATATTAACATAATATTATTATACAATCACGATCGTAGCTGGTAATGGTTGCGTTTTACGTCCCCATAGCGAAAGCTTTTAGGGACACGTTGTTCTTTCATGGTAGTCTTTCGATCGTAGCTATGGCAGTGTGTTTTTACGTCTCTTCAGGCAAATACCATTTGCATGTTGGGTGTCAGCCGCTATTTTTAGATCACACAACATGAGCTGTAGAACGGGTGCTCATTGGCTGGAAATGTCGTCTGCTAAATGGACAGATCGAAATCAGATGTGGTGACACTATAATATAATCGAAACGGCAATTCAAGCGTGTGTCTATGAAATTCGTAATTAGGCCTATGCACACGAACCGCCTCTGTCCTGTCTGTCTGTTCTCTCTCTCTCTCTCTCTGAGAGATCTAAATCGATTTGGTTCCCTCATTGGGACTTGTATTGAAAATGCTGGATTCAAGCCTCTCCTCCGCCTCAACACAAATGACAGTACATGCGGACTTTTTGTTTGTGTTTGCTTGTTGATTGGTTAACTCCTGACGATTCAGTTCTTCTTACTTAACCCATGAATCATAACCTAGTAAAATCTTGTACAGCTGCACGGCCCTAGTATTCATACATACGTTTTAAATGACCTTTTCTTGACCTGTGGATCTGACTTCAATCATTTTTTTGGCGAAATCAAATTCCGATTGTTTTTGTTTTGTTTTTTTCCTTTTTTTTCTTTTCATCAGCCCACCCTTCCACGTGCGACCAGAACTCAATCATCAATCAGTTAGTTGTAACATAACATGTTTCATGTTTTGCTACAACAGACAGACAGACAGACAGACAGACAGAGAGAGGGGGGGGAGGGAGAAAGAGAGAGTCAGACAGGAAAAAACAAAGAGATAAATAGATACAGATAGGTAGATAGATAGATAGATAGATAGACAGATAGATAGATAGATAGATAGATAGATAGATAGATAGATAGATAGATAGACAGATAAACTGACAGACAGACCCTAGAGAAAACATTTGACATTCTCTCTCTGGCTCTCTGTCTGTCTGTCTGTCTGTCTGTCTGTCTGTCTGTCTGTCTGTCTGTCTGTCTCTCTCTCTCTCTCTCTCTCTCTCTCTCTCTCTCTCTCTCCTCTCTCTGTCTCTCTCTCTCTCTTCAACCTTAGGTTAATAATTCACGAAGCGTCGCGGCGGCCTGTATCTCTTCGACCTTTCTCCAGCCGCCCAGAATCCATTTCTGGCATCGCTCAGGGCAGAGCTCTTTTATTTCAAAAGCTAAATTGAGGGCAAGGCTTGAACAGCCGACGGACTGAGAAACGCGGCCGTGTCGCTCTAGCTGGCTACATTCCTGCTTGAACATTAGTTGGTTTTCTGGCATTAGGCATACCGATAATCGCTCATAGTCTGCACAGAGTCGACAGAACGTTGCTCGCTGAAGATCTGAACGCGCGTTCCATTTGACCGCCATTTTTAGGACATCCGCACACCTGTGGCAATGGCGGACACGTCTTGACAAGTGTGACGTCAGGCAGGGCAGGTGAAAAGAGGAGGGCAGACCCACGACCCCGCTGGCGCCACGATCAAAGCTGTCCGGCGTAATTCCGTTAGAGTGTGGAAGGTCAGTAAGGCTCTGACACGCCTCCTGCTGGGCACTCGAGGCTGTGCGGTCAGGCATGACTCATCAAGGGGGCCTAGGGGCCCTCCATTCCTCAAGGTAGCAACGCACCATCATCCCTTGGTCGCGCAGCTTCCGTCTTCCCTACGTCTTCCTCCACCCGACGTCTTCCTCCACCCGACGAAATCTGCACTGTCCTCCGCCAATCACTTTCAGTCCGTCTGCATCCATGAACAGGTTACGAGCGAGACATGTGTACACACACACACACACACACACACACACACTATTTCAGTGTGCAAGCCGCCTATAACTCCCACATCGACGTTTCCACTATAAAGATGTGTATTCAAAGAGGCGCAAACAATGAAGTCCAGTGACTTTGCTTCCAACCCCGGTATATTTCAGGTTTGAACTAGTGCGTTCACCGCCGACTGACTGATCGGGAACACAATCGACTCTCAGCGACGTTCATTGCCTGGTTTATCGGTGCCTGCCGTCCTATAACTGTCTCCACTGTATATCGTAGATCAAGTGGCCATGAGCAGGGGGGGGGGGGGTTCACCGACCACCCCCCCCCCCCCCCCCCCCCAAGAGGACCATTTACTATGTTAAATACTTCCGATGGCTTGTCCCGCAGTTCCTGTCTGCTCGTTGATTCAAACCAAGGCCTTGTCTCGTGCTTAGCTGCAGTCCTGTTCATTAGTAGTCCAGTGCAAAATCCAAGAAAGACTGGAAAACCACTGTCTTGCAAAACTGCGCTAGATCTAAATGGGAAACGGAAAAAAAAATGCTGCGCCTACTTATTTCGACACAAAACATTATTTCACATCTTCCATAAAATTCAGGTCATACGTCCACGTGCTCTACCAAAAGGCCAGACAGAATGACCATCCGACCACAAGTCACTGGAAGATAGAGACGGTTAGGGAGAGGAGAGGAGAGGACTGAAGTGGTGAGAGGAGTTCAACAGCCACTGTGTGAAGAGCACAATCATTATTCAGGACGAAGGGCCACACGCCACAATTAGGATTTTGCTCCAAAACACAATATAATCCACGTCAACGTTTTGAGGCTGCCATCAGTTTGAGTCTGCATTTGATGGTGAAAAAGAACAACTCCCCACCAATTATTTCCCTTGTTTGAGGGGATTTTCACTGACGAAATCACAATCTTCAAATACATGGCCTTCCCCTTAGTTGACGCGCACTTCAGGCCTTTGCACTCACCTACCCGTGACCCTATCTTTGCACCAGCTCGAAGCGTCCGAACAGTCCCATTCTTTTGTTCGAAGTGCCCAAATAATCCCATTCCTTTGATAAATTTGTCTGCTTGGAACCACCTAATATGTACCTTGGTGGTTATATGACAGAAAAGAAGATCAAGTCAACTTTCAGACACGATAAAAATTCTCAAAACAATCTAATTGTGCCAGACTATAAATACTCGACTCCTTATGAAAGGCCTTGGTGCATTAATTTTTGGTGTGCAGCCACAGCGTCGGTACCGGACTGAAGATCCCCCCCCTGTCTACCATTAATGAGCGATGCACTGAAGATAGATGAATTGGGATTTAATGCCATCAGTTGCCCGGGAGGCCTGTACTTACCTGGCCTTCAAGCAAGCAAGGAACTGCACAAAGGATTTATGGTACTGGGTCCTTACACACAAAAAAAGATGAAAGAAAGAACTATGAAAAAAAAAAGGAAAGAAAAGAAAGAAAGAAAGAAAGAAAAAGCCCGCTCTCATTTGGGACCTCTCATTAGCTCAAAATAGCCAGGCTTGGAAAGAAGAAGACAACTTAAGGGGGCGGCGGGGGGGGGGGGGGACGTGGGGGGGAGGATTAACTGTACTCTCCTTCCTTGCCATCCCACCCCGTCCCTTCCCCTCTTCCGTTTCTTCTCAATCATGATTCAGTTCGATCGAAAAAGAATTCACGAATTCTTCCGCTGGCTGTTTTGCCGAACTCGGAGGGAAAAAAAGGCCATTTACTCTTTCAAACACACCTTGTTGATGGACACGCGAAAATTTGTCCGCTCTCTCTCTCTCTCTCTCTCTCTCTCTCCTCTCTCTCTCTCTCTCTCTCTCTCTCTCTCTCACCACACACACACACACACACACACACACACACACACACACACACACACACACACACTCACTCACTCACTCAGAGGCAGACACACACACGTACATCTACACACACACACACACACACACACACACCACACACACACACACACACACACACACACTCACACACACACACTCTCTCTCTCTCTCTCTCTCTCTCTCTCTCTCTCTCATCTCTTCTCTCTCTCTCTCTCTCTCTCTAACACACACGCGCGCGCGCACGCTCGAACGGACACAGTGACGCACGCGGACAGAACAAGGAGAGAGAGAGAGAGAGAGAGAGAGAGAGAGAGAGAGCAGTTCAGAAAACGCAGACAAGAGATCGACTACATATTGCATGTCAATATGGTCGATAAGCTGCTGACAGCGGCAAAACGCACGTGTGGTAATTTGCACACGACCAGTAGCTGCCTGCCTACACTGATCTCAATGATCCAAATGTCCACGGTTTAAAGCCCTCTTCTTCACACCTCCCTCACCACCCGTCCTTTGACAAACTTTTAACATAGCCCGCCCCCCCCCCCCCCCCCCCCCCCCCCCCCCATCACCCACCTCCCTCTCTCTTCCCCTCCCGAGCCGCCTGTAGATGCCAGATCTTATTCCACGTCGTGTTCACAGTTCTACTGAATGTTTTGCGTATCTCCTTATCGAACACCTATGCTCCACTCGGAGTCACTATTAAAATCACACAGGAAAATAAGTGCAGGTACACAGAAAAGATAAGAGGAAGAAGAAAAGCAATCAACTGAAATGACAACCAGGTAAAAAAAAAAAAAAAAAGACATTCTCTCCATCAGTGCTTCGATCAATAACGTCGACATGGCGGGGGGGGGGGGGGG
>CM031602.1:40731964-40749464 GCA_018398815.1 Conus ventricosus | reverse complement strand
CAAGTTTGGAACTGAACTGTGTTCACTAGGCCTAGTGTGTGGGCAGGGGTGCCGCCCGTCAACTGGAATACATTGGGGGTTCCCCACAGGTTGGCTGCTCATTGGTCCGATCTATTGCTCGTCGCCGCCCCTTTATCGGTCAGATCATCCGAGTTGAGGATTTTTGTAATGTTATTTTGCAAAAAACAATAATTTTCGATTCTTTCAGTATCATTCTGCAATGACGAACTTTTTACGATATGAATGTTGACAATACTATCAGTTATATCTTTGTAACAATATGCCTCAGCTGTCAGTGAGGTTCCATGGTGTAATGGTTAGCACTCTGGACTCTGAATCCAGCGATCCGAGTTCAAATCTCGGTGGAACCTGAATTTTTTTTTTTTTTTTTTTTTTTAGATAAAGGCAGAGAGCTTTCCATCTGTTTTACGGTATCATTCATGTTAATGCATTAATTATTCTCCTTGTATGAATATATAATTCTATTACTTATTTCAATGTAAAAAAAAAAAAGAAAAAAGTTGTTCGCTCCTTGTCTTAGTCTCTCCATGCTTGCAGGAATGTGATAAGTCAGACCAACCCTGTGAGATACATCGATATAGGTGTATGCTTTTCACATGATTTTAATCTGGTATGACCACTGTCTAAGAGTGGTAGAAATCCTCTCTGCTTTATTATTTTTTTAAAAGATTTTTTGTCATCAATTTCACTATTATCATCATTATCATGATTATTGTTATCATTATTATCTCACTCGCATTGGTTCCTTCCCAGCAGCCTCGTGTTCCATCCACATCCATTTTGAGGAGATAAGTGATTGTTCGTTCTTCATATTCATTATGCTCAATGTTGTTTGTCTTGCCTGAAGAAGACCAAAGAGGTCAAAGTGTGTCGTGTTTTGTCTTGCAATTTGTTTGTCTCTTTCGTTCGGCGGTATAGTAATTCTTTTAAGTTTGTCCCAATTTCTGCCAGCAGTCACCTCTCTTTGAAACTTAAAAAAAAATTTAAGCGCCTGAGAGAAGTGTTCATGACTATGCCTTCATTTGCATCACTTTGGTCTTCTCCCGCATCTACCAGTCACACATGACCGATTTGGTTTTACTACTGTGAAAAAGGACTGTAGGTCAGAGTCTACAAATGATTCAGTTTGAGATCTCTAGGGACAAAACTGACAAACTTAGTGGACAAACTCTTTTCAGGCAAGTAGAAGATAAACATTTTCAATCCATACCCAAACTCCCTAAACTTTGGTCTGAGAGCAACCCACTCTTAACCTTCACCATACATCGGTGGCATTTAATGACCCAGAGTGATGATTCATTTTCATTTGATAACGAGTCAGTTTTAACCCATCTCCACAATATTTCACCATTTTGTCAATAAAGCATGGCCCCATATCTGTCCTAAAAATTGTTTCTTTTTTTGTCTGCAAACAAAAGACTAAAAACACAAACCACAGCAAGGCTTAATTCCTTCAAATCAGAAAAATGATTTATAAGGCTCCGCTGAAAAACGTAGACAAACAAATCCCAAGACAAAACACTGAGCCTTATAAACCATTTCACAAATATATTTAGATTTCCGTCTGCAGTCGCCTCCCTTTGCAACTAGATTCAATTCCTTCAGTAAAAATATGGGTTCCTGGTGACCAGTGACATATGGGAGGGTTGTCCCTCAGAAAAAGCATGGGTCCCTTGAGACTTACAATGCACAGCAAGGATTTTTTTTTTTTTTTTTTTTTTTTTTGCTGTCCCAACCTCTGCGCCACCTCAGAGGCAGAGCACCCACGCCGCTCATTCCGACACCCCGTCCACATCCACAGCCCGGCCGGCCCCACCGCAGCCCCAGCACCGGCAATCCACAGGGAGCAGTCAATGTCAAGTCGTCGAGAGGCAACCCACCGGAGGAAACACTGCACTGCTGCCGAGTCACTTCGGTGGTGTTCAGTGGCGCCTGTTCTGATCTAACATACGCAGGACACCACCTACTAAGCCCCTACTGACGACAATAATTGCTTAGTCGCGGAGCCGGCGTGAGTGAGCTCTCCCTCCGGAGGGCGCCACGTCCGTCCAACGACAGCCCCCATGGACTCGCCGATACCGGTGACCCTGACGGAACCAAACCAAAGCCACAGACGTGGAGAGGACACCGAAACTGAGGTCACCATGAGAGCAGGGCATGAAGGGTCACAGAATTTGAAACTTTTTTTTAAATTTTTTTTTTTTAATGCTGATTGATGAGGATGAGGATGATTAAGATGATGCTACGGATTTCCATTTCGGTCTGAGACTACATGACAGGGCTGTACTCTACGCTTCCTTTCATAATATATCCCGGCGTCAACCAGGCCCGAGAGATACAGGCACCTGCAGTGTTGGTCATGAAATTTGAGCAACACTCTCAGAAACGCATCCATTAAGTGGATGAAACTCGACTGTGTGGTCCCAGTCTTCCCAACTGAGTCCGCAGCAAACTCAACTCTGGGTAAGAGCCGGTCGGGGCAGAAAAAACCCACATGACTCTGATGGGATTCGAACCCACGACCTCCCAGCCGGGAGTCCACGACGCTAACCACTTCACCACGGCGGCTGGTTGCACAGCAAGGTTTTATTCCCAAACTAAAAGCATAAGTCCCTCAAGACCCATGGCGAACATTGTGCAAAACTTTGGGCAAAGATCTTGACTTTGCCAAAATTTTTGCATGTTCGTCATGGGTCTCAGGTTCATTGAGGGTCAGTCTCAATATTAACCTGAAATACGCTCGACACAAGCTGAAATAGCTTGATTCTATCCACTTAAAAGCTTTTGTATCTGAAGATACTTGTTCCTATGCTAAATTTCAGCTAGAAAATCTGGTGGGTGTTTCTGGCTTCTTTTTTTTTTTCAATCAAAGCAGATAGGAGGAGAAGAGGGGAAACAATTTTCGTACATGCAGAGAATGGCTTAGGTATGCAGAGTTTGCGTCTTACTCTACAGGCCTTCCTTTCAATGTCCCATAAACTTATGTCCATGGGAACATATAAATGGTAATATAATATTATTTCAGTGTCTATAACTGCCAGTATGTGACAGGACATTAAACTGGATTCCCATCGACCAACCAAACCAAAACGTTGATAAAGCAAATGACTATTCACATGAACTATTAATCTTCCACGGACATTGCTTTTGATTACTCTCCTCTAACAAGACAGATCTCTCACGTCCCAAACATTTCACAGAGACTTTATGGGCGAAGAGTATGGGTCAGGGAAGACACACATTTGCAGGAGGGCAAGACGTGATAAAGCCTCTGTGAAATGAATGGATTGTGAGATTGGCATCATCAGGAATCAACGCGGTGACAGCCCTCATAGATCCCTTCGCCGTGGGCTATAAGCAACATTACCTTACCTTACCTATCATCAGGAACGTGAAGCCAAATCCAACATCCCCTAAAAGTTATAATGTAAAGGTCCTGTGGAACCCATTATTGCCTGAAGTATGTAGTTCAAATTAGGTAACTGATTACTTTTAGACTTCTTCAGTCAGAGAAAGAAACTAAATGACAAATGGATAAGTAGGTTTTTGATATATAATTAGTTTTTTTTAAGATACCTACATTAGGATATTTTGCATAGTGTATGAGGAATGACTTAACGGGTGTCTCGGTTGATTGTAGGACTTGTCACATTCTGTCGTGTCCTCAAAGTTGAAGTCTTTGAAAGCAGCGAATGATCAAGAACACTGAACTTGCCTAGATTTGTGCAAGTCCATACATGTGTTCCATGTTGTATTGTTTAAGATCAGAAAGCCAGAAAATCATTATGGAGAAAATAATTTTGATGACTGCTCTATATTCAATGGGAACAATTCATTGTGCTCTTCTGTTGCAGGAAATATATTTATACACACACCCCGTTCTTTTCAAGAAAACATTTATCAGCCCAGCCGACCGCAAACAGCTATATCAGGGCTGTTCAAGACAAAACACAAGACATACAAAAAGTACACACAAAAAAAGACCAAAAAAAGAAAAGAAATTTACAGAACTCTTTGAAATACACCTTCTAAAATCACACCAGAAAGTTCATTAAAATCTTTCTTCCATAAAATCTTAAATCAGGTAAAAATGTTAATCTCCCTCAGAAATTCAAAGATCACACCAGGTGGGACATCTCTGAACAAGGTATGGAGTCTCGTGCAAAATGTTTATGTCTCACATTCTCTTTCAATAAATGTTAATTTGCTTTGTATATTTCTTATGCTGTTGTTCCTATGTGCATGTGTCAGGTGAGGACATACGGCCAAGTTTAGATCTTCAAATTTTGGGGAGGAACTTTAGTGTACCCTTTACCTACCTGTGTGCTACATGAATGAGTACCTCACTGAACTAAGAGTTATTTACCTTTAACTCTTCTACAATGGGAGCAAAAGTTACTGTTCTTGTTTACTGTTTATGATTCGGGACAGTTCCTATGAAAGAAGATGTGCATTTATTCATACAATTTGTTCATTAAGTTATACACAGCTGGTGATGTTGTTTTAATCTCTAGTTGAATACTCGTCTAGGTTTTGAATTTTAGTTTCAGCATTTTGATTTGTACACAATTTGGTTTTAAACCTGTTTGCAGCCATGATTTAGCTTCTGTGGTTGGCTGGCTGATAAACAATATGATTTGCCTTGATTTGCTGCACCTGGGTCATTACTACCAGGGAAGTGCAGGTAGTTCAGTATAGGGTTCAATTTTTATTCCTGATGCATCACTTTCTTTTTTGTCTTCTCTAGAAGTTGCTCCACCTGGAAACCTTGTCAATAATGTGACCAATGCTGGATGCTTGCCACAACTCATCTAGGTCAAGATCAGCGCACCTGGTATCATGAGTTAAGTATAAACTCTGGAAGATTCTTTAACAATGATGGTCTTATGGAACCTGTTTATCTGAAGATGGATAAAAACAGTAAAAGCACGCTAAAGCCTATGTACATTGAATAGTTGTTGGTAACCAGCATCATCGGGAGTGTGAAGAAAAAATAATGCATTTCAAATTTTAAGGAGAGAAGATTAGAACCAGAGGAAGACATGAGACAGACAGAGTGACAGATAAGGAAAAGTAGCAGAAAATGTCTTTAATAACCAAAAAGAAAATAACAGGAAGAAAATCTGTCAGTCTCATGATCAGAACAGCAGGGGGAAAAAATGAACAAAATCCCCACGCACCAGGTTTTTACAGACATGTTTTAATTTGTCACATGGTCAGCGTTAGGCCAGTAATTAAATAGAGTAACGCTCAACACCATTACCTTGGAATCTGAATGATAGCTTCCTAGACTGCAGCGAGTTCTGCAGTGCATCACAAACAATCCTCTCACCAAAACACATTACTGATACTGCTTTGGCTTAAGTTACACATCAGCAACTCACTTTAAGATTGGCCTCTGGAGACAAAATATACTGAAATGGTCTTACGTCAATTAAAACTGACACAAGGTGATCAACGGCATTCCACATCCACAAACTTTCCAACCACCAGTACAGGTACAGCAGTCAATGATTCTTCTGTTATACAGAGCTGGTTGTAAATTCTGTGGCACGGAACGACAGAGCAGACTGACAAAGAGCACATCATCATCAGACATACTGGGGCGTGTGAGTAAATGTGTGTGTGCATATATAACTGCAAGCATCTGTAATATATACCCGACTGTGAAACGCATAAATGGATAAGCCTAGAAATACTTGCATGCTAATTGTTTGCATGTGCATGTGTTTGCTGTTGCATGAGAGAATGTAATCACATACTGAGTATTGAGCAAGTGAGCTATGCAGCACTATCACTTCAAAACACAATTCACTTACGAATGCCAACAATGTCTGCAGTAACATTTTATTCCGGAACATTTCCAACAAAATCATGCTCAGAAAGAAGATGAGGAGGTGGAGGATTGGGAAGGAGGGGGGGGGGGGTGTTGTGAATTGAAGCCCTGTAAAAACTGTCACTGACAACTGACGAAGGACAGAAAAGCCCACGATCACAGGGGCTGGTCAACACTGCGCCAGACATGTCACACACAGACACACACAGCCGCTCGCCCAGACCCCTCACTATTTCACCGCCTTCATCTGCCATAGACCGTCGTTCAGAAAATGGATGTTATCCACCCCGACACCTTTGTTCTTGCTGATACTGCAGACAAAGAATCACAGTTCATCAAAAGCCAGTTTCTCCATGCATTTACCAAATTTCATCATCTATCACATAGCAAACTATAACTCCTCTATGCATTCATTAAATCTCATCATCAATCCCACAACAAATTGTAACAATCTTTTGCAAACTCACTGGGAAACTGGAAAGGAGTGAAGGAGAACAACAACAAAAATAATGAAGTTACATTCAGTAAGACAGCAGAAGGAAAAAAACAACAACCAACCAACAAAAACCAATAAAGGAAAATATTCAAGCTTTTGCACTTCAAGCTGTTGCACATATCTACATCTATCATAGCAACTATACAAACCTATCAAATATCCAAACTCATCATACAATTACTCTCATAAAACATACTGACAGACAAACTACAGCACTCACCTGACATATGAAGCATTGTATTACTAATCAATCATACCTTTCACAAATCAGACTCCTTCAGTCTCTCCATACATTATGGCATTAACAACTTACAGCAGTACATTTTAAAAGAAGACTCAAAGCAGACAGACATGGGAAATTTCAAATGTCGACTTGCAAACTGTTCCACACTGAAGAATCTGTATGCGCAAAAGTACAATCACCTTTCCTTTCACATTTATACGCAGGAACGCTTAAATAATATCAGAACTGGAATGGTATGGTCTTGTGGGGTGTGCAAACTGACATACACAAATGTTCAAAAAGACAGGTGTAAGTTCAGGAGTCGACAGCATTGAAATAAAGACATGCAATCTTCAGCTGGATTCTAGCAACAATAAACAGCTAGAGCAGTTTTTTTTTAAAAAGAGATTTACATGTGCAAGTGAATATGCAAGGAAAGCAAAAGCATTTTGAAGTCTCTCATTAGTTCCAAGATTACCAGTTAATGACTGAGACAAACCAGACACCAGTTAATGACTGAGACAAACCAGACACCAGTTAATGACTGAGACAAACCAGACAGCAACAAGATGCAAAAATCTACTTTTGAAAATTAAAAACGACAACTACCACCTCATTCCTGGTGTCAGCTGTAAAGCAGTGTCTGATCTTTTTTTTCCCTTAGTATGGGAGATCACTTTTCTTTCAGGTTGATTGGGGAACAAAAGATAACTGCAAATACGCTCTAGTGCACATGCTAGTTTGTTGAATAAGTATATCACTGCTATATGTTCTGAGTCTGTTACTAAAAACTTTAATTGTGATATTGCCACTGTAACATTCAATAAAATCTAGTCATTACCAATTAAAAGAATATAGAGAAAAGCCTTAGTTATAAAAGTTCAACTGATATGGTGACTATCAGGTACTTGGCAAAATCTTTTAAGTCATCTTAGTGTGTGTATATATACATATGTGTGTGTGTGTGTGTGTGTGTGTGTGTGTGTGTGTGTGTGTGTGTGTGTGTGTGTGTGTGTGTGTGGGGCACAAACCTAAACGGAACCAGATATTAGCAGGCTGTCTTTTACACTAACCTGTGGAGCTGAAACAAAATGTCCACCGCATGCTATTTTGACAAGTTCCTCTACACTGACCTCTCAACTGTACTAGTCACAGACATAACTGGAAAGGCATATAGGAGAGCACAGACTTCCACCATGTTGAACAGATTCTAGATCCATCTTTTGATCACCATCATGGAAGAACAGCAGACAAATGAATGAGTTGCTTCCATTGTTTGTTGTTGTTTTTTAAACAGATTATGGAAAACACGAACATCAACATTTTCATCACCAGACAATTTCAACATTCAATAAAAATAAACTACTTCATGGAGGTTTATATTAAGTGATAGGAGAAACTTCATTGTTCATCTTCAGCGGAAATTTCCCAATAATCTTGCAGCACGGATCCTGGATCTGCTGTTGATCCTGATCTGCTCCAACATTTGATGGCTTTAACTTTAAGTCATCTTACATCTTTCCACCTTGACTGGTTAAAATCAGTTCTGTAGTTTTTGAGTAATCTTGCTAACAACCAACTATACAACCAGTGAATATGGGTGAAAACACAACCTTCCAAGATGAGGTCATCACATACTTCTGCATCTTTGCTACAAACAGTTACGGTGATGCTGAAAAGCCTGCTCACATGTCTTCTGTGGAGAGTTTGGCGATGCCCACAGCCAGGGCCGTATCCTTGCCTTCGGCCATCACCGCCTGGGTGGAGGTTAAGGACATCAACCAGCATTCACTCCTCCACCTCAAAGCATCAGCACACATATGCCAGGGTCTTAGCACCACCCAACACATCCAACCACAGGAAAACATCGTTATCTTGTTAGATTTAGCCTGATAAAAGGCTTGCAACATGCCACCGTTTCTTTCCTTTTTGCTTTAACTTTTAAATGAAATGAAAGAAAGAAAAAGACGAGAAATAAATTACCAATAAATGTCTCGATGGTATTAGTGTAACTGTCTGTTATACAACCTTGTCTGTGACACAAAGTCTCCTTGAAAAAGTTTGTTAGAGTACTAAGGAGAACAAGGAAGAAAAACAGAAGAAAATGTTGTTTAATTCATTAAGATTGTCTGACTACCAAACAAAAGAAAAGTTTTGTCAAGCTGCATGCAATGGCCAGGACATAACATTATGCAGTTCTGGCAACCCTGTAGTTTAAGACTGACAGCTGCAAGGATACCACGATGGTGTCTTTGTCCACTTTGGTCATCCGGGCCATGGGAGAGGTCAGCCCAGGACACATGATGTTGGCTCCACTCAGCACAAACCCTATGGCTCCCTTGTCCACCTGCATGTGTGGCAGCATGAAGGGATCTGCACATCAAAGACCGAGCACTGTTACCAGGTCCTAGAGGAGACACAGCACAGGACTGGATAGTTAGGGATCTCAACAGCTTATCTATCACTACTATCAGGTCCTATGGGGGACCTAGCACAGGGCTGGATAGTTAGGGATCTCAACAGCTTATCTATCACTACTATCAGGTCCTATGGGGGACCTAGCACAGGGCTGGATAGTTAGGGATCTCAACAGCTTATCTATCACTACTATCAGGTCCTGTGGGGGACCTAGCACAGGGCTGGATAGTTAGGGATCTCAACTATTTTGCTCCATGTCTATGCAACGCATGTTACCCTAATCCCTCCTCTGCTACAAAGTGGAGCACAAGTCATATATACGTGCACACACAGACGAATGAAAGTACTGAGTTCACAGGGAACACAGTGAGACCCAAAGCGGAGTGTTACTCACATTTATGTAAGAGTCTGATGGTGGGGTAGAGAGGTCCGTCCCTCTGTCTGAAGAACAGCAGTTCCCCACTTTGTGACGCTAGAATTTCAATATGATCTTGGCTGAAACAAACCCACAAGAACTGAATGTTCAGAAGACAAGAGACAAACCATCATGACAGTTCAAATTAGATATTGAGGAATTAACCTGAGAAAATAACATTTTCAATTCTATGATTTGTAAATCACACACACACACACACACACACACACACACACACACACACACACACACACACATGCATGCATGCATATTCTGAAACAATAGGTATATGATTCCATGAATGCCACTTGTCAAGACAGGACACATCGATAATAAGAATGTGAACTGTGAACAAAAAACACCTGAATTCAGAATATGATACATAATTGTCAAAACAGGACACAAATCTTGATAAGGATGAGAGAATGGTAAACATCTATAGGTAAACACAGCATGACTGAAAACTGTCAGTATAAAACTTAAAAGGCATATGAACAATACGGAGTGAACAATCCTCACAGGACAGATCCTATGGTGAAAATTGTACTGTAACTAGTGTAAAATGTGACTTGCCTGTTATCAACTCAATGCGTCACAAGATCCATGTATAAATGATACAGAATATATTGAAACAAAAATTAAGGTGACTTTTTTTCCAACCCGGGACAGTGGAGATTTGAGATCCCATACAGATTTTCAACACTGAATACAGTGATACATTAGGACAACATGACCACAACTGTCAAGACATGCCATCCAAGTTACTGAAATAAGAAGAATGAGCAATTATAGATGTCAAACACAGGACTACAGTAACAAGACAGCTACAGACAAAACATTCATAGCAAATCATTGACACAAGATACGCACACACACACACACAAAATTCCTAATGACTGAAGCACAGATTTCAAAGTTTGAACAAACCTGACTGCAGAGTAACACTCTAGCAAGAAGTGCAAACATTCCATAAATCACCTTGTTGGCACTGAGTGGGCGAGTCAGATTCCATGCAATAAATAAATGACTCATTTCTGACATAAATACTTTGAGTTTACCACTGATCCCCTAAACTGACACAAATGTCTCTTGGATTTTCTTTATTGTTTTTGTCCCTATTTTTTTAAACTTGACAGTGTAAGTGACCCTCAGTTTTGAAACTTACTCGACAGATTCTAATGCAGTACACTGACCTGAAATAGTGACACACATGCATGACTGTAACTTGTCAACAAAGGACATGGCTTGATAAGAGGAATACAATACACTCCACCTTGACACAGGTCTTTGGAAGATGACCTTCTTTATATAAGCATAGTTCGCATTCCTAAACGAAACCTTTCCTTTTCCCCATCATGATTCTCTGATTAAAATGATGTTTTACAAATAAAAAAAACCATGGGTAGGTTAAGAAAGTGTGCACACAAAGTTTTATCAGATACACTTAAGTACACACACACAACATCCCTCTCTCTCTTCCATTCCTAACCACATATATATATATATATACATAATATATATATAATTATATAAAGATATATGATGACTGACTTTTTTTCATTTTGTTTATCATGTTTATCAAGATCTTGGTCTTATGGCCTTTAGGAGGTGTTGTATAGTCATAACAACATCATAGCTCAGTTGGTAGAGTGCCAGACTCGTAATCTTCGTGATCCTGGGGTTGCGGGTTCGAATCTCCGCCGGGGCGTTTCGGTACAGGGGGAATTTTCCCTTGGAGTTAACATTGGTTCTGACTCCATTTCCCATACAGACCTTTGAATGAGACTATAAACCAAGGTTCCGTGTGTGAACGCACGCATAATATCTTGCACACACGTAATATCCCATCACCAACTTTCGGAAGAATAGGCCAGTTTGGCCGTTGGTATGGATGACACGTTACGCATAGCATGCACCCTGCGTGAGAAATGGAAAGAATGAAAGAAGCAAGGAAACTGAGTAAACGATATTGACTGGATGACACGGGAAACGACTGAATGAAGCGCCAGCTGGCTGCTCTTCAGTCGCCACTACCGAGGAAGGCAGCCCATTGTGTAAACAAGTGTTGATTGTAAAGCGCTTAGAGCTTGGTCTCTAGCCAAGAATGGGCGCTATATATAAGTATTCATTATTATCATTATTATATGACTATCAGATGTTACTATCGGAGAAAGTTCCTTGTACAGGCAGTAACAAAATGACATACAAAAAAGCCATACACTTAAAAATATCATTTTTCACCACTTATACTAAAGTCTTGAGTGGCAACAGCATAAATTTGAATATCACTATAAAAATTTCTGAAATCAACATACACTTTTCTAAAACTCTCAAAAATCATGTGCTGTTGATTATCATTTTTTTTCTTTTTTTTTTACTTCTACTATACTGTCCTTAGTATTTGTATAAATAATACTTTGTTACCCAGAAAACTTTTCATATACAGACTTTTTGGGGAAAAGGGAAGGGGAAGAGTTCTCAATAATTTTATAAAAGACAAATTTTGAAGCTCAAAGGGCTAATTGAAGGATGTTAGAGTTAAAAACAAGAAAAAATATCAAGATCCACTTTTTAAAAAAATGCTGAACCCCAAATTCAAATTTTGAGGTTTCTATCACAATCAAAATTTCTAATTCATTCCCTTGAACTGTCGTGGACTCAAAATGTTGGTCTATTGGAATCACCACAGTTTCTAAAGAAAGAAAACAATCTTGTGCCTAGGTATGTTTTCCCAGGCTTCCAGGACTAATATAATCTCAGGCTGCCTGCAGCAAACACACTGAATGTAATCTTGAGAGAAAAAAAAAATCTGAACCAGCTTTATGTGTTTAATTTCCCTCATACCATTTGAAAAAAAAGAATAATTTTGTTTAATTTGTTTTAAAAAATCAACCAGAAATACTAACTTACAGTAACATACAGACCATCCACAAGTTATTTCCTCAACAAACCAAAGATAATGGATTTTTTCCAGTGTGATTGAAAGAGTATATGAACACCGTTCACATTATTGTTAACAATCTATCTCACCATTTGACCAGTTTGAGGGCCTCCTTTTTGGGCAGGATCTGGTCGATGTAGTCCTCTATGTGAGGAAACTGATCCAGCACCTGACTGCGGATTCCCTTCTGCACTGACGATTTGGCATTGTTGACGTTTGTCACCATTTCCTTGGCAACAAATCTGCAGCAAATAAAGCATGTCATCAGCAAAAGCAGTGAAGCATCACTGATGAAACTGTGGTCAGTCACACACACAGACACTCAAACACACACACTGGACACACACACACACACACACACTCTCTCTCTCTCTCTTTCTCTCTCAGCACAAGCAGACAAAGGAAGCAGAAGGTTGTTTCTCTGTATTGATTAAGCTGCATGGCTATAGATACACTATCTACTGTGTCAAGCACTCAAGCACTTGCACTTTACCTACCTGTTGGAAGGACATTATGGATGCCATCACAATCAAACTGATTGAGCAACAAACAAGTAGGGTAACTCTTGCTCCCACAAGAAAACATAACTCCAGAGGAATGCTGCTTACAACACCGAATCGCCTAGCAGACATGACAGCACAGAGCACATAGAACAAACAAGGAAACAGCTGCTTACAACACCGAATGGCCTAGCAGACGTGACAGCACAGAGCACACAGAACAAACAAGGACACAGCTGCTTCCAACACCGAATCGCCTAGCAGACATGACAGCACAGAGCACACAGAACAAACAAGGAAACATCCCCGAAAAAAGGATTTTCCAAGCTTGCCCTACTTGTTTGTTGTTCCGTTCCTCATTTAAATTTACTTTCATTTAAAGTCATTGAGGCATGACACATCTTATCTTGAATTAGGGTTAGACAAGATTTTTGTCTGTTCTTTGTGGTAATATAGTGTGTGTGTGTGTGTGTGTGTGTGTGTGTGTGTGTGTGTGTGGGCACGCGCGTGCGTGTGTGTGTGTGTGTCAGACATAATTAAAGGTGCACAGGGTACATTGTTTTCACTAGCTTCCAAGTTCACATGTTTAACAGCCTGCTAGCCAAAAGAGGGCAATATTTGTCTGGTTATTTAATATTCAAAATTTCTTGGTCTTGGTGAGTGCAGATGTCATCAACCTTGTCCTTCAATCCCAACAGCAGTTCAGAAGCCACAGGAAACGGATCACAGTACCACAGTGCAGTGCTCAATGCGCACTCAGTACTGTAAAAGTTGAATGCCTTCTTCCCACCTGCTATCACAGCATCAGGGATTAGAACAATCTGCTGAAAGAGATGGCCAAGGCCTGTTCCTAACGAGTCTCTGTTTCTGTGGGCACTTCCTAGATGGGCCATCCATCTCCTGTTTTAGACACCATTACTGACATCCTCAGCTCCAGGTTTTCACCTGAAAACACAATTACCCAACTTACAGTAAGGGCAGCTGGATGAATAAGAAGGGTTGGGTTGGGGTTTTGTGTGTGTGTGTGTGTGTGTGTGTGTGTGTGTGTGTGTGTGTGTGTGTGTGTGTGTTATTGTTGACTTTAACTTGTAGGCTTGGCAATACCTTAGTTAAAGTACTAGTGTCAGTCAAGGCATGTAATCATGTGCAAAGGAAAAACGCAGTATTAATAGTGATCTGGCACCTCCACATTAAGGTTTTTAGTTTTATGCCTTTAAATCTTCTGTCTTACATAGTTCTTTCAGATCCTATGATAGGAGTTTTACTTGAACTGTGTATGCATGCACAACCACAGTCTTGGGTCCATTAAAGTCATGTTTGTCCGATCTAAAATTTAAAAAAAAAAAAAATTCAAATTAATAATTTGATAATTTCCTTTATTTACAGGCTTGTCCAGAAATTCAGGAACCTAAAAAATTAAACATAATCTTTTTTTTCAATCCATTGTGCACTTATTCTCAGCGACAAAAAAATTGAAAAAAAAAAAAGCAAGGGAGGGTGGGGGGAGGATTAAGTCGCCATTTTTGTTACTTGCTAGCACCAATCAGTTCCCATCCAAGTTTCTTGACTCTGGTTGAAGCTTAACAGTAAAGGCTTTCAATATGTTCTCTGTGTTGACAAACTGCACACTACACTAACACAGCTGATTAACACAGGTTTGTTTACAGCCATTATGGAGATAACAACAATGCCCAAAAACTTCATCTGAATAGCACAACTCTTGTGTCATGAAACATCAAGCCTGATCACAAATATCTGAGATATGATTAACTAAACTGTTATACCATTTGGTGACCATTTAAGGTAGAAACTCTCTCTAACAAATAAATCATTAGCATTAGCAGCAGTCAGCTCTCTTGTTTAGAACTGGGTTTGATCTGCAAAGGAAATTGGGCACTTAAGATTCTTTCTCTTCTGCCACAAATCCTCTGCAAATGCTGTTTTCTTTACTTTGGATCACTTCGCAAAGCACTTCAGTTTCCTTTTTCTTTTCTTTTTTTTCGGTGGGGGGGGGGGGGGGGGGGGGGGGAGTGAGAAGAGTTGTGCTGTTCCTCCTGCTTCTTCTTCTTCTTGATAGCGACCACAATCAACTTGATGATTATTCTGTCCTCCTGTCCCCCCCCCCCCCCCCCCCACCCCTCTCTCTGAGTCTCTCCCCCCACCCATCTTCACCATTCACATTATGCTAACACACTTTGCACTCACTGCTCTTGGACAACTAACCTCTTGTTCCATGGGCATAACGTGCCAATCATTTCCCTCGGTCATCGGGCTAGAACACTTTTTTTCTTTATGATAGGATGTTATAAATTTTTATGCGAGAACCTCGCAGATACGGCAGGACTAAGGGCATGTTGTTCACTGGCCAAAGACCGGTGTAACATTCTTCTAGAAGTCCTTGCTAGTACTTACAGACTCATTTAGTTTGTGTTTGATTAGTGGAATTTTATTTGCTTTGTTTCCACAGTAACGATTCATTTCGTCTACTGTCTCTGCTGCAGTTCGCCTTTCAACATTGCTGAGGAAACTAAACCCAATCAATCAGTCCGTAAGCTTGAGTCTTCATATCTCAGTCTCTGCTATGACTACCAAAACTAGTCAGAGCTCACCGGACAACATTGACTGACTGATCAACAACGGAGCACGGGCCCCGTCACAACAGTCATGAGTGTCGGTCACGACTCAATTCGGTCCAGACGGATGATTTTTTCACAGCAACACAAGACATAGGAAGCCAACAAATTCGTGAAATTTTGAGTCTTCGATTCAAAACATGAATACATACTGTTACCCACTTCTTAAACATGTTGATTGTTTGCTGTTTCTTGTCGATCTCAAATAAATTTCCAGTTGATGAATTCGTCAAACAAAACGTGGGGAAACCGGAAGTTCCATCTTCAGGAAGAGTTACTTCCCTGTCACCGAGCTTCTCTTTGGTTGTGTCTACAGTTGCAGAACAAGGAAAAACTTCGATATGATATTCTGAAGTTCTAATGCCGATCTGGGAATGAACAATCACTGCAAGAAGTGCATCCAAAGACCAGCTATCGAGTGGTATGTGCCACAGTTGTTTACAAGCAAAATCCGAACCTAGAGGTTAACTACAATGGAATCTATCACAAAGCAGCCATCAAGTCCTGTGTTTAAAGTCCTACAGCCAACTAATGGCCAAAGAGGCTGTTAGATACTTACTTTGGGGGAAGGGGGGGGGGGGGGGGGGGGGGTGCACAGCATTGTGAAAGATGGAACCCAACTTTCTCCTTCCACCACTTTGTCTATCTGTGAACTGAACCAGATACCCATTTACTATTGGACAGATAAATAACTTTAACACACAACCATTAGCGTGGCTGTAAAATGCTCAAATCATCAGGCTGTAAAATGCTCAAATCATCAGACTCAAATGGTGACATGAATGTCCTATCAAGCTAAAGTTCTTGAGGATAAATTGTTTCCAGACTGAAGTTCGTAATAAGGACACAAATACATCTGTACCTACCTTCACTTTTCAGCCCTTTTTTTTTGGTCCTTTAGTATGCACTGAAGAGATCTAAGCTAAGTGATAAACTCGTTCATTTTCTTTGTCCTGTTTGTTTGTGTCTTGCCTGAAGAAGACCTAAGAGGTCGAAACATGTTGTGTTTTGTCTTGTGACTCGTTTGTCCACGTTTCTCTTGGCAGTTTGCTAACATTTATTTAAGATTTGTTTAGATTTCCACCTGCAGTCGTCTCACTTTGCAACCATCAGCACAATCCACTATGCCACTGTCTGTGCTCTTACAGCATTGCAATCACAGTACATTCTCTCAGGACACCCAACTTTGTTTCTTCTTTTCAGACTTCTAGAAAACATATTGGATACGTTTTCAAAACACATATGAAGTAATTATAAAGATGAATCTTGTTCCAGTTGAAGATTGCAAACAAATCTCAATCACAATGAATCCAAGTTGCCATGACATGTGCTCTGATAATGCTCACAACATGCGACAAAGCAGTGAGGCACTCGTGGCGAGTGCATTCATGATGTGTGTTGAAAAGGTTAACCAACAACAACGCATGCATCTTCCTCTTCTTCTACATTCCACACTTGCAGTATTTGACGGATCTTGACTAGTGTGTTAAGTAGCCATTCAGCTTTGACAAAAGTCATGGCAAGATAAGATGCAACCGTTCATTTATAGAGAGAGAACAGGAAAACACCGATTCTAACTCACCCTAGCCCTCACCTAGGTTCGGGCTAGGGCGACCTAGAATCGGTGTTTTCCTGTTCTCTGACAAGTAAGACTTCAATAACCAAAAACGTAGCGTAGTAACGTAGGGGAAAGTAGCTGCGGCTGAACACGCCCTATAGAGTAACGTAGGGGAAAAGCAGCCGTGACTGAACGCGCCCATATACAAACGGTGGGGGCAGGTAAGCCTTTAATTGCTAGTTGCCGGCCTACCTAAGGACTCTGCACTATTCGATTACTGCAGAGACTCGTTATGGTCGACACCTGATAACTTAATGGGGTGTCGGGTCTTATGAGTTGGCAAGGCGCAATAAGGATTCCGCCTAGGGCAAAACAAATCTAAACATGTTTCTTGCATTTACCAGCCATAAGCCAAGATTTAATCAGTGATAGTAAAAGGCGTCACATCCGCTCCCAGCC
>CM031602.1:40689964-40731864 GCA_018398815.1 Conus ventricosus | reverse complement strand
GGTTTTTTGGAGTAAGAGACTAGGATCAACTATTGGGATCCAGACTGAGACAACCAGAAATAACCTAATACAGGACCTGAAGGTAAAGCAAACTTACTAAACAAGCAGTTTTGTTCAGTTTTCTCAAATCCCAACTTTTAATTAACGTTGACTAAAGGATGATGATAAACTCCCTGAAATGCAAAACATCAAAGTAAACAAAGCAGAGTATTAAGTTACTGACCAATATCAATGATAAAAAGCTACTGGTCCCGATGGCGTTCCTGGCAAGCTCTTAAAATTATGTGCCGATGAATTGAGTGAGGTATACCAATACTTTACCAAGCTTCACTGGACCAGGGAGTAATACCTGATGAGTGGCGAGATGCGAGCATTGTTCCCTATTCAAAAAGGGTGACAAAACAAAAGCAGAGAACTATAGACCTGTATCTCTTACATCCATATCAGCTAAACTACTTGAACACAATAATATATAGTAGCATAATGGACCATCTTGACAAATATGACTTCTTAAATAATTCCCAGCATGGTTTTAGACAGCGAAGGAGTTGTGAGACTCAACTTATAACAACTCTCAATGATTTTAGTAACTGTTTAAATAACAGACAGCAAATAGATGCAATTTTATTAGACTTTTCTAAAGCCTTTGATAAGGTTGACCATGAGGGCCTGCTGCTTAAATTAGAAACACATTGGCATTGACGGTTCTTTGCTAAAATGGGCTAGATCATTCCTCGTTGGGAGAACGCAGAAAGTTGTTGTGGAAGGGTCGTCATCCCATTGTAAGCCAGTCTTGTCAGGTGTACCACAGGGAACTGTTCGGGGCCCTTGTTTTTCTTAATTTATATAAATGACATAGTAGAAATCTTTCTCCTGGAACTACTATAAGGCTTTTTGCAGATGACAGTTTAGTATATAGAACAATCAGAAGCAAGAATGATACTCGCATTCTACAAGAAGATCTAAACGCTTTACAAGAGTGGGAAAGAACTTGGAAAATGGAATTTCATCCCAAAAGTGCCAAGTGTTGCGTATATGTAACAAACGCTCACCAATTAGATCAGATTATTCTATCCAAATACTATCTTAAAGAAACTAATGCTGCAAAATATTTAGGCGTGATTATAGATAGTCATCTCAAATGGAAAGAACATTACAATTTAGTATGTAAGAAAGCAAATAACATCTTAGCTTCTTATACAGGAACATCAATGACTGCCCCCAAAAGGTTAAAGACGACTGCTACAAAACACTGGTTTAGACCAGTACTGGAATATGGTTGCTCAGTTTGGGATCCTTACCATCTAAAGGACATTGATAACCTCGAAAAGATTCAGAAGAGAGCAGCACGGTTCGTAACAGGGAACCACATCAGAGAAAAGGGGAATACTAGGAAAAACATGAGGAAATTAGAATGGAAACCTTAGAAGAGAGAAGAGCTTTTATTAAACTTAACACCTTTTTCAAAGGCAGAGCTAAAGTAATTGATATTCCAATGGAACAACTAGTATTGAATAAAAGTAGCACCAGGAGTGGCGGTCAATGTTATACCATACCTGCATCAAATATTGACAGCCACTTACATTCTTTTTATCCCAGTTCTGTACGGCTGTGGAACTCACTGCGGGGTGCCATCAAGATTGCCACAAGTGCAATCTCATTCAAGGGACAAATTGATTCGACAGTTTTGAGATCTGCATATTGATGATTTTCTATTTTTATTTCCCCAGATATTTTATTATCACCTGGGCCTGAATTTGGCCATTGCTTTTAAATCGAGTGCGACCCCTTGTTGCCAAATTTGCTCCAGGGCCAACAGTCAGAGTCGCACTGTTTTATGTTATTTTATTTTATTTTTAATATGCGCGCTGGTGACCTACTCGTTTTTGAGTGAACCAGTATTTTAGGAAGAAGAAGAGAAGAAATTCTTCATCCCTGATGTTTGAGTCAGCTAGTGCTTTATTTATTGTCAGTTTGAACGAACTAAGTTTAGCCGTTATTAGTTGAACCATAGCTGTGTGCTTTTGGAGTTTAGTTTTTAATTTTTTGCCAGCAGCACCTACGGCTAATGAACACACACCGAGAGCTAAAGACAAACCGCCTAGAGGTAAAGCCGCGGTGCGCCTATGCCCGTTGCTAAGAGACCAACACTCGTTCCTGCTGATAGAGCGCTTATAGTCGATGTTCCAGTATTAACATATGTAACAGCATTAAAGGCAGCAGAATACCTTCGTTTGGTTTGCTGTATTTTGAAAGGTCCTGCTCTAGTTTTTGTTGCATTTGTGTAATGTTTGTTAATCTAAAGGTTTTTATGTCAGGGCTATCCCTTCTTTTGGCGGCTCTGGCGCTGTAGGCACATTGGATAAACCTGAACAGACATGCTTTTTATAAAATAAAAAATAATTTAGTATTGTATATTTTCTAATCTGTTATCTTGAATATTCAGCTGCGCATCATATATTAAAAACAAATACACATTAAGCGGTTTATCGGCCTCTTTTTCTTTATCAATTTGAATGTTTATTATGTCTCTAACAGTTCTCCCGCTTCCATGTAACTGATTATCCTCCGTTGATCTTAGGTCAATCCATAAACCGTATTCGTTGTTAAATAATGATCAAGTCTAACACTGTGAAGAGCAGATCTTTAGACACAAGGTCAACTGTCGGATTTCTACACCTCCCGCCTCCAAACAGTTTTCTTATTTCATCAAAATGATGATAAGGTTTAAGCCCGCTAGCGTAGATTTGGTTAGGACTGCCCTCAATTGTACATTGCACTTTCGTTATTTTAGGATTAACAAAATTTTCAGTTTGTCTTTGGAATGGTTCTTCATCTTCGCACAGCAATAAAATACCTTTAAGCGATCTTGCTGTGGCACTAAAACTAAAATTCCATATAGTGTCTGCCTTGCTTTTAGGATATTTAGAATGATGAATCACTCTTTCGTAATATATTGCTAATTTTGACTGATATTGTTGCTGGATCAACCTCGCTAAGTCAGGGTTGCTAACAGTGTCAAACTCTAACGAGATGTCAGAAATGCTGTACTTTGCTTCGGTGTCTGTAGATATAATAACATATTTGTAGTCATTAAAAGTTAGTTCATATGACAATCTGTCTTTTAATGCTCCTTGAAAGTATGGGGCATGCGCTTTTAACAACTCAAAATCTAGGGGTATGAAAAAGCGATTTCCATACGCATAACTTACGGCTACAAACCTTTTGCCGTCTTTAGCATTTTCAGCGCCTATTCTATGTTTTAGTGCTTCTTCATTTTCGATTCCTTGAAGCGCAAGATCAGCCCTTTCATTCTCGGTTAGCCATAGATCAGAATAAGTTAAAAATATGTCTGCATTGTGTAAAGAAAATATTTCTTGCCCCTCAAGTTTTATAGAAATTTTCTTAACGATTGCCCGTCCCAGATTCTGTACAACTGTCCTGTTTGTGTCTGTTGTTGAAGCGAGTTCTATTTTGAAAGTAAGACGTGCAGAGCCTGGCACAATCACATCATCCGCTCCTAGGTCTGGAAATTTGACAGTAAGAATTTGATCCGCATCAATAGTAGATGGATTATTTGGAACACTAATATTCCGCTTATTTCCCTTCACGCCAAAGGGCTCTTTCAGTCTTCTATGCGGGTCAAGAATCGAGCCATATGCTTGTGACATTTTTTTATAAAACAAAATAAAAAAAGTTAATTATTAAAGAAACATGGCAGGCATTGAAGATGAAGATTATGATGTTTTAGATCCTGGAGACGACATGAGTGAAATGATCCCTTTAACACAGCATCGCTCGGGGCTCTCTTTGCGGCGTGAATTAACAGAAAGTAAGGTCAGATCATTATACCAAAGTTTAGGCCAAGAACCTCCCGAATTTAATAGACCCTAATGATTTTGAAGTAAAAGATGACCATTTGTTTGTGAGGAGCGACCAAGGAGAATCTGTTCGGCTTACAACTAAACCAGACTCATCAAAGTTTTTAGCCATGGGTACAATTAGACAAAGGCTCAGTGTGAGCGATCAAAATCGCCTTGGCATTGCTAAACCAAAATTAGATAGGGATGCAGTTGCTAAACTTCAAAACACACTGCAGGAACTTCCAACAGATAACCAAATACAAAACATGGAACTTAAAGAATTAAATCAATCGGCAGATGGAATAATAAATGCAATAGAGGCAGAAACCAGTTTTTCAGAAGAAACAGCATTAAAGACTATACACGACTCACCGCTACCCATGCGAGAAATAGCGGCCCTTGATCATGCTTTAAGAACCATTAGAGGCGAATTAACAAACAATTTAGCAAAACTGGGTGAAATAGATGAGCATATAAAAAGAGAAAAAGAAAAACTTGTTGAGGCTGATGACGCCAACTTAGGGTCTGATATTAAAGAAAGAATAGCCCAAAGACTAAAAGATCTTGAACAAGAAAGATCAGCAAGACTAGAAGCGTTGTCTACTAATCGAGAACAATTACAAACTCAAGTGAGCAGAATAAGAGAAACTATCCAAAGAATTTTATATGAAGACACAACGCTAGCAGAAAGAATAAGAACCCTGTTTAGAGAGCAAGGAGTCACATTAGCAAGCGTTATAACAGCCTTGGGATTTGCAATAAGCACACTGGTGTTGGCTATTACAGGCGGCGGTGGCCAAAGTCCAGTGCCTCCATCGCCATCCCCTCCATCACCGCCTGATAAATCATGGGTAAAAAAACAGCTTGATCATCTTGCGAGTTTATTAAAAAAATTAGCTGGTAAAGCCATGGACGCTTTGCCGGGTATATTAGGGAGTATTGTTAGCTGGCTTTTGTCTACTGCAAGCAAAGTAGTTGGGTTTATGGCCGAGCACTTATGGACATTAGTTCTCTTAATAGTTGGGTTAATTTTTAGTAAGATAAAGACCAAGTAATCCTAGGCCAGTTAATCCAAGAACAAGCGCTGTCTTTTCATATTCATTGTCATCGCGAACAGAGTCCGCGAGCTTTGCTGAGTCTTCAACGGCCTTTGGGCTTGGGGCCGCGGGGATTGGATGCCTTATTCTTGGGGGGTCATCTTGTTTTTTTTACTGCTTGCAATATTACTGGCTCAGAATTTATTTCGTTTTGTCCAACCTTCTGTTCATTTCCTGCAACAAGAATTTCATTGTTGTAGTTCATTATTGTTCCTACCTGGAGTCTGAGGTCAGAAGGTAGCATGTATAAACCAGTGCCAACAGCAAAGTCTACTTTTGATCTTGCGTATTGTAAAACATCTTGGTACCTTTTTATACTTGAAGGTAAATCAACTGTAGAATTAATGGCATCCTCTAAATTTGCTAAGTATTGTTTTTGTGCATCAAAGCCAGTAGAAGGATCTGTTATGTTCGATCTTGTTTGTGCTTGCGAGCCTAGCAAACACCAAACGTAAGTACGAACAGAGTCGTTTATTCGTTCTATTCCTGCTTTAGTTAGGCCCTTAGAAGTGCCTAAGATAAATGTTGTCCATGCTGTTTTATGCTCTTGCTCTATGGACCCTAGGTGAACACCTGTGCCTGAAGAGAAAGATGTGTAAGGAGGATTCCAGTCATAGTTATACTTTCTGTGCACGCCCCCACCAATAAGGAGTGCCTAAACCATGATTAAGATCCGACTTTTGTCTAAATCTGTCTTGATGTTAATATTGAATTCGTTACAGATTCTTTCAAAAGCCTTCATGTCTATTCTGTTGCTGAATGGATTAAACGGTTTGTCATTTGGTAATGGCGCTTGCAGTTCAGTCAAAATACGTCTGAAGGTGTAATAGAAATGAAATCTATACACTGACCTAACCAAAGGATTAGGATGATTTAAGTGATCAGCATACGACACTCCACACCCAGTTGTTGCACAAAACACAGCAAAGTTTAACTGGTTCTGATAAAACTGCATCGGATGACTAAACCACACTTTTGCGATGTAGTCTTTTTTAATAGGGGGTTAAGATATCTGTTTAATGGAGTACTCACCTTTTTATGAAAGGTGTCAGTCTGGTCACAGAAATGTCAAGAGTATCGGTTGTTATGTTTTTAAGATTGTAGTGCGGCCCAACAGAATATTTTGCATCAGTATATTTGAATGCACTCATTTTTAATTTGTTTTAAAAAATGTTTGTAACAATAACAACTCAAGACAGCCCTTCGTTTTTAGAACATGCTATTGATAACGAATGCGGAACCAGAACGGTCGCGCTCCATGAAATATTCTACAAAGTCGTATGGTTTAATATAAGCAAAGCCAAGGAGAATAATAAGGTTCTAAAAGTTGACAAAACAGGGGCCAAAGTTAGCCAGTTAACAATACCTGATGGTTATTACGGGTTTTGCTCACTAAAAGAAGCAATGAGTAACTTCGACATTACTCTCAAACTTAACAATGCAAATCTAAAAACAATGTTAACATTCAAGCCTGAAGAAGAAGGAGGTTACTATTTTGATAAAGAGCTAGCTAAAATGTTAGGCTTTGCAGCTGACAATTATAGATTTAGAGTTACACCAGACAAAACTACTTATGAGGGAGAAAATCCGCTCGATCTTGCATTACATTCATTACTCTATGTTCATTTGGATGAGCTAAGCACTGATGAAAACTTATATGATGGAAGACCCTCAACTGTTTTAAGAGCTCTTCCGTCAGGGAAAGCTGCATATTGCGATTATGAAATTATACAATTCCCTAATTTACAGTTTAAAAGATTAGTTTGTGGAAGGGTCGGATCATTTAATTTAAAAATTGCAGACAAAACAGGAAAGTCGTGAAATGTGATAGCCTGCACATTGTTTTGGAAATAAAATAATTAGTTGTACTAAAACATGTCGCGTGGACCAGAAGAACCGGAGTTACATTAGCGCCTGTAAGGTGTATAACCTTAGAATTAAAAGACCTTGCAGACGTTGCGGACTTTGAACAGAACGGTGAGATAGGCACTTTGTATGGTTTTGAGTACACTAAAGATGGTGATTATAAACGTAAAGAGGTTGCCGACAGCAAAAAGTTTCCTAAACTAGAACAACTGCGCAATCTAGAGGCAAATAATGTTGGCCAGTATGAATATAAAATAGTTCGAAAACCTGACCTCAAATGGCACTAGAACCATATTTAGAATGGGACATAAAATTTGAATTCATAAGCCCATTTACATATTTTAGCCGTCAAAAAAGTTTCAGAAAAGCATTCAACTCTGGCCCTTTACATGTAAGTCTTATGCCAGATGACAATAGTCGAAAAGAAATTGAAATAACGCCATATGGGAAAAAACAGTACATCCTCCACAGAAGAGAAACGGTTTTAAAGAAAGCTTCTACAAAATTACAGTTCTTTCCAACAGAAAATTAGGAGACACGTTCACAATGATATTTGAAATTTCTGTCTTTAAAGATGTGGAGAGGGATGGGGTTGTGGGCGTTAGTGATGACCTTATAAAAGGAATTAATATTAGCTGGCAAAACTTAGACGTTAAACGTCTTAACGTTACCATCGTCGTTCTTCACAATGGCGAGGATATTAAGATCATAACAACAAGCAACAAAATCAATGTTGACTTAAATAGAAACAATCTTACAGAACTGAATTGGATTAATCTTACACATTTAGGCCTCATAGGGTTTTATTATACTGAACAAGTTTTGACGGAGAGTATGATAAAAATAATAACTGGATTAGATTAAATTCTGTTATAAAACTATGGAGCAGTTAAACTTTATGATAAAATCCCCTCATTGTTCAATGATTTGTGGGCAGACTGGTTGTGGAAAAACAATATTTGTCCTAGACTTATTACAAACAGTTTATCGCTATAATTTTGATCATATTGTGATTTTCTGTCCAACACTTAAAAGGAACAAAGCATATCATGATAGAAGGTTTATATGGACAGACAATGACGTATATTTAGTTAATCCTAGCACTAAACTGAGTGAGTGTTTAGAATACTTTTATAAAGTGTTTGAAGGAACGCAGACACTCTTTATTATAGATGACTGTTCGGCAGAAAAAGATATAGTTAAAAAGAGAAACACTTTGTCAAAGCTGGCTTTCAGCGGAAGACATGATGGGATAAGTGTGTGGATTTTATGTCAAAAATATAACTCCGTTTTAAAAGACTTTAGGGAACAGTTAAAGACTGTAGTTCTATTTCACATGAAAGACAGAGACTCATTTGATGAATGTTTGCGCGAAAATGATGTTATTGAAAATGATCAGGAAAAAACACAGGATTAAGCAAAAATTAAAATCTGAAAACTTTAGTAAATTAGTATTGAAAACGGATAACCCTACACAGTATGTTTGTTTGTAGATAATCGTTATTTTTTGGTTATTGAAGTCTTACTTGTCAGAGAACAGGAAAACACCGATTCTAGGTCGCCCTAGCCCGAACCTAGGTGAGGGCTAGGGTGAGTTAGAATCGGTGTTTTCCTGTTCTCTTAGAGAGATGCTGAAGGCACTGTCCTTCTCTTGAGGATTTCTTTGTCTACTCCATTCATGGCGAGAGCGGCCCCAACGGTAAGTCTGCCCTCTATATCAAATGATCTTTTGTCTCTTCTCTTCCAAGCTGTATGGCTTATGCCCATGACATTCTGTTCTATTGCCTCTTTAATCCCTTCTGATGCTGCTTTGGAATTGAATTTTCTGTGGTGAGGCTGTATGTGTTTTGGGGATAGGATCAATGCATGTTAAGAGCGCTGGCCATCAAGCCATTCCATCGCAAATATCTGGACATTTTCCAACATGATGCAGCTGTGGGATGGAATCCACTGTGGTGCAACTGTACAAACTTTAGGGAAGTCAATGCGTCGAGTACTGGCTGTCGAGTCTCTCCATTGCAAACATCTGGACATGCTCCAGCACAGGCTCAGTCTCATAAACTGATGCAACAATATGCACTCCCTGGCTGGTCTAGTTGTTTTCAAAGAATTAACTGCTTCCAGCAGAGCCAGGTTTATTGTTGCTGTTGTTTGTTTGCTTTTTTGTTGTTGTTGTCGTTTTCCCTGGCTAAGTGGTTGACAAGTTGTCAAATGGGAAGGATCGGGATGAACATGTTCCAGTGACAGAAAGTTCGCTCACTAAAATCAATACTTAGAGGACAGTGTTCTAATACCAAGTTACTCTTTAACCCTTTCATATTCACAGTAGACAAACAGTTACTTGCAGTCAGAATGCCGAAGGTGCCACTTGGCACCATGGGCATACTGTGATAGTTCTTGTTTGTGTGTGTGTATTTTTTTTGTAGGATCGCTCTCATTGTTGAATAGTACAAAGAATAAATGTTTATTGTATACCTTTAACATGGTGTACAAAATGATGACAAGTGATTTCATAGTTCTAAAGTTACAGCTTTGTAAATCTAGTACCATACAGTAGTTCTGCTGAGCAACTGGTTTTAAAGCTGCTTGCAGCTTTGGGATTGCTGGCAATTAAACTGTTAATTGTCATTTTCTCTGTATACTCAGATCACAAGCATTTTCTCTGTCCATTCAAGTTCTATGTTCATTAAAAAAAATCTTAAACAAAAAAAGATGTTCAATGACTCTAAGTATATAAACGCACAACTAAATCTATGCTTTGGCTTCAAGCTGCTATAGACCACAAACTGGTACACACTGAAAAACTTGATCTTTGACGCCAAGTTATATTTGGAAAAGAAAATATATATTAACCCTTGACTGACCATAGGTAGAGCAAATGACGACATTGTTACTTTGATTCTATAAACATGGCAAAAAAAAAAACAGCACACAAAATCGAATGCAAAGTAATGCTTATTCAATACACAATAGAAAACAGAGAAGCGAGATCTCGCCAACATGTCACAAAACCCAAATGCGCATGTGCAATTAAATTTATATAAGGAATTAACATACTTTTCCTGCATTTGTTTTCCTCCACCATTCATTTGGTCCAAACAACAATGTACTAGTTTACAATAATATGCAATGTGCTTGGAAATCGTCAACCAGTTTTGCATGCACAAGATGATAATGGTATGTTCCGACAACAACTTTTTGACTTATTGCTACCTAGAGTTCGACCTAGTCTCCCTACAAAAGAAAATGCACTACTCACTCGTAGCTTTCGACAGCCATCTGGCCATCTTCCCCATGCTGTTGCAGACTCAGTAATATAACAAGTGCCTGTATTGACACTCTGAGTGACTGCATGCATTTGGACATGCTTAAGTGCTCACATACACACACGCACGCACAGACACTGCATGCATGCACACGTATATACACACTCGCACACAAACATGTGCGTGCGCACACAAGCACACACACACAAATACATTCTTACATCAACACAGAAAGGAACAGACACACTTACAAGCATGCAAAATGATCATTTTATTAAACATTTTTAATGACCATAGTTATGCATTGTATCACTGGTATTGATAACAAGCACAATGTTCAAATGACCATGAAACAAACCTACCCTTTCATAACATAACATGCACACAAGAAAAACAAAAAATGTAGTAACAGAGGTAAAACAAGTGATGTAAAATAACACAGGCTGGCAGTTCAATCATAATGCAAAGCCTGCTCACACCAGCAGGACACAACAACCTAACTCAGAAACAAATCTACACTTTGTGGTTTTGGCGCTACAAAGTTTGCTTATATGCATATGCCTCCTACGAGCAAACCATTTAACTATCTTTCTACAAAGTTTGCTTACATGCATATGCCTCCTACGAGCAAACCATTTAACTATCTTTCTTTGAAGTCATTTACAGTGCAGCATTGTAAAAACATATGATAAATCATTTTCATGCCATAGGATTGGAAGCAGAACATTATTCATTTGCTCTGGAATTGACTGCTGTTTCAGTTCTCTAGGCTCACAGCCCAGCAGACTGCAAAGAGCCATGTCAGGGCTGTACCCACTGAGAAACATCACAACTACAAAAATGACAAGTATCTATAGACAAAATATGGTAGGCTAGAGAAACTTAACCATTGACATCCTAATCAAAAATAAAGACTAGCCTGCGCTGAATGTGTCAGCTACTCTGCTTGATTTATCACATCCAGTTTGAACATAAACAAAAAAAACCAAAAAAATCAAGAAATATGTTGGTAAAACTGCAGAATGGACAGCTAGGATACTGATTGCAGATCTCAAGCCAGGAATGCATGCTTTTGAGAACTGACAATTCAGACTGCTTATCCACATCTTCGACAAAGAACATGAAATAATGACTGTCAGGCATCAAATCAATATGTATGCTGGATGACCAAAACCTTTCCCTGCAGTCTTCAGACCTTACCAAGGCTTGCCCAGTGTGGCATGCTGGCCACCATGTCCAAAACCATCCTACAAAGTGGCTTGAGCAGCACCCAGACTTCAACAAGAAGGATGCGTACAACATGCTGCCCAGACCAGACCAAGTGAGCAATGTGAGACTGAGGGCACTCCAGACTCAAACATCACATGTTTAAAAAATTCCACATTGGCAAGTCTTCAGGGTGCCCATGCGGTATAGCCCCTATAACTGTGGACTGTCCCATACATTAAAAGCTAAGAGCAGAGACCAGGCCTGCTGACACATCGACGAGGGAAAAGCCCAATGAATCTCTGGAGGGCCTCCACCGTACAGCAGCCTTCGTCAGTGCCTCTGGGGTTCCTGTCCGAGTATATGAAGAAGAAGATGAAAATCCTACAAAATGAGCATGATATGGGTGTGCCAGAGATTGACAGGAAAGCCATGCATGGGCATCAAAGACTGTACAGGCTACATCCCCTCTACCCTGTTGCACATGACTGACATCCAAGGGTGGAGGAGATCCTCTATTGTTGTTGAGGAGTCATCACACCATCTCCATGACCAGAAATCATGACAAAGCGAACACAAACATAAAGAACACATCACACAGTTCGTTATGTTCAGGTGTAACATCAACACCAAGCAGTAATAACAGGACAGACAAGCAAAACCCATCCCAGGAGAGGCTGGGGGGGGGGGGGGGGGGGGGGGGGGGGGGGGGCTAAAGGGGCCTCACTGCACCGCCAGAACAATGTTGTAAAAATGGGCAGCAGGAAATGGTGCTTTTTATGCTGGAAGCCAGTGTCAATCAACTCACATTTGGAGAACGAACTTGGGTTTTCTAACCCGTTGAGCCAACCATATACATCACATTTTGATGACAGCTTGTTTGCATTGTTTTGAAATGAACCTTCATGCTGAGCACACAAAAAAATATCAAATAGACAATAATTTTAGTTTTTTTCTTCTTCCCTCCACCACCTGTGCGGCAATGCTCACGTGCCACTCATTCTGACTTCCCCACTCACATCACACCCAGGCCGGCACACCCCTCACTTCCCCTCTTCTCATTACTTGAACACACCTTTCTTATACAAAGCCACACCAAGGCTGTCCTATTGCAACCAAGCTTCACAGTCCACAGGGAGCAAAAAGTTTTCATAAGGCAACCCACCAGAGGAGATGCTATACTGCTGCCTGGTCACTTCCGCTGTCTTCAATGATAATCTCACAAGGACCCTACCTAATGACAAAATATAATATTGCTAAATGAATGTCCACCTCCTGAAGGCGTCATCAAGCAGTAATGCAGCAAAATGGTCAGGTACAACCCGCTTTGGACAGTGTGTACCCTCTCTCTACCTAGTCACCATTCACAAAAGAAAAGGTGACATATAAATTGTCAAAACAGAGAAAGAATTTTTAGAAAAAAAAGACAGGTAGGAATGAAGAAAACAATGAATATATTCATAAACTAATATGGCACTAATGAGAGCACTGACCTTCGCAAAGATTGAGCAGAACTCTACACCTTGCCACCCTCCCCTTTTCCCGTCTCCCTTCCTTCTTCCCATAAGTATGAATATCATTTTGTTTCCGGTATCCAGGTTGTAGTCTGTGATTTACACCAAAAGTTCTTAGATATCAGTACATCTTACCAGTCTGATCTTCTTTATTATGATCCATGCATTTATTCCTTGATAAATCAAACAACAACAAAAAGAAAAAAGCCCTAAGTTGCAATGTTGAAATGAAAAAAAATAGCATCTCTGGATCTGCATTTGAACTGGACCTGAACCAAAATTTCATGGGTTTGTCTGTGACTGCTCCCAGTGGATTGTCAGTGCCAGGGCTGGGCCAGGCTGTGGTGGTGGACGGGGAGGAGGTGGGGGTGGGGGGTTGGAATGGGTGCAATGTCACTGAGGTGGCAGAGAGGATGGGAGAGTCAAAAAAACAACAAACCAGAAATTTTTCGTTCAAACTGCTTAGGTGATTTTTGCATAACCTTGAGGACAAACAAACCAGCACACGGGTGAAGACAGGACCTCCATGATGGGCGTAATAAAACAGGTGGGGGATGAAAAATACAAATAAATTAATAGGGTGATACTGTGGGAATAAATCAACAGTAGTCCATTATTCTTTCTTCACTGAACTGGATTTTTGCCCAGCTTTGACAAAATTATTCACATTATCAGGATGTGACCATGTAAACCAGAGCACATGTAAAACATCAAGCAGAACAAAACATTAAAGCATGAAGGTGCATATAGACACTCTCCACTACTGTTCCTTTAAAGATTTATATTCCACTCAAATCACATTTTTTCCTCAGCATTTCGTTCAACCAGTTCAAACATACTTCATGCTCTTCCTGAATCTACTCATCTTACTGTACAAGCATTGCACTTCTGCGTCAGTTCTAGTTAACTGGTTACATTGGTCTGTACACACGTTACTAACACAGCTAATCATTGAGCAAAAATTTTCAAATAAACACACAAGCCAAGGTGTAAAGTAATGTTCATTTAATACACAATATTAAACATTCTATTCTGTAGTGCGTATCCAATGGGCATGCTCCATAACTTTTTTTTTTGTCTCATCATCTGTGCCATGTCAGTGTTACTGCACGTAAGCTGCTCACTCCAGCCGCCATCCACAGCCACAGCCTGGCCCACCCCCCACAGCCCCAGCACCAGCAACCCACAGGGAGCAGTCAATGTCAAGACACAAGGCAACCCACCAGAGAAGACACTGCCTGAGTCACTTCAGTGGTTCTCAGCTGCATCGGTTCTGATCCAACATACCAAGGACACCACCTACAACAGCCCCCTACTGACAATAATACTTGCTTAGTTGTTGGGCCAGAGGGTGCCATCGCATCCTTCCAACAACAATCCCCATTAATTTGGCGATACCAGTGACCCCGACGGAACCATGCCAATGAATATGCAACAAACATAGACATGGAAAGGTAATCAAAACTGAGGTCACCTTGAGAGCAGGGTGTGCTGAATGACGAAGTATAGAATGATGAAGACGATGCTACAGATTTTCCCTTCAGGTCTTATACTGCATGACATGGCCGTATCCTATGCTTTCTTTCATCATAAATTTGTATACAGTATCAACCAAGCCGAGAGATAAAACACCTGCAGTGGGTTGGTCAGGAAATCTGAATAACAGTCTTAGAAACCAATCCATTAAGTGGATGAAACTTGACCCTGTGATCCCAGTCATCCCAGCTGAACCCACAGCAAACTCAACTCTGCGTAGGTGCCGGTCGGGGCAGAAAAGTCCTATAAACAAGTGACTCTACACCTTGGTTTGTGAGTTCTTCGCAGAAAGGCAGCAGATCAAACAGGCCCTGGACAGCACTTGTTTTCATAAAGCTCCTATTCAGTGTTCATTCTCTCAATCCTCTTTTCTTTTCCTTTTTCTTCCCCAGTAAGCTCACAATTCACAACACATGCCTCCTCTCCTACCCATCTCCCTCATCCCCTCCTATCCTTCCCCTTCCCTTTCCTCCATCTATCCCCTTCTCTTTCTGCCCTCCTCCCTCCTCCTTTTTTGTACTCCCAGTTCTTATAGAACAGGGAGTACTTTAGAATGGGAATGAAGAAATGCTGTCTGTCTGTGTGTCCCTGGTCAAAATGTGTTCCACTCGCTCCAGACAAAATCTACTGGGCCAATCTTTCTGAAAATTTGTAGGTATGTTCATTATGGGTCACGGATGATGCCCGATGTTTCTGTTTACCGCTATAGCCGTTACTAACGGCTGTAACGGCCTGTAACAGTTTTTCTTCTTTACGGAATATCTCAGAAAGTACTTGTCCGGTCTTTGTAAAAAATGAGCAGGTACTTTCATTATGGGTCACGGATGATGCCCGATGTTTTAGTTTACCTCGTTATAGCTGTTACTAATGGCTGTAACAGTTTTTCTTCTCTATGGAATATCTCAGAAAGTACTTGGCAATCTTTCTGAAAATTGTAGGTATGTTCATTATGGGTCACGAATAATGCCCGTGTTTTAGTTTACCGTTAAACCGTTACTAATGGCTGTAACAGCCTGTAACAGTTTTTCTTCTTTATGGAATATCTCAGAAAGTACTTGGCCGACCTTTATGAAAATTAGCAGGTATGTTCATTATGGGTCATGGATGATGCCTGATGTTTTAGTTTGCCCTGTTATACCCATTACTAACGGTTGTAATGGCCTGGAACAGTTTTTCTTCTTTATGGAATATCTCAGAAAGTACTTGGCCAATTTATAAGCAGTTTGGATGATCTTGTGACAAATCGGAGCCTCTGTCCATATGTAAGTGATGTAATGCTGAAAATAGATTAAACAACCGTTAAAAACTGTTATTCTGCTGTTATTTCTTATATGTTGGTGGATTTTAATGAAATTTGGTATATAGAAAGGTTATCACACACAAATGGCACTTCTATATAGTGTTTCAAAATTTTACCATTAAAAACCGTTATTCTTGACATATTGTCCGATTTGGATGAAATTTGATATGTACACAGGCTTCAGCCCAGTGAGGACTAAAATACCGGTTTCAAAAGTGTATATCGGTTATATAACCGTTAAACCGTTATTTTGCCGTTATTTTAAAAAAAATATATTTGTGGGTTTTAATGAAATTTTGTATATAGAAAGGTTATCACACACAAATGGCACTTCCATGTAGTGTTTCAAAATCTGACCGTTAAAAACCGTTACTCCTGACATGTCCGATTTGGATGAAATTTGGTATGTACACAGGCTTTAGCCCAGTGAGGACTAAAATACCAGTTTCAAAAGTGTACATCAGTTAAATAACCATTTAAAAACCGTTATTTTGCCTTTATTTCTTATCTCACAAAGCACTTGGCCGATTTATAAGCGGTTTGGAAAACTGGGAGTTTGTTTATATGCTTCGTATCTTGTTATCTATTGAGACAATACCATTCTTACATTCCTATATGTTGGTCATATCAAAGCTTTGAGAGAAAAAAAGACTACGTCGACAGACAAACATCAAGCATGACAAACGTCCAGCAAATACACTAAAATGAATGTAAAAATTTCTTCCACATCCCAGAGGACAAAATGGTATCAGGCAGTAGACATTTCATTCATCTGGTCTGGTTACTGATCTGAACAATGGTCACAATTTCAGCTAATGATATTAACATGTCAAATCAGAAGCCTACACATTCAACCCAATGGCAGGCTACAGCATAAGTATGTCATCCACAGTCAATAAGCACACGTTGCGGTTGGAAGTAAATGCCTTTCTCTGTCTATCTCAATTACCATACAGATTTTTTTTCCAGATCTGAAAGACTGATTGATTGCTGCTTCTTAATTTTATCCTGTCAATCTGAGAGGAAGCCAGACGCTCCTATACCAACATGAAAACTGAAAGAAAAGAGGCTTTGGTGTTCACATTTACTTACAAGAACGGCGATGCTTTTAGTAGATTTAGCCTTTGATCATGTATGCTGTCTTTAGTGTATCCTGATCTTTACTCAGTGCATTGTCAGGATCTGAATCATGGCATACAGCCAGCAAGACAAAATGGTTGTAATTTCTTGTAAAATGGTGTTCAAAATCTAGAGCTTCTTTTGCTTACGACAAACCATAGATGATGAATCCTAACGGTTCTGTTTGGCTTGAGTAGCATCCCTTGTGGCTGTTGAGACCCACATGGGAGTGTCGGTCTCTCTCACAAGTTTTACACCTGTATGGAGTGCCTGGTCTGTTGCAGTTGATGCGTTCTTTTCTGTATGAGCACTTCTGCTGCACTCAACAGCATGGTGTACAAACTATATCAAAAGTATATTGGTCCTAAGATCTGTGAAATCTCATGCTTTCATTAGCTTGCACACATGATGTATAAATGGTACACACGATATATAAATGGTACAGAGGAACACATACTAACATTTCGTTTGTCATTTTACTTCCTGCCAGTTGGTGGCACACAAATAATATGGACTGCTGGTGGACTCCATCGTCCTGTCGACCTACTTGAATGAAATGTGTGATAAACCAGTGTAAAGAGGTGCCTTGAAAAACTCAACTGGCTTCACTGAGAACGTTACACTTGTCAGCTCCTGAAATTAATTCTTTCTTCCTTTTTTTTACTCTGACTCCAGTTATCAAAATATAAATTCAGTTGACAGTTAGCATGATTAATACATGCATTAATGTTCAAATCATGGAAAACAAAGTATATACAGAATCAGTGTGACCATTTGCGTGCAATGTCTATTGCTCAAATGTTTTTGAGAGTAATCATTACTATCTATATGCCAAATGTACAACAAGGTCCTTCTTTTAACAACCGTACCAGCTGAATTAACAGCTTTCCCTCATTCTCCTACCCCAATCCAACCTTTGCCCCCAGTGCCATCTCCATTTACCTGCTTCTTACATTGTGTGTTCAATTGAACTCGTACTTTATAGCCAAACTGGCCAAGAAACCATGATTGGACTGTACAATTATGACTAAACCATAACAAAATAGACACAAATGGCACCTTCCACATTCTAAAAGCCATACTGCTTATGTAAGCAAATGAGTAATATTCAAGAAAGCAACTGGATTCAATACCTTAAAGTTCAATTTCGTCAGATTTTTCACTTTGGTTATGAATCATTTCTGCAGTTATTGCCCTTGGTGTGAAAATGTAACCCTGTGTATGGCTTACGGTCCAGCTCAATTTCTTCCAACCCTTATGAAGATCAATTCAAAACCTTCAATCCGTCACCTTAACTCTCACACAACAACTTCAAATACATTTATCTATTGTGAAGCCCTCATCATGTTCATCAACATTCAAAACATATTCCCTCTCTCCACGCAAAATTTTAAAAAACTTAACATATATCTGATTAATTGATGCTGAAGGAGTGGTATTCACAATCAACAAACACAAACAAATCCTCTCTCCCTAATTTCGCTTCCTCCCTAACCTCCACACTCCTTTCATCCTTTTTTTTTTTTCTAATTCCTCTGTATATAATTTTCTTGACAGACTAGTCCTTCCTTTTAATTTCCTATATCATACCTCCCCCCTCCATTCCTCTAGTGTGTTTCTGTATGGACAAATGCACGTGTATTGATATAATGGAGTTCTGCATTAATGTGACATGTGAACATTATTGATATCATGCATATATACTATAGTTTTCAAACATACATGCTTCCGTTATCTATGGGATGCAATCATTTTATATTGCAAACATCATTTATTTTCAGTGCAAAATTATATTGGGAAAAAAAAGTCATTTACTTACCGAATGAAAATAAATTTTGAAAAATCAAAACACCTTGACCGTTCTTCTCATCATATAATGTAAATTGAAGCTGACAATAAAAAAAAAAAAAAAAAAAAAAAAAAATGTTTTCATTGATATGCAGTCATTCAGAAATATCTCCTGACGAATGTAGCACCCCAACAGGAAAGCCAGGAATGTTCAGTATCTTCCAGTGGTATCCTCAGCCTCACTGTCACTGCCATGCCCCATCTCCTTTAGACAGGACTCCACTCATGTTCCTTACAGTCCAGTCCACTAAAGTGGCCACAGCAAGGCTTTGAAGAGGACTCACAACCATATCTAACCCCAAAACATGCTTACATAATCAATCTACAATCAAAAGTTTTCTGTTGCAACTTTTTTTTTCTTCCCGTTTCCTACTTTTTCTGCCAGTTAAATGATTTAATATAGCTGCTCTGTTTTTCCCCCCGACACACTTAAAACTGGCTTCCAACTCGTTCATATGCTCCATTCAACCTTCACAGCACTGTCTTCATGACGTACTCCTTTGTAAGCCTCAGAATTGCTTGTCAAAAATGCTGGCTTTACGTGTCTTAAGCTTTCCACTGTTCAGTAGCATTTGTAACGCTCATAAAAACTATGGACGGTACCAAACCCGTTGATCTGGTATAGTGAAGGATAGCCTAGCTTTTTCCTTCCTGCGGATAGTCCCTAAATGACCTAACTGCATGTCTGTTTCATTTCTGATTGTATCAAAACTGAGCTGTCTGAATTCATTCGTTGACGGCAGTTGGCAAGCCAGAACAATTACTATTTCTGTTTAAGTTTGGCCATGAGAGTAGTGTTTTCCTGTTTCATCTGCTGGTAGTCCTGAGTGATCTTTTCCAGGTTGGCCAGCACTTTCTTGTGGCTCTCTGTCTCAATCTGTTGACAGGCAAAGCAAAGCTTAACCACAAACTCTTTGTCAGACAAAGCATGTTTATGAAAAAAAAATCTATTGAATCAGTTTTTCTCTTAATCTGTTGACTGGGAAAACAAAAAAAAGTTAAATCATCCGATCTGTTGATAGGGAAAATACAAGTTCTTAACAAATCAGTTGACAAGGATGGCACAAGTTCACCATTCGATCTACAGACAGGGAAAGCATGGATCATCTCAAAAAATATATATGCTGACAAGGGAAGCACAGTTTAATCATTCAATCTGTTGACTGGGGCAGGATAGTGGGGTTTTTTTAACTGTTGCATAGACAGCATTGGTTAAGTACAATCTGTTGACAGGCAAAGCATAGATTAACCACAACCTGTTGACTGACAAAACATAATATGCTGACAGGCAAAGTATAGATTAGCCAGTTGACTGACAAAACATAATCTGTTGACAGGCAAATGGGTTAATCACAATATGTTAAGAGCCAAAATGCAAATTAACCATGATCTGTTAATGAGGAAAGCACAGGTCAACTATTCAATCTGTTGACAGAGAAAACATGGGATAAACACTCGATCTGCACTTTCTTGAGGCTGTCTGTCTCAATGTGTTGATAGGTAAATGTATGTTGTCTATTCAATCTATCAACAGGCAAACATTTATCAAATACTTGATAAAGTGACAGGCAAATATATGTTAACTACTAAATCTGTTAATAGGCAAACACAAGTTAACTATTCAAACTACCGACAGGCAAATGCTGAGTTGACCAGTCAAAATGTTGACAGGCACAGCACAAGCTGTTGGCAGGAAATGTACATGTTAATTGATAATCTAATCTGTTGACAGGGTAAACAGAGATTAACCAATCCATCTGCTGACAGGGAAAGCATAAGATAACCACAGTCTGTTAAGAGGAATAAGATAGATTGACTACTCTCTTTGTTGGCAGAAGCAGAAGTTAACCAAGCAATCTGTTGAAAGAGAAAGTTTAGATTGACCATTCAAATTTTTGACAAGGAAAACGCAGATTAACGACTGTAGATCAGAAAAGTGCACATTAACAATCCAAACTGAAGTCCTGTAGTCTGGATACATTTTATGGCTTGCTTTGATCAAGCTGCTTCAGAATGAAGGTTAAATAAAAAAATTGGAGCACTACATTCATGGAAACAAATAACTTAGCTTTTATTATGGTATGAGGCAAATGCTTCAAGTCAGATGTACACATGTGAACGCATGCATGCACACACGTGTGTGTGTGTGTGTGTGTGTGTGTGTGTGTGTGTGTGTGTGTGTGTGTGTGTGTGTGTGTGTGTGTTCATGTGCGTGTGCGTGTGTGTGTGTATCTGCATCTGCGTCTGCGTGTGTGAGTGTGTGTGTGTGTGTGCGTGCATATGCGTGTGTGTGTGTGTGCGCGTGCGCTTGCACAAGCAATTCTCAGACTCAGACTTGGTCACAAGAACTCTTCAAGGGCTACAGGCACAAAATGATAATGTAAAAGCATGATCATTACACATTCAGACCGATGAAATTTTATGATTGAATCATGATTATGTAATGACCAGCTTATGATACCGATTAGTCTGTATTCATATTCATGCAGTCATGTATATACGTTGCAATACATATGAGTAGATCATCATTGCAAAGCATTTCACTTGGACATTGTTTACATCAGTTAGGGTTTGGGGTATGATGAGAGAGCTGCTCTTTCATGAGTTTGTGTGTGCGTGTGTATATGTGTGTGTGTGTGCATGTGTGCGTGTGTGTGTGTGTGTGTGTGTGTGTGTGTGTGTGTGTGTGTGTGTGCATGTGCGTGCGCGCGCATGTGTGTGTGTGCATCTGTCTGTCTGTCTTTCTATGTGCCTCTATGTGTATGTGTTTGTAAGTGTAGGTGCATGTTTCATATAAAATCAGTAAGAAACTAAGTTTGCATACGCAGACAACACATACAAATAAAATGCCTCAGTAAGTCACTGGAGCAAGAGAAAGGCAAAGACAGAAATGCTGACAAATAATGGAGTGGGCTGAGGGTTACCTGATCTTCCAAGTCGCGGATTTCTCTCAGGATGACGCCTGTCTCCTCCACTATCTTGGTCAACTGCTCACAATTCTGCCAACACAACATATACATCCAGATTAGCATCCACAGCAGCAATGTTGTCCCTTTCCCAGCCACATTTTCGTTGCTGTTTCGGTGGGATTTGGTCAGGCTTGGTGGGTTAATGTTGTGATGGAGTTCACAGGTTTTCTGCTTCTTTGTTCTTCAGCCAGAACTCGGAGAGGTTCATCACCGATGTGATTTTCACATGTGTAACCTTTTTAACCCCATCATTCGAAACCACACTCAGTCTTCAAAGGTACTGTCTAAACACAACCGATATGCATGCTTTCTTTTGTGCGTTTTATTTCCTTTCCTTTTCTTTCATTTCTAATTCACTCCTCACTTGTGTAAAGGACTGAATGTGAATTAGCATGCATTCAAATTATTTCTGATTTTTTCTTTTAAATACTTCAGTTCACAAACAGGGCATCAGGTTACAGCCTGATCCAAAATACATGGAGAAGTCAGGAGTCTACAGATCTCCTGACTCCAAGAACATCTGCTCTGAACTGGCTGTCTGATGCTGGATTGAACCCAGGACCCTGAGACCAAAAGAACGGAGCCCTGTGTAGAATGCAGTACAAAGAGGCAGGGATATTCACTCTGACCAAAGTGGGATGAGTGGTTCAACTCTGACCACCACTCCTCTTTGTCTGTCACAGCGCATTTGAACCCTGGAAACAACTGATGACTGTGAGTCAGAAAAAAAAAGGAAACAAAAGTTTAAAAAAAATAGATTTTAGACTTTTTGTTTTGCTGAACACATTAAAATAAGTCTCTCCAAACACAGTCAAAACTGATGAAGTACTTTCTTTGAAAAAAAGTGAAAATAAGCTGCACGAGCTAAAAATTCTTGACACTTGATGGGGTTGTGAAAATCCACTATGGTCCATTTGACTTTATAAAAAATATCTCTTGTGTTTTTGGTTCGTTCTTCATACATTACCTTTAAATACACATTTTGTCACAACAAATAAGGTCAAACCTTACACGTACTCAGATTTCTTTAAGTACAGCATTCTGATGATCCTCTGTACCTGAAATTTTTTCTACTCCGTCAATTTCTGAAAAAGATACACACTTAACACTGCATCAATACATTTCTTGGACTTCAGAGCCCAAGATGTCAATGACTGTAACAAAGAAGCAACATCTGATACTCACCTCATGCAGTGCTGCCAAGAAGCGATAGGCCTTTTTCACACTCTCGTCTTTCTTGGCGTCCTGCACACAATGCATCAACACTCAGTCTTGTATACAATCATAGCAATATGTCTGCTACATCCACATCAATATGTCTGTTTCTGCCAGATCCACATTACTATGTCTCTGACTGAAACATTTCATCAGATACTGAAACATTAACCACAGCATGTCTGCTCTCCAACATATTCATATCAATACATATGTATCCAACACATCCACTCTCTGTTGACTATCACAAACATATACATGGTACACATCTGACTGGAGGACAGAAAGCCTGTATAGAAGAGATCAGACAGAAAGAAAACACCCTGAGCATGAGTGATAAGGATTGGGAGCTCTCCTCTACTGAAGGAGCGTTCTGTTCTTGTAGTGATAGTGTCAGTGTGCTATTCAGGTTCTAACTTCATTCTTGCACTTGTTTTCATTTGAATACACTGGAAGGCAAAAGTCTTCCTGTTCAACTTTACTCTTCTTCAGCCTGGCAAGGTCCAGTCTATTCATCAGGTCACTAACAAGGTATCCGTTACCAGGTATTCAAATAACAAGTAATCACCTTGTGAATTATGCACAGGTAAGGTAATCAGGTAAGCGCATGTGAGGGGTTCATCCTCTGAGATTACGTAAGGTTAGTACAGGCACATCCTTCACTCTTAACACGAGGCCAACTGTGCTATTTGAACCTTTCCCCCACCCCACCCATCATGTATACCTCCTTCCCTCACTCCTTCCTTCCCCATCTCTCCCCGATTCCTACCCCAACTCTCCGAACTAGTTAAAACAAAGACTGATGAACAGTGGTCATGATTTGTATGGTGCTGTCTCTCAAAGCATACAAATCTGCTTGTATGAATTCACTATAATCATTACTACAATGTTAAACTCTGCAATTATAAATGGAAACATACAGAGACACAACACCTGCGGCAAAGGCCTCACCCTGAATATTAGCTCATCTGTCACGGTGAAGGTGCGGTCCAGTTTTCCTGTCAGAGAGTTGATCTCTTTCTGTATGCTTTTTGTGTCTATCAAAATCTGCACAGAAAAAAATATAAAACTGAATAAAGAAAGAACACAACAATGAGAACAACACAGATAAGCGATACATTCTTGTGACATAGATGTAGAGAACTACCTTGTCAGATTGCGGCATGGTGATATGTATTCATCCTATTCAGGAATGCCAGTTGCGTGGGGAAAAAAAGAAGACATAACTGACAACTGAGAATGGTGGAAGGAAAGGAGGGGAAGGGACAGTGGTTGGGAGGGACTGGAAACAAGTGGGTTTATGAAAAAGATATGGATGTACATGTTTTAAATGGTTTTGGCAATACATGGATCACAACAACAAAAAATAACAAGAAAAATATGACGTGGGTTAGATGACAGGTAATTCATTGTCCAGCAATCCCTTGCATTTACATGCACGTCAGTCAGGTTTCTTTTCATCTTCCACGCTTTACGGTTTTCCTTCTTTATATTTTTTTAGTTTGAATTGCCCTGCATTGTATTGTGCTTCACCCTTTTCTTGTCAAGACAGACATCTCTTCTGATGATTTCACAAATGTTTCCCTGAGAGACAATGCACCTTTATAAAACATCTTCTCTTTTTTGTCCATCTTAATGTTTGCAGTTTACTTTGAAGTCTATGCGACTACAGAATTTCTGAAGAGACTACTCTCTTGGTGACTTAGGATCTTTTCTGTGAGCTAACTGCATGCTGAACATAGGCCAGCACTAACATCCAGACTAAGGTTAAAACAAAAAGAGAAAATGAAAAAAAAAAAAAGAAAAACTCCAGTGCGTTTCTCCTGCAGACTGGCAAACACGAGGCTTCCCTTCATGAGTTGAGAACCTCACTGCTGCTACCATGCCTGGAAATGAACCATCCTTAGATGAACGAACTACAACTCAGACTTTGGTTTATGAACAACCACCAGCTACAACCATCTGCCAGCAAACTTCAAAAAGATCACGCACCAACCTTTCTTGACAACAAATCTGTCAGCTTGCCAGAAAAGAGCACATCAGACTTTACAAACTATGACTGGCTACAACTTGTCCTTGAAGGGTCTAAGGTCAAAAGGATATTAATCATCTCCATTCAAGTTCAACTGATCATTGCGTGATTTGGATTACGGACCTCTGTCCTCAAATAGTGATGTAATCACTGGGCCCAAAATACGCAGACTTGTTTAGCCTAAATATCTAACAAGCGCACTTTTACACCAAAAGAGAGTTTGGGTGGGTTTTTTTCGAATGTGTGTACCCTTATGGTATACTGTGTGAATCTCAACTCCACCAGAATGGGTAATATGAAGTTGATCTTTCAGTAGCTGCAATGAGCATGCATTTTCATGACAAACAACTGTTTACGGTCTGGCCCTCTGACATACTGTAGGAGAAATGTCTGCCTTCCAGTCATTATTTTTCAGGTCCCTTTGCCTAAGAGCTGCTTGTATGTTTGTTCAAAGGGCAGACTGATTTCAAAGGGATTCTGAAACAATAGTAGGTGAAAGTAACTGTTAATTGGTCAAGCATTTAAAATCAGCACAATGAAAATACTCTGATGTTTACTCCAAAGATGTGACTACCACCCAAGATTTCTTGTCCAGGCTTCATTTTGCACATTCACCATTTTTATTCATATAATGATATATCTGCAAAACGTTATGCCCATATTGGGCTGGAATTGTATTAGGAAAACAGAACAGTACCTTTTGAAAATACACAAATATTTCTTTCTTTTCTTTCTAGTTATAACAAAAAATAAGAGAGACAAAAAATAGGAAATATGTAAACAATTACGATCAGACTGGGGACCATTTTTCTTTCATTTTCTCCCTTTTTTCAATCATTTAGAGAATAAATACTATACTATACTCATTAAAAACTTACTTGCTTGTCAAACTTTAACACATTTTAGTTTTCAAGGAAAAAAATCAGACACTGTGTGTGAAATTACCTTCTTGTAATACAAAAAAAAAAAGGCAATGTCTCTTTTGTAATCATCACCATTATCATCATCACCTTAGCAAAAAAAATTAAGATTCATCAGCATATTTAGCCCTTTAGATATCACAGTACAAACAGTAAAGAAGAAAACTGCAACGTAACAAAAAGCACTTTACTAGTACAATAGTTCATGATTTTGGAGTTCCATAAATCACAATTGAAAAAGAAAAAAAAAATTATCTGGTCATTTTTCTGTTATTACTTTTGCCGTCGCTTCTTCCAAGCTCCCCACCCCCCACCCCACTATTCTTACCCACCCCCTCCCCTTCATCCCTCCTCCTGCAGCATCATTTCCACAGTGTTCATTCCCAACCACCCCATACATTAACATTCAGGACTGTTCTTTCCCAGCAGTCCACAGAGTACAGTCCACATCAGGTCTTACCCGGTCAATTTTTGCTTTTGTTTCTTGATGTTGGCCACTATCTCCATGATTTTGCGGGTGTATGCTGATCGGTTGACATCCTTCGTTTATCCGCTCAAACTCCATTTGCTGCACACAGCATAATAAGAGTCCACTGACAGCAACAGGTTATCATTGTATATGAATGTGTTATTTCATACCTTAACAATCTTTTGATATGGTATATTTCCTATCAACTGCTAGCAGCATGCTCTTCTGTACCGATTCTTGTACTACCAGTATGATTTCTTTTTAAAGAAAAGACAAGACAATTGTAAAGTTATTTCAATAATTTAAGGAAAAAGATATTTATTAAAGACATTAGATAAAAAAAAAGGTTGGACAGATTCAATATCTCAGAGAGAGAGAGAGAGAGAGAGAGAGAGAGAGAGAGAGAGAGAGAGAGAGAGAGAGAATGTATCTCATGTGTTTGAAAAGTACATTGCATCTCTCATGTACAAAAGCATGATATTATACATAGCTGTGTGTAATGCACAGGTGTACAGAGAGTTCAGGGCAGTGAAGTGTTTAGATGTGTACCAGCTGTTTATGCAGGTCGTCCTTCTGCCTGGCCTCATCGGCCACCTCCTTCATCTTGCTGCGAAACGCCTTCATCTCCTCCAGTTGCTTCTGAGCCTCGACTGCAACAGAATGAATATCATTGCTAATAATGAAGATTTCATGGACGGGGAAACTCCATCAACAACTGTGATGTCATGACTGATGAGGTGAATGACAGGGGAGGAAAGTCCTCAACAGTCTTTAACTGATTCAGCATAATCTGGTCAAATAAAACGTTTTCACTTATGTCCAAGCTGAGATCTTACAAATCAAATAAGCAGTCAACCGTATAAAAAGCTGTGAAACATGGCATTTAAAAGCTGCAAGAGAAAATGCATTTGACTCAAGCTGTCTTGGAAAGATCCTGGGCATAAAGTGGAACGACTTCATCCCCAATGAAGTCTGAAAGTGCTCAAATAAGCTCCAGAATCCTCCAACATTCAAAGGCTCCCGATTGGCTACGTGGGACAACAACTGGTCTTCCTGCTTCACGTCTCACGGCAGTTCTGACTGCTGCATTAAGTCGCTTGAGTCAAAGTCTTCAATAGCGTGAGACGGAAAAAAGAGAAGAAACAAATTGTGCGCTGGGTCTGTTTACTGTTAGCGGTCTTGTGTCCGACCAAAGACTGTACGGCCTATGGAACCGACACCCTGGAGTGTCAGGAGATAAAAGTCTCGCGCTAGGCCTAGTACTGAAAGCATGGAGAATAGCGAACTACACACTGCTTTGGTGTCTGTATCGCGCTGATATGCTGACCAATATTTACACAACAACTGCACACAGCCAAGCCCTGGTACACGGAGAAAAGCGGAATTGTCTTTGTCCACAACACGCTGTGAGCTATTTTCGCGTGCCGGAACGAAGTATCTGTTCCGAAGCGCTTGAATTCTTACACATACACGAACACATAGCGTTGCGCGCGCTGCGCGCGCCACACACACACACACACACACACACACACACACATGCGCACACGCATGCACACATGCGCGCGCACTCACATTATGTACATAAAGCAGAAACTTACCGTCAATACCCTCATTATGATTATTAACATTACAGATGTGGGTTTAGGTATGAACTTTAACAGCCTGACTAATGGAAAAAAAACAAAAACAAAAACAAGACCAGCGCTTGACGAAAAAACTGCTGCAACCCAAAGTCGAGTGTGTGTGTGTGTGTGTATGTGTGTGTGTGTGTGTGTGTGTGTGTGTGTGTGTGTGTGTGTGTGTGTGTGTGTGTGTGTGTGTGTGCGCGCGTGTGTGTCTGTGAGAGAGAGAGAGAGAGAGAGAGAGAGAGTGAGAGAGAAGAGAGAGAAGAGAGAGAACGAGAAAGAGAGTGAGAGAGGAATGGTTTGAGTAAACATGACTACACAAGACACTGCACGCAAATTTACCACTATAAAATCAATAGGGAAGAAAAGAAAAAGCACAGTGAAACCCCGGGCGCGATGCAAAAATGAGAGAGAGAGAGAGAGAGTGGAGGACAGAGATGAGAGAGAGAGAGAGAGTGTGACATGAGAGAGAGGGAGGGGGATTGGGGGTGGGAGGTTGATGTTGAGAATACTAATAAAAAAAACAGACATGCAGGTCCTTTGTACACACAAAATAAATAAAAGCTGCGAGGAGGAGAGAGGGGGGGAGTGGAGGTGGGAGGGAGGACTGAATTAATAATAATATGAAGAACTGACATGCACAATAGTTTGTACATCAAAATCAAAAAAAGCATGTCAGAGGGGAAAAATGTTTACTGCAATGGTTGCATCAAAACTGAAAAATCTTTCTTTTCTCTCTCTCTCTCTTCCTCTCTCTCTCACACACCCCACACACACACATCTTCTCTCTCTCTCTCTCTTCTTCTCTCACACACCACACACACAACACACAACACCACACACACACACTCTCTCTCTCACACACACCACACACACCCCAACACCACAACACACCACCACACACTAAAAAATTAATTACACGGACACGGATCGAGTTGGGGGGAGGGGAGAGAGAGAGGAAAAGAGAAAAGAGAGAGAGAGGGGGAGAGGAGGAGAGGGAGAAGAGAGAGGAGAGAGAGAGAGGAAAACTAAACTGAAACTGAGTGCATGCAGATCACAGAACAAAAAGTATCCAAAACACCACACAAACCAACACCAACACACACACAACACACAAACATATAAGGCACAGGCCGGACTGGGTGGGTCGGGAAGGGAGGGAGGGAGGGGGGCAGAGAGAGGGGGAGGGGGGGGAAAGAGAGAGAGAAGAGAGAGAAAAGACAAGCAAGACAAGACAAATTTTTTATTTACGGGAAAATGAAAAGACTGATGTGTTTTTTACATCCAGAGGAGGAGAAGGGAGAGGAGAGGGAGAAAGCTGAATTGAAATACGTGCATGCATGCTTAAAACGAAAAAACGACACAAAACCCACAAACCCACCCCCACAACCCCAGACTCACACACCCACACAACAACCACACACACACCAACACACACAAAAACCACAACACACAAAAACCACAAACGCACAACACCCCAAACACACGCCCCGCACCACCACGCACGCCGCCACCACACACCAACACCATGTGTCCCAGTTTTTTGGGGTTTAACCCAGGGGTTTGTGTCATACCCTTCTAAAATACTGTTCACTATATTTTAACACAACACAAACTTTTTGGGGCTGCCAGGTTCGGGGGGTGCCCTCACCCAGTCAGGGTTTGTGGTACGAAGGGTGCCCTGGGGCTTTTGCGTTGTCCCCTCTCCTCTTCAAACGCCCCCCCCACCCCTTTTCTCCCCCCCCCAATTTAAATGAAGTACACTTCCCCGTTTGAAAAAAAAACAAAACAAAAACTATAGTTGTGTTCTTTGGTTCCTCACTTCTTGTTTAATTTTAAAAACCTTATTTTTCAATAATGCAAATTTGGAAATAAGGCTTTTATTTTAAACACCCATTTACAAACATGCAATTCAATTGTACATTTCATATGTCAATTGAAAGTAAATTTAATGCCTTACGTTCAAGGTGTTTTGTACAAAATTTTTTTGTGTAAATTTGGGAAGTATTTGTTGCTTTTTCATAATCCTTTCGGCCCCCCCCCCCCCCCCTTCTCTTCTTCTCTCTCTCAACCCCACACCCCCCCGCCGCACGCCCACCCCGCACGCCGAAACCCACACGCCACACCCCGCCCACACCCCCCACACACACCAACTACACACACCAACCACAACACAAAGCCCCCAAATTGGTATTCCCAACAATACACTTTAATTAAATTTTCCCCGATAAAAATTGTAGTAGTGTTTGGGAAAAATTAAAGTTTATTTTATTAAAATAATTATTCACTTTTTTGTTTGCTAACCATTATGCTTCTTTTGTATTATTTTTTCTTGTAGTAAATATTTTTCCCTTGTTTCCCCTTTAATTAGGTAATTGCTTCAGAACCCAATGTAATAAAAAATTTCGCAAAAATGAAAAATATGTATATATACCGGTGGGAAATACGGCCCCTTTACAAATGTAACAAACTTTTCATTCCCCCCCAAGTTTTTTTCCCAACCCCCTGGTGGCCTACTTGGGCCCAAAGATATTTCGGGCCAGTTCGCGCGCCTCACCTCCCCGTTTTTGCTTGGGTTCCCGGCCACGGGCGCGCAGCAAGCGGTCGCAAAGTTCTTCAGAAATTTTTAAAACCCAAAAACAAATTTAGGGTATCACGGGAAAAGACTGAAATCCCAGTTTTGTCACCTTCAAGTATCACGGCCATTGCTTTATACAGAAATTATAGTTAAAAAACCTCTGTACGTAAATTAACTTAAAATTTTGCACCAGTCTCGAAGCGTCCAAACAACACAGCGTCGGGGTTTCGGTGGCTGACTCGCTTCGGCCTCGCCAGAGAAAAAGGGCAAAGCTTTTGAGCGAAATGAATGCAGGGTTAGTGTGGGGGGCGCCCCCGTGGTCGGCAAACAAGTGCTTTGGTGGAACCCCTTGGGGGGCGGCACCCAAAGTGAACGGGAAAACAGACCACCCCCCTAAACCCCCCAAACATGCACAAAGCGCGCCCCCCACAAGTTGTCCGGGCTTGCCCCCACTGGACGTTGCTGCTAATCCAATGGTGAGTTTCTAAGCAAGTAGCGTGTAACGATGACGATAATGATAGGAAAAAAAAAAAAAGTCCAATATAACCTTGAAAGCCCCGTTTTTGAGGATAGTAACCTTTCCCGGTTTGTTATTTAAAAGTCATCCTTTTAAAAAAATTTTCACTTTGTTTTCGAAACAATTTTTCTTAATTTTGCACAACAAAGGAAAATGTATGTCCCAACAAAAAGGTTTTATTTTCGTAACAAAGGGTGAAGTTTAACGGTTGCCCCCCTGGGTTTCCTTCCGCTGTAATGTTAGACTAAAACCCCTCGGGGATATCCTGTTCCCGGGGGAATGCCAAATGCTCCCTTTAGTGTAAGCTGTATCTCATTTGTAAATTTATACCAGAAATTTTTTCTTTTTTTAATTTCCTTGTTTTTTTTTTTTTTTGCTTTCTGAAACCAAAGTCTTTTTGCCTTTGCGACCCTTTGTATTTTTTTATTCAAAAAAATTTTTTCCATTTTTCTCTGTGAATTAATAAATGCCCACTCCCTTTCTGTAAATTGGGAGCTGTTGTGAAACGGCACACACGTCCGAGTAACAAAATGCTGTGTTCTGCGGCTAACGCCCGTCGGGCCTTTTTTTGAATTTTTTGGCACCTTATATTTATCCCCAAATTTTTAACCCTTCTTTTAAATTTGGGGCAATACATTAGGAAAGCATGGGGTCTTCAAAATTTGCCTAGTTTGAGAGTCTTTTGGGATCAATGTTTGGCAAAAAGGCAGCGGTTTTGAAACATGTGGTAGAGCAAAGGGAAAAATTTCCAGTGATGGTGAATGCGACTCACTGAGGTTTCCTCTGTAAAAGGAGGATAGGGGAAAGTCAGTTTATTGGGAATTTTTTTTTCCTTGTTTTCAGTCTTGGCATGTGTTTGTCGATTTTTCAAATTTATTTTTAAATGTTTTAAAAATGTTTGGGTTGTAGTTTACTTTTCTTTCGCCTGGTTTTTTTTCAGGATTATGTGTAGCCATTTATTTTAATTGAAAAATTAATGTGGGAGACAGACGAAAAAATTTTTGTTTGGTTTTTTTTCAGACGATTTTTCTTTTGGCTTGGACCTTTGGGTTTTTTTTTTGGTTGTCATACTGGGTTTTTTATTTAACTCCCAAAGGCTCTTAAGACTCATAAAGATTTTAAAATTCTAAAATCACTTAAATTTTTTTGAAAACTTTTGAAACTTAAATTCTGTAAAATTAAAAAAATTTGATCCTGAGTGTTTTTTATTTTTCCTGTGGTTTTGTATGGATGGTATGCTGGAAATGGAATATTTTTGGGGGATCGGGAAAAAATTTTTTTTTTTTCCTTTATTTTTTGGCTTAGTCGTCCCTATTATTCAAATTTAAAAATTTTGTTTTGTTTTTACTCTATTTGTGGTCCAGTCTGTTTGTTGGAAATTGTGTTTGAGTAGTTAGAAACAAAGTATTAACAAGAAGCCCCCCACCCAAAAATTTTTACCCGAAAGGGAGGGTTATTAAGAGTTCAAGTTCACTGGAACTAAGAAATTTTTAAAACCCCAAAAAGGGCTAGTTCAGTTATTATGTTTAAAAAACTAAAGTATGCAATTCTGTAACCCTGCTTTTGAAGGCTTTATTTGTTTTTTTCTTGACAGAGTTTGCTAACATCCACTATAATCCCAAAGTACTTTCTGCATTTAAAAAGCATTTTTTTTCAAAGAAATATATAGGTTGCGAAAGTCGCTTTCTGCACTTCAAGCGAAGTTACCAAATTTTCACAGGTGGGGCAGTCCCGAAAAAACTCTTTTTGGTCAGCATGGTTTAAATACTAATAGAAAAGATAAAGGGACTTGCTACGAAGATGCTAAAAGGGGTCATAGGCATTTTACTGTCGCGTGACTCAAAGCACTTAAAAATTTCAACAATTGGAAAAGGGATGCGCACACATACCCCCGAACACATCAGGTGGCAGAGCACTGACAGAGAAACAAGACAGAGAAGGCATGGAGAGCAGAGGTGCAAAATATGAGAGGCGACAGAATCATCAAAAACAGATATGAGAAAGCGACAGAATTATAAAAAACAAAGAAAAAGACAACAAGACATTGTCATCAGTCGAACAATGCGTTTCAAGATCATTATTATAATGATGGAAGAATGTTAACTGCACTTGTTTTCCCCCACTACTTAATTGTTCAATATCAGTTTTTATCGTTTGCAACAGAAGAAATGAAAATACTATCTGAATCATTTCACTGTTTAGCGTTATATTAAGAAGACGGGGATCCAGGGGATGGCACAAAGAACATGTCAAACGCATGATGTCACCTCAGCTGTTTCGTCAGCAGCAGCCTGCTGCAGTGATTTAGAAGAACTGACTGACCTCCTCTGTGAGCTCAGTTCCGCAGCCTGCGGAACTGCTCGATGAGTGGAGCGCGGTGTTTCTCCCACTGGGCCGCCAGACTCAGCAGTCTCTGAGCGCTGTTGTCCACACAGCCTGAAAAAAAACACACATGTGTACATGTAGGTATGTAGGTACACAAATTGTTATCCCTGAACACAAGCACGGTGTAAAGAAAATGTTTTAATATTTTTTATAGGTTTTTATTTAATTGTGTTTAGTATAGAAATAGAGGTGCATTTATTTTATTGCAGTGTATAAGTGCACCCAAATGCGTAATAAAAGTTTGATATGCTGATGCAGACATGTGTTTAGCCCGTGCACAGGTTTTAGAGGGGAGATGCATGGTTCTCGTGCAGTTTTTATAACGGGTGAGCTTGAAGTCTGTATGTGGGGCCGGTCGATGTTCAGCTGTCTGCTGTGACAGCCCGAGAGAGAGAGCGTGAGACGCTAGTAAGTCCTGGGAGAGAGAGGCCCGGGTAAGTTGAAGACTTAGTGTTTGTTAAGTTATAATATTTTATTTTCTTTACAGCTTGTTTTTGTTTATGGTTTATGAATAGTATTACGATGAATATGTTGACAAGTATATTAAAATTATTCTTTCCATTGGTATAGATTCGAGATGGTTCGAGGCCGTGTGAGGAGACAAGCTGTTGTTTATATAATTTTAAAAACTGTTGTCTTGTTTGTTGAATGAATTGGAAATAATATTATTTATTTCTATTTATCTCAGGAATTGCCGGGGTGGAGAGAGAGGGGAATGGTGGTTAGTTTTTCAGGTGGAGACGAAGCTGATAGTTAAATTATTATTGAAGTGTTAGGAACTGGGATGGTAATGGTGGTGTTCCTAGACTTTGTTTGTAGAGGTGGCATGCTCCGCTACGGGAGTGAAGAAGCTGGAGGAGCTCCCTGCCGTAGGCGTTTGAGGCTGCACCGGTTGTGAAGACTTTACAGATGGCATGCTCCGCTACGGGAGTGAAGAAGCTGGAGGAGCTCCCTGCCGTAGGCGTTTGAGGCTGCACCGGTTGTGAAGACATACAGAGGGAAGGTCCCGGGCTACGTTTGTCTAGTCGTGGAGCCAGACCCAGGTTGGGGTCGTTGACGTCGTCCCTGGTGAACTACAGGGGAGAGAGGCGACGAGGAAAGACTTGGGAGAATCTTTCGGTGGATTTGAAGCTGAGTGAAAAACCTTTTAAGACTATCCCCATTCTTTTCTGTTCTACACTCGGAATTCTGAGTGTAGAAATTTCTTAGTAATTCAATAAAGAAGGGGTGGTATTTTTTTCAAAAGTCTAGGTGTTATATCCCTGGGTAAGAACGCGTATGGAGTAAGATTGTGTGTGATGTGAGATATTTATTTCTGTCTCGTCTGTGCTTTACAGTGGTGCCCCCGAATCCCCAGGGTTAGGCTTTGTTTTAGTAGCATAATATATAAAATTTTGCACACCTGATTTCATTTAAAAAGTCCATATATATTTTTATGTTGTAATTTACTCCCGTCTCAGTTTTACGGGGACACTACTGTGTAAATAGATGTTTTCTGTAGTGTCGAGGGTTGTAGTTCATTTTCCTTCCTTTGTTACTGTTATCTCTCTTGGCTCCCTGTTTGATTGTGTCTTTCTTCTTTAATACTTTTATATGTTTAAGTTTATGTGTGAATACCACCCCTTTGTAGTGTAGGGTATTTTGAAACATTTGATAGTGTAGTTTGTTTTGTATAGTTTGTGGTGTAAATTGTTTTGTGTGTTTTGTAAGTGATACAGAGTAATACTTGCATTCTGTAGGTTTCTTTTTCTCTTCCATTGTATTGTCTTATATAATTTTTTGTGTGTGTGTGTGTGGACTTGTGATTTAAACATTTGTGTGTGCTTAAAAAAATTTGATACTAAAAGTAAATTTTGATTCAACATTGTGTTTTTGGTGACAAAAATTTTTATTAATTTTGATTAAGAATTGTTGTATAGTATTTTCAAACATGGACCCGGATAAATTTGCGTTTTTAAACCCTCACAGGCAAAAGAGTTAGGGTTGGCTGGTCCAGAACTTAAAGATTTTGTGGATAAATACTTGGAAAGAGAAGAGAAAATCACACTCAAACGACTTGACTTAGCCGCTAAAAAAGAAAAAGAACAAAGAGACTTGGCAGCTAAACTGGATAGGGAAGAAAAGGATAGAGCAGCTAAATGGATAGAGAGGAGAAAGAAAGACTGGCTCAGGTGGATAGAGAGGAGAAAGAAGATGGCTCAGGTGGATAGAGAGGAGAAAGAAAGACTGGCTAGGTGGATAGAGAGGAGAAAGAAAGACTGGCTCAGGTGGTGATAGAGAGGAGAAAGACAGGTTGGCTCAGATAGCTAAAGAAGAGAGAGATGCAGCTAAAAGAGAAAACGAAAGACAGGCTCAGATAGCTAAAGAAGAGAGAGATGCAGCTGAAAGAGAAAACGAAAGACAGGCTCAGATAGCTAAAGAAGAGAGAGATGTAGCTGAAAGAATAGCTAAAGAAGAGAGAGATGCAGCTGAAAGAGAAAAGGAAAGACTTGCTCAATTAGCTAAAGAGGAAAGAGAAATAGCTCAGAGAAAGAAAGAAAGATTGGCTCAGTTTCAGGCTGATAAAGAACAAGGTGAAAGAGAGTTGATGCGTTTGAAATTTGAAAGAGAATCTCAAAGACAACAGGAAAGTGAGAGAGAGGATCGGCTGTTACAGAAAGAACTAGCTGAACTTGAATTAGAGAGAGAGAGGATTTAAGTTTTCTGCGAAAGTAAAACATGAGCAGGGTGATCAGAACAATGGTTCTCAGTCTGGTACTAAAGCAGTACGTTATCCTAAGATGCCTTATTTAATGAATTTTAAGGATGATATGGACTCATACCTATTTCGTTTTGAAACATTTGCTGAGAATTTTGAAATGGGATGAAAAGGAGTGGGGTATGTTCTTGGGTGTACATTTACAAGGCAGTGCGTTGTCTTTGTATCATACTCTGTGTGCAAGTGGTCCTGTAGAATATAAAGAACTCAAGAAAGCTTTGCTTGCAAAGTTTCAGTGTACAAAAGATGGGTACAGAGATAAGTTTAGAAATTCTAAACCAGAGAAAGATGAATCTTTTGTGTCATACGCCACTCGTTTCACACATTTGTTTGATCGTTGGGTGGAACTTTCAGATATAAATTTGTCATATGAATGTCTTCGTGATTTGCTATTATGTGAACAAATTTTGTCTTCTGTGAGCAAGAATTGGAAGTTTTTCTACGTGAACGTAGTTTGAAAACATGTGCTGAACTCTTAGAAGCGGCAGAAAGCTACCGTTTGGCTCATCCAAATAAGTGTATGTCACGTGGGAACAAGTTTGAGATTAGGCATGTCTACTTCAAATGGACAAAATGGGAAAACACAGCAGGGTTACCAGACAGGTTTTCCCCGTTCCCAAACTTCCCATTCCCAAAACCCACAGTCCCAGTACCCTCGTGCTCAAAACCAGCAGTTTTCTGATCGTGGTGGAAAATATTTCAGGTTCAGAGGGTCGTGGTGGTCGCAGAGGAAATGGTCGGAGTTTGTACTCGCAAGGATTTGTGAGATGTTTTGAATGTGGTGGTAGAGGTCATTACAGAGAGGAATGTGCAACATTTCAGAGAAGGTCACGTTCACAATCTCCAAAACAGCACAAAGAAGTTGGCGTTGTTTCTTTTGCGTTGCAGGATTCTGTGGATGCAGAGGTGCTGTGTTCTTCGTTGACTTCAGAGTCTGGTTCCTTACCCATTTGTGATGGAACAGTGAATGGCTTTCAGGTGTCAGTTCTACGTGATTCAGGTGCAACAACTGCAGGAGTTAGGAGGTCACTTGTTCGTCCAGATCAGTATGTGGGAAAGACGCAGAAAGTGGTTACTTTTGGTGGAAATACTGAGGAGTTTCCTGTCGCATCTGTGGAGGTGGATACAGTGTTTTTTTCAGGTTCTCTGTTATGCTGTGTCATAGATGAGCCCATCGCAGATCTCATTTTGGGGAAATGTTTCAGGTGTTACTCCCATTACAGGTCTCATCATGAATGATAGTCCTCGATTGCAGTGCTGTGGGAACAAAGGGCACAAAAGAGGCAGGAACAGAAGGGAAAGGCCTGAGTTAGACATTCCAGTGTCGGATTGTCTTTGTCAACAGAGGAATTGATCAGTTTGCAGGAAAAAATGTTTCATTGGCTAAGTTCCAAAACATGGTTCAGTCTGGAGAGTGTATTCAAACAAACAGAGTTCATGTTCGTTTGTGAAGGAAAAGGTGTTTTGTTTCGTTCATTTTCCAAAGGGGATACCTCTTGTCACAGATTGTGGTTCCAGAGAAGGTTCGACAGAAGGTGCTGTTTACAGCTCATGATGCTTTACTTGCAGGTCATTGTGGTGTGAGGAAAACATTGGCTAGAGTTCGGAATCGTTTCTGGTGGCCAGGAGTAGTGAGAGATGTCAAGACTTATTGCAGGACATGTGAATTTGTCAAAAGTGTTCTCAAAAGGGTCGTACTCCTGATGTTCCGTTGTCTCAGATGCCAAGGATCGAAGAGCCCTTCTACAGAGTAGCAGTAGACATTGTGGGTCCCTTTCTCCACCTTCAGAGGACATTCACAGGTATTTGTTGACAGTTGTTGATGTGGCTACGTTTTCCTGAGGCTATTCCGCTCAAGACGATTGATTCCATTACTGTAGCAGAGGCATTGTTCACAGTATTTTGTCGTCTGGGTTTTCCAGTTGAACTGTCAATAATGGTTCGCAGTTCACTTCAGGAATGTTCAAAGAGTTTTGAGATTACTTTCCATCAAAGGTGTACATTCTTCTCCTTATCATGCTCAGTCAAATGGTGTGGTAGAAAGATTCCATGGCACTTTGAAGCCAATGATAAAGAAGATGGTTAAAGGTAATGTCAGACAGTGGCACAGGCAGGTTGCTCCACTCTTGTTTGCTTGTCGTGAACTTCCAAATGATTCTACAGGTTATTCACCTTTTGAGTTATTGTTTGGTCGCAGGGCTAGAGGTCCATAGATTTTCTAGCTGATGCATGGCTGGAAAGCGAAAATGTGGCGGAAGCAAAGACTGTGTGCGAGTATGTGTGTGATTTGAGAAACAACATAGCTGATATGTGCCAAATTGCTCATGACTCTGTTGACAAGACTGCAAAAGTACAGAAGAAGTACCATGACAAACGTTCTCGTGTTCGTTTGTTTCAAGTGTCTGACGAAGTACTTGTATTTCTTCCTACAACTACGAACAAACTGTTGATGACATGGAAAGGTCCCTACAAGATTGTAGAAGTACTTGACTTTGGGCTATGTCGTTGACATGGGTGGAAAAAAAGGAAAATTTTGCATCCAAACATTTCTGAAACACTTTCACAGGCGAGAAGGTTTGACTGCTGTTGTGAGTGTGAATGGTTTGACACAACCATTTCAGGACATTCTACCTCATTTCGTTTGTTCCTCAAAGATTGAATGTTGAAACTGACAATTTGACATGTGTGTGACGGTCACTGAGTAAATGTTCCAGTGAGAGGTTTAGTAGCTGTTTTGCCTTCAGTTGACATGATGATGAACATTTAGCGAAGATACCTACTTTAGACACTTCTACTAGTGAGACGTGCTCTGAAGTTCATTACTCTGACAAGTTGTCTGTGACAGAACAGAGAGAAATTTTTGACGTATTTAGCAAGTACGAGTCAATTTTGACAAGTAATCCTGGTTGTTGTTCTCTGAATATTGCGCACGACATTAATCTTGTGACGGATAAACCAGTTTTCAGGAAACAGTACCCTCTTCCTTTTTCTTCTCAGGAAACGATTAAGGAAGAAGTACAGAAGATGTTGAATTTAGGAGTCATTGAACCGTCCCAGTCTCCTTATTCCCCTCCTGTTGTGTTGGTTAAAAAAAACAGATGGTTCCACTAGATTCTGTTGTGATTACAGAGAACTTAACAAAGTTACTCGTACGGATGCTGAACCGATTCCTGATCCAGAGGAATTGTTTTCAAGGTTGTCTCATGCTCGTTACTTCACCAAGATTGATTTAGCGAAAGGTTACTGGCAGATTCCAGTAAAGGAAGATGATAGAGATAAGACGGCTTTTCAAACACCCCTAGGGTTGTTTCAATGGGTGAGAATGCCATTTGGCTTGGTGACAGCTCCCGCGACGTTTGCTAGGGTTATGCGTGCTTTAAAGTTTTGGCGAGTCAGCATTGAATTTCTTCGACGACATTCTCATCTTCAGTAAGATGTGGTGTGGTCATTTGAAGGATGTTAAGGAAGTGCTAGAAAAGCTAAAGCAGGCAGGTTTGACAGCTCGTCCTTCGAAGCTCTATGCTGGATTTCAAGAATTGAATTTCTTGGGACATACAGTTGGTCATGGTTCCTTGCAGCCAGACAAGGAAAAGGTCGAGAAGATTCTTCATGTTACTCCTCCCTCTACAAAGAGGCAAGTGCGTGCGTTATGGGGTTGGTTGGATACTACAGACGTTTTATCCACAACTTTGCGTCGCTTACTGCTCCTATCAGCGATTTGTTGTCAGGAAAGGCTACAAATAAGTTGGAGTGGTCGTCTGCTTGTCAGTCTGCTTTGGAGAAGTTGAAGAAGAGGTTATCTTCAAGTCCGATTTTGCTGTTGCCGGATTTGCGGAAGCCATTTGTGGTTCGGTCGGATGCCAGCTCCATCGGAATCGGTGGTGCTTTGTTTCAAGAGCATGATGATGTTCTTCATCCAGTCGCTTTCGTGAGTCGAAAACTTCTGCCCAGAGAAACTCGATACAGTACTATCGAGAGAGAGTGCCTGGCTATTGTATGGGTGATTACGAAGCTAGGTAGATATCTCTGGGGAAGGACATTTGTTCTCCAGACAGATCATCGCCCTTTGACTTACCTCCAGTCTTGTGTTTTCAAAATGCAAGGTTTATGAGGTGGTCCCTGTCATTGCAGGAGTACAAGTTCACTGTTACTCCCATCTCTGGTACTGCAAATCTGTTTGCAGATTTTCTCAGCCGTTGAGAAAAATGAAATGCTGATGTTTTTGGGTTTTTTTTTGTGTGATCATGTTTGCAATATGACTGATGGTATGCTATTAGTATACTGTTTTACATGATGATTACTGTTGCGTGTTCGGATCACGTCAAAGTTTTTTTGGATACTCTCAAATGTCAATTTCTGCTATTTTGTTTGTTGATCCATGGATGAGAATTTGAAGGTGATTTTTTGAATAATCATGTTTCTATGATAAATTTTGAGGTAGTGAATTAAAAATAGAATTTGTCTTGGAGATATTGTCAGTTTTGAGATGTGTACCTCTGGTTATCCTTATGGTTAAAGATCGCTGTGCGCTCTTTTTTGTAAGGGGGGGGGGGGGGGGGGGGGGGGGTACTGTAAAGAAATGTTTTAATATTTTTTATAGGTTTTATTTATTGTGTTTAGTATAGAATAGAGGTGCATTTATTTTTTGCAGTGTATAAGTGCACCAAACTGGTATAAAAGTTTGATATGCTGATGCAGACATGGGTTTAGCCCGTGCACAGGTTTTAGGGGGAGATGCATGGTTCTCGTGCAGTTTTTATAACGGGTGAGCTTGAAGTCTGTATGTGGGGCGGTCGATGTTCAGCTGTCTGCTGTGACAGACGAGAGAGAGAGCGTGAGACGCTAGTAAGTCCTGGGAGAGAGAGGCCGGGTAAGTGAAGACTTAGTGTTTGTTATGTTATAATATTTTATTTTCTTTACAGCTTGTTTTTGTTTATGGTTTATGATTTGTATTACGATGAATGTTTGACAAGTATATTAAAATTTTCTTTCCATTGGTATAGATTCGAGATGGTTCGAGGCCCGCGTGAGGGAGACAAGCTGTTGTTTATATAATATAAAAACTGTTGTCTTGTTTGTTGAAGAATTGGAAATAATATTATTTATTTCTATTTATCTCAGGAATTGCCGGGGTGGAGAGAGAGGGGAATGGTGGTTAGTTTTTCAGGTGGAGACGAAGCTGATAGTTAAATTATTATTGAAGTGTTAGGAACTGGGATGGTAATGGTGGTGTTCCCAGACTTTGTTTGTAGAGGTGGCATGCTCCGCTACGGGAGTGAAAAAGCTGGAGGAGCTCCCTGCCGTAGGCGTTGAGGCTGCACCGGTTGTGAAGACGTTTCAGATGGCATGCTCGCTACGGGAAGTGAAGAAGCTGGAGAGCTCCCTGCCGTAGGCGTTTGAGGCTGCACCGGTTGTGAAGACATAGAGGGAGGTCCGGGCTACGTTTGTCTAGTCGTGGAGCCAGACCAGGTTGGGGTCGTTGACGTCGTCCCTGGTGAACTACAGGGGAGAGAGGCGACGAGGAAAGACTTGGGAGAATCTTTCGGTGGATTTGAAGCTGAGTGAAAAAACCCTTTTAAGACTATCCCCATTCTTTTCTGTTCTACACCTCGGAATTCTGAGTGTAGAAATTTCTTAGTAATTCAATAAAGAAGGGGTGGTATTTTTTTCAAAAGTCTAGGTGTTATTATCCCTGGGTAAGAACGCGTATGGAGTAAGATTGTGTGTGATGTGAGATATTTATTTCTGTCTCGTCTGTGCTTTACACAGGATGCATGTGCACAGGCACAATACCCCCACCATGCACTCACACACCCA
>CM031602.1:40672464-40684964 GCA_018398815.1 Conus ventricosus | reverse complement strand
CATTTTCCCACTCTATCTGTTGGGCCATCTCCAGTGAGGAGGCTTCCAGCACAGATGGGGCGGTGTCCATGTGGCACTGGGTCTGGCTCGTCACGTATGGCAACATGCTTGCTGTAGTACTGCCGCTGCTCTGAAAAACATATTTCTTTTGCCACTCAATCACATCAGCTGATACAGTGTTCAAGCTTTGTGTGTGTGTGTGTGTGTGTGTGTGTGTGTGTGTGTGTGTGTGTGTGTGTGTGTGTCTGTCTGTCTGTCTCTGTCTGTGTGCATATGTGTGTGCGTGTGCATGTGTGTGCCTGAATGCATGCATGGGGTGTGTGTATGCATCTATAAAGGAGAGAGAAAAGGAGTATTCGAGCGTGCAGGGTATGTTAGCGTGGGTGTGTGAATGTTGTTTTTTTGGGGGGGGGGGGGGGTGCGAGAATAATTAATGAAGTTAATGAGAGGAGTAGAGTAGCAGGATACAATTTTTTACTCACATGTAAATGTTAATTCACTAAAGTTGTTTTTCTCTAGTTAATTATTATTCTATTAACTTTGTACAGTGCATTTTCTAACATTTAACTGTAAAGGCAGGTACCCTAAAACACTATTATCATTACCACGGCCTTCTTTCAAATGCTCATTCACATGTCTGAAACACACACATGCACTAACCTTTGGGCAGTTTGACAGTGAGGCTGGCTACGTCTCTAGGTTATGGACAGCTGGCAAGCATGGAATCTCCTCATGGAATTTACACCCTGTGCAACACACACACACACACACACACACACACACACACACACACACACACACACACACACACACACACACACATTTTCTTTCATCAAACAGCTCATGATTTCATTAAGAAGATGAGAATAATAAAACATTCTTCTGTAGAGATTTCTTGAATTTCTCACTAGCCATCATCTCAACCACTTAATTCTCCAACCACCTCAAATGAAGCAGCAACAGGCAAAAGGCAATCAACTGATGTATCTGTGTAAATGTGTATATGCGAGTGCATGCATGCATACATGTGCATGTGTGTGCATGTATGCATGCATGCACTAGGTCTGAATGCCCACACATGTATGTGCATGTATGATTAAGAGAACTTACATAGCGCCTATCTATGGTTACAGATCAAGCTTTAAGTGATTTACAATCCATGCTCTTGTTTACACAACGGGCTGCCTACTTGAAGTAGAGTCAACTGAAGAGCTGCCTGTCAGCACTTCACCAGTCGTTTCCTGTGTCATTCAGTCATTATCAGCATACTATTTTCTTTCTTCATTCTCTCAATTTTTTTTTTTACACAGGGTGCCTGCTATGGGTCACATGTCATCCATACCAATGGCCAAACAGGCCTTTATTCCAAACATTGGTGATGGGATTCTACAGTGTCCAAGATGTATGTGTGTCCACACACGTGTTCATGCACTCCAGGTGAAGGTGGACTTCCCAGAAATAAAATGCTGTACACACCCCCCACACAGACACACAGACAACACAACACACACACCACATTCTATTTCCCCGGGGACCCAAACACCATTTTAGAGAATAAATGTACTCCAGTTTGCAGGGCCCAAGTCAGTGCCCACGAACACCCCAATGCATGTGAGTTGAAAAGTGAGGCGATGCAGGGCAGACTAAACAAATCTTCAAAGAAATTATAGACTTACCGAAAAACGGGACAAACGAAACAACAAAACTGAACTTTCCCTCTTGGTCTTTTTTCAGCAAGATAAACACTTTCGAAAAACAAAAATGAAGAAAAGCAAATTTTTTCTTTCCCCAAATCCCCGCGCAAGCGGGCTTTGATTCATTTTCTTGTTGGACGTTTTTTTCTTGCCTGAAAAAGACCAAAGAGGTCGAAACATTTTCTGTTTTACTTGTGATTTGTTTCCCCCTCTTCTTCGGTGGATCATAAAAACTTACATTACACCTTTAACAGCCTCGTTTTAAATCAATCCTCCCTATTTTGTGCTGAAGGATCAAAGCAAAATAAAAAATTTGTTTTTTTTCATTGTCCTATTTGTTGTGTTTGCTTGAGAAGACCAGAGCGGCTTAATTAGAATTGGGGGTGGGAATGGTAACAGACAAAAAAAGGGGAAATTAGGGGGCCGGGGGCATCCCCCCCGTAAAAAATTTTTCTAAGGATGCAATTGTGCAATTGGTGTATTTGGGGAAAAAAATGAAACTTTCAGAGAGCATTTTGGGTTTTTTTTTGGGGGCAGGGTTTCTCTAAGTCACATGCAAAACTTAAAAAAATACTCCCCCCTTTTTTGAAAAAAAACATTGAAATGGGGGCTGCTTTCTTTTTTGGGTGAGCCCTTTTCCCCTAGCTGGACTGTGGTGCTGCCCTTTGTGTTCACTCCGGATGGTCATTCCTGAGGGCTGGGTGCTCCCCTCGTGTTCACACCCGGATGGCCCCTTTCCTGGGGGGCGGACTGTGGTGCTGCCTCTGGGGGATTCAACGGGTGGCCTTTTCGGGCTGGACTGTGGTTCTGTTTTTGTGGGGTTTTAAATTTTGTGCCTTCTGGTGCTTGGGAATTCCCAGGTTCTTATTTGTTTCTTTGGGGGCCCCAAATCTTTTGGGCCTGTTGAACGTTTTTCTTGTAGCTCTTCTTTTTTGCTTCTAAAAAGGACTTTCAGTCCTTTCTTTTTAACCTGATTTTTTACCCCAAACGGATACCTCCTTTTTTTTTTGTTAGTTTTTTTTTTTGTTCTTTTCCCCAAGCACTGGTGTTGGCAGTCAGTTTCAAAAACAGACTCTTTTAGAGGTTTTTTTTTTCCCCAAAAAACACTAACACGTAATTTCCCAGTAAAAGAATATTTACTTGGGAAAATGCAGAAAAATGTTTAAATGTCAATACCTGGTTTTTTTTGTCTATTTCGGGCTCAGACTGGGACACTAACCAAATCCCGAAACAGTAAAAATTTTCCTCCCTATAAAAAAGGATCCCCATTTTAACAAAGCCCCATGGTACCGGGGCAATTTTTTGGAAGTTTTCACAAAAAAATTTTCCTTCCCCTTTCAAACGCTCATTCTTTTACACCCCGGTTTTCCAACAACAACACTAAAATTTTACCGAGACCCGCCCCCCCCCAACCCCCAAACGAAAAAAAACACATCACATTTTTCCAACTTTTTAAAATACCCCCCGAAATAAGCCCCCCAACCTTTTACAAATTTTAAACTGTTTCTTTTTTCTTCGTGCAGTGATGTCTTCCATCTGGACCCGACAAAGAGTTCTTTGGGGAAGGGTTGTTTTGCTTTTCACTAAAGTTCTTTCATTTCCCTTGGCCCCCCTTCCCCGACACCCCGGTTTCATAAAAACCCCCAAAATTTCTTTGATCATTCTTCTTGTTTGGGATGTATTTCATGCATGACGGGATTTAGTCGGAAAACAGCACGTAGGGTGGGTAGCAACACTGACAGTAGAGGTTTAAAATCATCCAGTCTCGTCTCTCGGGAAAATGAAAATTTATAAACCCATTATATTTCTTATTTTTCCCTTTTTTGTCATGTAAAAAAGTTTTTCCCCCTTTTTCTGGTTTTTTAAAAAGGCGGTTCTTGCGTTTTTCAACATTTCTTTTCTTCAAGGTTGTCACAATATCCTGTACAGATCTCGCTGACCCCTTAAAAAAAGAGGTAATACAATGTGAGCCCATCAAAAGACAAGAGTTCCTGCCTACCAAAAGAACTGACAGCCCCCGATTTTGAAAAAAAGTCGGGTTTTGTGGGCTTGCTCCCTAAAGGGGAGTACAGTCTTGGCAAAAATCTCTCTGGTAAGGACCACTAAAATCGTTTGCAGACATTCATCAGCGTTAAACGCCTTTAAAATGCGGCCGAATTTTTTGGGCAGCATTATGGCATGATGGCATGTGTCCCACCCACATCAAGGAGATGGGGCGTTTCCTTTCCCTTATTAACTTTTCAAGGCCACTTTTTGATCCTCTCATTACTCTGAAAGAGCCTCAACAAACCCAGGGGTTTTTCCCAAGGAAGTCAAAATGCTCAAAACTCTTCAATCTTCAGGAACAATGTTCATTTGTAATCTTTTAACAACAAATGAGGTGAATGATTGACCCAAAATTCTTTGCGGGGGTTTTTAAAAAATGACTGACCTAGAATGTTACCACTTTTGCTTGTTTGGTTCTTGCCTATCAATTCAATGCAAATGGGTGCACCTTAACTGTCAATAAAGTTTTCAAACTTTGAGCTAATCCGTATTTTAATTTGTGGGAAGTGCACCCGACCCAGGACTTTTCTCTTAAGACTTTGTGATTGTTGCCAAACCCCTGTGCAAATCAATCATTTTGGGGCCTAGAGAAAGGGGGATGTTCTCTGCAGAAATAAACAGCATGGCCCCACTGTTCCAGCCGATCATTCAAAGAAGTGGGTTATGTCTTTATTCCCTTTTAGTGGGGGGCTGATTTTTGGACAAACTGGATTTTCCCCCCTAGATTCTTGGCCACCAAAAGGGTTACCCGATGCATTAAAATAAATTCTTTTAAAAAAAAAGATGTGGCACAAATTTTTTTTTGTAATTCTTGGGTTGTGTGTGTGTGGTGTGGGTTTTTGTGGTGTTTGGGTGGTGTGTGTGTGTGTAGTGTGTGTGTGTGGTGTGGTGTGTTGTAGTGTATGTGTGTGTGGTGTATGGTGTGTGTGTGTGTGTGGTGGTGTAATGTGGTGTGGTTGTGTGTGAAGCGTTGTGCATTATACAATTTTTTGCGAATTTTTGTGTGAGTGGTGTGTGTGTGTGTGTGTGTGGTGGTGTGTGTTGGTGTATGACGTGTGTGAAGGTGTGTGTGGGTGGGGTGGTGTGTGTAGATGTGTGTTGTGGTTTGTATGTGTGGGTGTGTGTGTGGTGTGGTGTGTGGGGGTGTGTGTGATGTTTAATGCGTGTGTGATTATCAATTTTGTGTTTGATTTTGTGTGTTGTGGGTGTGTGTGGGTGTGGTTGTGTGGTGTTGTGGGGCTGTGGAAGGGGGCTATACATTTTTGTGTATGATATTCTGTGTGGTGTGGTGTGTGTGGGGGGTGTGGGGGTGGTGGGTGGGGTGGTGTGTTGTAGGGGTGGGTTTGAAAGGGGTGGTGGGTGCGTGGTCGGTGGATTTTTAATTAATAAATAAAATAATAAAAAAATATATAATAAATTATAAAATAAGACCCACACCTTAAAATTTTTTTTTGAAAAAAAGGTGTGTGGTGGTGTGAATGGGTTTGTGGGTGTGGGGTGGTGGGTGGGGGGGGGTGTGGGGGGGGGGAGTGGGGGTGAAGGAAAAGGAGAGAGAGGAGGAGGAAGGGGAGAGGAGAGGGGGGGGTGTTGGGGGGGGGGTGTTGGGTTGTGTGTGGGGGGGGGGAGAGGGGGGGGGGGGGGGGGGGGGGGGGGGGGGGGGGGGGGGGGGAGGAGAACAACAGAGAGGAGAAAACCCGGGGGAAAGGGGGAAGGGGAAAGGCACCTTTAAGTGGGGTTTTTCCCCCCGCCTTTTTTTCGAAAGCCTTTTAAAAAAACCCGGGCAAGGACCTTTTTTCCCCGAAAAAAAAAAGCGAGTCCAGAGAGAATTTTTTCAATTCCGCCTTTCGGGTTTTCTTTTATCCACCCCCATTTTTATTTGTTCTTGCAAAATTTTGACCCCCGTTTTCAAGCGCGGAGCCATTTTTGAAGACCCAAAGGGGAAAACATGACCGTAACGGCCCCGATACCCCAAAAAAAGCGAACCAACGAGGAATTCCCATTTATTTTTGAGGAAAAAAAATTTCAACGGGAAATCCCCCGCGGTTTCCCCGAGGAGAATTCCCCCCCCGAGAATTTTAAAAAGGGGGGGAGCCCCCCCATACAAAAAAAGGGGGGGCCCCCCCCCCCCCTCAAACCCCCCGTTACAAACCCCTCCCCCTTTTTACCAGACTTCAACACCCCTTTATTAAAACATCTAGATTAAAAAAATCGGTTTTTTCATGATCTTCTCCACCGCTTGCACTGAAACTTTTTTTTTTTCATTTTCTCCCCCGAAATTCGAAGTGAATAGTGTGGGGGCACGCTTTTTTGGAAAATATCCAATTGGCCCTTAAACTTCGCAATTTTCGTCGGTGAGGATGGAGGATTTGGGGCCGCCCCCATTGGTTTTTTTTACACAACAGCCAATGAAATTTTCAAAAAATCGTTCGCTCCTCTCAGTCCCGTTAAATTTTTCAAGCAGACGAAAAAACGAGCGCCCGCAACGACAGTGAACAGGGCGGGCAGTTTTGCAAAGTCGGGAGTCTGCCCCCGTTAAACCGATAAAATTGGGGAAGGGAAAAGATTTTGGGGGATTTTTCCAATCCCCCCGCTCAGATTAAAACTCTGAAAAAGGTCGAAAAGCGTCTTTTTTTGTTGTGCGACACGTTTGTCCATGTTTCTCTTGGCGGTTCGCTAATTTATTTAAATTTTTTTTTTTATTTCGCTGCTGTTTACTTTGCAACTGTCATAACAAATTTCCTTTTTAAAACTCCCAAGATACAACATGTAAGAAAGCCTCAAGGGCCGCTTTCATACACCTACGGGGCTGTAATCCAAAGGTGGAGCCAACAGGTATAACGGGATATGACCCCCTCGTGCCAGCAGGGGGCCCTTGTGCGCGGGGGCGGGCCCTTTTTTTTCAGGGAGGGGGGCCCGGGTGGTGAGCTGGGCACCCGCTCTGTGGGGCTCTGTGTGTAACCCAGGATCCCGTGACACACACACAATACACACACCAACCCCCCCCCAACCCCAAAACAACACACACACGCATGCGCTCGTTCACATGCATGCGCCCCGTTTCACAGCATGCACACAGACACACATGCATGCACACAAACACTATGTATGCACACACACACACACACACACAACACACACACACACATACACACACACAGAGAGTAAAAAAACACACACACTTAACTTTTAACTAATTATCCACATATCAATAAAAACCCAACCCTCATAACCAACAAGATTGTTTTAACCCTTTATACTTGCAACGGGAGAATCCGGGAGTTAACTTCAGGCGCCTGTTCTTCCCGTACCGGGAGCTACCGGGATCTGTCCGTAGGAATTTTCCATCCGCAGTTATCACGTGTGTAAACACGCTGAGTCGCAGAGAGAAAACTAGGAAGACTCAGGCATGGTCCAATCATGTGTTGGCACTATTTTGGGTGATGGAAAAGGGGCAAACACAGCGAGTAAGTTTGTGAATGAAACCAGGGACCGTACACCGACCGACTTTCACAATGGCTGCTTTGGCGTCTGCTACTAAACGACGAAGGATGATCGACTACTGCAAGAGATTTGGATCAAATTTTTGGAGAAGTAGAGAAATTTGAAAGAGAAAAAGGAGAATGAAGTGATATTGAAGTAGGTAGTGGTATTGAAGAAGATGGTGATGTAGAAAGCGACCCGGAGTACGATGTTCCGCTCGCTGCGCTCAAACAACGTGGGCCAGCGACACGTGGCGTGGCAGAAGTGCGTCAGTTTCAGGAAACCCACTGGGCCCGCTCACTCGTTACCCAACACGCTACACCACTTGATTTTTTCTTTTTGTTTGTACCTCTTTGTTTTTTTTAAAGACTGTAATCAGTGTAGTTTGTAGAACTGCAAAGGCTGACGGAAAACAACCACCACGTATAGAGTGTTGGGAAGTGACTGAGTTCCGATTGTGTGTGACAAGGACAAGTTTGAAAGCATTGGTGGGACAACCAGTGGGCCTGTACTGCCAGGCAGCGATGGATCACGTCAGGTAGGCCTCGGTTTTATCTTAACACTACAGCCTGCATCGGGCATGGTGATGCGCATGCTTGCATGCTGTAAACTCGATTGTCATCATAAAATGTCACGTGTCTGGTGACAATTTGGTGACAGTGACACGACCTATATCTCTAAGACGACAAAATAGAGTTCAAGTGAAGTGCTGCTTTATGAAACTGTCTGCCAATTTTCTTTCTCCTAGAGATTCACATACATTCCCCATAAGCTAATAATCACACATACCCATTTTAGGCTGAAACATGTAGAAGAAACCGAAAACTAGGGAAGTTTGCCGTCAGAGAAATGAGGTACAAGAGGGTTAAGCATACTCAAGAAGTTAACAACCAGTAATACTTATTTCGTGACATTAACAATGAAAAGAAACTTAAAATATCATTCAGAAAGCTTGCTTGTCCAAAGCATGCCACAGATCAGTTCACTATGGATTTGCCTTCTATTCCAAGAAACCATGGGTAACCACCCGACCGACCATCCATTCCCACATTCTAAAAAAAGAGCATAATGACACCACACACACACACACAAAAAAACAATGCTGATAATAATGTGTGCATTTCAGAGGAATGAAAGAATCCGGCCATCTGAAATGTCCCAAAAATTTCCCCTATTGACCACGCATCAAGCGGAAACGGATGTTGGTCTCTGTAGCCCGGGAGTTGAAGCATGGGAACTAAACTGGGTCACGGATCACAGACATGGACTAGAAGGCCCCTGGGAGAATGTACACATCCGCAGCGGTGAACCCAATCTGGATCTGCCCTCTGGCATTCATATACATGTACCAAAATGTAAGCTCAAAATGGGTATATTTACCGTTTCATTAGAGAGGGAAAAAATGGGAAGTAGGAAGGCTTTTTTTCTAAACCCCACTCATTTGAACAACTTTATTTTCTGTCAGGAAAGTAATAACATGGACTGAAAGACTTTAAATTTCCCATCCACTTTTTTTTTTACACTATACTGGCAAAAGCAAAAACAAAAACAAAACAAAAAACAACAGTTCAATTATAACAAATTTGAATACCATGAAAGTATTTAATTTCACAGACAGTTTTTAATTTGTAAAAAAAAAGCATCCCGTGTTTATGTTCATGAAATATTTGTAATGATCTGTAGAACAGATTGTGCACCTGTCCTTTTATCCAGTTTCCCCACTACTGATCTGCACCAAAATCTAACAGTTGTATCCCTTTGGGGCCCTATCTCCTCTTCCACCTGATTTCAATAAAATCAGTATGAAAGTTTTTGCTTGAAAATACTGACAGAAAAAAATAAAAGCAAACTGAAAAACGACCACAGACACCAGTGAAACATAATTAATAACCCCCTTAGCGGAGACAAAACTGCAGCAACTTACGTCCCTCAAGGCTAAAATGACCATGGGTTATTCGAGCACCTTGTTCATCAAAAGTACAACACAGTGAATCATTTAATTCTGACGAGGGCCTGCGATGCTCCTATGTCTTAGCACACACCACAAACAACTGTGTCCATGAAAACATCACTTACTACTATCGTCTTAATCATAGGAAACATCATTTACAACTGTGTCTTAGGACACATCACAACTACATTGTCTTCAGACACTTCACTTGCAATTATGCCTCACTCTTTGGATACATGGGACGCAATCCTTCAACTCTTTTCTTATTACACACCACTAACAACTGTATCTGTGGATCCATCATTTTACTATTGTGGTCTTAATCGTAGGAAACATCATTTACACCGTGTCTTAGGACATACGCTACAACGGTGTCTTACCCAAAGGGTTCATCAGCAGTCTGAGAGGCCTCCTTGGGCAGTTTCTCCACCAGGAACATGAAGATCCTGCGAATCTCAGCTTCTTGGAGTAGAGAAACGCCCTGGTAGCCTAAGTCACCCCCTCTGTATCCCATTTCCTGTATCGAACACCAGAACAGTGCTCTTTAATGCGACAGCTGGTCAGACGGGCAAAACAAAAATTTTTAAAAAATCCGTTCCCATTCCATTTCAGATTATACCTTTGCACTGAAAAGCAGCTTTAATATTTCAGCAGGTTTAAACAAGACAGATTTCACTTGCAACCCCCCCCCCCCCCCCCCCACACCCACCAAAAAGACAGCCGTCTAAAGAACACCTGGTGCAGGAACAGATGGGTTACACCTGGAACCAGCAAGGAAGGCTGGGCCTAAACAGGTTTTCTTGGGAGTGGCTTGGTAGCTATGCCCCGGGCAGGTTGACAGGAAAGGGGTGGGAAGGAGGGGTCAAGAAAAATGAGTGTGTGTATGTTGTAGGGGCATGCATGCATTCCCAAACAAACAAACCTCTGATTGACAGTACAATGTTGGTTGTTTCTGGAATAACCCGACAACTGACACCTTTAAGCCTTTTGCTGTTCCATGTCTTCTCCAGACCTCTTATCTGACTGGCTAATGTAGGAGGTGAAGGGGGTAAACCAAAATTTCCATTCCTGCTACTAAGTCATTTGTCTGTAAATCTATCTGTCTGCCTCTAAATGCACAACCTCTTTTTTCCATTAATTCTTTCCAAAAATTTATCATAGAACATCACATGAAATTCTCACTTTAAATTTATAATTCACTTTTTTAATTTGTTCTGAACATAAATATTTTGTTCTGTGTGATGTTAATTGCAATGCACACAGATTACTGAGCCATCAGTGATTACGATTCCCACTAAAGTGTCAAACATAGCTTTCGCATTTGAAAGATTACACAAAATGCCTGCATAGAAGCCACTACTACTGGACAAATCTGTGAACATGACCACCATTAAATGTGCCCACAATCTATCTGTAAACAGTCTGATCCAGCAGATGACTACACTGCTGCCAAGTCCCTAAAAGTGTTTCTTGTGACCACTCCATAAAGAAGAAAAGCAAAGAACAAGCAGGGGTCTACATGATCTGACAGTTAAGAGAAGTAAGTTTTCATTTGGAAAATTGCTATCAATAATGATGACTACTGATATTAGAAATACTACTAAAAGAAGTTTAAGTACAGAGCATAAATGACCTGTCACTGAACTGACCATCTCCAAGACAACTCCATTTCTCTCTCACAAGTGTGCATGTACATGCCCACCCACGCATGCACGCATACACGCACACTTGCTCGCTCACATGCACACACGCACGCACAAAGAATGCAAGCATGCACGCCCCGCACGCACGCACCGCACACCCACACACTCTCACACACACACACACACACACACACACACACACACACACACACACACACACAAACACACCCCACAACACAAACCTCCTCTTCCTAACGAACCTGTACATAATTGGCCAAAGAGGCCCCCAATCGGAACGAGCAACAGGGCCGGGCGGGAACTGGGGGGCAAATCGGCGTCATTGCTGATGAATTTAAAAGCACTGGACAGTGGCCGCAACAATCAGGTCTGGGGTGAACTTTTCAGGCTGTACACAACCTCCCCAACATCACTGAAACAGTCAGACAGACAAACGCTTAGCAACACGGCCAAATGTAAACCCCATTTTTGTTTGCTGGGTTTATTTCATTTTTGTCAATGTCTCCGTGCGTTTACGGGGGCACTTCTTATGATGTAATTTCTTTACTCTGGTTCTTGATGGGAATTTTAGGGGGATATAGAAAAAAAAAATATTTTTTCCACAAAAAATCATCCGATCCGTCTAAAAAAAAAAAAAACGCCCTAACGGGCCCAGTAAAATTTCAAGTTGACATTCTTTATCAATTTTGTCAATGTCAACACTGTCTGTATGCTGTAAAAATCTTCATCTTGATTCATGTTCCTTGCATACAAAAATATAGCACCAAATAGACTGGTATAAGCTGGCCAATCAAAACAGATCTTTCAAAAACACCCTAGCAAAGCAATTGTGCATTTACTGTTATCCCTCACACTTTGAAAAAAAAAAATTCTTTTTAAATATATACAATTTATTCCTATCACAGTCCTAACGTTAACAGTCCACTCAGATCTTCAAAATTTAGTATCAGGTCATTAATGGTTCAACCACCAAGAAGACACTAAACTTCTGACATCATCCAGGTCACTCATAACTTGTACTAAATATTTGTAAGCTTTGTTCTGCTCATTTGGGATCACCGAATCTCAAAAGTGAAATTTTAACAGCAAAACACACACACACACACATTGTAGCTTCCATAACTTTGTCATATGGTGCACACAAAACAACACACACACACACACACACACACACACACACACACACACACGCCCACACACACACACACACCCACACACACATATACACACACACACCCTAAAACATCACATACACATGTGTACACACACACACATACACACACAAACACACACAAATTTTAGCTTCCATAAACTTTGTCATATTTTGCAACACACACAAAACACACACCCCACACACGCGCGCGCGCGTGCATGCACACGCGCGGGAACAACAACACACAACCCCACACACATACACGCACACACACACCCACACACACACACACACACACACACCCACACCCCACCCCAAAACCCCCACCACCCCGTGTACACACACACACCCCACAACACCACATACAAAACACACAGCAGCCCTGCATGAGTAAGGAGGGAGAAAAATAAATTCCCAAAGGATGGCAACACCTAATGACGTTTTTCATGGCATCAAGAAGGTGGGATGGGGTGGGGTGGAGGCAATTCACATAATTCTGGTTCCCTGAAAATCCA
>CM031602.1:40650656-40671464 GCA_018398815.1 Conus ventricosus | reverse complement strand
AATGTTTTTCCCCCCTTTAGTTATCGGAGGAAATACATTTACGATGTAAAAAACAGAGCCGCTAAAAACAATCTATAAACATGATAAGTAAAATAAGCTACATGGAAAATACTTAGGGACAAGGAGGGGTGGATAGCTGTTGAAAGATACTGACCTCCTCTGTGTCCTTGGTGACCACAGCTGCTCCAATCTGCGCCATGGTTTTTTCTTCATCCTATACAGCATGCACACACACACACACACACACACACACACACACACACACACACACACACACACACACACACACACCACACACACACACACACACACACACACACACACACAGAAGGTCTCATGAAAATGCATAAAATCAAAATAACATCATACCAAACACAGATACAGACACATATGCACACTCCACAAAGATTTAAGAACGCACATGAAGCGTCACCTCACTAGTAAAAAGTCAAGTCACTTGTTCACAAACATGTGCATACATGCCAGCCCGCACACACACACACACACAACACACACACACACACACACACACACAAACACACACACACACACATACAAACAGGCCTGCATGCATGAGTACACATGTATACACACACACACACAAACTTCATAATCACACCCAATGCAAGTCCAGAGCACACACACATATACAAATACACGCGAAGACACACTTACTTAACACACACACACACACATGCACACACACACACACACACACACACACACACACACACACACACAACACATGCGCACACACACACGCACGCACGCAACGCACGCACGCACACACACACACACACACACACACACACACACACACACACACACACACACACACACACAAATTCAGAATCACTATACACACAAACTAGAACACACAGGCACACACAAATGTACAAATAAAAACACTTTACCTTCCCATACATGTAGTTTCTCTGTGTGAGCAAACCGTGACCCTTTCGTCTTGGTGGTCTGGCGCGTGTTCTGGCCGAGAGAATCCATGACCTGCTGAAGGTCACGCAGCGTCTCCATGCTACTCGACCCCTCTCGCTGTTTGGCATCCTGCCTCAGCCGATCCCCAATCATCTTCTCAATCTTACTTCTCTTCTTTGCCTTGTAGTCCTGAATAAATCAACACATATACTAATAACTAGATGGGCACCTGGGCAAGCACAGACCTCTGCCATGTCTAAACAGATCCTGGATCTGTCCTTTGACCTAGATCACAAGAGAATGTAACGAGGATTGGTCTCAATGTCACAATCTACGTTTTCAGGTACAATTCATTGAGATATTTCAGTAGTTTTTTGCATAATCTTGCAGACAGATCCTGTTTCACCTGTTCATCTGGATCTGCACCAAAATATAATGCATTCGTTAACAGGCCACATTCCATCTTTCCACTGAATTTGGGAAAATCAGGCCTGTAGTTTTTGCAAACCTTTGCCAACAGACATACAAACAAATCAGTTAATTCAGATGATAGCATAGCCATAGGGTAATTATGGGAAGAAAACTATTAAGAACAGATCAGAATAAGGTAAGGGACCATCATCGAAGAAGAAAATGTAGACATAATCATCCTATAAACACAGGTCCTGAAATATCTGACCGTCCGATTGTATGCAACAACTAAATTTTCTGGTGGACAAGTGGAAATTATCTCTCCTTTTTGTCCACTGGGCAGCCAATTTTTGAATGCGTCAATATAAGTGTTGGCTGTGAAGTAAAGTTCAGTGCAAACCGATTGTGCTTCCCTCATTGCCATCTAACTCTGACACCTTTACGAAAACCACTTCAATACCTATCCCCATCCTCTGCCCCCCGCCTCTTGTTTTCCCCATGAAGGACATCCTAGCAGGGCATTATATCACTGGGCAAAGCATAGTCTATACATTGAAGGTTTCAGCAGCATAGATTGGTCAGCATGGAAATGACTGATCTCATCCCTTTGTTTTCCACCCGAAGTCGGAGTGTGGCTGCCCATATGGCAGGGAAATAAAAAAAACGGTCACACACTAAATGTTCTCATCCCCAGCTGATGTATTTGTACCATAGTGCTCAAGTACTTCGGCTGTTTGGATGATCCCTGGAGTCTTAGCCAGAGTATGACAACAACAACACAACAACAACAACAACAACAACAACAACAACAACAACAACATCCCTTTATGTTTGTTTTGAATCTATGTAGATAGAAAGCGGATTTATTTTGGAATGTGCATGTGGTGAAGAGGGAGACGTAAAAGACAGAGTGCAAAACCAAGATTTTTATATGTCAAGTCATCCAGGAATGCATGAATGGTGGAAACACTGCAATTCTGTTTTCTTTGCTTACTCACTCTGAGAGACAATGGAAAAGAAGTCCTGGTAAACAAATAAATCGTGTCACAATTATTTCTCTCTCTCTTAGGCCATAATCATTGTGTGAGCAAAATATGACATAATTATATGACATCATTCAATTATGTTTGCTAACTTGACACTGTACTGCCCATAATTACTTGCATTAACCTCCCCTTTTTACTTAAGGAGGGCAGGCAGAAATTTGAGCGGGCAAGTTGATTTTTTTTTTTATCCCCAGGTCAACTGAAAATAACCTGGGATTTTCTAGCCATGAAACAAACTCAAAACAGTCAACTTAACAAGTGTCTCCTTTTCTTCTTTAAAAATTTTTTCTTTCTTTTCTTTTCTGACTGCGTCACTTCTGTGGCATAAACAACTCCCCCACCCCCACCCCCCCATCGCTCATTCTGGCTAACCATCCACAGCCACATCCTGTCTTGTCAAACTGCTGCCCTGACACCAGTAATCTACAGGGAGCATTCAATGTCAAATCAACTGACGCAGCCCACCACAGGAGACATTGCAATGCTGCGTAGTCGCTTTGGTGGCTCTCAGTGTTCCCTGTTCTCATCGAAATTATGCAGGATGCCATCTACTGAGCCTCCTGCAGACAACAACTGCTTAGATGCAGACCCAGCATGAGTGAGTGTTCCCCTCCAAAAATCGCCATCACACTCATACCACCTGAACATACCACCTGAAGTTACCACCTGAACTTGCTGACACCATCAATCTTCACATGAACTCACCAAGGGCATAAGCGTCGTGAGGGAGATCGGCAACCATCAGAGCAGGGCATGAAGGGTACGGAATTTGAGATTTTTTGTTTTCTACACAGATCAATGAAGTTGAGGATAATGAAGATGATGATATGGTATTCCATTCCGGTCTGAGACTGCACTGCTTTTATTATAACTCCTATTACCCCATTCCTTTTGACAGAATAAGGTCTGAATAGAATGACCCCATGTTATCACTCCTTGTCTTCTGCAGGAGTAGGAAGGTCTGAATGGACTGACTCCGCTTCTGTTCTTACTCTATACCTTCTGACAGAGTCAGAATATCTCAAATGAAATGATTCCACTTCAATTATTACCCCATATGTTTCGACTCAGTCAGAATGTCTGAATGGGATGACTCCAATTCATCAGTTTGCTCCTTTCAAAAGAATCAGAAGATCTCAATTGAGTGACTCCACTTCCAGTATTACTTTATACCTTGCGACAAGAATGACAAAAATGGAATGATTCCACTTCCATTATTACTCCATACCTTTCTTAGGAGTCAGAAGGTCTAAACAGAATTTATCTCCACTTTTACTAATGCTCTTTTTTATAGTCAGAGGCTCTGAACATTATTTCCCACTATTACTCATACCTTCTGTGAGAGTCTGGAAGTCAGACCAGAATGGTTCCACTCATTTTCCCACTCTATCTGTTGGGCCATCTCCAGTGAGGAGGCTTCCAGCACAGATGGGGCGGTGTCCATGTGGCACTGGGTCTGGCTCGTCACGTATGGCAACTGCTTGCTGTAGTACTGCCGCTGCTCTGAAAAACATATTTCTTTTGCCACTCAATCACATCAGCTGATACAGTGTTCAAGCTTTTGTGTGTGTGTGTGTGTGTGTGTGTGTGTGTGTGTGTGTGTGTGTGTGTGTGTGTGTGTCTGTCTGTCTGTCTCTGTCTGTGTGCATATGTGTGTGCGTGTGCATGTGTGTGCCTGAATGCATGCATGTGTGTGTGTATGCATCTATAAAGGAGAGAGAAAAGGAGTATTCGAGCGTGCAGGGTATGTTAGCGTGGGTGTGTGAATGTTGTTTTTTTTGGGGGGGGGGGGGGGTGCGAGAATAATTAATGAAGTTAATGAGAGGAGTAGAGTAGCAGGATACAATTTTTTACTCACATGTAAATGTTAATTCACTAAAGTTGTTTTTCTCTAGTTAATTATTATTCTATTAACTTTGTACAGTGCATTTTCTAACATTTAACTGTAAAGGCAGGTACCCTAAAACCACTATTATCATTACCACGGCCTTCTTTCAAATGCTCATTCACATGTCTGAAACACACACATGCACTAACCTTTGGGCAGTTTGACAGTGAGGCTGGCTACGTCTCTAGGTATGGACAGCTGGCAAGCATGGAATCTCCTCATGGAATTTACACCCTGTGCAACACACACACACACACACACACACACACACACACACACACACACACACACACACACACACACACACACATTTTCTTTCATCAAACAGCTCATGATTTCATTAAGAAGATGAGAATAATAAAACATTCTTCTGTAGAGATTTCTTTGAATTTCTCACTAGCCATCATCTCAACCACTTAATTCTCCAACCACCTCAAATGAAGCAGCAACAGGCAAAAGGCAATCAACTGATGTATCTGTGTAAATGTGTATATGCGAGTGCATGCATGCATACATGTGCATGTGTGTGCATGTATGCATGCATGCACTAGGTCTGAATGCCCACACATGTATGTGCATGTATGATTAAGAGAACTTACATAGCGCCTATCTATGGTTACAGATCAAGCTTTAAGTGATTTACAATCCATGCTCTTGTTTACACAACGGGCTGCCTACTTGAGTAGAGTCAACTGAAGAGCTGCCTGTCAGCACTTCATCCAGTCGTTTCCTGTGTCATTCAGTCATTATCAGCCATACTATTTTCTTTCTTCATTCTCTCAATTTTTTTTTTTACACAGGGTGCCTGCTATGGGTAACATGTCATCCATACCAATGGCCAAACAGGCCTTTTATTCCAAACATTGGTGATGGGATTCTACATGTGTCCAAGATGTATGTGTGTCCACACACGTGTTCATGCACATCCAGGTGAAGGTGGACTTCTCAGCAATGAACATGCTGTACACACACACACACAGACACACAGACACACACACACACACACACCACATTCTACTTCCCGAGGATCCAACACCATTTTAAGAGAATGAAGACTGCTACCTCAACAGTTTAGCATGGCCAAGTCAGTGCCCACAGAACACTCCAATGCATGTGAGTTGCAAAGTGAGGCGACTGCAGGGGCAGATCTAAACAAATCTTCAAAGTAATTATCATGACTCTACCGAACAACGAGGACAAACGAATCACAAGACAAAACATGACACGTTTCCACCTCTTAGGTCTTCTTCAGGCAAGATAAACAACATTCAGAACAACAAAAATGAAGAACAAGCGATCACTTATCTTTGTCCAATACCGCGCAAGACGGGCGTTGATTCATTTTCATTGTCTGGAGCGTTATTTATCTTGCCTGAAGAAGACCTAAGAGGTCGAAACATGTCATGTTTTATCTTGTGATTTGTTTGTCCATCTTCTTCGGTGGAGTCATAATAACTCTCACATTATCACCCTTCTAACAGCCTCGTTTTCAATCAATGCCTGCCTACCTTGTGCTGAAGAGATCTAAGCTAAATGAAAAATTTGTTTCATTTTCATTGTCCTATTTGTTTGTGTCTTGCTTGAAGAAGACCTACGAGCAGAGCTTAATCTAGAATTCGGGGGTGGGAACTGGTAACAACAAAAAAGAGGAAATCTAGGGGGGTTCCGGGGCATGCCCCCCCGTAAAAAATTTTTCTTAAGGATGCATATCTGTGCAATCTGGTGTATTTGGGGCAAATAAATGAAACATTCAGAGAGCATAAAATATGGTTTTTTTTGGGCACGGTTTCATCTATAGATCACATGCAAACATTACAAAAATACTCACCCTACTTCGAAAAAAAGAACATTGAAATGGATGCCTGCTTTCGTTTACTGGATGAGTCCTTTCCTGAGCTGGACTGTGGTGCTGCCCTCTGTGATTCACATCCGGATGAGTCCATTCCTGAGCTGGACTGGGGTGCTGCCCTCTGTGATTCACACCCGGGATGAGTCCTTTCCTGAGCTGGACTGTGGTGCTGCTCTCTGTGATTCACATCCGGATGAGTCCTTTCCTGAGCTGGACTGTGGTGCTGCCTCTGTGGTGGTTTGCTAACTGCTGCCTTGCTGGTGCTTGGAATTACAACCAGGTCTCTGGGTGATTCTGTTGTCTTGCTGGTGCTCTCCAAATCTGTTGACTGTGAAACAGCTTTCTGGTGTAGCAGTCTGGATCTTTTGCTTCTGCAAGGATCTCTTCAGTTGCCTTTCTTTTGGACACCTGATCTGTGACACCTAGCTGCTGATTGAGCTCGTCCTTATTTCTTTTGTTAGTCTCCTTCCTTTCTTTGTTCTTTCTCCAAGCACTGGACATGTTGGCAGTCAGTTTCTTATCAACAGACTCTTTTAGAGGATTCTTTTTCCCAAAACACTCAACAGCAGTAACTTTCCTTGCAGTAAAAGAATATTTCACAGTCTGGATGGCAGAAAAATGTTTCAATGTCAATACTGTGTTGCCTTTGTCTATGATATCAGACATCAGACTGAACGACGACTCAACCAACGGTCCATGAAAGCAGCTAAGAGCAGCTTTCACTAGCCTAGTCAACAAAGGATACACCTCACTGTTAACAGAGTTCCACCATGAGTCAATCCTGGTGCCATCATTTACCTCTGAAGATTTCGATCAGAATGAAATTTCCTCCTCTCTCTGTCAAACTGTTCTCTGAGTGTCTGTTGTACTGAGCTTGATCTTGGTGTTTCGTCAGGTAGCAAGTGCTTGAGTATCACTGGAAGATCTTTCATTCTCCGTAGACCAGTCGAACTTCCTCTAATCAATGGATCCAGAGAACTAAAGCACATCAGCACTGGATTTGCCAGGGGCATCTTTTGTAGAAGCTGATCACCACAAGAGATATAAGCCTCCTAACCTTTTCACGAAACTCTCTTACCATGCTGTTTCCTTTTTTCTTCGTGGCAGTGATGTCTTCCACTCTGGACCCGACAAAGAGTTCATTGTCAGGAAGCTGGTTGCTTTTGCTCTTCACATCAAGTTCTTTCAGTTGCCTTGGTCCCCCTTCCAGACACTCCGGCTTCATGAAACAGCCTAAGAATTCTTTGATCAGTTCTTCTTGTTTGGGATGTAGTTCATGCATGACAGGATCTTTAGTCTGGAAGAACAGCACGTACTGGTGAAGGATAGGCAACACTGAGCAGTAGAGGTTTAAAATCATCTCAGTCTCGTCTCTCTGGATGAAAATTTTATCAACCAGTCTATATTTTCCTATCCTTCCCTTCTTTTGTCATTGATGAAAAAGATCTTCTCACTTCTTCCTGGTGGTTAGAAATGGCGGTTCTTGCAGTTTCTTCAACATTTTCTTTTCTTCAAGATGTCTGTCACAATATCCTTGTACAGATCTCTGTCTGACTCCTTCAAAAAGAGAAGTAATACAATGTGAGTCCATCAAACTGACGAAGAGTATCCTGTCCTACCAGAAGAACTGACAGCCACCGATGTTGAACAAACTGCTCTGGCTTTGTGGGCTTGCTCCCTTTAAAGGGAGTACAGATCTTGGGCCAGCAAATCTCTCTGGTAAGTAGACCACTCAAAATCTGTATGCAGATCATTCATCAGCTGTTCAACATGCCTTTCAAATGCGGCACAGAATGTTTTGGCAGCATTATGTGCATGATGGCATGTGTCGCCATCCACATCAAGGAGATGGGGCGCTTTCCTTTCCCTTATTAACTTTTCAAGGCCACTTTTTGATCCTCTCATTACTCTGCAAGAGTCCATCAACATAGCCAGGAGGTTCTTCCAAGGAAGGTCAAAATGCTCAAAAATCTCTTCAATCTTCAGGAACAATGCTTCACTTGTCAATCTTGTAACAACAAATGAGGTGAGATGATTGATCACAATTCTTTGCAGGGGTTTTGAAAAATGACTGACTAGAACTGTTACCACTTTCTGCTTGTTTGCGTTCATTGCCTCATCTAAATTCAATGCAAAGGGTTTGTGCACCTTAACTCGTCCAATAAAGTCTCTTCAAACGTCTGAGCTAATCCGTATTTTAATTTGTAGGAAGCTGCAGTCCGATCCATGGACATTTTCTCTTAAGACTTTTGTGATCTGTTGCCAAAGCCTGTGACAAATCAATCAGTTTTGGTGCCATAGAGAAAGGCAGACTGTTCTCTGCAAGAAATCCAACCAGCATGGCCTCACTGTTTCGCAGCCGATCATTCAAAGAAGTGAGAGTTATGTCTTCATCTCCTTTCAGTGGTGCTGATTGTTGGACAGCTGGATTTGCCCCATAGACTTCTTGGCCACCAACAGGATTACCTGAGATGCATTAAAATAAATTCTTTTAAAAAGAATGCATGTGTGCACAATTTTGTGTGTGATATTCTCTGTGTGTTGTGTGTGTGTGTGTGTGTGTGTGTGTGTGTGGTGTGTGTGTGTGTGTGTGTATGTGTGTGTGTGTGTGTGTGTGTGTGTGTGTGTATGTGTATGTGTGTGTGTGTGTATGTGTGTGTGTGGTGTGTGTGTGTGTGTGTATATGTGTGTGTGTGTGTGTGTGTGAATGCGTGTGTGCATTATACAATTTTGTGCATGATATTCTGTGTGTGTGTGTGTGTGTGTGTGTGTGTGTGTGTGTGGTGTGTGTGTGTGTGTATGTACGTGTGTGTACGTGTGTGTGTGTGTGTGTGTGTGTGTGGTGTGTGTGTGTATGTATGTGTGTGTGTGTGTGTGTATGTGTGTGTGTGTGTGTGTGTGTGTGTGTGTGTGTGTGTGTGTGTGCATGTGTGAATGCGTGTGTGCATTATACAATTTTGTGTGTGATATTCTGTGTGTGGGGTGTGTGTGTGTGTGTGTGTGTGTGTGTGTGTTTTGTGTGTGTTTTGCATGTGTGAATGCGTGTGTGCATTATACAATTTTGTGTATGATATTCTGTGGGGTGGTGTGTGTGTGTGTGTGTGTGTGTGTGTTTTGTGTGTGTGTTGTGTGTGTGTGTGTACGTGTGTGTGTTTGTAAGTGGTGTGTGGTGTGTGCATGTGTGAATGCGTGTGTGCATTATATATATATATATAATATATATATATATATAAAATATATATATATATATATATATATATATATATATATATAGTTACCTGATCTTGTTATCCTCTAACTTTTTCTCTGATATATATGTATGTGTGTGCGTGTGTTTTGAATGGTGTGTGTGTGTGTGTGGTGTGTGTGTGTGTGTGTGTTGTGGTGTGTGTGTGTGTGTGTGAGTGAGTGTGTTGTGAGAGAGAGAGAGAGAGAGAGAGAGAGAGAGAGAGAGAGAGAGAGAGGTGTGTGTGTGTGTGTGTTGTGTGTGTGTGTGTGTGTGTGTGTTGTGTGTGGGAGGGAGAGAGAGGGGGGAGGGAGAGAGGGGGGAGAGAGACAGAGGGGGGAGAGAGGGAGGGGAGAGAGAGAGGAGAGACAGGGACAGAGAGAGAGAGAGAGACACAGAGAGAGAGAGAGAGAGAGAGAGAGAGAGAGAAGAGACGTGCTTACCTCAAGTGTGGTGTTTCCGGCGAAGTTTGACACGCTCTTTGTGCTTGGCACATTTCACGTCGTCTTGCAGTGCAACAAGCCCACGACTGGAGTAGTTGACTTCTTTTTCCACACAGAGAACAAAAAGCGAGTCCAGGAGCCAGAATTTTCTCATGAATGTACACAGCCTTTCGTTTTCTGCTGTCTTCTCCATCCACTCCCATCTCCATGGATTTTTTATTTTGCTTTTCGTCAAATTTCTGAAGCCCGCGCTTTACAATGTCTCGTCGGTACGCCATTTTTTGAATGTATCCCACAGTTCTTAGCGCCGGATATAGGCCTACTGTATCCTGCTAGACAGGCCATCTGATTACCAAAATCGACCGTAACCGAACAAGAGGTAGGCCCTATCTCCCGCGAATTTCATTTTCCGAGGAAATAACATTTCAAATCCGAGGAAATCTTTTGCTTCTACCGCGGAATTCCGCGGATCCGAGGAGAATTCCCACCCCTGAGAAATTTTTAAACAAGGGGGGCAGTCCCCCCATCATATCAAAAAAAGGGGGGCACCCCCACTCCCCTCAAACCCCACGTTACATACCTCCTCCACCTTTGTACACAGACTTCAACACACCTTGATATAAATCATCTAGATTAAACAACTACGGTTTCTTCATGATCTTCTCCACCCTCGCATTGCACTGAATCTTTTTTTTTTTCACTTTTCCTCCACGAAATTCGAAGTCGAATAGTGTGGGCGCACGCTTCATTTTGGAAAATATCCAATATGGCACCTTAAACTCTCGCAACTTCTCGTCGGTGATCGAGATGGAGGAGATGAGCGCCGCCGATTGGTTGATTTACACTAACAGCCAATGAATTATCAACAAATCGTTCGCTCCTGCTCAGTCCTAGTTCAGTTTTTCAAGCAGACGACAAACGAGCGCCCGCAACGATCAGTGAACAGGGCGGGCAGTTTCTGCAAATGTGCGGGAGTCTGCCCGCGTTAAGACTCGATAATTGCGGGAAGGAACAGATTTTGGGGGGATTTTTACCAATCCCGCGCTCTAGATTAAGCTCTGTAAGAGGTCGAAACGCGTCTTGTTTTGTTGTGCGACACGTGTGTCCATGTTTCTCTTGGCGGTTCGCTAACATTTATTTAAGATTTGTTTAGATTTCCGCCTGCAGTCGTCTTTACTTTGCAACTAGATCATAACAATTCCTTTTAAAATATACTCCAATGCATATCAAACAATGTAATGTAAAGCCTCAAGGGCCAGCTTTCATCACACACTGACGGAGCTGTAATCCAAGGCTGGAGCCAACAGGTAGTAACAGGCATACTGACCTCTCTGTGCCAGCCAGGGGCCTTGGTGCGACGGCGCAGGCCTTTGTTCTTCAGGTAGGGGGGTACCCAGGGTAGGCTGAGCTGGGCACCCAGCTCTGTGCAGATGGCTCTGTGTAGTAACACCGAGGATCCTGTGTACACACACACACATACACACACACACACACACACACACACACACACACACACACACACACACACACGCAAAGCGCTCGTTCACATGCATGCGCTCGTTCACATGCATGCACACAGACACACATGCATGCACACAAACACTCATGTATGCACACACACACACACACACACACCACACACACACATACACACACACAGAGAGTAAACAAACACACACACTTAACATTAACTAATTATCCACATATCAATCAAAACCAATCCTCATAAAACCAACAAGATTGTTTTAAAAACCCCCTTATACTTGCAACGGAGAATCCGGGAGTTAACTTCAGGCGCCTGTTCTTCCCGTACCGGGAGCTACCGGGATCTGTCCGTAGGAATTTTCCATCACGCAGTTATCACGTGTGTAAACACGCTGAGTCGCAGAGAGTAACTAGGAAGACTCAGGCATGGTCCAATCATGTGTTGGCACTATTTTGGGGTGATGGAAAAGGGGCAAACACAGCGAGTAAGTTTGTGAATGAAACCAGGGACCGTACACCGACCGACTTTCACAATGGCTGCTTTGGCGTCTGCTACTAACGACGAAGAGATGATCGACTACTCGCAAGAGGAGTTGGATCAAATTATTGGAGAAGTAGAGAAATTTGAAAGAGAGATGGAGAATGAAAGTGATATTGAAGTAGGTAGTGGTATTGAAGAAGATGGTGATGTAGAAAGCGACCCGGAGTACGATGTTCCGCTCGCTGCGCTTCAAACAACGTGGCGACCAGCGACACGTGGCGTGGCAGAAGTGCGTCAGTTTCAGGAACCCACTGGGCCCGCTCACTCGTTACCCAACACTGCTACACCACTTGATTTTTTCTTTTTGTTTGTACCTCTTTGTTTTTTTTAAGACTGTAATCAGCTGTAGTTTGTAGAACTGCAAAGGCTGACGGAAACACCACAACGTATAGAGTGTTGGGAAGTGACTGAGTTCAGTATTGTGTGTGACAAGTGACAAGTTTTGTATGACATTGGTGGGACAACCAGTGGGACCTGTACTGCCAGGCAGCGGATGGATCACGTCAGGTAGGCCTCCGGTTTTATCTTACACTAACAGCCTGCATCAGCATGGTGATTGCGCATGCTTGCATGCTGTAAACTCGATTGTCATCATAAAATGTCACGTGTCTGGTGACAATTTGGTGACAGTGACACGACCTATATCTCTAAGACAGACAAAATAGAGTTCAAAGTGAAGTGCATGCTCTTATGAAACTGTCTGCCAATTTTCTTTCTCCTAGAGATTCACATACATTCCCCATAAGCTAATAATCACACATACCCATTTTTAGGCTGAAACATGTAGAAGAATCCGAAATCTAGGGGAAGTTTGCCGTCAGAGAAACTGAGTACAAGAGGGTTAAGCATACTCAAGAAGTTAACAAACCAGTAATACTTATTTCTGTGACATTAACAAATGAAAAGAAGACTTTAAAATATCATTCAGAAAGCTTGCTTGTCCAAAGCATGCCACAGATCAGTTCAACTATGGATTTTGCCTTCTATTCCAAGAAACACATGGGTAACCACCCTGACCGACATCCATTCCCACATTCTAAAAATGAGCATAATGACACACACACACACACACCACAAAAAACAATGCTGATTACTAATGTGTGCATACAGAGGAATGAAAGATCCGGCCATCTGAAATGTCAAAATTCCTCTATTGACCACGCATCAAGCTGAATCGGATGTTGAGTCTCTGTAGCAGGGAGTTGAAGCATGGGAACTAAACTGGGTCACTGGATCACAGACATGGACTAGAAGGCCACATGGGAGAATGTACACATCCGCAGCGGCTGAACCAATCCTGGATCTGCCCTCTGGCATTCATATACATGTACCAAAATGTAAGCTCAAAATGGGTATATTTACCGTTTCATTAGAGAGGGAAAAAATGGGATAAGTAGGAAGGCTTTTTTTCTAAACCTCACTCATTAGAACAACTTTATTTTCTGTCAGGAGAAGTAATAACATGGACTGAAAGACTTAATTCCCATCCACTTTTTTTTTTACACTATACTGAGCAAAAGCAAAAACAAAAACAAAACAAAAAACAACAGTTCACATTATAACAAATTTGAATATCCCATGAAAGTATATAATTTCACAGACAGTTATTAATTTGTAAACAAAAGCATCACCGTGTTTATGTTCAGTGAAATATTTGTAATGATCTTGTAGAACAGATTGTGCACCTGTCCTTTTATCCAGTTCCCCACTACTGATCTGCACCAAAATCTAACAGTTGTATCCTTGGGCCGTATCTCCTCTTCCCACCTGATTTCAATAAAATCAGTATGAAAGTTTTTGCTTGAAAGTACTGACAGAAAAAATAAAAGCAAACTGAAAAACGAACCCACAGACACCAGTGAAAACATAATTAATAACCTCCTTAGCGGAGACAAAACTGGCAGCAACTTACGTCCATCAAGGCTAAAATGACCATGGGTTATTCGAGCACCTTGTTCATCAAAAGTACAACACAGTGAATCATTTAATTCTGACGATGGCCTGCGATGCTCCTATGTCTTAGCACACACCACAAACAACTGTGTCCATGAAAACATCACTTACTACTATCGTCTTAATCATAGGAAACATCATTTACAACTGTGTCTTAGGACACATCACATACTACATTGTCTTCAGACACTTCACTTGCAATTATGCCTCACTCTTTGGATACATAGGACGCAATCCTTCAACTCTGTCTTATTACACACCACTAACAACTGTATCTGTGGATCCATCACTTACTATTGTGGTCTTAATCGTAGGAAACATCATTTACCACCTGTGTCTTAGGACATACGCTACCAACGGTGTCTTACCCATGGGTTCATCAGCAGTCTGAGAGGCCTCCTTGGGCAGTTTCTCCACCAGGAACATGAAGATCCTGCGAATCTCAGCTTCATTGGAGTAGAGAAACGTCTGGTAGCCTAAGTCACCCCCTCTGTATCCCATTTCCTGTATCGAACACCAGAACAGTGCTCTTTAATGCTGACAGCTGGTCAGACAGGCGAACAAAATTTTTAAAAAATCCGTTCCCATTCCATTTCAGATTATACCTTTGCACTGTAAGCAGCTTTATATATTCTAGCAGGATTACAAGACAGATCTTCACTTGCAACCCCCCCCCCCCCCCCCCCACACACCCACCAAAAAGACAGGCCGTCTAAAGAACACCTGGTGCAGGAACAGATGGGTTACACCTGGAACCAGCAAGGAAGGCTGGGCCTAAACAGGGTTTTCTTGGGGAGTGTGCTTGGTAGGCTATGCCCCGGGCAGGTTGACAGGAAAGGGGTGGGAAGGAGGGGTCAAGAGAATGAGTGTGTGTATGTTTGTAGGGGCATGCATGCATTCCCAAACAAACAAACCTCTGATTGACAGTATCAATGTTGGTTGTTTCTGAGTAACCCTGACAACTGATCACCTTTTATGCCTTTTGCTGTTCCATGTCTTCTCCAGACCTCTTATCTGACTGGCTAATGTAGGAGGTGAAGGGGGTAAACCAAAATTTTCCATTCCTGCTACTAAGTCATTTTGTCTGTAAATCTATCTGTCCTGCCTCTGTATGCACAACCTCTTTTTTCCATTAATTCTTTCCAAATATTTATCATAGAACATCACATGAAATTCTCATCTTTTATTCATAATTCATCTTTTTTTAATTTGTTCTGAACATAAATATTTCGTTCTGTGTGATGTTAATTGCAATGCACACAGATTACTGAGCCATCAGTGATTACGATTCCCACTAAAGTGTCAAACATAGCTTTCGCATTTGAAAGATTACACAAAATGCCTGCATAGAAGCCACTACTACTGGACAAATCTGTGAACATGACCACCATTTACTGTGCCCACAATCTATCTGTATCAGTCTGATCCAGCAGTATGACTACACTGCTGCCAAGTCATAAAAGTGTTTCTTGTGACCACTCACCATAAAGAAGAATGCAAAGAACATGCAGCCGTCTACATGATCTGACAGTTAAGAGAAGTAAGTTTTCATTTGGAAAATTGCTATCAATAATGATGACTACTGATATTAGTACTACTACTAAAAGAAGTTGAAGTACAGAGCATAGTGACCTGTCACTGAACTGACCATCTCCAAGACAACTCCATTTCTCTCTCACAAGTGTGCATGTACATGCCCACCCACGCATGCACGCATACACGCACACTTGCTCGCTCACATGCACACACGCACGCACATGAATGCATGCATGCACGCACGCACGCACGCACGCACACACACACACTCTCACACACACACACACACACACACACACACACACACACACACACACACACACACACACACCCCACAACACAAACTCTCCTCTTCCTAACGAACCTGTACATAATTGGCCAAAGAGGCCCCCATTCGGAAACGAGCAGACATGCCAGGCGGGAGACTGGTGGGCAAATCGGCGTCATTGCTGATGAACTTGATGCACTGGACAGTGGCCGCAACAATCAGGTCTGTGGTGAACTGTTTCAGGCTGTACACATCCTCCCCAACATCACTGCAACAGTCAGACAGACAAACGCTTAGCAACACGGCCAAATGTAAACCCATTTTTGTTTGCTGGTTTATTTCATTTTTGTCAATGTCTCCGTGCGTTTACGGTGGCACTTCTTATGATGTATTTCTTTACTCTGGTTCTTGATGGGATGTGAGTGGGATATAGAGAAAAAATATTTTATTCCACATAAATCATCCGATCCGTCTAACAAAAAAAAAAACGCCCTAACAGGCCCAGTCAAATTCAAGTTGACATTCTTTATCAATTTTGTCAATGTCAACACTGTCTGTATGCTGTAAAATCTTCATCTTGATTCATGTTCCTTGCATACGACAAAATATAGCACAAATAGACTGGTATAAGCTGGCCAATCAAAACAGATCTTTCAAAAACACCCTAGGCAATGCAATGTGCATTTACTGTTATCCCTTCACACTTTGAAAAAAAAAAATTCTTTTTAAATATATACAATGATGTTCCTATCACAGTCCTAACGTTATCAGTCCACTCAGATCTTCAAATTCAGTATCAGGTCATTAATGGTTCAACCACCAGAGAAGACACTAAACTTCTGACATCTATCCAGGTCATCTCAGTAACTGTACTAAATATTTTGTAAGCTGGTTCTGCTCATTGGTATCACCGAATCTCAAGAAGTGAAATTTTAACAGCAAAACACACACACACACACATTGTAGCTTCCATAACTTTGTCATATGTGTGCACACACACACACACACACACACACACACACACACACACACACACACACACGCACACACACACACACACACCACACACACATATACACACACACACATACACATCACATACACATGTGTACACACACACACATACACACACAAACACACACATTGTAGCTTCCATAACTTTGTCATATGTGTGCACACACACACACACACACACACACACGCGCGCGCGCGTGCATGCACACGCGCGCGCAACACACACACACACACACACACATACACGCACACACACACACACACACACACACACACACACACACACACACACACACACACACACACACCACACACACATGTGTACACACACACACACACACATACACACACATACAAAAACACACATGCATGCACCTGCATGAGTAAGGGAGTGAGAGAAAAATTACTTTCCAATGGACTGGCAACAACTGCTTAATGACAGTTTTTTCATGGCATCAAGAGAGGTGGGGATGGGGGGTGGGGGTGGAGGCAATTCTACATTAATTCCTGCTGTTCCTCTGAAAATCCAACAAGAGGCTGGTAGAGACAGATTGACTAACTGATTGATATTGAGATTTTAAGCTGAGGCCTAGTCTTACAATCTGTCATGCATACATCATTTCAATACATACCATCTATGCTGACTAATCAGCATAACCACATTGTAAATTAATTCTAATACTGACAAGCAGATTTTTTCATAAATATAACAATGACATGTTGGGTAGTCAAACAGAAGAAACAAACACAGAGAGACAGACAGACAGATAGACAGACAGACAGAGACAGAGACAGAGACACAGAGAGAGAGAGGGCTGAGGGAAGGAGGAGGCAAGAGACAGCAGAGGAGAGAATGGGAGTAGGGCTGACAGAGTGTAAGAGAAAGAAAGAGTGAGAGATTGTGATTGATTGATAATCTTCATTCCCAAGAGATTGTGACTGATTGACAATCTGTATTCCCATGGGTGCCACAAAAAGCAAGAAGATGCTTTTTTCCATCTGCTCCTTGTACCTTCAGGGACTAGCGATAAGATAAGATAAGATAATGTTGCTTATAGCCCAGCCGACCGCAAAGGGCCACATCAGGGCTGTAGGACTAGCGATGCTAACATAAAACATATTACATATTATAGAACAAATTATAACAAGAATAGTGATGATTCATATTAGCACTAAAGCAAACACACACACACACACACACATGATATATTTTCTTTTCCTCTTTCATCACAATATGGACATAAATCAATGTTGAGTTCGATAGTAGTTTTATTACAACTACAGTTAAGTTGCCATCCTAGTCGAGTCCCAGCAACCAATCATAATTAAGATAAATAATAATCAAGGGATATAATTCTAACATGCATATGTGACATCTCCCTTCTTCAGCTTAATGCTATATTATTATTATTATTATTTTTATGTATGTTCTTCTTTCTTTCATCTTACTATATTACTATCTTTAAGTGACAAACTTAATATTATTATTTTTTTTTTTTTTTTTTTTTATAATCTTCATTCTATTCTGTTCAGCACTGAATGTCTTGTACATGTTGTAATAAGCATTGTATTAACAATTAATAATTCATTGCTATTATTCTTTCAAAAGTTATGTAAGTATAAATTTAAATAGATATGATAAATGTCTTTTCACAGTTTAGCTACTGAGACATTATAATATTCAAAAGTCTTGTTTCCATCACAATATGAACTAAAACAAAACTATAACATTATGTTTTGAACATCAGTTGAAGCAATTGTCTTTTTTTTTTTTTTTTTCATGTCTTGAACACCACATATATTACTAATGTTTCATTGATATTTAAAATAATCTGGAACAAATAATCTTTATCTTTATGAACAGAATTTAACATATAACATTTCAAACAAAATATTCATTCATTCTTTCAGGCATTCTCACAATTCTACACTCCTTGTAGTGTGTTCAGAAACTTCAGTTTCTGAAGTGCCTTTTTGTTTACTTGTTTTGTTTGTTTGTTTGTCATCATGTGTTTGTTTCCTTGTTTTATTGTTTTCTTTAGTCGTCTGACTGTTTGTGTCAGTGTCATATTCACTCTCACTTTCTTCTTGGTAAATGTACTGTTTGTCAGGATTTGTTTGTTTTCTGTTTGGATTTGTACTTGTACTTTTTTCTTTCACTTTCATCAAATCTCTTCTGTTTCTCCTCAGTGTGCCTGTTTCCGTTTGAACATAATATGATCTTTGTGTATTTGCTGGTTTTATAACCTTTGCTGGTTTCCACACATCTTTGTCATTCACATAGACTTTGTCATCTGGTTTGAGTTTAGACAACGCTTTTGCTCCTTTGTCATAATAGTGTTTCTGCTTCTTTTGTTTTTCTTTTAGTTCCTTTCTGACTTGATCAGATTTCTTCTTTTTAGATTTCTTTGTTGGAACATTGAGTCTTGTTTTAAGTGTTCTGTTCATGAGTATTTCTGCTGGAGATGGAAGTTTGCTATTGATTGGTGTGGTCCTGTAGTTCAATACTGCCAAGTACACGTCCTGATTGCTGTCCCTTGCTTTCTGTAATAACTTTTTGAGTGTTTGTACCATTCTTTCTGCAAATCCATTAGACTGTGGATATCTGGGACTGGATGTAGTGTGTCTGAATTCCCATTTTTGTGCAAACTTGGAAAATTCCTCACTGACATATTGTGGACCATTGTCAGAAATTACTTCTTCTGGTATGCCATGTCTACTGAAAATGGATTTCATGTATGTGATCACAGTTTTACTTTTTGTGTCTGGTAGTAGTGCAAATTCTATGAATTTTGAATGATAGTCTGCGACAAGCAAATAATCATGTTTTTCCCATGTGAACAAATCTGTTCCAACTTTCTGCCATGGCTTTTCAGGTATTTCATGACTCAGTAATGGTTCTTTTTGTTGCTTGTTTTTTGTATTTTGTGCATGTTGCACATGATGTTTCTGTGTCTTCAATTTGTCCATTCATGCCTGGCCAAAACATGAGTCTCCTTGCCCTGTTTTTACATTTTTCAATTCCAAGATGACCTTCATGAATCCTTTCAAGCATTTCTGATTGCATTGATTTGGGGATTACAATTCTGTCTGCCTTGAAAATAAGATCATTAATAATATAGCATTAAGCTGAAGAAGGGAGATGTCACATATGCATGTTAGAATTATATCCCTTGATTATTATTTATCTTAATTATGATTGGTTGCTGGGACTCGACTAGGATGGCAACTTAACTGTAGTTGTAATAAAACTACTATCGAACTCAACATTGATTTATGTCCATATTGTGATGAAAGAGGAAAAGAAAATATATCAATGTTGAGTTCGATAGTAGTTTTATTACAACTACAGTTAAGTTGCCATCCTAGTCGAGTCCCAGCAACCAATCATAATTAAGATAAATAATAATCAAGGGATATAATTCTAACATCCATATGTGACATCTCCCTTCTTCAGCTTAATGCTATATTATTAATGATCTTATTTTCACATATGTGACAACACACACACACACACACATGTATGCGCACATACACAGACACACACACTTGCGCATATACACATGCATGCATACATGTACAAACATACACATGCGCGCGCGCACACACACACACACACACATGCACGCACACACACATTTATGTAGTACGTAATATTCATACAGGGAAAGAGGCTGTAAGGATCAATCACCAAACTAGTATCATCAGCATTGCCTGAGGAGGAACGAACATTCATGAGGCAGTCATATTCAAATAGACCATAACATATATTCATATTCAACATTCGTGTTCATAAAGCAATAGGCCTACTGGTTTTCAAGGCCGTGGTGGATTGGTGAACATTTTGTGGGCACACACACACACACACACACACACACACACACACACAGTGTGAGAGGGGGAGAGAAATGAAGAGAGAAACAGAGAGAGAGAGAGAGAGAGAGAGGAGAGAGAGAGAGAGAGAGAGAGAGAGAGAGCGAGAGAAAGAGAGAGAGAGAGAGAGAGAGAGAGAGAGAGAGAGAGAGAATGAGAAAGCGAGATGTTTGTTTGTTTACTGTTGTTTCCTTTTTTTTCAAATAAGCTGACACACCGACGGTGATTCGACCCCTCCCCCTTCGCATCCCTTTTGTCTTCGGGTATTTCTGTGTTACTGCCATAAAATAAAAATAAAATTAATACGATGTTGCCTTCCAAAACCTGCTCTGCAGTCTTTAT
>CM031602.1:40646142-40649656 GCA_018398815.1 Conus ventricosus | reverse complement strand
GAAAAACTTTTCTTTCCTTTTAACACTTTATACTTGCAACGGAGCTACCGGGAATCGGGATTGTCCGTAGGAATTTTCCATCACGCAGTTATCACGTGTGTAAACACGCTGAGTCGCAGAGAGTAACTAGGAAGACTCAGGCATGGTCCAATCATGTGTTGGCACTTTTTGGGGTGATGGAAAAGGGGCAAACACACGAGTAAGTTGTGAATGAAACCAGGGACCGTAACACCGACCGACTTTCACAATGCTGCTTTGGCGTCTGCTACTAACGACGAAGAGATGATCGACTACTCGCAAGAGGAGTTGGATCAAATTATTGGAGAAGTAGAGAAATTTGAAAGAGAGATGGAGAATGAAAGTGATATTGAAGTAGGTAGTGGTATTGAAGAAGATGGTGATGTAGAAAGCGACCCGGAGTACGATGTTCCGCTCGCTGCGCTTCAAACAACGTGGCGACCAGCGACACGTGGCGTGGCAGAAGTGCGTCAGTTTCAGGAACCCACTGGGCCCGCTCACTCGTTACCCAACACTGCTACACCACTTGATTTTTCTTTTTGTTTGTACCTCTTGTTTTTTTTAAGACTGTAATCAGCTGTAGTTTGTAGAACTGCAAAGGCTGACGGAAACACCACAACGTATAGAGTGTTGGGAAGTGACTGAGTTCAGTATTGTGTGTGACAAGTGACAAGTTTTGTATGACATTGGTGGGACAACCAGTGGGACCTGTACTGCCAGGCAGCGGATGGATCACGTCAGGTAGGCCCCCGGGTTTTTAAATCTTACACTAACAGCCTGCATCAGCATGGTGATTGCGCATGCTTGCATGCTGTAAACTCGATTGTCATCATAAAATGTCACGTGTCTGGTGACAATTGGTGACAGTGACACGACCTATATCTCTAAGACAGACAAAATAGAGTTCAAAGTGAAGTGCATGCTCTTATGAAACTGTCTGCCAATTTTCTTTCTCCTAGAGATTCACATACATTCCCCATAAGCTAATAATCACACATACCCATTTTTAGGCTGAAACATGTAGAAGAATCCGAAATCTAGGGAAGTTTGCCGTCAGAGAAACTGAGTACAAGAGGGTTAAGCATACTCAAGAAGTTAACAAACCAGTAATACTTATTTCTGTGACATTAACAAATGAAAAGAAGACTTTAAAATATCATTCAGAAAGCTTGCTTGTCCAAAGCATGCCACAGATCAGTTCAACTATGGATTTTGCCTTCTATTCCAAGAAACACATGGTAACCACCCTGACCGACATCCATTCCCACATTCTAAAAATGAGCATAATGACACACACACACACACACACAAAAAACAATGCTGATTACTAATGTGTGCATACAGAGGAATGAAAGATCCGGCCATCTGAAATGTCAAAATTCCTCTATTGACCACGCATCAAGCTGAATCGGATGTTGAGTCTCTGTAGCAGGGAGTTGAAGCATGGGAACTAAACTGGGTCACTGGATCACAGACATGGACTAGAAGGCCACATGGGAGAATGTACACATCCGCAGCGGCTGAACCAATCCTGGATCTGCCCTCTGGCATTCATATACATGTACCAAAATGTAAGCTCAAAATGGTATATTTACCGTTTCATTAGAGAGGGAAAAAATGGGATAAGTAGGAAGGCTTTTTTTCTAAACCTCACTCATTAGAACAACTTTATTTTCTGTCAGGAGAAGTAATAACATGGACTGAAAGACTTAATTCCCATCCACTTTTTTTTTACACTATACTGAGCAAAAGCAAAAACAAAAACAAACAAAAAACAACAGTTCACATTATAACAAATTTGAATATCCCATGAAAGTATATAATTTCACAGACAGTTATTAATTTGTAAACAAAAGCATCACCGTGTTTTATGTTCAGTGAAATATTTGTAATGATCTTGTAGAACAGATTGTGCACCTGTCCTTTTATCCAGTTCCCCACTACTGATCTGCACCAAAATCTAACAGTTGTATCCTTGGGCCGTATCTCCTCTTCCCACCTGATTTCAATAAATCAGTATGAAAGTTTTTGCTTGAAAGTACTGACAGAAAAAATAAAAGCAAACTGAAAAACGAACCCACAGACACCAGTGAAAACATAATTAATAACCTCCTTAGCGGAGACAAAACTGGCAGCAACTTACGTCCATCAAGGCTAAAATGACCATGGGTTATTCGAGCACCTTGTTCATCAAAAGTACAACACAGTGAATCATTTAATTCTGACGATGGCCTGCGATGCTCCTATGTCTTAGCACACACCACAAACAACTGTGTCCATGAAAACATCACTTACTACTATCGTCTTAATCATAGGAAACATCATTTACAACTGTGTCTTAGGACACATCACATACTACATTGTCTTCAGACACTTCACTTGCAATTATGCCTCACTCTTTGGATACATAGGACGCAATCCTTCAACTCTGTCTTATTACACACCACTAACAACTGTATCTGTGGGTCCATCACTTACTATTGTGGTCTTAATCGTAGGAAACATCATTTACACCTGTGTCTTAGGACATACGCTACCAACGGTGTCTTACCCATGGGTTCATCAGCAGTCTGAGAGGCCTCCTTGGGCAGTTTCTCCACCAGGAACATGAAGATCCTGCGAATCTCAGCTTCATTGGAGTAGAGAAACGTCTGGTAGCCTAAGTCACCCCCTCTGTATCCCATTTCCTGTATCGAACACCAGAACAGTGCTCTTTAATGCTGACAGCTGGTCAGACAGGCGAACAAAATTTTTAAAAAATCCGTTCCCATTCCATTTCAGATTATACCTTTGCACTGTAAGCAGCTTTATATATTCTAGCAGGATTACAAGACAGATCTTCACTTGCAACCCCCCCCCCCCCCCCCCACACCCACCAAAAAGACAGGCCGTCTAAAGAACACCTGGTGCAGGAACAGATGGGTTACACCTGGAACCAGCAAGGAAGGCTGGGCCTAAACAGGGTTTCTTGGGGAGTGTGCTTGGTAGGCTATGCCCCGGGCAGGTTGACAGGAAAGGGGTGGGAAGGAGGGGTCAAGAGAATGAGTGTGTGTATGTTGTAGGGCATGCATGCATTCCCAAACAAACAAACCTCTGATTGACAGTATCAATGTTGTTGTTCTGAGTAACCCTGACAACTGATCACCTTTTATGCCTTTGCTGTTCCATGTCTTCTCCAGACCTCTTATCTGACTGGCTAATGTAGGAGGTGAAGGGGTAAACCAAAATTTTCCATTCCTGCTACTAAGTCATTTTGTCTGTAAATCTATCTGTCCTGCCTCTGTATGCACAACCTCTTATTTTCCATTAATTCTTTCCAAATATTTATCATAGAACATCACATGAAATTCTCATCTTTTATTCATAATTCATCTTTTTTTAATTTGTTCTGAACATAAATATTTCGTTCTGTGTGATGTTAATTGCAATGCACACAGATTACTGAGCCATCAGTGATTACGAATCCCACTAAAGTGTCAAACATAGCTTTCGCATT
>CM031602.1:40626142-40641142 GCA_018398815.1 Conus ventricosus | reverse complement strand
TGCGCACATAACACAGACACACACACTTGCGCATATACACATGCATGCATACATGTACAAACATACACATGCGCGCTGCGCACACACACACACACACACAATGCACGCACACACACATTTATGTAGTACGTAATATTCATACAGGAAAGAGGCTGTAAGGACAATCACCAAACTAGTATCATCAGCATTGCCTGAGGAGGAACGAACATTCATGAGGCAGTCATATTCAAATAGACCATAACATATATTCATATTCAACATTCGTGTCATAAAGCAATAGGCCTACTGGTTTTCAAGGCCGTGGTGGATTGGTGAACATTTTGTGGGCACACACACACACACACACACACACACACACACACAGTGTGAGAGGGGAGAGAAATGAAGAGAGAAACAGAGAGAGAGAAGAGAGAGAGAGAGAGAGAGATAGAGAGAGAGAGAGAGAGCGAGAGAAAAGAGAGAGAGAGAGAGAAGAGAGAGAGAGAGAGAGAGAGAATGAGAAAGCGAGTAGTTTGTTTGTTACTGTTGTTTCCTTTTTTTTCAAATAAGCTGACACACCGACGGTGATTCGACCCCTCCCCCTTCGCATCCCCTTTTGTCTTCGGTATTTCTGTGTTACTGTCCATAAAAATAAAAATAAAATTAATACGATGTTGCCTTCCAAAAACCTGCTCTGCAGTCATTTTATTTCCCTTCCCTACAAGAGCTGACTCACTACCCTTGTTTTTTCGGTTATCATGTTATTTATCTTTTTTTGCAAGCTGGTCCTTGAAAAACCGAAGTCAGAAACTGTCGTCTGCGAACCAACATAACGCGAAAAGCGAAACAATCGGCGAATTTAAACGAAACAACATGGCTTTCCTAGTTGCATCATATCAAAGCGTCCGGCAAATGATTCATCATATATTGCTCTTCGTTTAATATTGCTTTGAATAAAACACTTCCCAACTAACCGTCCTTACCAGCCGATGGAACGAAGGAGTGAATGATGATTCTGTCCACTTCCTCCATCTTGTAAAAGTCATGTGACACCAATCCAACAAACCCGAACGAACTGAAATACAACTGACCCGTTTAAGAATGGGGCCAACAGATCTTCTTCTTCCTAAAAGATTGGTTCACTCGAATATGAGTAGGTCACCAGCGCGCATGTTAAAAAGTAAAATATAATAAAATAAAGAGGAAGTCCTGGACTGAGCTGACGAAAAAGCCCATTCGGCTGTCGAGGCACACATTCCAGTCACCACTACTTCCATCTAAGAACAGCAAGCCATGGTGGATTACAACACCAAGAAGCTGACCAAGAGGAGAGACAGACTTTATAAAAGATGGAAAAAGACTGGAGATGAAAAAAACCCACTCCAAACTCCGGGTCCTCAAACGCTTAGTTCAGCGCAGACTTCGAAGAGCATACTGTCCTACACTGAAAACTGATATCTGACAGCCAAGATACAAAGCCTGGAACGAAAAAATCCTTTTGGACTTACATCAAGTCTCAGCGCACGGAAGCGGCCAGTGTCCTCTCCACTGAAAGTTGCTGGCAAGCTAGTCACAGAAGCAAAGGATAAGGCAGAAGTCCTGAATGCGCAGTTCAGTCTGCGTTCAGCAGCAAACTATCCTGCTCACCTGAGGATTTTGAGACCTGGACTGGCATGAGCTCGGAGCCTATAGGACCCACTTGTTACCACATTCACATCTCAGTACGGAGTCAAAAAGCTGCTAAAAGGTCTAGACCCGACCAAAGCCCCTGGACCAGACGGCAGCACCCCTCGCCTTCTAAAGGAAATTGCTGATGAAATGCCCCGGCTTTAACGCTTCCTTTCAGTCCTCCATAAACACAGGCATTGTACGAAAGGACTGGAAAAGGCAAACGTCTCCCCCGTGTACAAGAAGGGTGAAAGATATAGGCCTGAAACTATCGTCCCATCTCCCTCACAGGTGTTCCATGCAAAATCCTAGAGCACATTGTGGTGAGCACAATCATGGGTTTTGCAGAGGCAAACAGCATCCTGCGAGAAGAACAGCACGGTTTCCGGCGAGGCAGATCCTGTGAAAGTCAACTGCTGGGGCTTGTGGATGAGCTGTCCTACAATATGGAGAAGGATAAACAGTCAGACGTCCTAGTGATGGACTTCTCCAAAGCCTTTGACAAGGTCTGCCACTCCCTTCTAATCCACAAGCTCCGCCACTAAGAGATACACCGGCCAGGTCCACGAATGGATCAAGAACTTCCTGACAAACCGACAGCAGGCGTGGTTGTTGATGAGCGTCTTCAAAGCCGTCCCAGTGGAGTCAGGGTCCCCCAGGGATCAGTCCTGGCCCAGCCCTCTTTCCCTCTACATCAACGACCTCCCTGAACAACTCTTCTCAACAACATGGCTTTTTGCAGACGACACTCTCTGCCACAGAACTGTAACTTCCTCCCAAGACCAAAGAAGCTACAAGAGACCTGGACCACATGGCAGACTGGGAAACAAAATGGAAATGTCCTTCCACCCCAGACAAGTGTAGCTCCCCACTTGCTTGATTGCTTAATATGCTGTCAGGCTGGTCTGCTTGGGGTGGGTCCGTTTGTGTTGCAGTCATTCAAAGAAAAAAACAATCAATCCTTAAAGTACAATATCCTTATTTTATTTTCTTTTATTAACATACTTGACTAAAATCAAAAGTAGAAAAACAACGTAAACACTAACTGGACTGGAAACTCTGATTTGAAAAAAAAAAACTAACTAGTTGAAAACTCAAATCTAACATACTCTCGGAGCTGAAGAAAAAAGAAACTACGAGTAGGACTCTGACTTAAAGAATAAGATCTCTGACTTGAAGAGTAAAAAACTCTGACCAGACATTGGTTCCCCTAAACCCACAATGGAATACAATGTCTATGTGTCCCAATAAACATATGTAATAACACTTGACCAACAAGTGGCAAATCAATACATACAAATGTGTGGATTAAATATCATGGTGAATGGCTGTATGCATGAGTGCATGTACACTAAGAAAGTGTACAGAATGAATGTTAGGATCAAGCATGCGGTTATGTGCCTGTGTATGACAAAGATGAGGACATAGGATACATGTATATGCGTGTAAGTACAAAAAACATGCCCACCATGCATATGTACTAAGTGTACGGGTAATGGTTTTGTTTGCGTGTGTGTAAATATAGCAATGTAAACAATAATACCATCTTCACACCATAATCCAAATTCCTCCACCTCTGGTCCATCATTTTCCAACTAATATAGAACAAAAATTCTAGCTGACAGCACACATTTGTCTTCAAACAACCCTCTGTTCATGATCCGACCGATCTTGGCGAGTGTAGGATTTAACATCCATACCATGAATGAAGAAGTTATTCCTTCAAATAAACCATATCAATAAATTGAATAATACACAGGCCTTAGCAACACAATGTTCTCACAAATACCAAAAACCCACAATACAACTAAACTTTAAAGCTCAAAAATCTTTCAGTCCCATTAGCTGACATACGTCCCATAAAATACATTCCACCTGTTCCCATTTTATGCAACGAACACACTGTCTGTAAGTTCTCCACCAGCATTAAAATAGATAGAACTTCCAATGGATAATTTGATATCCACATCCAAATGGCAAAAACTGAGCATTCCACAGGGCCTATTTTCTTTTTACAACACAAAGTTCCCCTGCCATATTTGCAGCCTTGGACACTCTAGTTGAAAAATACTCCCAGTGCTATTATGGATTCTGACCTTCCACGTGATTTGTATTTCCTACAAAAAATACAAAGCCAAAGTATACCACAAGCACGCACAGTGGAACCTAAAAATCCACCACAAGGTTTTTCTTTTCCTTATCGGAAAAATATCACTCTACAGCTTAGCAGCCCAGCAAATATATTATTTGTTTTGTTCTGTCCCTTCAATTGTACAGAACCAAAACTGCCCCACTCGCTCACAGTTAAACAATGTTCGCACATGTAGCTGACAGCATCATCCTTATCATAGCTCAACAACCTCAATCAGTTGCTTCGTTGCAACTAATCACCCAATTAATCAACAATACTCCAATAAAAATACACACTAGGGCGAACATCATCAGGGTATTCACATAAAAATATAACTGCAAACATGACGACTCATACCGGTAAAATCCCAACCAACGACCATTAAAAAACAAGCATGTTACTCCTCACAACAAACAACATTCATTTCTACAATTCATTCACTCCATCATTAACCATATTCTGTAAAAGAAAAGAAAAGAAAAGATCTTAGTTCAATCAAAAATACTGTTCATATTTATAATAGTGCATACCTTGAAAAGGACTTTTATTTGCCCTGAAAGGCAAAATTTTGGAGAATCCGGCAGTGCTCTGCTGGCTACCCGCCATCCAAGAAAACGCGCGCTCTCCCGTACGCAATTCACATCCACTAAAAATAGTTCCATGTCAATTAATAAAAGGCACTATAACAATGAGCGCACTTCGCATGTTTTGGCTGTAAATCATTATTTTCCCTACCAGGATCCTTATGCAATAAAAAGTATATCCAATGCAAGCAAACTCTTTGCAAATCAATGTAGCAAAACAATGAATATCTCTACGCAGTTAATGGTAAAAAGGACGCTTTAAATATTTGAATATAAACCATTTGAGAATTTACCAGATGAACTGGTCCGAAATGATTACGGTCAAAGGGAGAGAACTCCACGAAAGAAACTATTCTGTAAACTTGAAAAAACACCACTACATTAAATAATTGCGACCACCATTAAGAAGCATGAAAAACAACAAAATACATTCTGTATTTTTTAAAAACACAAATCCATTCTGTAGTAGTTTTACAGAGTACTACACTTACCCTGGGAAAAAGAAAAAATGTTTTTCCTTCAAGATTACATTGAAGTACAAAAAACATTTTCAGTCATTCATACTAAAGCACAAAAACATTTTTGATCATTTACATAATCTGACAACTGTCAGAGTCAAACTAACAATAATTTTTTCTTCTTTCCTCAAAACTTAATACAGTTTCAACCCAACATCAAAAACTGCTGGATATTATTTTAACCCCATTTAACATAAAATAGAAAACAATAATTCCACAACCAATTACACATGGCCCTCTGGATCCTTTCCCATGACCTCCCACAAACTCTCAATCTCAGCGGACAGTTCGGCTACCGCCCCAATGACACAATGCAACAAACTTGGTGTGGTATCATATGACCCAAATCTAAAAGACTTTGCAGTCTTGCAACGAATATCGCTCAATTTTGCCACATGAACGGATTTCCCACCAGTACACTGGTGCATAAGATTTAACCTATCCACAGGTCTATGTGGCCGACTTGACGACGCAACCCAGCTTGCTGAGGACATCCTCAGATTCACTTTCAGTCAACTCTTCACTTCCTCTTCAGAAAACTCATCATCATATCCAACAGCTGAGATTCCACCCCCTGAAGTTCCGGGTTCCACCCCTCCTGTGTTGGACTGAATATGCGCATCATCTTCCCCTCCTCTAGACCCCTGCGTGGTCTACAACAACATCTGGACCTATGTCGACAGACTGCGACTTTTCCCCCTCTCTTATCCTGATCCTGACTGACTGGTCCTGTGGACACAGCTTGGTCACCTGTGAGATTCCTGGAACAAATTCTGGTGCATCATGCCTCAGACCTCGCCCCTCTCCCAACTCAACTTTGACCTGCAGATTCGAAACTGCTCCTCCTCACTGTCAGACAATTCAGATTTTTCCTGAACCTTCCTCAATTTCTTCCGTCACTCCCTTGATTTTCTTTTCTTGGAACAGCTGCTGTGTCCATCCCAGTGCCCCAACAGAAGCAACAAATTACGGTGAAGAGTTCTCTTCGGTCCCTCACCATTTTCCTTCTGCACAACATATACTGGCACCCCTTGCCTCTTTTCCAGGACAACAAAGATACCCTCCTCCCAACGATCATCCACTTGGACTGAATGCGTGGTCCCAATTTCCTCACAAGAACTCTGTCTCCCGCCTCCAAGAAGCAGCATGAGAACTTACATCATAACCGACCTTGTTTTCTGGCAGACCTTTCCATCTGTTCTGCGGCCTTCCTGTACGCATCTCTCAGGCTCTCTTTCAGACTTTCAACATACTGACTAGGACTTTTTCCTTTCCCTTTCCCAATGTCAATCCCGAAAGCCAAGTCTACGGGGATCCTGGATGTCTTCCCGAAAAACAAATAGTAAGGAGAAAATCCTGTACTGCCATGTATGCAACAATTGTACGCATGTACAACCCGACTTCAAATGCCTCCTCCAATCTTCTTCTGATCAATCTCCAAACTCCGAATCAGACCCAACAATGTCCTGTTCCATCTCTCGACTGGGTTGCCACTGGGTGATAGGAGTGGTCCTACATTTCTGTATACCTGCCACAGAGCACAATTCTTGAATTAGCCTCGACTCAAAATCACGACCTTGGTCTGACAATATGCGAGAAGGAAAACCATACACTGAGAAGAACTCATTCCACAAAGCTTTGCAACAGTCCGAGCAGTCTGTCTTTGGTCATGATTGCCTGGCCGTACTTGGTAAAATGATCAAGAATCACTAGAATGTTCTGCTTCTGTCCCTTGACTTCTACAGTGAGATAATCTATCGACAACAGCTCAAGGGGTAAGAAGTCACAATGTGGACATGGGTGCCTTCTGTGCCTGGCCCCACTTCTAATGCAGCGCTCACACCTCTTAATCCTCCTTGAAGGTCTGTGGCCATAAAAGGCCAAAAGAATCTCATCCTGGCATGTTTGATCGAGTCCTCGAAATGCGTGTGATGAGCTCATCATGAACACCTTTCATGGCCCTCTGGCGCAATGTACGGGAACGACGATCTGATTCCGCACTGACCCATCTATAACAAGTTTCCTGTACAACACTCCTGCTCTAACACCAGACGTTTCATTTCACGGCATAAACTTGGTTTCTGGCCCTGTAATGTCTAGAGCAACATGTTTCCGCAACGCCTCACAGACTGCTGCTATACAGTGATCTTGCTGTTGCATCTCTGCCAATCCTGGGGAGTAAGAGACATGAAATCTCCCTCTGGTTCTAAGATGTCACTAGGAATGGCATTGGGGTCCTTCGCTATAACCTCAATAGCTGGAACAAAACTGACTGAATCAACACCCTCACTCAGGATTCTGAACCATGGACAGATTGTTTGAAACAATGAGCCTGAACACCAACCCCTTTTGCACTCATGATACTCACAACTGCCTCATGTGTGACCACTTCAGGTATTTGCCCATCAAACTCCCGAGCCTTATCCAACAAGAAAGCTACTTTCTCCAATGTCTCCTTGTATTCTTTGTCCTCATCTGGGGTCTTGTGGCCTCCTTGACAACCCATCAGCATCAACATGTGATGCACCCGCTTGTAGACCAAATCAAAGTCATACAAAGACAATGTAGCTAGCCACGATGACTCACAGCATCTAGCTTAGCGGTTTTTCAGCACATAACACAGAGGATTGTTATCTGTAACGACGGTAACTTTCGACCCTATTAAATAATCATGGAACTTTTCTGACATGACCACTTTAAACGCGAGAAATTCTCGCTTGTGTGCGGGATAGTTCTGTTCAGAGCGATTCAAACCTCGACTGGCGTATGCAATGACCTTTTGTTTACCATCAATTTCCTGGTACAGCACAGCCCCTAGTCCATAACCACTAGCATCAGTATGTAGGAAGAAAGGTTTCCGCTTGTCAGCCAGCCCTAATACCAAATCGCTTGTCAAGGCATCTTTGACGGCTTGAAAAGCAGCATCTTGTTTCTCACCCCACATACTGGTGATATCAGACGACAAGCTGAGGGTACCCGGCTTCTTTTTCCCTGTTTTGTTCTTTTGCGTATATAACCGATGGTTAGGTCATTCAAGGCTTAACTAGGCTGGAAAAGTTTGGAATAAACCGCCGATAGAATCCTGCAAAACCAATCAGACTCTTCAGTTCCTCACTGTGGTTGGTTTTGGCCACGTAGCTACCGCAGCGATCTTGTCTGATCAGACAAATTTTGCCTTCCGAAATAATGAAGCCCAAATGCTTTACTTCTCTAGCCCGAAAACACACTTGCTTGGGTCAAGCTTCAGTTGAACTTCTGAGCCTCTCCAACACCTTCACTGTCCGCTCCTCCAATTCAGGTAGAGTCTGGCATGTACCAGAATATCATCTAAGAAGATGATGAGATCCGCAAGATTCATATCCGCAAAACAACGCTCTATGATTCGCTGAAAAGTCATGGAGCATTAACTAACCCAAAACTTAGCCGCTCAAATTCATACAGCCCGAAAGGTGTAGTGAACGCAGAAATCTTCTGCTCGTTCCGTGATTGAATTTGGTAATATGCTTTGGACAGATCAAGACTACAGAAGTACTTTGCTCCACTGAGTGTCAAAAAGAGATCTTCAATTTTGGTAACGCATAGCTGTCTCTCACAGTTCTAGCATTGACCTTCGATAATCAACACACATGCGCAATGAACCGTCACGCTTCCTAACCAGAACATGGTGATGCAAACGGACTGGTTGAAGGTTTGATAATCTGTGCATCTAGCAAGCTTTGGACATGCTGTCGAACCTCTTCCAGGTCCTGAGGAGGTAAGGGTCTAGGCCTTTGTCTAATAGTGGACCTGGAGTAAGCTCATGTCATGCTCAAAATCTGTCTTGCCTATATCAAACTCCTGCAAATTGAACACATCACAAAGGACAACAATCGCTTTGTAAAATTTTCCTTCCACACCAAATCAACATTCTCACCAAATTGTAACCTGGAAGCAAGGTCAGACATGTCAATCACATTTCACTTCAGCTGATGTTGAATTGCATGTCGCACTTTCACCACTGTCCTTGGTGTCATTGTCAGTGTCACCTTGCACATGTTCATTCAAATTATGTAACAAACTGACAAGTTATATTCTGACTGAATTGTGAACAGGTCAGCAATGATTTGTTTTCTTTTGACGCTAATTGTTGAATCTGTATTGTTCACCAGGTGACCCTGATCCGTGTAGAGTGTTCACAGGAGTCTTACCACTGAGTATAGTCAACCCATCTGGTAACTTGTCCATTGTTGGTTCTTGAACACCAATACTGCATCTCTAGTCAGCGAAACAGAAAGTCCTTGTCGCACAACACCCCTAACATCCACAGCTGAATGAGGTGGTACAGACACATCATTACTTAACAAACGTACAGGACACAATCTACCATTTTGTGCGGCCATGGATGCCTCTTGAAATGCAAAAACTGCCTCACACCTAATCTGTGATGTATTTTGCCAAGGCCACGAGGTAGGACGCCCACATAATCTCTGGAGTGCATGCAGTGTGTTTGTGCCTATGATAATAGGTACTCTGGCAGACACACGAGTGTCAGGACACACAAGGGCTAATGTCTCAACTGTCTTTTCAGTTCCACTCACATCTCTGTGTAACTGTATGTTTACCTGAACTATGCCAAGGTAAGTCACCTTCTGATCACCAGCACCAGTGATATCTAACACAGTATCTATTTGTTGTAATGGTACATTCCCCAAATGCTGTCGTAGAAGTTTCTGAAATAATGGTAACTTGGGAACCACTATCACTAAACAGGTTGTCTCAACATCATTGATACAAACCAAAGATTCACAGGATGGACCAATTAGAACTTCAAGTGTACGCCCAACATGACTACCCCCACTTAACTGAAATTCAGCTAAAACATCATGGCTAGATATGGACGTTGTTTTTGTGGTTGAACAGTTTTTAACACACACATGTACTCTAAGTCCAGCTTCTGTATGTCTGACCCGATTCAGCGAAACTATCTCTATATCAGGTGAAGCCATTCTGACGAACGGGTACAACTAAAATCTGTCCACTTGGAACTTCCTGAAGTGTTCCGCTTAACTCTACAACCTGCATGGGTGAAATGTTCAACACCATATTTGTGTTCAATCTGACAGGATTAAATCTAATAGTCCGTGCTCTAACGCTTCCGCAGCTGTAGACAGAAGGTTATGGTGACGCTTTCTAGTTTCAGCGTCTGGGCTGTAGATTCCTGGACCAACACACGCCCCTTCAGGATGGTCCCTTCATTTTAAAAGGGAGTTCCGGGAGTCCTTGTCGTCTTCTCCATTCATTCTCCTGTTGTCGACCTGCTGTTCCCTCTGGACAACAAGTCTTCTGTTGACTGGTTTTGTACAGGTTCTGTAAAAATGTCCATCTTCCCCACATTTGTAGCAGAACCCTTCTTCCTGCTTCCTGTTGATTGCTGGCGGCATCTGGAACTGCAGATCTGGGCATGGCAGGATCAGTACGTTCAGCTCTATCGCTCTGGTGTGCATCGCTCAGGTGTGCTCCAACCTGTGCCTGGTCGCCCTCCTTCGAGATCTTCTATTTGTCGAACGTAACGGTAGAGCTCACAAAAAGGAGGTTTGGCTTCACCTGGCAAACCAAACTTGTTCCGGAGTTCTAAGGCAAACATGGCGTCGCCCAGTCCCTTTGTGAAGGCATAATACACCCTGCGTGAAGTTCCTCTTGCTCGAACCCTGCTGCCTTTTGCACATCCTTCATCTTGGTGGAGTAGTTAACAGAAGTCTGCCTTGCTTTGGCCTCTGCCTATTCTAGACTGCATACCTCCAAATATAGTTCTTCAGCTGACTTAAGCTCCCCAAACAGTTTTTCTAGATCCTCAATCAAGTCTTTCACAGTCGTGTATTTTTTCCCTTTTACCTGCTCGCTAGCTGCTCCTTTCAGACTACGCCGCAAATAACTTATCTTGTCATCACAAGGGCATCATCAGAGATTTCTAATGCTTGACGGCGCCAATCTTTGAAAGAGCATTCATGTACCGATGTGGTGGAAGCCCTGTGAATACTTTGAATTTAGGTAAGGCAGTGGTGGCTGGACTTCCACATGAACATCTCGTTCCTATCCATCTCACTGACAACTGCTTAACATCGTCCTCATACTTAGTTTGTAAGTCCTTCAACTGCTGCTGCAATTGTTCAATGGCCTCGGCAGCCATGATAACAGAATAAAATTAACAGTCCTCCAACAGGATACAGTCTAAACAAGGTCTGAGAAGGTAACAACAAAACAAAGTACAGCATGCACCCTGAGGTTGGTGAAGACGGTCAAGAACACGACCTCCCCTTGGTGATAGTTGACGTCCACACGCCAACCCGGACAACAGCCAGCGCAGTGAGATGGCCCTTCACAGCACGCCGTCCCGCAGATCTCCTGGCACACAGCCATGACCCGCCCAGCAACAGCTCGTCTGTCACGGCTCGTCTGGCAACAGCTTGCCCGCAACCGCTTGTCTGGTCAGAGTTCAGAATTCCTACCTACTCTACAACACCTAATTGGCCCCACATTGGGCGCCAGAATGTAGCTCCCCACTTGCTTGATGCTAATATGCGTGTCAGGCTGGGTCTGCTTGGGTGGGTCCGTTTGTGTTGCAGTCATTCAAAGAAAAAAACAATCAATCCTTAAAGTACAATACCTTATTTTTATTTTCTTTATTAACATACTTGACTAAAATCAAAAGTAAAAAACAACGTAAACACTAACTGGAACTGGAAACTCTGATTTGGGAAAAAAAAAAACAACTGTTGAAAACTCAAATCTAACATACTCTCGAGCTGAAGAAAAAAGAAACTACGAGTAGGACTCTGACTTAAGAATAAGATCTCGGACTTGAAGAGTAAAAAACTCTGACCAGACATTGGTCCCCTGAAACCCACAATGGAATACAATGTCAATGTGTCCAATAAACATATGTAATAAACACTTGACCAACAAGTGGCAAATCAATACATACAAATGTGTGGATGTAAATATCATGGTGAATGGCTGTATGCATGAGTGCATGTACACTAAGAAAGTGTACAGAATGAATGTAGGATCAAGCATGCGGTTATGTGCCTGTGTATGAGCAAAGATGAGGACATGGATACATGTATATGCGTGTAAGTACAAAAAACATGCCCACCATGCATATTACTAAGTGTACGGTAATGGGTTTTGTTTGCGTGTGGTGTAAATATAGCAATGTAAACAATAATACCATCTTCACACCATAATCCAAATTCCTCCACCTCTGTCCATCATTTTCCAACGTAATATTAGGAACAAAAATTCTAGCTGACAGCACACATTTGTCTTCAAACAACCCTCTGTTCATGATCCGACCGATCTTGGCGAGTGTAAGGGATTTAACATCCATACCATGAATGAAGAAGTTATCCTTCAAATAAACCATATCAATAAATTGAATAATACAAGGCCTTAGCAACACAATGTTCTCACAAATACCAAAAACCCACAATACAACAAACTTAAAGCTCAAAAATCTTTTCAGTCCCATTAGCTGACATACGTCCCATAAAATACATTCCACCTGTTCCCATTTTATGCAACGAACTACACTGTCTGTAAGTTCTCCCACAGCATTAAAATAGATAGAACTTCCAATGGATAATTTGATATCCACATCCAAATGGCAAAAACTGAGCATTCCACAGGGCCTATTTTCTTTTACAACACAAAGTTCCCCTGCCATATTTGCAGCCTTGGACACTCTAGTTGAAAAATACTCCCAGTGCTATTATGGATTCTGACCTTCCACGTGATTTGTATTTCCTACAAGAAAATACAAAGCCAAAGTATACCACAAGCACGCACATGGAACCTAAAAATCCACCACCAAGTTTTTCTTTTCCTTATCGGAAAAATATCACTCTACAGGCTTAGCAGCCCAGCAATATATTATTTGTTTTGTTCTGTCCCTTCAATTGTACAGAACCAAAACTGCCCCACTTCGCTCACAGTTTAAACAATGTTCGGCACATGTAGCTGACAGCATCATCCTTATCATAGCTCAACAACCTCAATCAGTTGCTTCGTTGGCAACTAATCACCCAATTAATCAACAATACTCCAATAAAAATACACACTAGGGCGAACATCATCAGGGTATTCACATAAAAATATAACTGCAAACAACGACTCATACCGGTAAAATCCCAACCAACGACCATTAAAAACAAGCATGTTACTCCTCACAACAAACAACATTCATTTCTACAATTCATTCACTCCATCATTAACCATATATCTGTAAAAGAAAGAAAAGAAAAGATCTTAGTTCAATCAAAAATACTGGTTCATATTTATAATAGTGCATACCTTGAAAAGGACTTTTATTTGCCCTGAAAGGCAAAATTTTGGAGAATCCGGCAGTGCTCTGCTGGCTACCCGGCCATCCAAGAAACGCGCGCTCTCCCGTACGCAATTCACAATCCACTAAAAATAGTTCCATGTCAATTAATAAAAGGCACTATAACAATGAGCGCACTTCGCATGTTTGGCTGTAAATCATTATTTTCCCTACCAGTGATCCTTATCAATAAAAAGTATATCCAATGCAAGCAAACTCTTGCAAATCAATGTAGCAAAACAATGAATATCTCTACGCAGTTAAATGGTAAAAAGGACGCTTTAAATATTTGAATATAAACCATTTGAGAATTTACCAGGAGACTGGGTCCGAAATGAATTACGGTCAAAGGGAGAACTCCACGAAAGAAACTATTCTGTAAACTTGAAAAAACACCACTACTTAAATATTTGCGACCACCATTAAGAAGCATGAAAAACAACAAAAAATAGCATTCTGTATTTTTAAAACACAAATCCATTCTGTAGTAGTTTTACAGAGTACTACACAAGTGTCAGGCCCTCCATGTCTCCAGCAAGAGAAACACACTAACTGGCACATACCATCTCCATGGCCAAAACCTCAAAGAATCGAAGAAACAAAATGCCTGGGGTCACCATCTGTTGAAGATTGCGGTACTTGTTTTGGATGTTTTTGCATCCACGTACTGTGACCAGTCTTTTTCTAGCTCTCCCATGTTGAAGTAGGCCTATAGAAAATAAAAAGAGTTATTAACGACCGTTGATGGCTTCGGGTCTTTTTATCGAACCCCCTGTGTGGTTGTAATATGTTCCATAGTTTATTGAACATATTTGGTGCCGAAACCCGGAGAAAAGTGTCTGTTAACTGCTGCTATTTTGTGTATGCGGCTACGGTCCCAGGAAATATTTTATTGTTTTTTCATTCATTGTATCGATCGTCGTTGTTGATACGAACATTTCGTCTGATCCGTTGAAGTCTGCTGTCCGAGCACTGTGGCGGCCCGTGTTGGGTTAATCATTGTAGAAAAAGATTGGCCGAACTTTGTGAGAATATTGATGTTAACACTGTTGAAATTGCTGACGCTATTGAAAATTTGACAGCAGCTTCGAATTTTAGATGAAGCTCAGTCAGCGTCGAGCTTGAAATGGAACTTTCGGAACTCAACAGTGACATTGCAGAAGCACTGATTATCGTGAAAATGCAAGAGTGCCTCGTATTAAAGCTGCAAAGTTGCTTGCAGTACGTAACAGTAAGTCTACTGTGATTGTGGTGATGGTCCCATTCATCAAAAGGTTCTGGTTCTGGTGTTGCGTCTACTGCAAATGTGGAGGCAAAGTTGCCCAAATTGGAATTACCTATTTTCACAGGAATGTCACTACTGGACCTCTTTTTGGGAGCAGTTTCAGGCAGTTGTGGATGCTAGTGAATTACCTAACATAACAAAATTTTCATATCTTTTGTCGCTCCTCAAAGGGAAGCCAAAGCACTGTACAAGGGTTGTCTTTGACTGCTGCCAACTACAGAGCTGCTTGTGATATTTTGAGAAAACGGTTTGGCCGTCCTGAACGTATTGTCTTTGCACACATTGAGGCGTTGCTTGCTATAAAATGTACCTCGTCAACCTTCAGTTTCAGTTTTGTGAAAATATTTGATGATTTACAGCACGGTTCGCAGTCTTGAGTCATTGGTATTTCAGGACAGCAGTATGGAGTTGTTTTTGACGCCACTCATTCTGTCTCGCCTTCCTTCTGAGCAGCGCATGGAGTGGGCAAGAGATGG
>CM031602.1:40531142-40621142 GCA_018398815.1 Conus ventricosus | reverse complement strand
ATTTCCTTCCTCTTTTGTTCTTCATCTACTTTTAAAATTAATTTCAGGTCGGGAATAATAGTTTGTAACAGAAGTTCGGTTTCATCTTCAAAATGATTTCAGGTCTGGAATATTAGTTGTATTTATTTCCTTTTTCTTCTTCTACTTTTAAAATTAATTTCAGGTCGAGAATAATAGTTGTAACAGAAGTTCGGTTTATCTCAACCTGTTCATTTTATTTTTCACCTGCATCTGTTTGGTTGGTTGGTTTGTCGATCTGTTAATAAGATTTCAGTAATTTTGCCGCGTTTTTTGCCGAGGTAAAAAACATTTTTTAATTTTCAGTGCCGCATGACAAAGGCCGCACCAACCTAATCATTGTCAAGTACGGAGCCATCTGTCAAAACGTGCAGATGATTTTGAAATTTTTCAGATACGTATTTTTGCAGTTGAATTCATAACATTTATATTTTCTCTTTTCCAATTTAGAATAGCTGATAAAAATTATCATATGACAGTTTTAATGTTTCCCATGGTGTATAGGCGCGCGCGCGCGTGCATGCGTGATGTATGTGTGTGTGCGTGTTTAGACCATTGGCATTCTCACCTAACAACTATTTCTATACACACGTTCTCAGAAAGATACAATTAGTAAAACACACACACACACACAAACATTCACCAGGAAAGACGCCAGCAACCTTCCAACACAATCAATAAAACACATCACCCAACACACATTTCATATTTTTCTCAGTGTTGAATTTATTTAATAGCACTGTCAATAGAATGGGCACTGTCAGTCGATTAGACCAGAGCTGGCTGATGCATATATATAGAGAGATATTCATATAAACATACATCCTTGGTTCATCAATAACCCACCCCACCCTAATCCCACCCAAAAAGAAGAGAAACAAAGGGAAGTCACTGCTGTGGACTTGTCACCCAGAAACGACACCCATCTCGTATTCCCCCCCCCCCCCCCCCCCCCCCCCCCCCCCCCCCCCCCCCCCCAAGAGACGAGTTACTTTGCTGATTGGTCAGTATTCAGAGCATGGCGTTGCAATGAACAGAGCCAACAACGACAGCAACAACGGAAAAGACCAGATCAACACAACTCGTGAATGACATCACAAAAGCGCAGTGAATGACCAGAAAAATGAAGAGACCAGAATATGGCGAATGTACGTTACGTAAAGCAGTTGCACAGATGGTGAGAGATATTTACATGTGCACCTCTGGCCAAATTCCCCATGGCCATATTCAAACAAAACCATTGGTGCCAACATTGTACACATGTGCTGGATATTGGGGATAAAAAAATTAAATAAAACAACAGACACCAAATCTGATCATGTTCATTTTCGTCCCTGTACACGTTAGTGTGAACAACTGTCACGAAAATTTTGATTCCGAACACTGAAGTCGTTTCAATTTGCTGATGTCATTATCTTTAAGTTGAATTAACTGCCTATCTGAAATGTGATCAACACACAAAATTTCATACAAAGATTATAAAAACAATCAAAGTAAATAAAAGTATGTGTGTGTGTGTGTGTGTGTGTGTGTGTGTGAGAGAGAGAGAGAGAGAGAGAGAGAGAGAGAGAGAGAATCAGACAGACAGAGGTGTCAGAGAAATGTTAAACGTTTTCAGACTAGTAGAAAAATATATATGACGGAACTTTGCTGGAACACTAGCAAGAATTTCATAACCGCTGTGATAGATTTGACATGAAAATTTTTAAGAACTCTGAAAAGCTTTGAGATGGTGTGTGTGTTGTGTGTGTGTGTGGTATGCATGCAAATGTGTATGTCTGCACATCTTTAACAAATGAATGCTTGAACGACCACAAACCCTTCATAACGCATGTCAAGAGCAGAATTACGAGCTGTCAAATATTCATAGAAAATGGGGGCAACCTGGGTGCATAAATACACACTTGAACACGCACACATACATACACGCAACCCCCATTTCTGCCTTCAACATACCAAGTACTTTATATCCATGTCATTGAAATTTCATTTTTTTAAAAAAGCGTTCAGTCACAAATGCAGTTTTGTTGAAACACACGCATCGATTAGGGTCATGATCCGCACACTTTGGGATATAAAACAAGTACACAAACATGAACTGGAAGTGTAGATGCCCAAGACATGGACATTCAATTCTGGCACTGACATGGTATTTTGTTTATATAACAAGTCAAATGAATCCAGTCCAAAGTATTGATACAACCAGATCACACAAACAAAGAAAACAGAACTCACACAGTATCATGTTTGATTTCCATGCATACTGGTTAACTGAATAACGGAGAACAAGGGGAAAAAAAAAAAAAGAGTGTAAACTGGAACGTGGGTTAGGACAACACCGAGCTGGTATGAGCAAGACACATGGCAGCGCACTGGGTACGGTTTATCATCAACAAACCTTGGCAATACTGGGAGGTGCGGCATCGGAACAGTCACATGGACTAAATTAAGTATTTACACCATTTCTCAACAGACGCTCTGTACGATTTATTCCACATCTTCTAAGTCAGCAAATCAGTTTTAAGCAGAAAGTACTTTCTAACCACATCAGTGGACTGCACCACACACAGCACACTGGATGTGGCCCAGTCCACGGCATTTGAAGTACGTTACTTGCAAAATTTTGGCATTTCAACCATATTTCTGCATTGCAACATAAGCACAAAGGTGATGCCTATAACTTTTGAGCACAGCGTAAGCAGATATCTGCTTTTCTGGGAAATAAAAGAGAAGATTTCCTGGCAACACCAGGTTGATCACCCTGCTTCTATGCTGGAACAAGTAATGCTGCGGAGTATTCAGATCCAAGGATTTGCTTCCATGCTCAGCATCGACAAGTTTCCCTCTCATATCATGACCACTAAAAAGGTCAATTGCTTTTTTTGATGCCTTAGGTCTGGTTCAGGATCAAAGTCTACATGACGTCTACTGTTTTCTCATCAAAAACTATTAGCTATGGTTACTGCGTACTGTAAAGGCACTGTATGACAATGTTTCATGCGGATCAGCTTTGGCAGCAATGAAGATGTTGGCATGGCAGCTTGGTTACGCAGTTGTGATGGTGATTTGAAAATTTTAACGAATGCGGCTGCAAAATTGTGTATTCCATTTTCCATGACAAAACAAGTTCTTGAAAAATGGATGGTTTTGGACTGTTTCTTATAGTTCTTCATGTTTCATACATTCTTTGTTTTAATGATACCATTTCAGACACTCTATATCTTATATCTAACATACTTTACTCCCTATCTATTTTCAGGGACAATCAAATATATATATGTGGAAGGAATCTCTCTTTCATTGCAAGATCATTTTTTTCCCCTTATAAATATAATTTTCTTTCCATTATTCCAGGAAAATGCATTAATGTGGTATTCACTCTTTTAATGGTTGTAAATACAAATATTTTATCATTTGATCCATTATCCCAAACAGTTACATATCAAATTATGTAGAGAGGCTCCATTTTCCAAATAACTGCAAACACAAAACATTAGTTTGGGAATTTAATACTTCAATAATCATGGAGACAAATGCTCAATACATGATACAGTTTTCGACAGTCCACAGGCAACACCAAATAGCACTCTGTCATGAATTAAAGGACATAACATCAAAATTAAATCCGTTTTTATATCAATGACAAAGACAGAACCTTCTGGCAGGATTTATTCTCCAATAATTTCACCAACAATGTATACAGAGAGAAAGCTGTGTTCCGGTGATGTACTATACTGTGTAAGGATAAAGGTTCAACATGTTATGAAACTATCTGACGTTCTTGTACAGTCTGCCCCACGTTGGGACGTGACCTATCAGTAGTAAATCATTATACTCTGGCACTGTGCACTAAGTCCGCATTCGCACCGTCTTCAAGACAGCAGTCATGTGTGCTCTTCTGTATCTGCACAACTGAATGAACTCACTTTTATTGATGTACAACAGTGTACACTCTTTCACTGGCTCTGCCAGGTATTAAGCATACTCTTCTAATCAAACGGATAGTAAAATGTCACTTACGATTCATCTGTTCCTTCCCCAAACTGAAGTTTAAAACTCCTCTTACAGGAGAGACAAAGGCACACTGGAGCCATTTTACATCCACTCTCTGTTTGCGGGTCTCTTTCCTTTTTCAAGCTTTCTCCTCCCCCCCCCCCCCCCCCCCCCCCCCCCCCCCCTTTTCCTCTTTTTCTCCAAGATTTCTCTCAGAACATTTCCAGTCAACTGAGCTTTGGATCAGTTCTGCACAGTTTCAGGAATTTCTTAAGTTGAAGGATTGTGCGGAAGTCTGTGCCTCCCTTCTATCTTGCCCCCCCCCCCCCCCCTTTTTTTTCTTTTTCTTTTTTACAATGGAGGGGGGGGTTTGGTTTAAGAGAGGACATGAAAGACCATTCGTACACTGGAGTGTCTGTGCGATTCGCAGCCCGTGAATGCTTATTAAGCTCACACAAAAAAACCCAAAACAATCTGATAGACAGGATTACAGTGGATTGATGGATGCTTTTTTTTTCTCTCTCCAACATAGTCCACTGATAATGACCCCAGTAACAAACAAAACACAAGTGTTACCCATACAGATAACATTCCCACAGTATGTTTTTATCTCGTTTCGCTGATATGTTACCCTCTTTTTCTTCTTAATTCAGCAATTAAGTACCTGCTCTCAGCTATGTGAGAGAGAGACAGACAGACAGAGAGGGAGGGAGGAAGGGAAAGGAGAGAAGGTGGGGGCAAAAGGCTACCAGGACAGTGATTTTCTTGCTACAGGCAGCAAATAAAATTCATCAGCTTATATTTCTCATGGACAATGCACTGTGTTCAGCTAAGTCCATTTGTGCTACTCCACAAGGATCCAAAAGCCCATGAGTTTTTTTTCTTGTTTTTTTTGGGAGGGGGGGGGGGGGGGGGGGGAGGGGGAGGAGGAGAGGACAGAAAAGGAGAAATAAAGGATGTTTAGAGGAAAAAATAAATCTCAAAGATGGACTCAAAAGTAAGATTAGGTCAATCTGTTGTATGCTAATGGTTAAGGAATCTGTTTCTGATTCACAATCTCCTTGTGTGCAGAATTGAAAAAGCAGCAGAAATACAATGCTGGACACACATTTACACACAAAGAGATTACTTCGATGATGTTCTGTAAATTCTATCTGGCATAGCTCTAGCAGAAAATGACTTGGATTCATGTCATGGCAAAACACTGGATTAAATAATTGCGTCTGCTTTACAACGCAGCTCACATATCTGATCTTTGACACAGTGAACAGCATGGCACCAAGTCAGAGACTTAAACATATGTACTCTGAGGGCTCGATTCCGTGCAGAGAGATATCTGAAATTATAATAAAAAATATTTCATCTCTTCATGTCATTCAAGTTGTACAAGAATTTCAAAAAGTTGCCTTTTCAACATTTACTCAAGGCTGATGTTTTTATTTTTTGTTTGCTTGTTGTTTTTTTCTTCTCTTTTTGCATTGTTTAAGTCACAAAGTCTCAAGTATCTTTATAGTTTGTATCATTTCAATTGTCCATATACTTGTGTTCGCATACATATACCCGAACACAATGAGATGTATGTGCATGTGTGTGTGTGTGTGTGTGTGTGCGTGCGCGCGCGCATGTGTGCGTACACATGTATATAGGTAGGAGAGGTAGGGGGAGCAGAGAGAGATTGAGAAGGAGAGAGGAAGAGAGAAAGATCAAGATATACTGACAGAGTCAACCTCCAGAAATGACTAAGAGCCCTGTTTCAATTATGCAAAGAAATGTACAAATGAGCTTACAATCCAGTTCGATGGCACAGATAAAATCTTTTTTTCCCCCCCTTTTCATGGGACCACCCTTGTTTTCACATGGTCTTGTAATAAATTAAAGATGTCAAGAGCTCTCAACCTCTCACCCAGATATGATTCTGGAGTCAAACAGAGCATAGTCTAAGCACATTCATACACATGACTAAAAAGCTTGATGTGCGTTCAACCTCTTCATGTCTCATCTCACAACATCTTGATGATAAAGTGGATACCGATGCAAAAAACGTTTTGTTGTACGTCAGGTAAAACACATCAGTACTAAAGATATGCAAATTAATAAAGTATGATCATCATCAACCGACATACTAGCACATATCATCCTCAGTTCTCAAATGTTTTTTTGCAACTGTCACTGGAGCCGGTTATTGATCCAGTATAAAAATGTACTTTAAAAAAAAATGTACTGATAAATATTAAACAAACAACCCAACCAATCAACACCCCCCCCCCCCCCCCCCCCCAAAAAAAAAGATACACACACACACATACATACATACATACACACACACACACACACACAAATCACTCTGGTTTCTGACTGCCCCAAAGATGAAACCATAGCAAAGCCCTCCACTCATGCATGTGCAACCTGTGAACAATCAGCAACCACAATATATCTCTGATAACAAGGAAACACTCCTGATGACACAGGAAAGAACTTGCCCGCCCTTGATATAGCTCAATGATAAAGATGATTTTTACTGACCAGTTTTACGCTTGTCTGCAATACAGCTCTTGATTAGGAAGAAGAAACAAATATTGACAGAACGAAGGAAGCTGCTTTTTGTGCCAAGAATGAATGCGATGTAAAAAAAAAAAACAACAAAATAACATAAAGACCAAAATAGCTCTTTTCTCCTACGACCAGGATGAAATAGAAAACAGTAACGTTGCTGACAGATATGATGCTTTTCTTGTTCTAAGACTGTAACAATGATGGAAATCTGTTCAGGAACAAAATAACATTCTTTCCTGTTGTAAAATTTCATTATAATGCTGAACAAATATTACAGACCTAACTACGTATGGGGTCAATGATAACTATCAAAGACCTCTTTCATTTTTGTAATGCTATGTGAGCTCTCAAAGAAATGGATTTTTTTTCCTTCCGAGATCCTAATCAATAACAATGCTGAAAATTCATCACAGGTGGTAATTCTTTTTTATTCCCAACCCCTGCTCTCACCTCCCAAACAAGGTTCTATGATGCTGCACATTATCACATACTAAAACTTCCTGCGACGAGTCCTAAGAAACTAAAGAAGACTTAGGTCACAGAGACTCCAGCGCCACCCCTTCCTTTTTGTAGTAAGCAAAGGTTCTATGACAATGCTGAAAATGTCATATATACACTGACAATTGTCAGATTTCCCATCATGCTGATGTTGCCACACTGAAAACCAAAGAAAAATAGTCCTTAGGAAAAAAAACAACCCTGCCCTTTAAGACATGGCTCCATAATGCTGATAATCAAAAACTCTCACTGGTAAGTGCTGGCCTTTCAGGTCAAAGGTTTCAAGATAACATTTTCATCATCTCTCAGACACACACAAACACGCTTTTGATAAATGCCACAAAGACTTGCAAGCCTGCTAACTTTCTTACCCCATTCTTCTCCCATCTCGCTTCGTTGGTTCCTTTTCTTTTCCCCTTTTGTTTTTCTTTTACTAATTCTCCTTTTCTTGTCAGCACATTTCTTAGTGTAAAGGGGATGCACTGAATTGATGCAGATTAAAGAACAGTGACCCAGGGTGACTGAACAGCAGGTGGAACTGAAGGTGGGCAAGGTCGGACACAGCCATGCAATATACATGCATGTCTTGAGAATACCAATGCATTTCATAGCAAGCCTGGGCTTTTGAGTGGCACACATGCTGTCAGCAAAGGCGCCTGAAAATATATACTTGTCACTGATGTACACCAGAAACCAGCAGACTGGATTATCAAAAAGTGAACAAGCAGGAAAACATGAAACCCCAGCTTTTCTGACATCAACATCCACGCAGAGAAATTCTGAAGGCAGGATGAGGGAGGAAGGGCTGGGAGAGAGAGGGGGAGATGGAAGTTGGGATGGTGGGAAGAAATGGAGGTTTGTGTGTGTTGGGGGGAGAGGGGAGAATGGGGGACATGGATTGCAGCAAGAAGGAAGAGTATCACACATCAATCCATCTAAAGAAGGAAGAGTATCACACATCAATCCATCTAAAGAAGGAAGAGTATCACACATCAATCCATCTGAAGACTCTCTGAACAAGTTTGAAGGGATCTCTTAAATGGTTCAGCGCAACTCGGGAAATGAGAAATCCTCCTGCAAGAATATTTCTGAATCTCATGTCAGCTGAAAACAAAACAGTTCATCACAAAAAGTGTGTGTGTGTGCAGCTGCTGGCAATGCAAGCAATAGGACATGATGTCCTGTCCTTGCTTTCAGCTTACATATCTATGTTTGCTGTTAGTGTGTTGAGCCAGGGCAGCAGTGCATAAGACCTATCCCCCCCCCCCCCCCCCCTTTAATTTACCACCATTAGCTTGAACAAAGAAAGCAATAAAATCTAAAGCTATCAGCAGCAGTCAAACACAGTGCGACATAAGCATGCTATGTGTTTTGACTGGTTTCGAGCATCCAAAACAGTGATGATTGTGCTCTGTGTTCCCAGATTAAATCACCTGCGGATCACCTGGTGTATATATCACCACAAATTATGGCCAAGTCACAGACTATAATTCTGGATTGCTTCTAACGTAAGCATTAAGCATGCTTTTCCATTACCTCACCATTTAAGCAGTAACAAATCTGTGTTTGAAACAGGTAATCAAAACAGAAAAGGCCAAGAAAAATTAGGGCAATGAAACATCCAGCGAAAACAAGTCCAGATAAGACTTGTTTCTTATTCAGCACAGACATTGTCAAAATAATGGCTGAGCGTCTTTTTCTTCCCCTTTATGGAAGCTAAATGGCAAAAGGGAAAATCAATCCCCCCTTTTTCAACAGCTTGTAAGAGTTTGTTATAAGACTGATGTTTAGGCATGAAAAAAAATTGTCATGTACCTGAACCTGATGTTCATGCATTTTGTTTTACTCAACCTTTAGAGTAACTGGTATATCTCAAATCAACTTTGTCAAGACTTAACAAAACCAAAACAGAAACTGGAAGGAAAAAACAAAGGAAAAGGGATAATGCGCAAAAGTTTGCCTCCATTCACATAACAGGGAAACTTGGCTTGACAATATATCTAAGCCTTCTTGTAAGCAATCAGCCTGTCTTTCCATAAAACCTCCCAAGATAAACTGCTTCTTTTGATAACATTCTTCAATTTGTGATAATCTTTTTGTTTGCGACACACCTCACTTTATGCCTCCACGAAAACCAACCTGGACCATACAAGCACAGCATTTTGACAAAAACAGACCAGTTCCAATCTGTCAGAACATGCGCACATAATCAAAGTGCACAGCAAAACTCATTCAATGGGTATAACCTTCTTGGCACATTCAGTCGATTAATTTTGAGATGAATCACATCTAGACACACAAAACAATGTGCAAAACAGACTAGCGATTTTCAACAAATACGTGTTCTTCGAACGTTACATACATTTTTCTGTCTTTCTTTTGTTCCTCAGCTAGAACTGCTGAGCTTCATCATAGGTGAGGTTTTTCCTTTTTTTCTTTTTCTTTTTTTAATATGCTGAAGTTTTCAATCTCACTATGAAGGAAGCCACATCATCCTCATGGATCAAGATATAAAATGTTTTTTTTAACTACTCAAAAGTGAACTCCCGAGAATGTGCTCATGAAATGGAAGTGCTGAATGTGATCCAGTGAGTATTCTTTGCAAATTTGGCATTGTCATCTTTGTTTATAGCATCTGAGCAAGACAAACTTCAGAAAAAACCCTTGAGAAATAAAAAGTGTTACTCTGCACCTTGTTTTGTGTGCCATATATGTTTCATCTTATTCTTGGTAACACTTCGTCTGTTTCATTTTCCACATTACTTTGTTTTTGTTCCTTTACTGCTTTCTAGAACTTCTGTGTATTTGTGGCGGAATGTGTGGTGGGTTGAGAGAGGGTGAGGGGGAAAATGAAAAAAACAAAGCATCCCAAATGGATCACTCCATGTCTCCATGGCAAAGAAATCATCAACAATTTGTTTTCATTTTTTTTACTGTTGGTTCATTACAAAGTAAAAAAAAGAAAAAAAAAAGATAATGCTCCCGACAGTCAGCTCCATGACAGCTCTTCTCACTGAGAAGTCTGTGTTTCCACGATGAAAAAACCTGGCCTGTTGAGACCTATGTTTTTCATTTTAAGAGGCAATACATCCTTCTATAACGTGACACCTATGATTCATCATTTTCGCAAGTGACAATACATCCATCTGACGCTTTATATGTCTGTTGATACCAGTATGCTGACAGATTTTCATCCTCAACAGCATATTTTATCCTCGACAGCATACAGCCCTTCAAGCCCCATATATATGCATTAACACACAAACTTTGTTATTTCAATCTAAAGCCAATGAAGGTTTTCACCTGTTGCACCATATGATTTTATATTTCAAAAGAGACAATTCTGCCTCAACAGGTGAAACACAGTGAGGATGAAAAACAGCTTTTGGGGCCGCGAGCAGTATCTGAGTGTTGCCTGGCCTATGTTCTAGGCGCATGTATGCATTCACATGCTAATATTTAAGTTAGATAATTCAAAAGCCAATGAATATCTCAGCCTGTAGCGACCAACAATTTTACACCTTAACTGGCATAATATTTCCTTGTGAATATAAGATGAAACCAAGTCAGGGAGAAAAAAAAAGCAAATCCCCCCCCCCCCCCCCCCCCCAAAACCATCATCAACCACAACAGAAAAGGACACTTTGATACATCAAATGAACCAGCTAGTCACAAAGGAATTAAAAAGCCGATGACTTAAATTCTCTAAGTTAAAAAAAAAAAAGCTGTCTAATATATTCAACTTTATTTTTTTGTCACTCAAGTGAGTGAATTTACTTTCTGTTCTAACATTCTGATATTACTGAGGCGCAGCAGAGTCAAAAGGTTGTATTACTCAGCTGTGGAACTGTTGGTCATAAATTCTACCCACTCATATTAAGGAATTTTAGGCCTTTTTTCTTTTAAACCCTCTTTGTCCACCAACCATTAAACAGAAACATGATTCAGTTCCGGTAAAATTAAAATATTGGAAGGAAAGAGGAGGGCTCTGCTATCTATAAAGCTGTTCCCCGGACAAGCTAAGCAGATGCCATTGTAACCAAATGGCAATATGACTTTGAATTAACTATTTAATCACCGATAGTCAGGAACAAAAAACTGAAGAGGTGAACAAAATGATTTTCTAAGAACATCTAATGGTGTAAGCATGTCGACAGCTGAAAAGACGTGACGATAACATGACTGGACTGACCTGGTTGTCGAAAGCCCATGACAAAAAACAGCAAGAGAGTAGGGGAAAAAAATCCACCAACCTTTTTGAATTCCAATAGATGGGACTGGAAAGGAGAATATAAACCACTGAGACAAATATGGCATACAGCAGATGATCGTCAACAGAGCCCCTCTGCAGTGTTAGTGGGATACAAGACCCAATGTGTACCATACACTGATATTTTTGTGACTGTTACCACTATACAACCATATGCACCGAGTTTGGTACACATAAAGTCATACAACGAAATCTGTACTTACTGTATATGGTACTCATAGCATACAAAGTTTCTTTGAGATATCATTTCCATCTTATTATGGCAAATGCTTCATTGTTGGTTTAATGGAAGACTAGGTGAAAGGTTGTTTTGCTTTCGTTTGAGGTTCTGGAGATCCAATCCTTTGCGAGTGTTTACATCCAGCTGATAAGATATAGTATAAGGAAATGTAATTAGAGTGGCAAAGCAAAGCCAGACATAGAACTGTTTGCTATTGGACCAAGGACTGGTGAAGACCTGTGCGGAATTGTGAATTTTGCATGTACTGAACAATGGCACAGTCAAAAAAGAAAATGAAATGACAGCGGATTGTGGTCCTGGCTATATTGGCCATAGCATACCCCCCACTGGATGCCATCATGTGGTCTTCTCTGCACAGTTGGTTGCTATCAGACCAAAAGAATTGCACAGGAACCTCATTAAGAAAAGCCTTGAGACATCCCTCCCCCTACCTTCCAAACACAAAAAGGTCTTTCCAAGAAGGGGAATCTTTATTGGGAAGTAAATTCTAGTGATCTACTGTTCTAAGAAAAAAAAGAGCCTGTAAACAGACTTACTCTTGGATCAGTGGGACTTTAAGTGGTTAAAAAAAAAGGAGGGAGGGGGAAGGCAGAGGGAAGGGAGGATAACCTTGTGGTGCCAATATTATGTATTTTCATTAAGTTTCAGACCAACACATTCCACCAAAAAACCCCACCAAAACACCTCATCATATCATGCGGTTTCCTTTGCATCCTCAGCAGGCACTGGACCACAATTTATTTTTGACAAGCAACAGCCTGGAACTTCTCCTAGCACAGCTCTGACAAAAGAATTAAAGATTTGAAATAAGCAACACTGTTCTCATCCACAGTTGGCCAAATCTTCAGTTTCAAAATTACCTCTTTATCTATCTGCACTTGTGAAAGAAACTAAAGCTGCAGATTCCACTCACAGAAGTGTCTTTGAAATACAAGTAAAAGAACACTCTTTGTAACACATCAGAAATGCTGAAATCCAAGTTTTCTCAGGAAATTTGTAAGAGAGACACTGCTGACATAATAAATTTTGCCAACATAAATTTTCTTAGAACAGTTTAAGAGGGTGTGCCCTCTTTAACCAAGTTTTAACTGACAGAAAGAATACTTTAAACAAACAAAAAAAAAGGGGGTGAGAGTGGGGTGGATGTTTCCTAATAACTGAAACAGTAGTTCAATACAGCAACTGTATCGCTGAAAGTGGAACAGCATTCAAACCACCAAATAATCCGAAAGTGTGAAGCTATGACCAAATCACTAAAGGATATGAAAAGATTTTATGGAGTTTAGATGAGACTGAAAATAAAAGACTAATAGTCAAATTATTTGTTTTTCCCCCTCAGGATTTTTGTTTCAAACTCTGATGTTCGCTGAGTGGATTATCAGGTGGGCCCCCAGCAGCAGTGACTTAGATCAAAAGTCATAAGCTCTGCAACAGATATCAGTCTAGTGTTCTCCTAAGATTGACCTGGGTTTGTCATCAAAACACAGGAAATAAAATCAATAACAACACAGTTTTTGTGGTTTAAATGAAAATACTTATTATTCCATTGCCAATGTTTACTCTCAAATGAATTTCCAAGATATCTGTGCAAGTTTCAATTTTTTTTTTTGATAGTTGTGATAGAAATGTGAACATTTTATCTCCCAAATATTCAACCTTGGGGAGCCACAAATCTTGTTTTGTTTGTTTTGGTAAATCTATACCACTGACAAACACTGGACATGATGACAGACAAAGACACACATTAATAATCAGTTAATTTTCAAAATTAATTTTTCTCTCTGATACAGAAGTCATCAGACTCTCCATGTTTTCTTGAAAAACTTGGTATTGTCACTTGAATATTTTCTTCTTTCTTTCTTTTTATTTTTAAAAACAATCATTGCCAAGCCACATCCAAATTGATACAATACGTTTTTTTTTCAAATGACAGAAACATTGTTTCCATGCTCTTGCTTTCCTCTGTTAGGTGTCTGCTTCTGGTCACCTTGAATGGTGTGATTTTCTTTCCTTTTTACTTATAAAAAAAATTGTTTCTCTTGTCTATTTTTATTTTATTTTTTCAAAGGAAACAATTGAATTTGATGATCTACATTAAACCGCTTTTTTTTTAAATACTGAAATCTTAAAATTTGTTCTGTCCTTGCATGTTCTGTAATCGTTACTTAAAGAATCACTTCAACCTCGAAAATATTGTGACTTGTTGCCTCCTAGTCCTCCGAGTTTCATTTCTGAAATAATTTCTTAAATCCATTTTGAAATCTTCATTAGTTTCTTCTTCTCTCTCACTGTGAAGAATCCTACTACAAATGACATTCCAGAAAATTAAAAACTGTAAACAGTCACTAATTTTGATACCTGAATTTTATGAAATATGACCTATCAATTAAAAACTAGAGGATCATATTTTTTTAACAGTTCAAAGTCAATTTTGCCAAAAACGCTCCCTGCAAAGAAGAGTAGGAATAATTTTTGACCGACGTCAGACTGTTAAAATCATGGCCACCAAGAGAAAGAGACCTAATGGAGAAAACGCAAAGAGGTAAAAAAAACTAATGAATACTATCCACTTGTATTAAGCGCAGTTGCTGAACAATATGGCGATGACAGACACATCATTAAAAAAAAAGTTAGACATGTTCAACAGCATGCTAAAACTGAATTCGCAGAGATTTTATTCCAGCATAATCACAGCTTCTATGAATCTGCAAGTCTCTATATTACTTTCAAACATCACTCTCTCTTTCCACTGTATACATCCAGTCATGTAATTTAAATGGTCAGCTCACTCTCACTGAAACAATGAAAAAGCAATAGACACCATATTACAGACACTGAGGCACTGAGACAGAAAGAGACGGATAAGCAGGCCAGTGAGCCCCAGACAGGTTGGAGACAGATCACATAGATGAAGTGTTGCAAAAAGTCTGTGTGACTCATATTTCACAAGTATTTATTTCGGTTAGCCCCTTAAGGGGTATGGAGAGAGCAGGCAGTCATATGGTACAGGGACAACATGTTTCAACACAGGGAACAGTAAGAAAGCTCCAGCATCGTCTGCCCCTATTTCATCAAGATTTGTCAACAGATGTACTGATTCAATGAAATGATGTTTACAAAATCAATTTGTGTGTTGTGAATAATAAACAATATTAACAAAAATGTAACAAAAAAGGTATAAAAAGGAAACAAAATCAACCTTGTCATTAAAAAAAAAAAACCTGACTCAATATGCTTTGAACGATATATATGATTTCAATAACATAATGAAGACAGTGACTGTGACATAAAGTATGTTCAATGAGGAGGCTGATGCTATGCTTCATACAATAGTGGCTGATCCAAACTGCACACTGCACAGAATACACAACCAATCTAGGATGACACAAGTTGAGGTCATGCTTGACTACAGTGCAATTTACCCCTGACATCTTTAATCAAAGTCTGGGTCACCTACATAAACTGTCATCAAGACAGTTGACTGGACGTTTAAATCTATTTCATGCATATTGTTACACACCCACATAAAAATGTGGACTAGACTCTTGGGTTCTTACACTGTTCCTGTATAATTTTCTGCCTGGTTTTTATTTCCATAAAAAGGTCCAACTGCAGATTAAAAATAGAGCAAGTAAAAATACTTGTTCTTGATTACATTAAGCTGACTGGACTCTTTTTTAACATTAATTTGCTTCCAATTATTCGATTATCAAACAGCTTAAAAAAAAACCTGCTCTCTTAATTTCGTTCACATACACACTTCAATGGGCTTGATGTAGTTTGTTTTTCGTTGCTAGCTCTTGACTTTCGTTTTTCATGAGCTGTTACGCTGATAAACTTTCTCAATTGTTTTCTCTGTGTCATTTCCATGGATGTTGCTTTAATATGTGCACTTTGTGTTTTGATGGCGAGGTATGACTTGGCTGTTGTTTTTGTAACTTGTAAAAGAAAGCAGCTGGGTATTCTCCATTTCAGATCACTGCCTGGCAATGGGTTGGGCCAATTTAGTGTAGGAAGAGACAGAATGGGAGAATCAGATGGGAAGGAGGCACAATGTAAAAGTACTGTCATTTATACCAACAGAAGGGGTAATAAGACATAAGCTGAAACAGCCAATAAGTTACAAGCAAAGTGTACAACTCAACTCTCCAGACAGCCAGCAAAACTACCCAGGGGTGCTAGTAGGAAGAAGGGTGGGGGGTGGGGTGGAGTCAGAAACGGATTAATCTTCAAGAAAACAGAGAGAAAGAGACAGGTGGGATTAAAACATCCTCCATGTACACGATGCACATCACAACAACCTGGACACATTTCAACGTGTTCCAATCACAGCCTTCCTGCATAACACAGTCAGTTCTTCAACTTGTTCTAGTCTTCATTCATTATCTTTTCTCCTTGGCCAAAAAAAAACACAAACAAAAAAACCTCCCTAATTAATCAAATTCTATTTTTTAAAAATACCTGTAGTCAAGAATATGTGTGTCGTGTATGTAATCTTATCTTACAAATCTGACCCTTAATGTAAAAAAATCAAAAGTCCATTGCTCTGTGTAATAAAGAATCAATGACTCAATACATGTCACAAGTTTAAAAAAGAAACCAAATACAAAAAAAAAAAAAAAAGCACTGTAAAATGACAATCTAGACATATAACTCGCACCCAAACCCTGACATATCAATACCAATGAATACATAATTAAAATGCACATTTCTCCCAAGGTGAAAAGTGCACCACTGAGCATCACCTCAACGTCACTCTAAAATACTGCTTCAATAGTATCTTTAAAATCATCTCAGAAATACCACAGAGCTCCATTTCACCTTGTTTGTGATCAATGTAAACATCAAAGTTCCCCTGTTACAGCGACCCCCATTTCCGCCAGCTATGCACTCACATCTTCGTCTCTCACAAGACACAGCAGACTCAGGAATGCGTTGCCTTCGATCATGGTGCTCAACAACGTAATATATCTCCTACATGACGACAACACATGCATCGGCATCTCCAGGGTGTACTCCAAGTTTCAGCATCACAAAATGACTTCAGGTTTATTCAGACCTATGGTTTTCAGTCCCAAACCCATGTTCAGTGCACCCAGATGTGTCAAGTCTATTTCCCTCCCCCCCTTCCCCATCCCCCTTCTTTTTGGTTATCATTTTGCTCCCCTGTTTTACTGCCATCTTCCCAGTATAGCAAACATTAACTTGCTAAGCAGTTAACTTTAAATATCTATAGTTTATATCAATATCAAACACCTAGAATTTATTCTGTGTTCAAATAACAGAACAGAACAGGATCCTCATATTCCCTCTCCCCAAGTCTCCAATCCATTCTTTCTGTCCAAATAATTTTTTTTTTTTACAATTTCAATGTTTTAATCTCTCACTCTGCCCTAGTTGACTTCATATCTACTACATTTCGGTCACACAGCATTCTCTCTTCACAGTTCACTCTGGTCAATGGTCACAACCATACCTCAGTCGCAGTCACTAGGTCACATTCAATATTCACTTTATGATCTGTCTCACTTCTATCAGTATTCACTGGATATATCCAGCATCATCTGCATTAACCCAAAGCTGTCGAACATCTGTCAGTCTTCACTGGCCACATTCACGCCTGTCATTGATCTGTTCAATTTCTCATTGATCTGTTCAATTTCTCAGTCATGGTTCGTTGGTCATAGTCAATATTCACCATCTTTTCACCAACCCTAGAATCATTCAATGGCCACATTCACACCACTGTCATGGTTCACGGGTCACACATTCAGTATCTATTTTAAGATCACTGACTCAAGTCACACTGTCCCTATTCACTGATCACATTCACACCTGTCAACTGCTCTGATTCACACAGCCATCATGATTCACTGGTCACATTCAGCATTCACCTGATGATCACCAACCCCAGTCAGGCTTCAGTTGCTCATCACATTCCTGTTCCATGGACTCAAGTCATGCTTCACTGGTCACAGTGCTGTCAACGATTGTTTTATCATCGCTGACCTCCAGTTCATGTTGCCTTATGCCTAACTGACCAAAAAGGGCTATATCAGGGCTGTGCATCACTGACTCCAGTCACACTTCAGTCTCTACATTAACAGGGTTCCTACAGACTCCCAAGAACAAAATTCAAGGACTTTTCAAGAAGTTTTTTAAATTTTTTATTCAAGGCTACAATACCTGCGTAAAAATTGATGAAATGACAAATTATCTCCCTTGGTTAATAACGGATGACAATTCCCGATCGCGACAATGTTGTGAAAATTTGTTTCTAAATAATTTTTAATAACCTCAACACAGAAAAATCAAACTGCCATTTCTTTTTGCCACATTAAATTTTTTTTGAGCAGATGGCTTGATTTTCAAAGGCTTTCAAAGAGGTTTGGTCAACAGAACCACATTTTATTGATTTTCAAGTGTTTTCAAGGCCTTGAAATTTGCTCTCAGAATGCAAGGAGATTCACGGAGTTTCAGGAGCATATGAACCCTGTACATATTTATACTGGTCACATTCACACTTGTAAATTCATTTTGCTTATAACCAAGCCAAACACAAAGGGCTACATCAGGGCTCTAAGCTTGTTTAAGTCAACTCTCCTGTCGCCGATTTCCCCCCCCCCCCCCCCCCCCCCCCCTCAGTCCTTTGCTGACCGGTCACATTTATTGGTCACATTCACACACTGGTCATGGTCACAAACTATGTCAGTTTCACGTCATCATCACTTACTCTAGCTTCCACTATTTATCACAGTTCACTGGCCACCTTAGTTTTACTCTGCCATCACAAACATCAGTCACTGTTATTCAAGGGGATATATACAACACATTCCAATCCAATTCTGGTCACTGATCTGTGGTCACTTTCACACTTCACTTCAGCCATCATTTGTTTGTCACATCCACGCTTTGTCACTTGCCTCCAGTTCAAGTTATCCTTCAGATGTTTAGAAGTACCAGTGTTGTCACATTCATACTGCAATCATTACTGTTTGGTTGCTTTTACTTTTCCACCATGGCTTCTCGAGAATGTTAAGCCGGGCCATGAAACTTCCTACCCTGACAACTGAGACATTCAGTTGTCATTCTTTTAGTTTGCTGTTTTCTGATAATGTTCACTTCTCATTCAAGTTTGGCTCATTGTTTCAATCTAATTATTTTCGTTTTCATATGATCCATTTATATCATTCATACTTGTCCACATTCACACTCCAGTCTTCATTTCTTGCCTGTTTTTTTTTTTTTTTTTAAAGTAAAGCCTCCTGTAACTGCAGTTCACCTTTTCACTTGAAAAACTTCCACTGAGTGCAAATATCTTTCGCCCTTCCTCTCCTTCAAGCTTATGAAACCAACACACATCCACAGCTGTGTGCACACTGATGTGCATGTTGACACAGCAAACTTTACAAAGGTATCATATGACTCACAAAGTCATACACCACAATTCCTCGACGGTCTCTTTCCCTGCCACTGTGGTGGTGGTGCTGAAACTTGGACCATAGAGAGAACACAGCACGATGGATTAAAAAAAAAAAAAAGGAATTCTCAACAACAACAAAAAGAAAGAAAAAATGCGGAGCCTCTACCCTGCAGATAAAATGATGCTTAACAAAGCCCCAAGGGATGCACCATTAACCACTCAAGGACCAACCTCATTACAGTATCTGAGTATGATCATTGATAAACTCTACTCATTCCCTTTACTCTTTACAAAATTACCCACAAATCCTTAGTAAAAATAATTCACTCCCTTCCTCCCCCATTTCTTATCACTTGTCTCTACCATAATTTTCAGACCACAAGGCGATAATATTTTTCTCAAATTCTGACCAAGATGTCCTACATTCTGAAGCACTCGACGTGGTAGATCAATTCTGACCCCTTGCCGTGTTGACCCACTGCAATCATGGTTGTGTCCACACAAGCTAAAAAGAATTCATTGTCCAGTGTGCAAATCAATCCAACACACACAACACACCATGTTTGGCTCCATGAACTTATATACTGTCAGTAAAATACCAATGTAGCGATCCTTTGGGATCACAGATGTTGGCACAATAACAAATGAGCAAGAAGCCGATTTGCATGGTATATATAGCATGTCTGGCACAGAATTGCAAACTGGTTTTATGTCCACTGAAATAATGTGTCTGACATTCTAACAGGATTCTTCATGGGTGAAAAAGGCTTTTTACCTTAGGAATCAATCAGTGAGCGTCATATTCCAAAGTGCCTTGTAGTCAAAAAATTATGGTAAAAATAACAGTGGATATTACATTGCCATATGCAAAGTCTTTTGTGGAAAATGTATGTAAACAGGAACGACTCATAGCTGCATTCTATAGATATGCACAGTTCATTTCAAAAGTGTTCCAACAACACCACCAAAAAAAAGAAAAAAAATAAGAAAAAAAATCACCAGTTATACTCAATGTTCTTGCAGTTATTACAGTCCTTTACACCACAACTGACAAGTCCTGGTAACTTCTCTGAAATCTGCTTCTACTTACTTTCAGATCATTTGATAATTGGGAACTGGAAAGAGTGTTGATTGAGATTGTTTTGCCTAGAAGAGATGACCAGAGACAGGTGGACAGGCACGTAAAAATGCACACACATTCAGCGCCCTGGGGAAACCAACAGCTGTATTGCGTAGCACTGAGATGGTTGATTCACACAAACTGCACGTGCTAGAGGACTGACCATCCTAGCCATGTATAAAGCTTCTTTAAATACCAAAACATTCAACACAAGGCAACTGCCAGTTTAATCCGTCTTCTGTGACCTTAGAACAGCTTTCCAAAAGAAACCCAGTAACAGTCAGTCATTTTTCGCGTACACGCATATCATCTTTCAGTTAGAACACCACCGTAGCAATCCATTAGGGTCATGGATGTAGGCACAACACAGAGTGAACAAGAAGCCAGTTGGCTACGGACCCTGACAACAATGGAGACCCTCCCACTGGTGTGAAGTTGTAGCAGTAGGATGTCGACCCCCAGTGGAGATGCAGTCTTTTTTGCACCAATGAGAACAGCAGTTGAGAGGCACGGTTTGTAGCAGAACAGTCAGAAGGGACCACCATGCCAGCACGTAGCGAGTTCATCTTCAAGACGATTGACCAACACACGTTTCTGCTCTATTGCACATAACTGGAAGCGTCACCTTTCAATCTCCTCCCGCATCAGCCACACAGTATTATCACACAGGCAGTTCCGGGTCCAGAAAAGTGGAGCAGGAATTTCTCCCACCCCCCTCCCACCCCATTCCCACCCTTTCCCCGAATCCTCATGTACTCGGTCCCCTTCCCTCTTCCAACACAGGAATGTGCACTAAAGTTATGGCAGTAAAGCACTTTTGTCAGTTCAGCCTCCATCACACCCACAGACTGGAGCAACATGCAGGCTGGGGAGCGGGAGACACGGGGTGCCGGGGCTAAGAGTGGGGAGTTGTGGTCAGTTCCTTCAGGGCTGTGTGAACGTAAAACACCCAGGTGCGGGAGGCTGCTGTTGATCGACAGAATGCCACAGCGCTTGTCTAGTGACTCAAAAAAATCTGTAACACACAAACATAAACCGCATACACTTCCATTTTTTCTGCAACTCATCGACGGCAATATGAAAGGACACTTATCTTTCTTTCATTTTGAATGATACTAGCAATCCTGCTCTTATATATCACAAGATATCTGAAACCATCATACAATAGCCCACTGCCTCTCTACAACACGACAGCCTTCAACAAAGTGCATGAAGTCACATACATAAGCTTACCAGAGATGAAAATAAGCATAATAAGACATGAAACTTACCTAAAACTAATGCCAAGAAATGTGCAGCTGAAATATACTCAGAACATGTTTCCTGGCACAATCAATCAAAAATATCTATAGATTTTTTAAAAGAAGAAAGGAAAACTTGAATGGAAACATGTATGTTCTACCAAAAGTCAACATCTGATCAAACTTTCAGACTATGCTAAAGAGTTTAAATCACCTCACTCACAAAAGACACAAATTCAGTGCATATTCCTACTAAACTCATTACCAACTAAAAAAAAAAAAAAATCCTGTTGTTAATGTTGTTAAGCACACAAAATTATCCCACCTATAAGCAGAAAAACCATACCTTGTGTCTGTACACAAGAGCACTCTGTGTACTGACCATTCCGACACCTTTCCCCCTCCCCTCTCCCTTTTTCTTTTTTTTTTTTTTTTTGGGGGGGGGGGGGGGGGGGGGCTGGGGCAATCATCTTCTGTGCAAATTCAGTGGGATTACAACCATTTTACAGCTCATTTGGGCTCCCCATTCACATCAACAGCCTGGCTTGTCCTGGCACAGCCTCGGCACCCGCAGTCCACAGCAACAATACAAAGTCATCACGAGGCAACCCACCAGGGAAGACACTGCACTGCTGCAGAGTCACTACAGTGGTGTTCAGTGGTGCCTGTTTCGATTCAACGTATGAAAGACACCACCTACTAAGCCCCCTGGAATTCTGATTCTTTGTAAAGCGGAAACAAAACACTCACAGAGCACAATGACAAACCACAACCACACAATGCAATACCAACAGTGCCAGATGAAACACAGTTACAAAAATACAAAGCATATCTTCTGTGAACTATGGCACTTCACAGCATCTGACTGACCTTGAAGATTGAAGTTTTTCATTTCAGCATCGGCAGAATCCCAACATTCATGGCACTGCAGGAGATTGGCGGTGTATGAGATGTATTTTTGCGTGACAGAGTGGATACGCTGGGAAACAGTGATGGTGCCCGGCGAAGACATGGACCCATTACTGAGGGTTCCGTTGGCTGTCTTGCTCCCAGGGTGTTCATAGCTTCCCCGTAAACATCACAGTACAAATCTGTTCACTCAAGTCCCTAATGGACAATCACTATTTGCTTAGTCAAGAAGCCTCCACATTCTTCTCCATCCAACTAGTTTCAATGACCTTACTGATTCTAACATTAAAGTCCCTAATGGACAATCACTATTTGCTTAGTCAAGAAGCCTCCACATTCTTCTCCATCCAACTAGTTTCAATGACCTTACTGATTCTAACATTAACACAAACTCAACAGAGATATGGAAATGGAAAGGAAATTGAAATGGAGGTCATTACAAAAGCAGGGCATGAATTGGAGACAATTAACACATGATACCAGACAATGAAGGCAACATGCTCAGCGAAAAAGCTAAACAGCACAGTACTGCCTACATGTTTTAAGATCTCCTTATTTGCTGATAAACTTCTTACAATGGCTTTGCTTATTCATCTGATTCCCCCACCCCCCCAAAAAAAGCATGTACATTCGTCCAAGTCAATTAACGTTAAGGCTGTGTCAATATTTAGGGAGCGACACTTGACAGCCAAAGCCTCAAACAGCCACTGACCTGAGATTCCACTGATCCAATGCTGCAGGCAGGAGAGGGGGTGGGAGACATGGGGAAGGAGTGCCTGTGCTGTTCTTGTTCCAGTGGTTCTGGTGAGGGGAGGGAGCATGGGCTGACATCTTCCTGGAAGAGTTCTGCATAGCCAAACAGATACTGAACCATCCATAAGCTGATCAACATGTCCCAAGAAGAAAATGATATGAAGGAGAACATCTGGCAAAATAATGCATACATTTTCAGCAAGACACCCACCGACCTGATGAAATCATGCCAAGTAAATAAGAAGCTGTGGTATACACATACAAACTATACACTTGGAAACTAAAATGCACTTTCGTTGGCAGGAAGGACAGATATCAGGGTGAATAATGCTACCACATACCGCACTTTCTCATGCTTTAACACTCAATATTCCAAAAGCTCAAGAATTCAAATCATAGTCAACCCCAGTCCAGGCAACTAGCCAGTCTTACATGCTAAGAATGTTTAAATCATGTACCAGCCGACATTAATCAGCGCACACACCGCTACTCTACAATACCTCAGACCACTTCCACCTGGACTCCCATGTAACTCAGCACCCCTTCCCTCTTAAGATACTGAACACATGGATACAGGACTGGGTGACTGACCTTATTAGGCTCGGAATCGATGATTGTTTTCAGTTTCATCACTTCACTGCGACGGAAGCTGTACATCTTGAGGCACAAAATGGACTGGATACGCAATCTGAAATCCACTCTTCAATGTAAGACATCACCAATTCAGTCACTGCTGACGGCACAGTACAAATGTATTTTGCCTTTTACAAAGCTGCTGCATCACAAAGTTCTATCACTCTTGTTAAACAAAATATATACAGAGAAAGAGAGCCAGAGAGGGAGACAGACAGACAGACAGAGAAAGAGACAAACAAAAAGAGACAAAGACAGAGATACAGAAAGGGAGGGAAGGAGGGACAGAAAGGGCAAGAGAGGGGGCGAAAGGCCAAGCAACCACCTAATTTTCACTGCACATAAGAGTCTAGAACGACTTGCAGCATAATACCAGTACCCAATTCCTTCCCTCCCCCCACCCTTCTTTTTTCTTCTAATACAAATGCATTTATATTCACATGTATTGTTAAGTCCTTTTGTTTGATAAACTAAACACTCCTGGGCATACTACATATAAAAGATGCCTACATTAAAATTAATGATAGTAATAAGCAAGGGTACTCACATTAATACTGACAATTTCCTCTCTCTATCAGTAGGACTGAAGTCCTGGAAAACACTCTGGCGAAGGCTGTTCACAAAGCTGTAAATCAAAAAACACCTTTGATTATTTACACAGCTGAACTAATAAAGAAATATATTTTGTTCCCTATATATAAACGATGCATGCATGAGTGACAGTGTAAGAGTGGAGTGAGTGGATGAGTGAGCGAGCAAGCGAGAGAGAGAGAGAGAGAGAGAGAGAGAGAGAGGTGTGTGTGTGTGTGTGTGTGTGTGTGTGTGTGTGTGTGTGTGTGTGTGTGTGTGCGTGTCTGTCGCGTGCGAGTAAGACAGAGACAGAGAGAAGGATTCAGATGGTTTTCGTTCAAAGGCCTTGACTCCTTGTCCTTATGAAGAGGCGTGGACATTATATATACACTAAACAAAGCAAAAACAAACGGTAACATTTGAATGTCTTTAGCAGAGCACAGCCACATCAACAAAACCCGATTTTAATAAAGATGGCTGCCTGTAACATTTAGACTTGATAAATTTAGCTCAAGTGTTCCTGAATGCATGGCAACAATGAACAAAAAGTAGTTTATTTTGCTGTGATTCTTTGCACAAAGGACATTACAAGAAATGCCATCAACAAATCCATATCCATTATGATAGACAGCTTTGTTTGAGACACCAAGTCTGAATGTTGTAGTCACAAACTTTAGATGTCTATCCATATGCCTGATGCAGAAAGCAACATAAGATTTCAAATCATGAAAACCCCCCCACTCCTCCCTCTGAAATGAAGGGCCTCTTTTCCCAACACAAGTAAATATTTCACATCAACACATTACGAGAAAAACAAACAAACATGACAAATGTCAAAGTATAAGAATTCTTATTTCTAAGGCCAAAATACGAAAAAGGTGAAAGGAACACCAGGCTTTTGATCTGCCAACAAACACCAAAGACAAAATTTATATCAGTCAAGTTGTCTGACCACCATACAGTCCATCATCTGATCAAGACTACACAGAATCCCCGTTGCCCGTGATCCAGAAATAAGCCCTACACATACCCGTGAAGATGCAAAGTGTCCCTGAAGATGTGGGAGGAGCGATTGGGTTCCGCTAGGTTGGATGTTTGCTTCTCGTAAGAATGCCCCCACATGATGAAGTACAACACTGAGCGGATGTAGGGGACCAGCTTCTTGAGTTTGCCATGCTGGAATCATACAGGGACAAGAACTAATGAAGCCATATTTCACACAGGACATGAAACCATCTTCCATACAGGACATGAAGCCACACTTCACACAGGGCATGATGCCATCTTTCACACAGGACATGAAACCATCTTTTACACAGGACATGAAGCCATCTTTCACACAGGACATGAAGCCACACTTCACACAGGACATGAAACCATCTTTCACATCGGACATGAAGCCATCTTTCACACAGGACATGAAGCCATCTTTCACACAGGACATGAAGCCACACTTCACACAGGACATGAAGCCATCTTTCACACAGGACATGAAGCCATCTTTCACACAGGACATCTTTCACACAGGACATGAAGCCACACTTCACACAGGGCATGATGCCATCTTTCACACAGGACATGAAACCATCTTTCACACAGGACATGAAGCCATCTTTCACACAGGACATGAAGCCATCTTTCACACAGGACATGAGGCCATCTTTCACACAGGACATGAAGCCACATTTCACACAGGACATGAAGCCACATTTCACACAGGACATGAAGCCACATTTCACACAGGACATGAAGCCCTCTTTCACACAGGACATGAAGCCACGTTTCACACAGGACATGAAGCTATGCTTCACACAGGACATGAAGCCACATTTCACACAGGACATGAAGCCATGTTTCACACAGGATATGAAGCCACATTTCATACAGGACATGAAGCCACATTTCACACTGGATGACTGCCAGAACCCAGTATATCCCTTATATACAATGTATGTGAGACACTGGGTTCTGGCGGTCAACCTTCGATATGAAGCCATATTTCACACAGGATATGAAGCCGTATTTCACACAGGACATGAAGCCACATTTTACACAGGACATGAAACCACATTTCACACAAGACATCAAGTCACATTTAACACAGACATCAAGTCATATTTCACGGTTCATGGAATATCTTCATTCATTCATGCTGTTGTAATCATGAGATATCAGGGCAACTGGAAATGAAAAAGAAGGCAGAAAAACTGAAGACAGACAGAAAAGAGGAAATCACTGACACAGAATTTCCACAACATGAAAACGGAAATCGCTAAGAATTTTTGCATCCACAGAAGGGCAAATATTTATTGCCAAGGTCTCAAATGCACAAAGTGTAGCATTTTGATGTTTTTTGTATGTCATTCCAAATTTCTGTGTATCATTCGCCTGCAGTTTCACAAGTCACAGTCAATAGCATTTTCAAACGGGCTCCACTTCACACATAACACTATGACAGACGAAGAAGACAGAAATTTTGCTTTGACTTGACTTACAAAGAAACAAAAAACAAAACAAAGAAAACCCAAATAGCCAGCAAAATCAAATGGGCAGCAAAATCATGGCTATCTTTAGCCATTTTTTTTTTTAAACTTGGCTTTTTTTGTTGTTGACAAAATGAGTTTACAGTCTAGAGATCTACTTTGTCTCATTTTTGTTTTAGCCACTGCTTAGCATGCTTCTTTTCTCTCTCTCTCTCTCTCTCTCCTCTCTCTCTCTCTCTCTCTCTAAACAATTTTTTGTTTTTGCTGTACCATTTTAACGCAAAGTGTTGCAACTTTGGATCTGATTATGCAGTACATCTTTTTTGGGCACACCTTTCTGGTCTTCACTTATTTTACAAAAAGATAATGTGAGCAACATTAAGTCATAATGCTTCCTAGACCGAGAAGATTTCCCCCAAAATTGACCGATTTCCTTGTTTACAGACAGTTCAACTAATGAAATGACAAAGAACACCCCCCTACTCACCCCTCCTTCTGACACACACACACATAGTTGTTTCATCTAATATCACATAATGTGTATAGATGTTAAATTGAAGACCTAACATGCACAAACACGTAAACACCCGATTATCTAGCTGTCACTGCACACTATGTCCACTTGTGGACAATTACACTTACCTTTTTATCAGCCATGTGCTTCAGTTCCTTTGCTTTCACCATGTAGATGTCTGGTGTTTCCAACCTGCAATATTTAATTTAAAAAAAAAATCTTCCATTACTTTAGAGCCAAAATGTGGAGAGAAAAAAAAAGGTGAAAAGGAAAAGTACCCATACTCTAGGTGAAGTACGTTTCTAGCTTATCTACAATCAAACCTCATAAACATATTTCTAAAGCCAAATTCATTTCTGATTTTAACAGGGTTCCCACTTTCTCACAGGAAAAAAATTCAAGGGTTAAGGGTTTCTCAAGGGGATATTTTAATTTTTAATTTGATTAATTGCCAAATTTAAGTCTGCAAGACTAACAACCGGCCTACTCGCTTTTTCCAATTCCATGTGTTTCTTCTCCTTTCCGTGACTTGCAACTGCCGATTCACCCATTGCCAGAACATCAACGGTCTTTTTGCACACTTTACAGAAAAACGCATGTTTGTTGTCTCTGCATTCGGTGATCCAGCTTTGATATTCTTCCTTCTGTAACCACAACGGATTAAATGCGCAATTTCCCTTAGGCATGATGATAGACGCAACAGTATTGGACTTCACCAGAAGATGAGGGAGCTTGGCCCTTCTTTGTTGGAAGTCTAACTGCGCATGCGCAAACGATAACCAACTATTGAATTACTTCCCTTTGCTTGAAAGCACAACGATTCGAGAGGCGAAAATCAACGTCTAAAGTCTCATTCGCGTTTGTTCTCCGATTCATCTTCAAATGTTACGGTCAGTTTTGGTCCGAAAACGATTTTTAAGGGGATTTCAAGGGATGGTAGGGATATCTGCAGTTTTCAAGGACCTTTTTTACCCAGATGAAATTTAAAGGGTTTTCAAAGGGCGTACGAACCCTGTTTTCAGCTTCTTTTAGAGATGGAAATAATGGGGATCATTATTTGTCATAACGCCCCTTCTTAGCTAATTAGTTACTAAATCTAACTCCAATCTAGAAAATCTAAAAACTGACATGGCACTTGTACAAAAACATACATGAAGAAAGCTGTATGAAACTGGGATCAGACAAAACAACTGCATTTCTTGTTTTAAAAAGTTTTGGAAATGCGAAGCTTTCAATTACCAAAGCACCCCTCATAAAAAAAAAAAAAAGAGTCATAACTACCTACACCACTGAACCCATTGATCTTTTTCTCTACCTCTGTAGTGCCCAAACACCTGTCAATTTTATGATCCACAAAAACATGTTTGATAGAACTGGGAAGAAACTCGTATCAAACATGCCATGAGCTTCCTAAGTTCATTTTAGCTTTTTCTGACATGCAAGCATAAAGCTACATGCCATGAACTTTATGTTCAACTTCTTTGGCATGCACTTTACTCAATGGACTATAGAAGCTATACACCACATGTAACACAGATTCTTGATGGGCACCGAAAGCATTAACCCAAAACTAACAAATTCAAACTTAACTGTTGGGACGGAAAACAAGATTAAGAAGACAACAACAACTTTCTTTAGAATGACAACATGTCTTCAACTCAGCATCTTAACCAACTAGCCATGCAATATGATTAGATTAGGCAGTCATATTCCACGTCCAGGGACACAGTGCACAGGACACTCACCTATCCAGTGCAGCAGCCAGAAGTCCATCATTGTCAAAGTCCACTGGCTGGGACGGTGGGGGAGGTGTGGGAGTAGCAGCGTGTTTGGGACTGACATCAGACTGTTTGTAAGAATTGAAGGGAAGGTCTTCTTTGTTGGCAGCTTTTTCTTCGATGCCGTTCACCACCTGCAGGACACAGGATCAATGATAATACTGTTGCAATAATACAGGGTAAGCAGACCCTCCTCTCTCTCTGATAGTAACAATGATACAGTTTTCCTTCAATTATCAATGTCATCACAGGCCACATAATAAATGATCATAAAACTTTTTACTACGTATTATCATCAGATTATTCTGGGCCCAAAATAAAAACAACAACAATAACAAAATTTTGAAGAATTTATTAGTCTTCTTTTCTTTTTTTTCTTATTTTTAACAGAATTTCTTAGTCAGTATATCATCATCAGAATTAGTAATCCATCTTCACAACTGAAACTGAAATTGAGAAAATCACTGGACACTGCAACTTATCCTGGTTCAAAGACCTGCGTTAAAACTCAAACAGATCCATCAAACAGGTCATAACCTACATAATTTTTCATGTTTTATTTACAATAGTCTAAAGTATCAATTCACATTAATTTCAATCAGACAACTGTGACAACTTATTTCAAAACTAGTAGTCCAAGTCCTCTTTCTTCTAGACTTTTAAACATCATACATAAATATATATAAAAAGGGTCCAGTGCAATAAAAATAACTATATTCTTAAAAAATTATTTTTAAAAAAACACACACACACAACCTGCGTCCGCAAAGTCCAAGAACAAACTGCAATTTGTGTCCATGAAAAGTTATTTCCTATAGGGTGGGATGGACATGGTAGAGAATAATGAAAGCATGGAGGCTATACCTTTTCCTCAGCCTGCTCCTCAAGTTCCCCCTTTCTTGCTTTCTTTGGGGCTGAGGAACCTTTGGTCACTGGTGTGTCCTTGGCACCAGACTTCTGACTGGAGCGACTGCTATTGCTACTGGCACTGCCACGTCTCTCTGCTGTCCGTTTGACACCTGCCTTCTTGACTTCTTCTGGGTGGGCCACCCCATTTCTGTTCAAGATTGACTTACAATAAGTACACTTCCAACTGCATTAATAAAATTTAATTAACTCGGTAAGTTTCAAATTCTCTTATCAAAAATTTTTCATGGAGAAATTTCTACCAATCCTGTATGTTGTATTCCTGCTGCTTTTTTTTATATTTTTATGTGTGAATGAAATACCATGATTACTTGTTTTTAATTACAATGTTTTCAAGGTGTGTGTGTGTGTGTGTGTGTGTGTGTGTGTGTGTGTGTGTGTGTGTGTGTGCGTGCGTGTGCGCGTGCATGTTTGTGCGTGTGCGCGTGTATGTGTGTGTGTGTGTGCGCGTGCCTGTGCGCGCGCACATGTGCGTGTGTGTGCAAGCGTTCAAAATCAAGTGTGTGTGTTATTAAGGACTGATTACCACAATTAGTATGATGGAGGAGATGGGGAGACTGGCAAAAACATTCAATATTTAAAACTTCTAAACCCAGCAGAATGTGATAATTTGAGAAAAACATCTGGCTCGGGTTAAACAATAACAGTCAAGTTATTTTAATATTCTAAGATTTTCGCTTTTGTTTTGTGTTTTAAAGATTAAATCATCATGATCAAGCACAAAAAATGCATTTGATTCAATAATAATCATAGGAATGGAGATGTGAGAGCTTAACAGATCTTGTTTGAGAAGGGAGATGGACAGTAATGAGTTGGCCCCATATTCTGTTTTTTACTTGGTTTCATCCGTGACCACAGCTGGTGTCCTCACACTCATACTGTCATAGTCACAGTGGCAGTACTTAGAAGGATGAAATCTCGAGGAAAAAAAAATGTCGGGACAAATAATTTTGAAAAATGTCAGGGCAAATAATTTTTTGAGTCCTGTTTGCTAAGAACAGTCAGATTCATCAATGGGTCATGTTTTCTTTTCTTCTTCTTTTTCCCCCCTTCTTCTGATCTTTTCTTTTAAAGATGATGCGACATTTGTAAGCCATTAGCTAGGAAAAAAAAGTTCGACATTTCATTTTAATTCCATTTTGAATATAATGTAATGCTGCCACAGCTTAGAAACAGAACTGAACTGCACCCCAGGCCAATTGAAACCCATCACAATTTATATGCTCAGTATGTTATCATTCACATTCTATGTTTTAAATTCCTATAAATTGTTTTTAAAAAAAAAAAAAAAGAATAAATGTCAAGAGGTTTTGTTCTGGTGGCAATTTCATCTTTGTTTTTCTGGACATACAAGGATTTTTCTGTTGTTTTTTTCCCCAATTAGTTTGCCCCAAAGCCAGACAACTCCAGGACCACACTGTTTGGATACATGTATGCATACTAAGTTCAAATGAGTGAAAAACAGTTCATTCTCATCTAACTCAACATTTAGTTGTAATTTTTGTTTGATAAATATCAACTGCTGCCATAATTCATGTCAAAAGTATTCCAATGAAAATAACTCAACCCAGCTGGAATCCAATACCAGAGAGAACCTTTTTTCTTCTTTTTTTTGTTGTTAGTATCAGACAGGTTTTAATGTCGTAATCAAGTTAATGGTAAGTTGGGTTGTTATAGTTCATGACATATATCACATAAAAATCTGTAGAGCCATTCTTGTTTTCTGTAAGTTACATACCTTCATAAAGAGATTATGTTATTGTACTTTACATATTTTCTAAATTAATGCTGAATTTATTTTTAATATTTTCCACTTTAGTTTATATGTTGAAAGTAAAGATTTTTATATCTATATTTTTTGGGGATTTCTTTCAGCTTAATTTCATTTGTCAATGCTGCTAATGTATTGCCTGCCAGTGCCACTGAGGCTATATGCGGCAAAAGAAGCTCACTATTAAACATTTGTGCTGAATATTTTTGACTGAAATTTAAATGCAATTTTCAACGCAAGAGTGAACCATGTACAAGACAAAACATGATTCATTTATAATTTCAATCCATTCAAATCTATCCCTGAATGCCCATTGGGTGCCAGTGAGTGAGTGACTATCATTCTCTGCCTGTACCTGAACAGGATTTGGTGAAGCAGCCCACGTTCCTCAAACACAAACAGGCATATCAGCCCATGAATGTGCATTAAATTGCTAGAAAAGAGAAATATTTCATCGAACTTTTCATGAGCACGCTACATTCTGCAAAGCAATTTGAACGATTTGTCCGTTTTTTCATGCTTAAACTAAGTTAAAGAAAAAAAGTGAGTAAAATGCAAAGAATAAAATAATGTTTTACTTTGTAAAAGCACTATGAGTCCGTAAAAGTGCATCATTAAATATGAACATTTTATACGTTAAATCATTTTGCATGATCATATGAAACTATTACTCTGTTGGTAAATAAGTTTAAATGAAGTATCCGAGACATTAGTACAGTTAAAATAAATAATTAAATGAAGTATTTGTACGTGCTCGCTCCTATGCACACTATGCACGTGTGCATGCACACATCCACATCTACACGCATGCGCACATGTATACATGCATACATGAACGCGCAAGTGCATACGCACAAGCCCACATACAAAGGCACACACACACATATGTGTAAACACATGCTGATACGTGCATATGCTCACATAAGCCCACAAATCACACACACAGCATGCACATGCACTTCTGCACACGCACATATACACAACATGTGCGCGCACACATACACACACAAGCACGCACACAAGCGTGCATGCACACACACGCACACTCATACGCATACAGTACACACACATGATGCACACACACATGCACTCGCACACAAACATGGGCCCATGCCCTAACATCCATACACACACGTGTACATTCACTACACACACAATGATAAAAATGGCATAATGAATGTTAGGTAGGTACTCAAGGTCTGACCAGCGAGTTGGGCTAATGCGTAGGTCACACATCTGCAAATTTGTAGTCATGAGACCCTCTTCTTAAATTCTCTCATCTAGTTTCTCTCATCTTAGTTATTACTCATTTATCCAGCAGCTTTAAATCATGCGCAGTGTGGTCTCAAAACTTAGCGGATGTGGTGTAGCATATGGCTAGTCTGCATGCGGGGATGCCTCCTTGATGAAAGTGAAACTGAAAACATCCATTCTAGTGTTCATGTGTGGATATCTGCCCCAAACTGTGACCTGGTGTCAAGTAGCACACTTAAAACCCTCATTTTGGTAAGGATTTACTTATTTTCAACTCTAATCACAATAACTGCCTTCTGGATATATGATAAATCTAAACAAACAATTTTGGGTGAAAATATAATATAACACACTACTTGTCCCAAGAAAGGAAATAACACTGCATGTCTGAAAAAAAAGGGGCGGGGGAGTGGGGGATTTGTCCAGCGTCAAACCACATCCTTTTTTAAAAAAAAATAAAGTTTACTATCTAGGTCTTATTAACTTGATTGTTATTGTTATTGTTATTGTTTAAATACACCAACTACAACAATAATTCTTTCTGTCTAGATACTTTGCAGTTAACCCAAATTTACTAGTGTTGGTAAAATGTAAGACACTCATTGCAGACTACCTCACTAGTGTTACTAAAATATATATATACATTTCATAATCTGAAGGGTTGACTGCAGGATCACTTTCAGTTTCAACAATTACATAAAATCTAATTGCAAGGTCCTGTACCCTTGAGTTTAAACTATAAGAAAAAGTCACAAAATAAAAAATCCCTCATGGGCAGTGCCAACAGACCCTATGGAATGGGGAATAAGTTTGTGCTCAATTTCAGAATTCCTACTTTGAATTTTTTTTTTTTTAATAATAATTTTGTTTGCCATTTTGTGTTCCTGTAACACATTCTCAGGGTGCTTACACATGCAGGAACATCTTGTTCTTCATTAACTGTAATGATGAATGCTTCTGGGTTAACAAAAAATCCTAAACATCCATTACACTACAAATTATTTTTAACTCGTGTTACACAAATCAACACCTTGTTTGAGCAATGGTTAAATAACAGGAAGAATTCTAAATGAAAAACATGGATCAAATGCATGATAAGTACTAGTAACTACTGAACTATCCATTATTGTTGGCATGGCAACACTGTCACCAGACTCAGACTGGTGATTTCATAATGATCTGACCGTGATATCTGAGCTCTTCCACTGGACATTTTGTATACAGGCACTAACTATAGAGTTGACTTTCTTGCAATAATACTTGTCACAGAATGGGAGAGAGACAGAGAATGAGGGTGGGTGAAAGAGATTCTGAAAATGCTACAAGTGCTACTGTATGTGACTTGAAGTTGAAAGTCATAATTTTACTAGCAGCATGAGTTGTTTCATGGTCTTTGTACCACTTCAATTTGAAGTGCCCAGAAGAAGTTCAAATACAGATTTTTTTTTTTCTGGGCATGTCTGTCTGAACTTGCTTAATTCAAGCATGCCTCATTAACCAAGTACATTTAAGCAGGCTTACTGAAATGGCAACAAATCACCTGCCTGGCTTGAAGCTAAATCAAGTCATCCATTAAGCTGGTTTCTTTGTTAACATTAATCACAAAGAAACAGCAACAACAACAACAGACTCATACAGACACCAGTCGTAAGTTTAAACACTCATTTGTGTGCTGGTTTTAACCCTTCACCATATCAGAGTCATGCTTCGTGATCAAAATGTAAATAAACTAAGATAAATAAATATGCACTTATCACTTATGCACTTTATCATGTTCAACATTACAAAAATTTGAGCATTTATCAACTATGTATACTACTCATGTTATGGCAATTAACCAAGATGGCAAGGTGTGTTCTAACTGAACACTGCCTTCTGATCTAGAGATCATCAGTGGCAATTTCTGCTGTCACGAACCATGATCTTAAATATATTCCTTCACTTTGAATTAGGTTAACTAAAGTACATGTGCTCCTAATCGGTTCAATCCTTACTTTATTCACATCATAATAAACCATCATCAACTGATCACTTCAAACTGACTGTGAATTTCAAACTTCATCTCTGTCAAATTCATTCCATTTTCTTCAGGTTCAGAGGTGCTCACACACCTAACCCATTTACAGTTCAGTATTTCTTTACACAAAATTGCAATCCACAATCTCTGTGAACTGTGAATGATCTTATCAATATTCTGGATATTAATCTCCTATTTCAATCTGCGTGTTCCTCACAAGTATTGTCAAAGTTCAAAGAATCAATCACATGAACCAAAGACTGCAAAATATGTGTGTAAAAATCATTCTGACTAGAAACCATAATGAGTATAAACAAAACTGTGTATCACCGAACTACTGCTTTAAAATGAACACTGTATGTCAAAAACCAGAAACATGTACAACACAGATTTTCAAAAACAATGAGAGATTTCACAAACCAGCAGCTCTTTAAACACTACACTGGCACATGTGACTGAAAAAGAAAAGAGAGAAAAACAAAACAAAACAAAAGATTAAGTGAAGAAAACAGAAAAAAGAGGACAGGGTATGAGCACAGCTGGAGACCAAAAAAAAAATAAAAAAATATAAGATTAAGAAAAGTGAAAAAAAAAAGAGAAAGGGGAGGGGGTATGAGTATGCTCAGAGACAGCCCTAGGGGAAAAAAAGCGATAAAAAAAAACAAAACTTGACAGAAAACAGGATCATGTCAAAAGATCTGTACTTACATTTCTGGAGATGATTTACTGTTGATATGACTTGGGATCTTTTGCTTTTTTGAGCTGCCACCATCTTCAGCATCTGCCTTCTTCCGTTTGGAAGGGGGCGATGATGATAATCCAACTGATTCAGAGTTCCTTTTCTTACCACTGCCATTTGTCTTTCCAGTGGCACTTTTCACACACTGCTGTTTACATTCACCTCCTTTGTCTTCCAATGTGCTTACTGGAAGAGCAGAACTACCTGTCAATTTGGCAACACCAGATTCCTTTTTGGCTAGCGCAGACTCATGTTTCTTATTACCACGACAACTGGTTGCCCGTGGAGGATAGGATAAAAGGGATGGACACAGGCGTACCACAATGGATGGCTTACCACATGTCTGTGAAGGGATCAGCTGCCCCTTGGGCGCAGGCTCACCCTTGTGTACATCGCCACCATAGGCAGGAATAGTGGGGACAACAGCTGAGGCACAGAGACATCTTCAATGATACTGCCAATGTCTGTGAGGGTATCACTGACAACTTTAGTGGAGTTGGATTTACTGTCTTCCACATTCTCCTTAAAAAAGTTCCTTTTCGCAGCACTTTTTGCAGCACTCTTACTGGTTTTCTGAATGTTGTGTTGACTGGGTGCCTTAGCTTTGCTGGAAACACTGGTCTTTTTGCTGTTGTAAGCGGATGACAGGGGTCCACTGCCAGCTGATATTCCTGAACTGTCCACAGCCTGCTGCTCTGCCACATCACAACTCAACCGCTTGCCTGGGGCTGATTTTGCCTCAGGCATCTCTGTGACTGGTCTATGATTTGCACTGGGAGATTTAGTGACAGAAGGGGTTTTTGAGACCTTGCGGCGGCCCCACTGCTGCTAGTCCTTCGGTGGTTGTACTGTTGACCAGAACCTTTAATTGTGTCGACACTGTCTACCGTAGGTTTGCTAACACTGGCCCCAGAAGACTCCCTGGAATTTGAATTGGACAAAGCCTTGGGGCGTTCACATGCCCTGGCTACTTCAGATTTGGGCACAGACACCAGTTTGTTGTTGGCAGAAGAGTCACCAGCACTCTCTCTCCTTGCCTTGCTCTGGCTCCCTCTGCCTGTGTCCAGGGAGCTGGTGTGGCTGCTTGGTGTGCTCAGCGTCTCGGGTGAAGTGCTGGGCTTCTCACAGTTGCGAGGAAGGGGCTCCGAGTCATCATGCACGATGAAGGGCATGCTTTCACAGTGACCAATTTCCGACATCTTTGTGGGGACACCTTGACTTTGGGAACATCCTGGCTGCTGCCACCTTTGCCTGGAGTCAGGTCGTTGGATGTCAGCGAAGCGTTCTGGACTGATGCTGGTGAACTCTTGGTGATGAACTGGCTCAGCCCCCAGTTTCCATTTTCTTTCTCCCAGCTTTCTTTGGTGTTTTTCTTTAAACACATTTTCAACAAAGCATAAACCTCCAAGATATTAGTGTTTTGAAAAAAAATTCAACTGAAAAATAAAAACAAATTTCATAACTCAGAAACACACATAGGCAATATCTATTTTGGCTAAACATATGCACACCTCTATATAAAAAGTTACAGTATTTCTAATCTAAAAAGAAAATCTGGAATACATTGAGTGTTACTGCTCTAGATTACATTATCCTTTCCTCTTGATGGCTTTACTTCATGAAGCTGAAAGTTTGCAATAAGATTATCAGTTGAATTTGAATGGCAGATTCATTACTGACCAGATCTCAAAATAAATTTGTTTAGTTAAGCAACAGTAAATATGCAGGCATGTAGTCCATGTGCATAACATCAAATGTCCTCTGTCACTGTTACACCACAGCAACACAAGAAATCTAATATTACATCAATCCACAATTACCAGGGAAACTGCTGATGTCAAATTTATCTTAATCCACCAGCAACAAATTGATACTTTTACCTTAAACATGTATAAATTACACATAAACATGAAACGATGTGAAATTGGCATGTTTTTTTTGTTTTGTTTTACACAGATGAATTAAATGAATAAATAAATAAAGCCACAGCATCAACAATGAAAAAAAAAATTTTGTTATGATCTTCGTTTGATTTAAATATTGCAGTTATGGATTTGTTATGATCTTTGATTTATCTTGCAGTAAGGGTCTATATGTTTGTTTGTGTCAATTCAATATACTTCTTACCTTGGTTATTCTGCCTTACATGTGCAGAATCAATTTGTTTAAAACATTGTGTTCTATTTCCATTTGAAGCTTTGTATCATTTCCAGCTTTGCATTATTTCCTTCTCCCATTACTCCACATTATAAAAACCGTAGAAACATAAGCTTATCAAACTTAAACAAACAAAAGAAACAAAGCAAAATCGATTTACCCCAGAAGATGCATCAGCCTCTGGAACTGGCTTAGACTTTTCTTTGTCTGAAGACACTTCTTTAACCACCTCCTCTCCATCATTATCATCTTCTGACTCTGAGCTTGAAGATTCTGAATCAGATCCAGAGCTGCTCTCTGAGCTGCTCGATTCATCACTGGAAGAATGGCCACCATCCCTGCAGAGAAAACAAAAGTGACTCTTAAATACAATGTAATTCTGATGCCATGTCATTATTTTACTGCCAGGTCTGTTCTTCCCTCTTTGCTCGCTCTCTCTCTCTCTCTCTCTCTCTCTCTTCTACCCAATTCAATCTTCTCGGACTTTTCTAGTTCTAAACATAGCAACATTACTTATATATAATGAACCACTACCATTGAGGCCACAGTTCACATGCACACACATTGACATTTCTCCTTCATTCAACACCCCACTAACTCAACCTTCCCATTCCCAAGGCACCCAACCACTACACCTCCTCAACAACAGGAAGTCTGATTTATGAAGTGATTATGTCATGGTTAAAGAAACACCTGAAAGCCAGTATGGCTAGAAAAGGAGGAGAAAAATAAAGTGTGACAACCAATGACAGTGGTTTCCTTTGACCTTGTCTTCCCCGATAACTCCATGCCCTGGCCTGAAACATTGCAAGTTGCCTAGCCATTTCAACAAACTCCATTTCCTGGTCTGGACCTTCAAAGTGCTAGCGACACTGTTGTTACTACTACATGTCCTTTCCATGTACACTCAGAACATAAACCTGCCTCTTCTGTCCACCAAGAATTCCTTTCACTTGCTCCATTCAATTCTCTGCATCTATCTTTCATATGTACACATGGCTATGAACTTGCCAAAGGGAATGTTTTGATTCCATGTAGGACAAACTGTCAAAATACTATGCATGTGTACGTAACACTCTACTGGAAAAGATTAACAACAGTACACAAAGGTGTATACTTCCATAATGAATTTCTTTTCACTTCTACATCACACTGACAATTCCAGAAGACTGAAATGAAAAAGAAAAACAAAAATTTTAAGAAACCAAGACAAACAACAGAAACAAAACAAAAAATAACAATAACTACAGAGCATAAAGCAGTCAGACAGAATCAACACCAAGACTGAGATCCAAATGTCAAATGTAGTCCTCTTCTTTCAGATATATATTTCATGAGCACCTTTTTGAAAGGTTTCTTTCTTCTGGAATGTTCAAATCAAATTTTCTTTGCTATCTCTACCTCCCAGGTCAGGCTCTTTCCTTCCAATTCACCGAGTTCCATAATGCATAATTCAGGATCGCGCTAGGATTTTTAAAAAACGGTACGGCGAAACTACGGCACGCTACCTACTGTGACCCTGTCCCCAAATCCGGTAGCGCTATTTTCGGAAAGTCCGAAACGGTAAAATACGTCATCATTTGACAAACGGTGTGCAACATAATACTACACTGCACATGACGTCTGAACCAGCGATACAGTAACAAAAACATGAAAACTGACCTCCATTAGTCATAGGCGACGCCGCGACGGTTCTTCGATGCACGGAAGTGACCACAAGCAGCAGCGTAATCCACTCCTTGTCCGTGCATGTTCAGCATCATGAGGCAGCCAACACGTTCCTCTCCCAGGCGATTGCGCTGTGTAGTTTTGACACAGTTTTGCACACTGAAACCTCTCTCTGCTGGAACACTCGACACAGGTATCACCAATGCTATCTGTGCCAGGAGTGCAAAATCTGGAAACTGCACTGCGAGTTCTTTGATGATTGTTTTGCATGCAGCATTAAAATCTGGCGCTCCGTAACTCTGCAACGTAATTTTAAACTGTGCAAAGTCCTGGTTCGCTCTTGGTCCGTTGATGACAGCTGCAAAATGCCTTGTGAGGGTGGTCATTTCATCCATGGCAAATCCATCAAGGCCGGCATTGGGGTATCTGTTGACATCAAACAGCTTTGCTAGTGCGGCAACAACGGTCAACTGGTCGGAAGGAAAGCGCTGTGTCAGGGCGTTGATCAGTTCTTGAATGAATTGTTGCCTCACTCTCTCAAAGGTTTGGCGAGCGCCTCTGTCAGTGTGTGTCAGAGAAATCTCTTCAAAGATGTTGTTGCGCATTCTTTCTGTCAGGTCTTGTTCATGCTGTCCCGGCGTGTGCAGCAGTGCCTCAAGGGCATGTTTTGTTCCTTGTACCATGGGCTGGATGACTGACAGATTCACAGAGTCTTTCTGAAAGGTCAGGTTCAATTTCTCAATGACAGGGATGACGTCAGAAAGTAAGTAGGTGATGGCGACAAAGGCATAGTTTTGCACTTGGTCATCAATCCAGCTGCTGCCGGATTTTTTCTCTGGGCTTCTTCTTCCAAAGCGAGCACGAGTCCTCCATACACCTTCCTTACTGCATACACAGCACGCCCGAGAGACAGCCAGCGAACACTAATTGGATGCTTCAGAGAAATGTAGTCAACGTCACCTAATGCATCACACATTTCCTTCAACCGATGGGTTCGATCACCAGATGCTCTATACATCTTGAAAATTTGTTGTAAGCACAAACGGTAATCTGAAACAGATGCCACTCCTTCAGTGGCATCTTTAGCAGCCAGTGCCACACGGTGTGCCACACAGTGAACATGCACTAGTGAAGGCTGACGACCTTTCAGCCGAACACCAACACCAGTGTGCTTTCCAGTCATCACGCTGGCTCCATCTGAACCAAGCCCAGCAACCTGCACATCTTGAATTTCCCACTCCTTCATCACCTCCACTAGTTTGTCAAAAACACATTCAGCACTGCCGTTATCGATTGTGTAGTTCCCCAGAAACACAGTTTGAACATCTCCGTCCTTCTCTGTCCTAGCATACACTATCAGTTTCTTGTCTAGGGGGCAGTTGAGGGTTTTGTCGATAATGAGACCTAGAAATGTGCTCTCTTTAATCTGTTGTTTGACTCTATCTTTTATGACTGAAACGAGCGACTCCTCCATCTGTCTCACAGATTCATGGTGTTTGTAGATCTTGCTTTTAGCTTGATTTGATTTTTCATTCAGGGCAGAACAACCGTTTTCCTTTTGTAGATCTATCAGTGCCTCAAAGTTACTTGGTGGAATCCCTCTTTTGGCCATGCACATTACTGTGCGAAGTTGACCCTTGAGACAATCATCTTCAGCAGCATCAGAAAACCCTTGCATGGAAGGCTGAGCTTGAAGCGCAGCAACTGCATTAACATGGCCTTTGCTTGTAGCATGCTCATTGAGAGCAGAAGCTTGAAAATTTCGTGTGCCGCGAGTGAACCCATTTTTTTGTTTTGTTTCTTGGCAGAATGTACAAAACATCGTCATTTCATTGTCCGTTCTTAACCAAACGAAATCTTTGCGCCACTTTTCTTGAAATTTCGAGTGGGGTTTTGCTATTTTTGTAGGAGTTGAATCCGTTGTTGTATCGGCACTGGTGGAAGCAGTTGGTTGATCAGCTGGAGTAGGCTCTTTATGTTGAGGTTCATCGTTGTCATTTTCTGACTCAGAAGGGCGTTTTCGTTTTAAAAATCCGAACAAAGATGCTTGACGCGATTTTTGACTGGCCATGATCACGTTCAGTGTGCAACAAGTCAAATGCCGCTCAGTCTGGCAAGACAAGGAACGCGCTTCTTTCCCCACGCTAAACTTCCCGCGGTTTATGACGTCATGACGCGAAAGCCAAGTGCGCAGAAAGGATGGTAGAGAAAAGTGGAGAAGAAGAGGGGAAGGTGTGTGTGTGATATAAGCAGCTTGATCTGTAAACTTAATTAGCGGCATCTGACACAGTGAGGGAGGACCTCTTTGCTTTTCGGTTGCGGTTCTTTACAATCGGTAGGCTTACCGGCTTGGGGATTTTTTGTCGGTACGCTGCTTTTTTTATCGGTAAATTACCGGCAGTTGCCGGTTAAACGCGATCCCTGATAATTTCATATACAATTTTACTAAAGCCTCCTGCCCAATTTACATACACAATTATGAAAAGACAGAAGATGGGACAAAAAGTGATCCCTCACTTCAATTAGAGAAGAAAGCCAGTTAAATAAAAAAAAATCTGAAAAGGGTGAAATGCAATCAATAAATATGTGGTGGATTCAAAGCAAAGATACTCAGCATTAAATAAAAAACAACAAAAGAAACATGAAAAAATGGTTCAACTTATCAGTACATGAACGTTTGATAGAAGATGAAAAAAAAAAAACTGTGCAAGTTACTCTAAGCTTGATATTATTCAAGATTGTAAAGTCTGAAATCAAAGGCATGTGCTCCGATTCACTTACCAGCTGGCAGAGTGGACTACACTAGTTTTAGGAGGGCAACAAAGCCCCAATGCACCATCTTCAAACAACACAGGCATACCAAGATCCATCCTGCCTTGCCCGAGGAAACAAAGGTCATCACAATAGTAACAAAAAGTCATGTACAAGCTTATTATCCACCAGCATGCCACCAACAAAACAAAGAAAGCCGCACTTGGCAAGCTTTTGGATGACTACTGATTGAACGTAGGCAGAAGAAAATGGAAGGAAAAAAGGGGGGGGGGAGGGAGGTTGAAGGCAACAGTATTGATTTTATTCCCACTAAAATTTGAACAGCTGCTGCAGATGCTGTTTACCTACATACTACCCCTCAATTCCTTATTCTCCCAAGCAGTCTCTCGACTCGTCTCTGATCGTTTTACTGCAGCTGACTATCTGTTGGTCCTGAATTACTGATTTCCCTGAACACAAAATAGAACAATGTACAAATAATTCTAAGACTTTCTGCAGATTTGTCAGAAAAGGAATGATAAGGAAGGCAGTGAGCATATGCACATACATGTGCATGCAGTTGTGCACGTTTCATGTGTGTGTGTGTGTGTGTGTGTGTGTGTGTGTGTGTGTGTGTGTGTGTGTGTGTGTGTGTGTATGTGTGTGTGTGTGTGTGTTTGTGTGTGCACGTACATGGGTGCGTGCGCACGTGTGTGTGTGTGCGTGTGTATGTGAGCAAGTGCATGTGAGGAGGGGAAGGGTGAAAAATGAAAAAAAAAGGGTAACTTACTTTTTGATGGTTGTCATCACTGGTGTCTCATCTTTACTGTCTTCTTGTTTGTCTTCCATCTAAAGCAAAAAAAATAAACAAAAACACAAAAATAGAAGAATGAAAAGATAAAACTCAAGTTGTGTACTATCATACTGTTTCTACCCCAAAAGTTTCACATTTATTATGGCCCAAGCCAATTACGCTGGTCCCTTTGAAAGTTATCACAGACAAACAAACAAAAAAATCCTGTCCTGAAAACAAAAAACAAAGGCAGCTATGATCTACAAACTGTACACTGATTCACAACATACTAGCCAAGCCTTTCACACCCTTAGGCAGATAAATTAAAAACAAAACTAGGCTGAAGCTGCCAGCCAGCTTTATTTACCAAAGCCCATCCAACCTATCCCACAAAAAAAAAAAAAAAAAACAATAGAAAGATACAAAACTGTGCCACAAAAAAAATAGTAAAATGGGCAAAAATGACAGCAAAGAATGACTAACAAGAAACTGTCTAATTTACAGATGACCATAAACTACAGAAAGTGAGGGAGGAGTAGACAAGAATTTGCTTGTCTGAATGAAAGGGACAGAGAGACAAACAAATTAAAGGAGAGAGAGAGGGAGAGAGAGAGAGAGAGAGAGAGAGAGAGAGAGAGAGAGAGAGAGAGAGAGAGAGAGAGGAGAGAATACCTCAATGTCACTGTCATCACTGACTTCCAGATCCGCTGATACACTGCAAACACAGAACCGTTTAAATTTTTTTTCTGTTCTCGAGTTATGGAACTTGTTCAACAGTCCCAGTTCTACCATTTCAACACTATACATTTTACAGTCTTCAGGACAATTCCCAACTGGAAGATTTGGCAGTTTTTTTTTTCAATTTGACCTTACCAGCTTTGATGTCTGGTTTATTTTCACATGGCTCAATAACACTTAACACTTCCCCTTTTCAGATAGAACAGACAAAATGAACCATGTAGCTAACTGAGGACATTAGCGCTGTGGACAGAGTAATGGAAAGAGAAGACTGTAAAAACACACAGGACTACAAGAAACATTCATACAGTGTACAATAGATGATAATATACACTGTCATTTCCAGAACATACACAAAGGACAGTGTAAGATAAGTTGACACTGTGAACACGACAATGGAAAGAGACGATCAAAATACACTGCTGTGTCCAAGCAAGAATATGACAGACTGCACAACACAGACATTCGAACACACTCATCAGCCAACAGCTGTTGTCACCCCTTGAGGCCACTGAAACAGCTGACTAAATGAAAGTTATAAACTCATGCTGTTTTCAAAAGTTTTACTGTTGTTATAATCTAAACATTTCATACATGAAAAAGTCTGCAACTCCCCGTCAACCCCCCCCCCCCCCCCCCCCCCCCCCCAACGTTGCTATAATCCAAACGTTTCATACATAAAAAAACTATGCAACTCCCAGTCATCCCCCCTCCTCCTCCATACCCCTCTCTCTACAACACTTTTAAGACTTCTATTGAAAACATAAACAAACAAGAGAATAAGCATACTCTTAGGAGAAAAACACTGACAAAGCAACAACACATTATGATGATTATTTGAATTTCTCTGACAGAATTCAGCATCACAGCATAGAAGGATCAGCCCACAAATTCACAAAACAACTTACCTTGACTTAACTGGTGGAGCAGGGTTTCCTCCTTCGTCTTCATTGTGACACTGTCAGAATCTAAGACATACCAAAAATGTTTCTGTAGACGTTCGTTTTTCTTTCTCTGAACACACCAAACTGTTAAGGACCCACACTATGCATTTACGTGAAACGCCAATTTCTCTAAACTTTCAACATTAGGAAGATCAAACAACTGATTTAAGATTTCTTTTAATACTAAAGACTATCTAGCCGAGAGCGGCGCGCACAGCATGATTCCCTGCTGCCGCACGCTCGCGCATGGCACTCAGTCCCTGCCGATGCGCATATTTCGCCACTTTTTAATTTATTTTTACGGTAGCTAGACAACAACTGACAGTGTTGTGTTAGGTGTCATAGGAAAGAACAAACACTCAACTAATTGAACATAGTAATTTTGATTCATTTACTTTCAATGTGTAGACACGACTGCATGTTGAAAAACATGTCTGACAAGTAAAAAAAAATTCTTTGTTTACATTCTATTCCGTTCTTTTACAACACCAAATCAGAAGATGAAGGGATGGCTGCATCTTCAAACAATTCACTTTCCTCTTCTCTTTCATAGTGTTCTATCTCTCTATCACTCCCCTCATCACCAGATCCACTTTGTAAGATGATTTCAAGCGCTTCATTGAGCAAGAAATCGCTACCACCCCTTAGTCTGACCAACATTTTTTCTGGCACAGGAAATACCTGCCGCATGCGCGCTTAGCGGGAAAGCCCAGTGCTGCCAGTTCCTTTGTTTTGAATTCAAAGCTGCTGGGGTCAGCCAAGTTCACGACAGAGCACTGAAAGTAAGGTCTACAACTCGCTACGACATCCCCAAGACTAGTTACAGAGCTTATTTCCCTTAGATCATTTTATGGAAAGTGTAGGAATTTTTCAAGTTCCTGTCAGCGGATAGTGGTTGACACTGCAAAATGTACTGTCTGTCCGTCAGCCAGCCTTGGATGACGTGGCTCGTGGGAAAGAAATCCCATCAGCCACTATTGGCTGACACGGCTGGTAAAGGTTAAAAAACTACATTTATTGGAGGTCTATTCTGTATTACAAATCACACTCATGATCCAAAGACATAAACATTTTAACAAACACACAGTGTCACGCCACTGACATCCAAATGATCCATCATAACAGAATCCATGGTTAGTTCAAAAGAAGCAAACCACAATTAAGAAAGGAAGAATGATCACAAGGGAAGCATTTCTCTTTTCACACAAAAAAAAGTATTGGGAAAATAGATGTGATGCATCTCTTACCTGGCAGAGGTGACAGTGGTGATTTCACCTGCAGATCTTCACCCACCTGAAAACCAGTCATACATATTTGAACTTACACGCACTTATCAATTTTTATGTCTCCTTACATTCTGTGACATGTCTCTCAACACACAAACACAAGGATACATTATTTGAAATCAGTTTTGAACAGCCAAACAGGAATTTTAAAGTTGTTGAAACTGGTGACTTTCTCTGAGCACTAAAACTTCTCGATTTATTCATGTGTCAGGGTCTGTGTTGTTGTTTGGGAGTTCATCAGTGCCGTTTTTTTCCCTCACTGAACAAAGGATAATTATACCAACAAAACCCTCTATATTAATTCTTCTCCTACTGCTTCTATCTCCTCCCAAACTATTGCTTCCATTCCACATCCTCCCTATCCCTCCCCAACCCCCATCCCCCTTCCCTCCTGTCCCATCTCACTTTCAGATTCATTGAAATGGTCTAGAAATGATCAGCTTTCAATCCCTCGTTAGGTAAGAAATTTTTTTGACAAAGCCATTATTTTTCAGATAAGCTCCGAATCAGGCTCATCATTTTGTAATAACGGTTTGCTTCAAAGCTGTCATTTGTTTTCCATTACTTTGATTCATTCATAGGACGTTCTTTCCTAAATCTTTGCCCTCAAACCAAAACACACACACACACAAAAAAAGGGAGCAGATCTTCAAAGAAAAACTTGCCAATAAAATCGAATGCAATAGGAGCTGCATGTCAAACCTGATATTACTGAAGAGAAAATTCCTCTTGTTGTGAGCATACCAAGACTGCGTCTTGATCTGATCAGTAAAGAGGATATTAGTAAATATCGTAATGCTTCCTTCCTCTAAAATGCCTATCAGAATATGTTTACAAAAATATTTTAAAAACCATGTTCTGTCAGGAGTAGTGCAACTAATAAAAAAAAAAAAGTCTTAAACTTTTCAAGCAATGGAACAGTAATGTGAAAAACCTAATGTTACTGAAGAGAAAATTTCTCCAGTTAAAGGTATACCAAAACTGCATCCTTATCTGATCAGTAAAGAGGGTAATGGTAAATAATATAATACTTTCTTCCTTTAGAAATGAAAATATGTCTTCAAGCTATTCAATGGCTTCCTGAAAAATCTGACAGATGATGATGTTCTCTGTAAACATAAAACAAAAGAGGAAACAATGAAAGAAATTACCCCCCCCCCCCCCCCCCCTATCACATTCAATTTCCAATTTAAAACAATACTAAAAAGGAAATCTGGCGATAGGAAGTAAAATCTATAAACCAACAATCCATAACTATCACTATGATACAAATAGCACAAACGGAGAGGAAACACAAAGAACCACACTATCACTATCAGCTTGCTGGTAGACAATATGAAGTAAAATCTATAAACCAACAATCCACAACTATCAGTATGATACAAATAGCACAAACCGAGAGGAAACACAAAGAACCACACTATCAGCTTGCTGGTAGACAAGATGAAGTAAAATCTATAAACCAACAATCCACAACTATCACTATTGTACAAATAACACAAACCGAGAGGAAACACAAAGAACCACACTATCAGCTTGCTGGTAGACACAATTATCTATCATTTCACAGCTCTAGCCAACAGCTAATACATTTTTCACACAGTGCTCAGGCCACCACAAATGCAGGCCAAGTATCTGGATAAAGGGAAGCAAGCCACCTGTTGCTATAGTATCTTTTCGTCAATAGTACATGATATGATCTATCCATCATATTTGTTTCAAACATGTAAGTAGGGAGCCTGGGCAAGATGCCCGTTCAGCACAATGGTTCAAATCTGTATATATTCTGCAGATTACTTATCACACAGAGATGCTTACAGCATTTCTCTGATTGGCATCTCCCTACTTAGGCATGAGTTCTCAGGACAGCTCTTAATCTGCTCACTGACTGGCATCTATCCAGGTGGACTATCAGATGGGCTTTCATGTAGATGTGTGGGGCGCAATGTTGCCATGATTAATGCTAGGTGGGCTTTTACTCTCCTAGAGTGATTGGTATGACCTTCTCTCTCCAGTCACCCCCCCCCCCCCCCCATCTCCCCAACACACTGCTTTCCCTTCCCACCACCACAACCTCCCTTTCCCTTCCCACCACAAGGTATCTGGAGGATCCTAACTGAAGAATCGTTATATAACAGTCGCTCATATTCCAAGTCCAAATACACAACCAAGAGGGTAATGATTGTTTCAACTCCATGCCTTCCGATCACAGACCTGTATTATGTGTGTAGGGGGGAGGATAGGGACCAGAAAGGTGTTGGGGGCATATATTCCACTCCACAATGTACAACTCTCCAATCAGGAAAACATTTTGACCACAAGATGAGCCATTTTCCCATGACTTGACTGAAAGTCTGCCTACATCCGTGTCCAGGTGAGAGCTGCTAAACTGTTAAGTGGGCTTTTACTTTTCCCTTCCCCTCCCCTCCACCGATTCACAACCTTTTATCCTATCAAACACTTGCTGGGCTTTTCATTCTATTCACTGGCTGTCTGCCTCTGACAAGAATAGTCTCATTACTTTTTATCCTCCACTTACTGTGTGGCTACCTTTCTCCTCAAGAACAGGGTTTTTCAATAAGCCTTTTCTTTCACTCATCAACTGTCAGTTATCCCCTATAGATCTGGATGAGCCTTGACTAGCTGACAAACACAACTAACAAGATATCACAACACTGTCGAAAATATGGTAAAACTCTGGCATACGAATTAAAGTATCCTTCTCCTACTATCACAACACACATCCTTACGTAAATTAAAAATCGCCCAGCTTCCAAGAAGAAAAAAACAACAAAATCTGAGCATGGCTGCAGGAAATGTCTGATAATGTGCTAACAAAAGAAGGCTAAATTTAATTAAAGCAGCCATCATAGAACATGAATGCACTAGTACAACAGTCATAAGATCTGAGGTCTCCGTAATATCTTACTGACCCCTGGCTCTCTCTCTCTTTCCTCATGACAGACTTAACTTGGGCAACTGTGCCTGCCCCCCCCCCCCCCCCCCCCCCCCCCCTCCCAGTTGTTTTACAGAAAAAAAAGACCACGAGCCTTCAAAAAAATGGTGACATCTGGTCAGAAAGAGGGAGTGCTTCTAATGACATCAATGATCAACATTAAGTAGGAACCGGCAGCGAAAATTAGCATATTGTTTTTCATATCATTGCAAAGTAAATGAAACATTTATGAAAACTTCTGTGCTAAAAACAGGAAATATTGCAATTTGGACGGCGGAAAAATGGGGGTAGAATCGCCCGCCACACTTAAAATTGCTATAACTCCTAAACTACTTCATGAACTGTTTCCAAATTTTGTATACAGTTTCTGTACAGTATTTCCTGTAAATCAAAGTGTACATTTTTGATATTTTGTACCTAACATTTTATTTCCTGTACTAGAATAGTAGCCAACAGGGATGGAATGATGATGATGTCTGAATTAAAACCGACAGTTTTTTCAAAACTTATTAACAGATTTCAACAAACATTTGGTATGATGTTGTCTGTATTGTTATTTATAAAATCATGTTATTTTTGCTGTTTCTGACAAGTGTTGGCAGCCACCAAACAAAAGGTCACTTACAATAAGGGTGGGAAATGCACTCTTGCTGACAGGCAGATTGGGTTGACTATGTATATAGTTCTTTTTGTATGCAGCATACTTGAGGCAGAGTTCATTGTTAATTGGAACAGACCAGGCATGGCCAGTAGTTGTTTTGGAGACTATGTTGAAGTCACTGGCAAACACAAATATGCTTTGCACTAAATCTGTGTCTGCCTTGGTTGGCCACACAAGCATATTGTTTACAAGAGCAAATTTCCTCAGAAAATTAATGTCTGCTTTCTCAGGAGAGTGGATCTGTGACACACTGCCAAATCATCATCATAGAGAACTACATTCTGGCCAATTCTGGTAAAGATAAGTCTTCCAGAAGGCAATCAGTGGCATGTTCACAGATTTCATCATTGATGCAACATGACTGCATCCTCAAAATGGTGATAACTTCTTATGTCTCCATCTCTTCCTCGGTCATCATCACTTCATCAGTTCCCAAGCCCAACTGCTCTGCCTCAGGAAAAGTTGAATAGTCTGGTAATATTTTCGGCTGACCTTGAACAAAGTCTTTCAAAGCTGTCCTTTGGAAAATAAGTAGATGATAACAATCAGTAAAAGATTATGAAGAATCGAGGAGAATTGACTGGCGCGTTTAAAAAAAAAAAAAAAAAATTCGAAATTAGTTTTTCACGTTACGAGATTTTTGACAACTTCGCCGACCATACACTGAGCATGCACTTTCCCGCTAACATCCGCATTCCCCGCGCGCGTGTAACAGCGACACTCCGCTCTCTTGGCATTCCTGCGCGCGTGTAAAAGCAATGGCTCCGAGCGACTGATTCATCACCAGAACAACAATCATGTTTGCCACCATCAGAGGTGAGTCTTTTTGCAAAATGTATAGATTTAATCATTTTAAACTGACCCGTTTTGTTTACCGCACCTAACAGCAGCAGTTATCACTTGTATCGCTGGCATCTGAGAGTGTAAAGTGGAATCAGGTCAGTGCAGAGTCAAGCCGGTTTAGTATGGCGGACTGTTTGCGACACAAACGCGCCTTTCCCGCAAGTCTTCACGTCTACAACAATTACCTTTTCGCTTGTCTTACTGCTGTAACTGTATTATAATAGGTTTTCTAATTTTGTGAAAGGAAAAACAATACGAGCTTAGTAAGTCATTTAGTCGGGCTATGTTCATTTTCACCCCCTTGAAAGCACCACAGCAACTCATACACATATAAACTCACGCCCCAAAGTTAAGCAACCCAATGAAAGATTTCAAAACTTATTTTTTAATTAATCACTCGGAGACATTTCGTTGAAGAACTCAAAACGTGTCGGCCAAAACACAGTCACACATCCACTATATTTCATGGCATGGTCCATTTCAGGTAAAATTTTATCACCGTTCAAACGTTGTGCAACGTCCAAAATAGTTGCTTAACTTTTTGGCTTGAGTTTAGTGTTGGTGTTTCACTTGACGATTTAATGCCATCGTATTCTTGTTTTTAGAACAAGAAGAAAAGACCTGTATCATCTGTGGAGAGGGTTTTGATGCCAAGCCAGTTACGCTCACAGAAAAGGGCTGCAAAACCATCAACAGCATCAGTGCAAAATTTGGAGAAGCTGTGTTTGCTAAGTCTGGTGACAATGTCCATAAGAACTGTAGAGATCGCCACACTAACAAACATTATTTTCCATCAAGGGATCCAAAACTTGCAAAGTCACCTCGAAAACGTCGTGCACCAGAACAAGTCGTAGAACATGGAAAAATCCCTTTGTGTTTGTTTTGCGGTCAAAAGGCGAAAGAAAGCAAGAAAGGCAGGGCGGTCATCCACTGATTTTCTGTACAGACAACGCAATTCCAGGACTCTGTTCTGCAGTTTGGCAAGAAGAGGGGTGAGACTGACAGTTGGTCAAGAGAGGTAACAGGCAAGATAGAGTACATGCAGGATCTTTGTGCTCGTGATGCTGTCTACCACTGCGTCTGTTACACGTATTTCAGACAAGGGCAAGGAGTACCTGGTATTTTTGCGAGTGGTGAACCTGCTGCAAAAAAAAAGTGCTTGTGGCGCCCCCGGAATGAACGCTGTTTGGAAGCTTTCCAAGCAGTTGTTGATTATCTGAGAATGAAGATGTAGAGCAGGTGACTGTCCAAGATCTTGTGAGGCTCATGCAGAGCAAGTTGTCACCTGAAGACGCAGCCTACTCTTCCAAATACATGAAACAGAAATTACTGGAACATTTTGGTGACGGCATTGTCATTGCCGAGAAACTTGGACACCAGACGTTGTCACATTGAAGGAAACTGCAGGTTACATTCTTCGGAATTTTACAAGCAGCCAAGGACGATGATCCCCAGCAGCAGAAACATCAAATCCTAAAGACAGCCGCAAGCCTCATCCGTGGTGACATCAATGCAAAGGTGTGTTCAAAGACAGCTACCCAGACATTGGTGCGGAAGATCAGCTGTCCTACCTCCCTGATCACTCCATGTCCTGATTTCGAATATTTTCAAGGGAAAGACTTGCCAACAAAAACTGCTGCAATAGGACAAGCCATAATGCAGCTTAACCCGACCCAACACAGTTCCTTGCCCCACTGCAGATCGATTAGCTGTCCAAATGCATAAAGTGTTTGCATCACGGTTTTTGGTGGATACCCTCAATCGCCTAGGCTTCTGCTCGTCATTCAGCGAGGTGCGTAAGTTCGAGATGAACGCAGCTGTGGAGCAAGGCACAGGCCTCCCGCCACTGTCAGAGGTGACAATGTCCAGTTGTGGCAGACAATGCTGACCACAACACAGCAACAGTAAGTGGTCACAATACCTTCCACGGCATGGGAATCATTGCCGTAACTACAACCAAAGCGAGACGAATCCAAGAGGATCCCGAGAAAAACGTCAAAGTCAAAGACATCATGCCACTGGACGAATTGGAATCTATTTTTACAAGTATGTTCTTGAACTTCTCTTTGCTCAAACACTTGTATTCCTCTTCTGTGTCTCTCTGATACTCTGTGTAAATTTTGATAAATTGAGAACACCTGTTTTTTTACTATTAATTAGGTTTTAAAACGTCCTCGTCGGCCAATGGCCATATGGGACATAAGAATGGGAACGAAGGCTGTGCATTGCAGTGTGTGTGGGAGGGAGGACGTTAACAGCATTGCCCCTCTCTCTCTCCCTCTCTCTTTCTGTCTGTCTGTCTGTCTCTCTCTTTCTCTCTCTCCTCTCTCAACTGTAAAGTAGTGTTGACACAGCAAAACTTGAATGCACTCTTTGTGTGTATATTGTGATGCCTTTAAATGACGAATTATGAAAGCCTCATCTCACATCTCTCTGCTGCGAAGTTCCACTCCCTTCGAACTTATTTTCAAGTCCAAGTATGGAAACGGCTTGAAAGTGAGCAGGCTATGCCGCTGTCTGCAGAAGACTGGGTTGGGGCGTGACAGATGGCATGCTCCTGCCTGTTTATACTGACGCTGCTGTTGCCCCTGAGACTTGCTGCACGTTGTCACGTGCAGCTGCAAGACATGCTGTGGAGTAAGTTGTGGGTGTCGACAGCATGGACTGGTCTGCACAGCAGCTTGTGGTCACTGTCGTGGGGAAAACTGTACTAACAGCGTCATCAGTGACACAGCTGCTGATTCGGATGTCGAAGACTGAGGTCAAAGGGTGAACGGGCTGTTACGGACAACTTGCATCTTAAAGGTTTGGTCGAAGTTTCCATGTCATTCCCTTAGTGAGAAACATTGCATTCAGTGCTGTAGTTGGAGTTATCAATCTTTCAATTGTATTGTGGAGAGGTACATGCCAATGAATTACTATTTTCACTTGTGGTTAACACTGGACAGGTTTTAGGTCATCCTGACATCTGCATGTTAAACTTTTATCTTGTGCCGGACCGAGCAAAATTAAGGGGGTACCATGAGAACGGTGTGTATTTTGATACCCAACTGAGGAATGTCCTCGACTGTGCTGTGTAGTTCAACTGAAATAGTTCATGTTTAAGTTTGCAAACAATTCCACTTCCAATCTTGGGCTGCATGTCTCTGCTGGTGATGTACAATCCGACATGCATGCCAATTTGTCACGTGTTTAGGGTCTCATTTTGATATTATTGAGTATATCAACCAAACTGCTGAAGACTGGTACTTAGGATCTTTATATTTGGCTACTTACATCTTTTGAAGCATAAAAGTAACTTGAGTTTGCCAGTTTGTTATAGTGAATGCTGATTTATGTCACGGATGGATTTTGCCCGTTTTCGCTTATCGTGCAAGCCATTATTCCGCTAAAAAAAAATTTCCCCCATACATTTTTTCTCGATTTTGGTTTGTGAGAAGGGTCATGTATTTCGAGTTTAAAAAACATAAAACGAGCTTTGAAAGACTTTGTTCAAGGTCAGGGCATATCAGGCCAAAATATTACCAGACTAGAAGTGGAGACACAGCTCACACCTCATTCACTTTATCCTGGTCTGGTGGTCCTCCAACTAACACAGCCAATAGTGAACACCGACATGTGTGGTAAAGACTGTGGCCTATATAAAGGTTTTGGGTGACCAGCCACCCACGAACCCTGGCATGTCGGGTAAAGGCTGTGGCCTATATGAAGGTTATGGGTGACCAGCCACCCACAAGCTCCAGCATGTGAGAATGCTTCTTTAACTGGTATGGGTGACATGCCACCCACAGTATCTTATGAGGATTATAAGCTTTTATTATTTTCTCCTTTACTTACAACCAAAACACCACAATATTTAATGGGGGCAAGCACAAATACACAATAAACAAAGTCATAAAACTTTAGTTACATATTATGAAAACTGAGTGAGTTATGAAGATTTGAATGACAGTCTGGGTAATTTTTCACCCACAAGCTCTGGCAAAGATTAAACAAATATTAAAAATGTGGATGCGTTTTCTCAGTTAAAGAAAAAACAATGAAAAGAAACAAAAACATTAAAGCATGGCACAGGACCACTTAATTGAACTATGAGTGCATGATTTTATGTAAATTTCCCTGTCTGTTTCTTCATCATTGTGCGATATCATGTGGTGTGTGTGTGCGTGTGTGAAATTCCTGGGGAAAAAAAATTAAAGCATGGCATAGGACCACTTAATTGAACTATGAGTGCATGTTTTATGTAAATTTCCCTGTCTGTTTCTTCATCATTGCGTGATATCATGTGGTGTGTGTATGTGAGTGTGCATGTGTGAAATTACTGGGGAAAAAAAATTAAAGCATGGCATAGGACCACTTATCTTAACTATGAGTGCATGCTTTTTATGTAAATTTCCCTGTCTGTTTCTTCATCATTGTGTGATATGTGTGTGTGTGTGTGTGTGTGTGTGTGTGTGTGTGTGTGTGTGTGTGTGTGTGTGTGTGTGTTGTGTTGTTACTGCTCACTGTCCATTCCTTACAATTAAATTTTAGTATCGGTTGTTCTTTGTAAGCAAAAATGTATTGCATGTTCTTTGTAAACAAAAGGTACATCCTCTGAAACACATTATTTTGTCAACAGGGTGTGATTCAAGCATTGCCAATAACATGTTAAGTAATTCATCATTATGATTTTGAATTAACTTGTTGATTTAATCATTGTGAATGTAAAAGAACATAAATATACATTATAATGCTTTTTAAAAAACAAAATTAAAGAAAGATTTAACTTTATTTTGGACTCTACCTTTTTATCAACTACTCTGTTTATTCAGTATGTTTGTGCTGTTACAGCAATATACATTATCATAACTGTGGAGCATAACATACAATCACCATAAAATATCATAAATGTTACTGTCACAACAATGTAATGTCTTGGCAATGCAATGCTACTGTAGATTGTATTCTAGCAGTTTTACTTGAAAGTAATCACTAAGTGTTCAAAGCCTTGCTGTGTTTGCCAGTAGGGGGGGGGGGGGGGGGGGGGGGGGGGAGTAGAAAGCAAATCTTTACAGTCAAATTACAGAAATTTCAAATACACTAGGGAAAAAGACTAGATTGCTAAACCAAACTTCGTAGGGTCAACTCGACAGTGCCCCCCCCCCCCCCCTCCATACCCCAACCCCCCACTACACCCTCCTTACTGTCCAACTTCAGACTCTGTTCTCTCTCTCTCTTTTTTTTTTTTAAATCCCCAAACACGCTTTGCACATCGAGTATGACAGTAATGATCGGTGTTTCGATCGATGGTCATTATCAAAAGACGGTGCTTTCAATTCAATGCCTCGGACCGTCTTGTACGCGCGGTTGTGGCTTCCGGTTTGAATATCTGTCTCAAACAGATGTCTTTAACTACGATTTTCTCTTTAATCGTGTAATGGAATCAGTAACCATTTCACTAATACATGAATCGACATAAGTGAAGCCCATTACTGATATCTATTTTCAATAATTTGTCTTGTACAAAAATACGATCGCTTCGAACGGCGCAACGCGTGGGCCATTTCCGACCTGTTTAATGTCGACGAACACCAGCTGAATTACAAACAAAATTACTAAGCATTGGCACAGTATTAAACGAAATGAAATAATTGAATCGTTTCATTAATGTTCTGGTTTGTTATTATATGCGTTATCTTACCAAGCGCATCTTGCAATTCGACAACGATAAGCGCATTCGACTCGGTCATTGTCGGATCTCGGCTTCGTTCCGCCATTGTTGAAATCTTGGACAAGGAGCGAATGTTTGCATTTGATACCTTCGCTTTGATTGGCTTGCGCTTTTCGAGCATTCAACCAATCGCTTAGCTTGATACACCAATGAATGCGGGAGAGAACGGCCTTTCTAGCGCATCGTTAATGTGTAGATCTATGTTTTTTTCGCAAGTTTTTTTAAGCAACGACGTTGGAAAGACAACACTTGTAACACTTGTGGACATCTCTGACCCCAAAAAGAGAATCTAAATCAACCACGATAGAACAGCCAAAGAGCAGGAGAGAGAGAATTGAGGGAAGAGAGAAGGGAAAGGATGAAAAAATGGAGAATCAGATCTATTCATCCAATACCTAAAAGGGCAGGCAGTCCTCCTGAAAAAGGAAGATGAGCGGTCTGAGAATGGCAAGGCAACTCCAAACGTAAGCAATAACCACTGACAATCAAGATCTAGACCTAGCAATGTACATAGACCAGCTTCTTTTAATGTAAATACTTGTAAATCTAGTGTAAATAAGTCTGGTAAAAATTCTTTTAATGTGTGACCTTTTTATACAGTAATGTGGATGCTTTTAGAAACAAAAAAGATGAATTTATGATAAGGTTAGAACAGTATAAGCCAGATATTATTGGCCTGACTGAGATTTGGCCGAAGAATACCAAAAATAAATGCGAAAAGGAAATGTTTATACCAAATTATGATGTTTTTATAAATAAGGATAATAAAAGGGGGTAGCCCTATATTTAAACAAAAATCTTAAAGCTTTTGAGTGTGATATTTTTTATTCTGTTGGGTTTGAAGAGAGTGTATGGTGTCAGTTCTGAAGTGAAAATGGAGAAAATTTTTTAATTGGGTGCATATAAGCGGTAGCTCAGGAAATGACAATAAAAACAAGTTATTTCAAATTCTGAAATCTAAAGAACTTCATGGTTTTGACAAGGTATGCATTGTAGGGGACTTCAACTTTCCTTCTATCAGGTGGGATGGCCGGTGGGAAGGTGAGGAAAACAATGAATTTGTAGAATGTATCCAAGACTCATTTCTGATTCAGAAGGTTAAAAATCCAACTAGACACAGACAAGAGAAACGCCCAATATACTAGATCTGATACTGGTAAATTGACAACCAATGGATCTCGGAGATTGAACACTTTGCCTCACTTGGGAAAAGCGATCATGATATACTTTATTTCAACTCTACAGTAATAACAAAAAAACAACGAGAAAACAATAAGTATAGATTCAATCTGAATAAAGGGAACTATAACAGGCTGAGGGAGATGATCAATGATGTTGAGTGGGAAAAGGTGGAAAATAATATATTAAATGATGAATGGTCCTTCATTAAGGAGAAAGTACTGAATGCTATGGATAACTGTATTCCCAAAATAAAACAAAAACAAAACAAGAGAACTAAACCAATTTGGATGACACTTAAATACTTACTACTTAGGAAAATAAAAAATAAAATGTAAGTATTTTAAACAATATTTAGTGAGAAAAACTAATCAATCATACAAAACTATATTAAAGCCAGGAATAAATGTAATAAAGAAATGAAAAGGGCTCGTAAAAAACACGAAAAAAAATATAGCAAATGGAGCCAAGGATAACCGAAAAGCTTTTGGAAGTATGTCCAAGAACAAACTAAAATGAATACAGGTGTACAAGTTCTAAAGAATACTGATGGGTCATTGTCAAATACAGATGAACTTAAGGGTAATACCTTAAACACATTCTTTTCCAGTGTCTTTACCAGAGAGGACACATCCTCTGTACCCAATATAGACGAATGTTCAAAATCTAGGGGAGCTGCTGTTGCTGACATTGTGATAACTCCATTGGCTGTTGAGAACTTACTCAAAGGACTGAACCCAAATATGGCTCAAGGACCTGATGGCATTCCCCCAGGGTCTTAAAGGAAATATGTAAAGAAATATCAAAACCACTTTGTCAATTAAAACTTTAGAAGGAGTCTTACCAGAAGACTGGAAAACTGCAGAAGTTACAGCTATTTTTAAAAAGGGATCAAAAAATGAGCCTGGAAATTATAGACCTGTTAGTCTGACATGTGTAGTGTGTAAAGTTCTAGAAACTATAATAAGAGACTGTATTGTCAATCATTTTCAGGACAATGATCTGTATTCAGATTGTCAACACGGGTTTAGAAAAAAAAGGTCTTGTATGACACAGATTCTCTTAATGGAAGATTTTACAGAATATATTGAGCAAAAAGCATAATTTAATGTTGTCTACTTAGACTTCAAAAAGCTTTCGACACTGTACCGCATTGTAGGCTTCTGGAGAAGTTGAAAGGCTATGGGATTACAGGAAATGTACTGAATTGGATCCAGGCTTTTTTGTCTGGACGAACACAAAAAGTAAGGATAAATGACGCCACTTCACAAAGATCAGATGTACTAAGTGGTATACCTCAAGGCAGTATCCTAGGACCCATACTTTTCACTATATTCATAAACGATCTTCCAGAATCTGTCCAAAGCAATTGTAAGATTTTTGCTGATGACACGAAACTGTATGGAAATTCTACCAATCATACAAAAATACAAAGGGATGTATACTCATTACAAGAATGGTCTAATGATAGAACTTATATTTCAACGTATCCAAATGTAGTGTTATGCACTATGGTAAAACAAACCCAAATCATAAATATTATATGAAGGTAAATGGACAAGAAAATGAAATAAATGAGTGTGAGGAAGAAAAAGATCTTGGTGTTATTTTTGACCCACTACTTTCTTTCGATGTACATATCAATAAAAATCATCAAACCAAATGATAGGACTAATAAAGAGAACTTTCACATACTTGAATAAAGATATATTATTGAAATTGTACAAAAGTCTGGTACGACCGCACTTAGAATATGGAAATATCATATGGCATCCCTTACTCAAAAGGCAGTCAAAGGCAGTTGAGAAAGTAAAAAGAAGGGCTACAAAGCTACCACGGGAATGCAAAAGTATGAATTATGAACAACGGCTAAGATACTTAAACTTACACTCATTAAAAGGTAGATGTATCTGCGGTGATCTGATCGAAGTCTACAAAATATTTAATGATTTGGTGGATGTACAAATAAAGGATTTTTTCAAATTATATACTGACAGTGTTACAAGGAAGCCAGATGGGAAACTCTTCATTGAACACTGTCAGACTAATAAACGTAAAATGGTTTTTGGAAAAAGAATAACACACCTTTGGAATGATCTACCAACTAACATCAAGTTTGCACAATCTACTAACTCATTTAAAAATTTCCTTGATGCAGATCATAAATTCACTAAATTGTTATTTGAATTTGATTAATAAACCAATATGCGCGTACGCAACAAACCAATTCAGAATACTAAACAATACATGGATGGGGATTCAAGAAAGGGCCCGCGAGACCTAGGCAAACGAAATATCAGCCTGCCCCCTTTTACAACTACTACTACAAACTACTACTACAAATCCTCAAAAAAATTTTCGATTCTAAAAAATTTTTAAAACACATCATATAAAAAAAAAAATAACTGAAAAAAGTTTGAAAACATGCCTTTTATTTTGACCTTTTTAAACCCCAAGTGAATGGAATAAAACACATTGCATCGTTGATTTTCGACACAGAGTACTCAAAACGCTGGGCCCAAAAAGGGCCGCCGGGGCCTTTCGGGAGGGTGACCCTTCTTTTTTCCGTGTGAACGGATGGGTTTTATATAATAAAACTATCATCATCCCCGACTGTTCAAACCCCAAATAAACAAACACAAAATTAAAAAGGAAAAACTGTTTTCCCCTTTTTCCCATCAAAATTTTCATCTGTTTCTAAACGCATTTTTTCATAGATCCCTTGCCTATTAAAACACGAAAATTTTTTCACCCCGGTGAATTTCCCCCCCCACCTGAAAAAATGTTGCTTTTTAGCCCAGCCAAACCGCAAAGGGCCAAAACGGGGCTGGCCCCCCCGCTGAAAGAAGGGTTTGGCCGGGTTTACCTAATTAAGCCAAGACTTCCTCACACACTGAAAACTGCCAAATCGGCCCCTTTGTTTTTTTTCATTTCATCTTTGTCATGTGGGCCCCAACGGAGTACTACAGAAACGGAGAGAATGAAAAACCATATTTCACAAGGAAACTTTTCAAAAATTACATTTTTTTACAGTTCTCCAAAACAAAAAACTTTTTTGGGTTTTTTCCAGGTTGCCTGAACACTGTCTGCCCGATTCTCTGTCCCCTACCCCTTCTCACCACACACCAAACTACACACACACACACACTGACAAAAAAAAAAATTATGATTTGATGATTTTTTCTTTAAACTCTCAATACTGCCAAGCATTTTACACTGATTTTTCACAGGGTTAACATGTTTTGAAAAAAAAATCTTGGGCACTAGAACAGTAACTCCCAAAAAAAATTTTCCCTTTACAGCTGGACCTTTGCTTTCATTTTTCCACAGATTTTCTGGCCTTCTCATACTTTTTTCTGGAAAAAACCCAAAACATGGGTTACTATAGCCAAGGGAAGGCATGTGAACATCATTTGGGGGCAAACGGCTACATGCATCAAGCCCTGGCCCGGACCACGAAAAGCTACCACATGCAAAAAGGGTCTGAGAGCAGCGGGATTGTGTCAGACGCGCTGCCAGACTTTAAACCCCCCAAAGGCATACAGGTCCACACTTTTCCTTCTTCGTAGTTTTTCACAGCCCTTCACTTTCTACACCTCATCAGCATAGCTCCCCCCCCCACCTTTGCCCCCCCTTTCCCCGCTCTACAGACACAATCAACAAACACAGACAATTTGAAAACACTGGATAGCAAGGCCCCCCCTTCACTTACCAGCTGCACACTTGCACACGGGCCCCCCTTTAAAAATAAACCAACTTTTCAACTGCTTCCATTTAAACACTTTGGAAAAGGGAAATTTACAGAAACATTTATTTAAAAAGGGGCTTTTTACTTGTTTTTCTCATATCTCAAATTTTATAAGCAGGCAGCAAGGAAATTGGCCAGAGCAAGATTTTTTGTGGGGGATTTGGGCCCGCATTTTAAGTTTGCATCCCATATTTTTTTTGCGCCCTTCCATCATTACTTTCAAAAGGGCATTCATCAAAATCTTTTTGCATCTTAGGGCTTTTTGACCCCCTTGGAAAATTTGGGGCACAGAGCTGGGTTTTTTGGGTGTTGCGGTTTGTGTAAATACAGGGAAATCTCATTTAACTTTAAATTTTAACTTTATTTCCCGAGTTCCCAACCCTCTCTTCCCCCACTCAACCTTTCCCTTCTCTTTGATTTTTTGCACAAAATTTATTTTTTCCCGTATGATTTTTGTGCACATGTTTCTTTTTCAGTGACAGACATTAGGGTTTTACTGTACTTTTAAAACATAGAAATGTTCTCCATGAAACCTTTGCCGGAAAAAAAAATCTAAAGGAATCAAATAAATGTACAAAAGTGTTCTTTTCCTGCCATTATAACGCCGACTCTCCGCCCTCCAAAAAAAATTAAAAAAACACTTTGTGGGGAACTAACCAATAAGCACTGAATTTGCATACTCTAAATTCTTCAGTATCTTTTGCAACAAAAGGGTTTCAGGTACAGACGGGACACAAGAGAGGGATGGCCACAATAAATTTAAAATCCACAAAAAATTTCCAATCACACACACACACACACACACACACACACACACACACACACACACCCCCAAAACACACAAAAGCAAGGGCCAATCATTTACCAAAACCCTTTGCCAGCTTGTGTGTGTCTTTTCCCTATAATTTGCACTCTCCCCCCCTTCCCCTTTTTTTTCCCCCCTCCTCCTTCCAACAGCTGACTGCGGGGCTCTGGGGCCCTGCCCACACGGGGGTTTACAACGCTCTGACATGCATTTGACAGGGGAAAAAAGCACTTGAAATATGACAGCGATTTAATGTTGTCAGCCGTCACAGGTTTCGGGTTCACTTTCATTAAAAAAGTCTCCTCCCACCCATCCCCCACCCCCCCCCCCTTAAAGGGTTTTTCAACTGTAGGGGGTTGCATCCTCTGTCCCCCAAAGACACAGCTGCCCCTCTGGCCTTGACATGCCCCCCAAACCCCCCCCCAAAACCCCATTTTTCTCCAACCCCACCATACACAACCCCCCCATGCATACACAAATTTAAAAATTTGGGTAAACCACGGTTTTAACACCTTGTTTTAAAACTGATCAGTGATATTTTTCCCGATCAGAAATTTGTGGGTGCATGCAAATGAATACGTGTGAGGGGCTTGCATGGGGCACAGGTTTTTTCCCATTTTTATGTGAAAACATTTTAAAAAGATACCATGTGCGGTTATTTTAAAATTTTTTTCCCCTCTTTAAGATATGAAAAACCCCCCAAAAAGTCCACAACTATTGTCAGCCCATTTCGAACTTTAAATAAAAAACCCCAAAGGGAAAAATTCCCTTCTTTTTCTATTGATAATAAACACTAAATATATCATTCAAGAAAAACAAAACAAAAATTTTTCTTTTCTTTTTTCCAGCAAGAAAACGGGTTTTGAAACTTCTTACAATGCCCCTTTCTGCCCAAAATTCGACTGGGTCAGTTCCCGCATTTTTAAACTCCCCCGGTTTTTCATTATAACATAATTTTTCATGCAATAACTTTTTTAAAAAACCATTTCTTATACAGTTTTTTATTCTATTTCCTGCCTTTCCCCCCACCCAACCCCCCCATTCTTGTGTTCCCGGGCCCCAAGGGCAATCAATGCTTTCCCCAGAGAAGCTGGAAAGGGGCCCCTCAGTTCTTTTAAAAGACAACATTAAAACAACGGGAGCTTTTCCTAATACTGCCCTACAACTTTTGCAAACCCCTTTTTTAAAAGGGGAAACAGGGGGAAGGAGAGAGGAAGAAGAGTATGGGAGGCCAATGGAAGTGGGGGGGTGAGCGGTGGAAGACTGAAGAGAGTGCTGTTATTGATTTCAGTGGCTGCTACATGAAAAAAAGTAGGGCAGGAAATGACGGTTTTGGGAGACCAAAGGGCCCTTTTAATGGGTTTTTACCCTTTTAAACAACCTATTCACCGAAAAAAAAACTTTAGAGGGTTTTTCATCCACAGCTGTTTAATTTTTGCTTTTATTTAAATTTAAACCCACAAACCAAAACTTTCACTTTTTTCAATTTTCCCTCCCCCCTTCCCCTCAAAGTATTTTTTTTTTCTATGAATGACCGCGCAAAGATTTTGACTGACCTTGTTGCCTATTACTTTAAACGACTGCCAGTTCAGTCAAATCTTTTAGAAGACATACATTTTGTTGTTGAAAAGAAAAAATAGTTTTGACCCGTTTGTTGTGTTTTTTTGTTTTAGGGCAGCTGGCTGCTGCTGCTTTTTTAAAAGTGGGGCACTTTTCCTCGGGGTGTGTGTGTGTGTGTGTGTGGGGTGTGTGTGTGTGTGTGTGTGTGGTGTGTGTGTGCGTGCGTGCATTTATGCATGCGTACCCCATGTACCGTGTTGTGTTGTGGTTTGGTTTCAGTACATGTGGTGTGATGTGTGTACAAGAACATTTTTGGTACCCTGTTCATGTGTGTGTGTGTATGTTGGTGTGTGGTCATGTGTGCGAGCAAAGCATTGCTTTTTCTTGTGTGTGCGCATATCATTCTATAAATCAGCTTGCATGGGGGTGTGTGTGCGCCGTCCCATGCGTGATTTTGGGTTTTTCATTTATCAATAAGGGTTCCCTATTGCAATAAATGAATAATTATAAAACAAAACTACATTAAAAAAATTTCACATTTCATACAGAGGAGGGGCAAAAACTGCCAAATTTTATTCTATTAAAAACATAACCCACGGAACTACTAAAAAATTTAAAACCTTTTCCGAACCCTAATACAAAGCAACAAGAATGACAAAAAAAAAATAGGGCAAGGTACAAAAACAATGAACAAAAGAAAAAAAAATACTTTTATCACTATTGGGGAAAAAAAGATAGATATAAGGAAACCCCCAACATTGGGACAATGATGGGGGGAAAAAAAGCAGTCACAACAGAAAAGGAAAAAGGAACCCACAACACGCACGAGTTGGGGGACCCATCAAGGACGCAGGCACACCGCGCGCCGGGGAAACACCCCACACACACAACACCACACACACACACACAACCCCACACACACACACACCCCACACACACCCATTTTGAACAGAAAGGGAAATTGAAAAAAAAATAAAACAAAGAAAGAAAGAACAATAGGGGTTTGGGGAAAAAAAAACACACACACAAATATATATATATAAAAAGCAAAATAGACAAAGAAAGAAAAACGGACACAGCACAAAAAAAAAAACAAAAACAGATCAATCCAAAATTGGGGAAAAAAACAAGTACCGAAATGTGGAAAAAGGGAAAAAAAAGACAAGAAAAAAAAAAAAATGATGCAAATTTTTGGGCAAAAGAAAAAAGGGAAAAAAAAAAAACAAACAACAATTTTTCCACAAAAAACGAAGAAAAAAACAGAAAAACCGCCCCAATAAAAAAAAGAAGAGAGGGGGAAAAAGGAAAAAAAAAAAAAGAAAAAAAAGAAAAAAACCAAACACAATATAGAAAAAGGGGAAAGAGGGAGAAAAAAAAGGAAAAAAAAAAAAAAAAAAAAAAAAAAGAACAGCACAATACAGAAGAAAAAGAGAACGAAGGAAAAAAAAAAAAGACAAAACATCAGAAAACATTTAGACAAAAGGAAGCCAACAAGTGAAAATTTTTGCCCGGAGTTTAAATTTTTTTTCTGGAACTTATTGCCCATTTTTAAAATCTACTTTTTTGGGGGTGGTTTTTAAATCAATTTTCGCACCTCTTCCTGTAAAATGCTTGTTTTTTTTGGGGTTTTATGTTTTTTTTTCCCCCCTTTTTTCCCCGTTGCGCTGCCTGCCCCAAATGTTTTCATGAAAAATTTAAAACCCCAAAAAACCATATCAAACCCCCCCACCTTTCCTTATTTTGCTGCTGCTCACACACATACAAACTTCCCTTCAACCCCCCCCTTCCCCCCAACACATGAACCCGTTCAGTGGGCCCCCAATAGTAAAAAAACAAAAAGGGGTTTCCCCCGGGCCAGGGAAATCTTATGGGTAATTAAAAAAAAAAGAAAAAAAAACACCCAAGGTGCTGGGGAGGACCCAAGAAGCACTGCTTCAAACCCCTTTTAAACAGTCCTGTACCACCCTGGAGGCCTGCGCTGTGTTTTTTTATGGTACAGGCACGCGGCAGGACACTCCATTAAGAAATCAAGGGGGCCCTAAAATGCTCCCAACAGAGGTAAAAAAGAAAACAGGGTGCAGTCATTAAAACCTTAAAGTAGCTCCCCATGGGGGAACCAGCCCGAAATTTTAAAGACTGCAGAGCCCCCCGGGGAAAAAAACCACCCCCCAGCTGCCGAGCACACCTCACAGACCCAACCACCCCGCCCACGGACAGATGAAGACAGTGCCACTCCAGACACAGCCAAGCTTTCGCCAACGGTCTTATGTGCCCTCAAGAGAGAAAATCTTTTGTAGCTCAGAAACTACAAAAGATAGAAAAATGAAATCATATCATTTTTGAAGGAAATTGAATGAAGATTTTGAATCTGGGCTTCTTTTGTTTTAATTTTGATAATAAAAAAGTATTTAGGCTTTTAGATTTGGATAGATTTTTTGCACGATCAAAAACATATGTATTTACCACATCCAAACAAGAACACACAGCAAAAAAGTTGAAAATAAAGTTTGTATTGTCACACTACACCTGTAAATGAAAGTAAAACAGTTTTGGAAGTCTATCAAGACGCTCACACTCGATGCAGACTGACCAGTCCCACGCCCACAGCCCCCCCCTCTCCCCACCATGCCCCCTTGCTGGACTTCAACCCTCTCTTTCACCCCTCATCTTCCCCTACCTTTCCCTCTGCCCCCGTGCACGCCGCAAGCAGGCCACGCTCCCCTCTCACGCTGACTATACCATCACTGGCCACCGGCACGCAGTGCAGAGTACACACGAGGCTGGCTCGTTCGACACAAGTCAGCTGAACACACACTGAGGTCACAGAGCCCTACTCAATAACTGACGAATATGGTCGCAATTCCACCACTACATCATCTCACCTTCATGCTCGAGTTAGTCGTTGAATAAAAGATTATTGTCTTTGTCAAAAATCATCAGCAGAGCCTGCTCAGCTGTGTAAATACGTTGATTTGGTCGCTGGGCTTGTCGAAGGTTGCGCCGCCATGTTTGCAAGCGAGACACGAAGTGCTGCGGCTGTCATCCTGTCAGTGATGAGAATAAATGGGCTTTCCCCTCACGTGTGGTCATTTACATATTATTTTAAGACTACAGACATACAAGACTTTGTACGCAAACTCTATTTGAGTCCGTTGATAGAAATAGTAACGAATGAAAATTCAAGAAAATGCATGACGTCAGGGGAAGGCCCATAGGCATTGGAAAAGCACTGTTTATTACCGCGTCAGCTGACCGACTAAAGGCACTCAAACGGGATAAAAAAAAAAAGTCACTTTCAGCTAACCAAAGGTATGAAGTAATTAAACCAGAATGCTACCAGGGAATGAACTACAGATCTGTAAATCAGATTACTTTGTTACCATCTGTTATCAATTCCACAGGGACAAGACCCAACTTAAACCTAAAGCTGTACAAAATCTAATTTTCTGTCCCCCCTCCTCCACCTTTTTCTTTTTCCACGAAAATCAATTTCAGCAATTCTGGAGCCAGAACAGTCTAGATCACTCGTTAATTAATACCTAAGGCATTTCTTCCTAAAGCTGTGGACCTGACCCTTACCAGTTACAAAAATTTTCTCACTCTTCTCTCTATCTCTCTCACACAACGCACAGACACATACATGTACACAAACATATGTGCACACAAATACACTCGCACCCAGCTCACAGACTACAGTGGATGCGCTTCTTCATCTTAACGCTCTTTTCACTGTAGCAGTTACACCATTGCCTTTTGTTTGTAAGCAGATGAATGACAAAAAGAGAGATGATGAGGGATGGCATCTATTAAAGATATTCAAAAAAGCCTAAGTGACGAGTGAATATCTGTCAGCCAGTAGCAGCACTAAAAACATAGACTGGCGCACAATAGTTATCAAAGTTTAGAGCAAGGAAACAATTTATTAGGCAGACAGCATGAGCACATGACTGTTAGACACCCACAAACTATCCCAGCTAGCCAGCCAGAAAGAGGACAGAACGCGGAAGAAAGATCACTTTTTTCTTTTCACAGAATAAATCATGGGCATGGAAGCCTTCCTAAAATGTTCTAAAATCTGTGGTTTATTTCAGCTTACAGTCAGTAATATTGCAGTCTATAACAAAATCTTATTCGTACAAAGCCTATGACATAACAGTGCAGTCCTGCACAACTAGGTAAGGTAGATGTATGAACTGGTCCAGTCCTTTATGCTGCCCACCCAAGACATCTTCTGCCTCTTTCAAGAAATCCAGTCTCCACTGTATTTATCCAGCAGAATGTGTTCTACAGGGAATTAGTTACAACAAGATGCTCTGTGGTACCTGGCAAGTTTACAAAGCAAGATAACTGCAAAGAGAGGTTCTTGTCGCCAGTGTATCGACTTGCCATCTGACGTACTTGTCTAGCATTCCTTATCTTAAAACATGGAGAATCTGCTGGTTGTATGAAGTTTACCCCATGCACCTGATTTTTCCCTACAGATCTGCTGTCAGTGTCCAGTTCTGGCACTCTCAGAGGATGGATGGATACCAGTGACTGCAGATTTTTTATCTTCACTAGAAACTTGATAAACCTTGTTGTGTGAATGAATCTTGACATGGCATTAAATCAATAGGAAAATGGTGACATAGCTGTATGTCGTTCAACACTGATATTTTTCTTGATATGATTATTAATCCAAATGAAATGTTTTTGAAACTTTGGGCAGCACTATGGATTCTAACATTTCCCTTTCGCCTGTCCTGCATTTTTACACTGTCCCTAGTTGTCAGATCTTAAAAACTACTGGCATGGGAATTCACAGAACTTTTAACAGAACCTCAACTTTTGACACAAATTAAATGTAGTTATATATAACCGTTTTATTTCACAGCCCCAAACCACAGAATGGGTTTTGTCCTCAACATGCTTATGTCTGTTGCTATCATTGTGCACAGGACAGTATGAGCTGTGCCAGCGTGATGTCCCGCCAGGTGGGGTAAGCCGGTTATCACTGTCAATACCAGCAACACAGGGACAAACAACAGGTCTGCTAAACCTGGCACCCAATAAAGGGAAAGAAAATTAATGAAGCAGAAGTAGTCATGACAACAGTCAAGTCCCCACTAGATATCTGCTGAACAAGCAGAAAAGAAAGAAGGAAAGAAAACAAACAGTGACAACCATACTGCTGTACTGGAGGTCATCTTTGCCAATGTTCAGATTGCATCTTATGCGGGGACTGTCTCATTTTGACTAACAACACAAAGATTGTAATGACTCTGTCACATATTAATGAGGTCACAGTGTTCAGTGTGTTTTGTGAACAGAAGGTTTCAAATTAATTTGGTTTGCCTTTTGTCTTTTTATGTTTTCAGTCTGTCGCATTCAACATGTATCATTGAAAAAAGCTAACAAACAAGTTAGTAGTAAAAAGTCGATAGGTCAAAAAAAGAAAAAGGAGGGGGAGAAGGGATTTTCAAACAGATGAAACCATAAAAAAGAGACTGAAACAGACAGCAGCATTTTGTAAACAAGTTTTCAAAACAATTATTAAAAACAAAACAGAGCGCGAAGTAATTTTCAGTAACTCTTGTTTGATAATATATAACATTGCACAAATTCTTCTAGATTTTGCTGCTAACAGCCATGCATGAAGCATTAGGCATTTCTGTTGTTGTTTTCTGTTTATATATTCTGAGAGTGAGACAGAATGATAGAACAGATAAATATTTGTAGAAAATTCACTTGTCTATTTTGCACTAAGTGTTAACAAGTGTTTACTCAGCTCACTGCACACTATTTTGTGTTTTTATTTGTATTTTGCACATGGAATTTGTGACCAAATATTTTGCACATGGAATTTGTAACAAAAAACAAAACAAAAAAAAAACACTGATGGAAGGTGTTAAAAGTTTAAACAACAAGAGTGATGCGGCACAAACCAATGGTAGATGGAAGGGAAGAGGTGTCAACAGATGCATTTTCAATTTCTTTCATTTGACCGAACTGAAAACACTACTGCTCTGGGTAATATATCCTAGCATACATGGTCATCACTTACATGCAAATAAAAGAGTGGGCTTTTCTTCAGCAGAAAATAAATTGAACAAATCTGTATTTTAAAAAAGTAATAATAAATATTCTTTAAAAAAAAAAAAAAAAAAAAAAGGGGGGGGGGGGGGGGGGGGGGGGGGGGGGGGGGGGGGGGGGGGAAGGAAGAAGAGAAATTTCTCCACCACAAGTGTGTGAAAAAAAGTTACATCCCAATATTCCCTTTCGATCTTTTTCAATAACTAGAGACATACAAGTGTTAACAGATCTCTTTTTAAGCAGGTGGTATTATTTATTCCCTCAATATCTGAAAGGATTTAACTTACACTCATTCAAGGCAAGGGAGGTCACATATTCTGAAGGATTAAACTAAATATTCAACACAAAAGATTAATTACAGTGACAATGTAGTAACGGTTAATAATGAATTCATGTTTGTTGGCATGTCTTGTTTTGGTGGTTTTGATCGCATGAGGTTGCAGTCCCCAAAACGAGCTGTGACAGTGACTGCTGCTGGCTGTCAGCTTCTATTTGCCTCAATGCTTTTCCGTTTTTTCCTGTGCTAAAGACTTCAACACCACATCAAGGCAATTCTATTGTACGGAGCGGAGACCTGGAGAACTACAGTCCGCCGCCACCAAGAAAGTGCAGGTGTTCATCAACAACTGCCTGCGCAAGATTCTCCGCATCCAGTGGCTAGACACCATCAACAACAAGCTCTGGGAGAGAACAAACCAGCTGCCCGCAGAACAGGAAATCAAGAAACAACATTGGGGCTGGATTGGACTATACGCTGTGAAAGCCTGCAAGCAACATCACCAGACAAGCACTAACATGGAACCCCCAAGGAAACGAAAAAGAGGTCAGCCAAGGAACACCTGGCACAGGGACCTGGAAGCAGACATCAGGAACATGGGGATGACTTGGAACCAGCTGGAAAGAAGAGCCTGGAGGTCCTTGGTTGGCAGCCTGTACCCCAGGAGGGTAATAGGCGATGATGATGATGATCAAAGACTCTACTAGCTGTTTTGTTAGTAGTCTAACCTGTCGAATGTGTTACTAGGTGTCTACTCCCCTCTTTTTGTACGTGGTATTGAAAGATGCTGTCACAGGACTGATAGGCCAAAAATGAAAGCACACACACACACATGCACCCACACCCACACACACAACATGTCAGTAACAGACTGGCTCTCTTGTCAGTGAGAGGTAACAGATTGACACTGGTCTTAGTAACAGGCAACACCACACAGCAGGCACACGACTGTATAAAAATGGAACAGCAATGAGCTCAATAGTCTGAGCAGAGCTGTGTTATTTGTTTGTTTGTTTTCAAAATCTTTTTCTTAATGAGATCAAAGGAGCTGCTGTGTCCAGTCAACATTGTCAGGATACACCTCTGATTTTCTTCTGCTCATCCCCCCCCCCCCCCCCCCCCCCCCCCCTCCCCTCCCATTGTTTTACAGAATGAGACCTCAACTAACATTTCCTAAGGTTTTCAAACTACTTGACCCTAACTTACATGATTCTAATCCCTCTGACCAACTTCTTTTCTTTATCCCCCCCCCCCCCCCCCCCCCCCCCCCAATTCAATCCCTAAACCCATACCCACCTCTTCTCCACCACATAATCCCCCTTCTCTGACTCGTTCCTGAAGATGACTGCTTTTTTTTTTTTTTAGTCTGACCTTATTTCATTTAACCAGTATTACTGCTGTAACTGGGTTTGGGGAGTGCACATTTCATAAACAGGTGTTATAAACAGGCCACACACACACACACACACACACACACAAACACACACACACAACACACACAAACGGATGCATACATTCATTCCTATGGCAAATCAATGTCAGCAATAATTTTAAAGTCATCTCACTTTTTCAGACATGTTTTGCACTGCATCACAGACAAACAAGCACAAATTCAGTAACACACACAGTCACACACCAACAACATGCAGACAGCATAATGATGCAACCAAAGCCGCTCAATAATAATCCCCAAAAACCCACCCCCACCTCTCCCTTTCTCCCCTGCACACCTCTCTCTCCATTTTCTTCTTTTTGTGTGTGTGAAAGCACTCTTCTTTTATCTTTATAATGCAAAGTTCAGAAACAGCACACAGGCAAACACATCTCCAACAACAACATGTTGAACAAGTTTCCCTCACCTGAAGCTCTGGCTTTGGAGCAAACTGGAAAGACGGAGCCTTTTTGCATTTGACTGGTGTTTCTGAGAGCGCTGTGAGAGGGGTGGTTACTGCCATTTCCTGTGACACACAGCACCATGACCTTTGGTCAACAACCACAATTTTTTTTCACCCACTTTCTTGTGGGAGAGTTTGAAAAAACGTTCTATGAAACTCAAGAACTAATCAGTTTTCACAGGGATAAAATCTGTTTTCCATTCTGATATTCCAAACCATGGTCACCTTATTTTAAGTCGGGCGTTCTATCTTACTCTTATTGATTCATACATTGTGCATACTGTTAACTATTAAACAAAGAGATATACTCAAGAAGTAGAGATTTCTGGAGAGGATCCTAGAAATGTGGCCTTAACTTGAACAAAAGAGTGAGGAAGGATAAGAAAGAAGTATGTTCCTGTGCAAATACTGTTATGGCAACGACAATCACCATCACCTATGATATGATTTCAGCCTTCTCCAGTTTTACTATTGGTCCTGTTTCAGGACCTTTGTAGTTATGCGAGAGCCATTCTTTAATCAGTAACAAGTGCCCAGCAACAGGCAAAATGATTCCCATAACTGACACATTGTCGAAAATCCTTTCACAGTTCAACAATTTACATTCAATGATGTGCAAAGCTATGAAAAATGTGGCCTGATGAGTGAACAAAATAAAGAAAAAGATAGGCAAGGAACAATGCTGTATCTAAAACCCCAAATGAACTTTATCTGCGACTGTGCATGTTCTCAATTTAACTGACTGTTCACTAGAATGACGGGGCTTGTAAATTTGGATTTCTTTTCAAATACAAAATCAATACCTTTAAGCTAAACTGATTTAAAGAAATCTTAAGGTTTGCAGATTTTAATACCCTTTCAGATACAAAATAAATACTTTTTAGCTAAAATGAGGGGGGGGGGAATGACAATTTTTTCCCCACCCTTTCCAGTGTAACTGAAAACTTACCTTGAAAATGTCATCTAGTTCACCACTTTTGTTCTCCCTCTGAAACAAAGTTTGACAACACACACATGACAAAACATGTACCATTCACTACACTTAAAGATATAAAAAGTTCCAATCAGTGAAACAGAATGAATTTACTTTTATTTGTAATAATAATTTAGAAAACTTTTTTTTTTAATCCTTTCTGTCAAAGCTGAATTCAGGACTGCGAAACATTTTTGATTGGTTCATTGAAATTCCACTCTATTTTCAAATTCAAGACTTCATCATGTGGACACGCTGTGTGCATGGGTAAACTAACAAAAGTTGTGTGCCTGAGTAAACGGAATAGTGCATGCGTGCATGCCTGCGTGAGTGAGTGTGTATATATACATATAATGACTGTGTGACGAAAGGTGTGCATGAAGTTGATGAACAGTGGACAAACGGGGTTCAAAATAAGTGTATTTCTTTCTTAAAGTATGCATTTTTGTAAAGGGTATCAAAAAAGCAATCTTTGTGTAAAAGGAAAAGACAATGTGTTCAGTAGTTTCCAAGGAATCAATGATTATGTGATGGTGTTCTGGGTATGACGAACATCAATGATTACGCCACAAATTGTTTCAAAGTCTCATTTAATACACTTAGAGCAACAAATCATGCTAATTTAGGCAATATTACTTGTTATTTCTTTGTTTATGCTACAAACGGTTGAATTCCTGTTGATATTTTTAAATATTATGGGACTTTGGGGGTAATCATTAATGTTGTCATCACTGCTGAATTCAAGAGTTTTCTTTTAAAATCAAAGTACTATCATTCAAAAATGTAACAACTACTCAAAAACAGCAACAAACACACAGAATTACCATTTAAACAAGTTTTTACATATCTTTTGATTGTTTCATATGATTTATCATGTGTTCATATACATGTTCATGATGATCTTGCTGAAGGGATTAAAAAGATTTATTAAAAAAAAAAAAAAAAAAAAAAGTTTTTACATATCAAAATCAATTTGTAAAGGAATTATGCAATGAAAACACACTTATGACAGACATCATTCTTACCCAAGTTAGATCACTCGCAATCATCAAGAGATTCAAAGCCTCAACATTACAAGCATTGTTCATCATTTAGTACACAAGCTGCTCCAAAATAACAAAACATGTGGCTAGAATATTCTCTTTATAAAATCTGTCAATTCAAGCCTCTCAAGATGTATTTAATGACAGTTGATGGTGAGCGTGGGACATGTGTGCAACTCGGCAACAGAAAAGGCAGTTTTGGTTCAATAGAGAGAGGTTCCATAGGGTGGGGGTGGGTGGGGAGGCAATAGGAGACAGAGAGATAAGGTGTGGAGATATGGAGTTAATTCAGAGAACTTTATAAACCTAAGTGTTCCTTCAAAATATAACACTATTTCTGGCATCAACTGAGTAATACTATTTCTAGCATCAACCAAGTCTATGTTCATTTATTTGAAAACATGTCATACAATTCTGTGCCTGAAGAGAAGTCTACCTTTCAAAGCAACCTTGCCATTACTGCTGGAACCTGAAGCTGCTTTTTTCAATGGTGGACATCCAAAACAAAAACCTCACTGTGGGTAATGTGTTCGTTCAGTAAAACGACTAATCTCATTCTCTCATGTTATGTGAACAGAGTACGCAAACATACACTCAAGTAAACACAACATACACTCACACATGCATACATCTATGCACATTACACGCATTTTAAAAGATTTATTCATTACCAAAGGTGACCATAGATGTATTGCTGCGATACAAAAATTGTTAATATCTGTAAGCCAGCTTTCCAACATGGTGGAACCTACTCTACAAAATCAAACACAAATAAAAACATTGAATTTGATGGGCTTTTCTTTCATGCAAATGATGTAAAATATGATGTTTTAGAGTAGTGACAAAAACAGTCAGCTATAAACTTGAAGCGAGAAAGAATGCACCTTTAGGTGGGAAACTACTCAGTGGGTTTATGCCACCAATCTAGGAGTTAAACTTGTCACTTGGCTCTAGGTTGATCGTACCAGCTGGTTCATGGCTGGCGCCTGAATGGGTTTTTTTCTATTACCACTATCATGTATTGGTAGTTTTCATTGGTCAGCAGCACCTCTGATTTATCTATATTCTTGAGCGAGTGTGTGTGTGTGTGTGTGTGTGTGTGTGTGTGTGTGTGTGTGTGTGTGTGTGTGTGTGTGTGTGTGTGTGTCGAAGTCAGAAAGCATGCAAGTGGCTATAGATGTAATTACATGTAATTTCGGTTTCACATTACATACAAACAAAATGTTAATCACCTTCTTAATTTAGACACCACTTACAATTACAGAAAAACATGAAACTAAAAACATGTGGCACAGGTCTACAGAACAAAAATGTCTTGAAAAATTGAATTTTATGCAAGGAAGAAGCCTCGCTACACTAGACTACAGGATCTCGTTTTCATGTTACGTTAGCAAAATAATCACAAATTTACTGACGTTTGGATCAAAGTTACATACGCTCTTTAGTTGAGAATTTTTAATAAGTTATAATAAAACAGAGCTTCTGCTTTTAATGTTTATTTTCTTTTATCATAAAGATTAACCATAATGAAAGGCATAACATCTACTTCACTGAACTGAAAATGAAGATTAGTTTGCTGAAATTGAAAATAAAGAGATGGTATTCATGACTACTTTAAAAATAAAGTACTGGTTGTTTGGTACCCTTTTCATTAAACCTGGTCTTCAGGTTGGATTAGCAAAATAATCACAAATTAACAACTGGTGCTTGGATCAAAGTTACATGGGCTCTTTGGATGAGAAATTTTCAAAAGTCAAAACACAGCTTCTGCTTTAATGTTTTAGTTTTCAATATCATTCATGAACAGTTAACCATCACAAAAGGCATTACATCTACTTCACTGAACTGAAAATGAGGATTAGCTGGAAGTGAAAATGAATCGATGGTATTTATGTTTACTATTAAAGAACTGGTTGTTTGGTACCTTCTTCATTGAACTTTTTTTTGTTGTTGTTCATTAAAAGGAAATTCAACATTTAATTTATTTTTTATTAAATATGGTCATCCTCATCTCTCCATAAGATTTTTTTTTTTTTAAATGTGGGTATACCATGCTCCTCCCTCTTGCCCCTTGATTAATTGTGGGTGTACCATTTCAAACAAAAAAAGAAAAAAGGTTACAGTACTGCATCCAAAAGAACGTCGATCTCGATATGATTTTCTTTCCCCAAGTTTAACGAAATGCTGCTCTAGTTCTATGTTACTGTCACAGAACAGTTTCCATGACAAGTACCCATCGAAAAGACAACAAAATAACACTTGTGGAACTAGTATACTGTTTCTTTCCAGTTATGTCATAAGATACGAATACCTACAGCAAAATACCACACATTCAAGCTATTGCACTGCATGACCGCTCTACTGGTGCATAACATTATCTGTGAGATCCACGCGTCAGCACAACTCTTAATGCGTTTTTTTCCATGTTCAAATGTTGTGTTCAAAGAGTAAAGGCTACGGAAAATCAAGCCGAAACAAAAACTTTTTATCATATTCAAAGTCTGAAATGGGCCTTCTCAGTTCTCCGCTGTTCGGTGTCAAGAGAGGCATAGTCTTGAGTCTCCTAGCAGCACTGTCCATTGGTTCAAGATGTAAAATGCAAGAATTGTATTCAGTTACACTGGAGTACACACTCTGAAATGATTCTGTGGGCAAAATACCTTTGAAATTCATTTTTCTTGAAAGTAGGGCAGACAGTGAACACAGCAACACTACGGTGTACATTTATTTCCACACCATTTGTTGTTTTGCAACTCCTGTGTGGCAGCCTCAAACTGAAACTGTGAACCTGCATGTTTTGTCATTTTGATTCTAAAGAGTGCTTTCCCCTGAAGAAAATCTGCACCTACATACTTCTGTCATCTGCTATGTTGGTCCTTGACCACAATTTCTCTGTGCATCATTTTTCCCTGCATATCTGTTTTCTATTCTTTTGTCTTGGGCAGCAAAAAGCAACAAAAACAACAACAAAACAAAAACAAAAACTAAAGGAAAAGAAAGGTGGCCAGCAAAATTCTGAGCCACTCTAATGGCCTAAAATCCTATTCTTATGTATGTTACAAACTATATAACATAGCATTAAGTCAAGTGTTTTCATTCTGATTTTCTAAAGATGGATAACAACTGAAATTGTATTGAATATCTGTCTTCTCCTAATAGTAATACAGCAAGTACTTTTTGATCATTGGGAACATTTTCTTACAAGGACTGCTTCTTTTTTTTTTTTTAAAGCAAACGTATGCATCATTTATGTCTTACTTAAGTAAAACACACTTGGGAAAAAAGCAGTCATTGTTAGGCTTTTCTATGCACTATTTATGCATGTTAATGTGCTGTTGAAAACCGCAAACACTTCAAACACACACACTACCAACACTAGCAAGAGACTGTAATGTGTATACATGGAAACATTCAACTCAAAACACACACTGTTGGCCTTGTGCATGGGTGTACTACTGATATTATCTTTTGACACGTTTTGTTCAGGCATGTTTTTGTTTTCTATGTTTAGGGAAAGTTGTTGTTGTTTGTCTGTTTGCTGAATATCTAAAATAAAAGAACAATTTGTCAATGAGTCATATCTATCATAACCTAGCCAATTATGCTGGGGATACATTTCAGGGCTGAAGACTTGTATTTGAAGCAGCTGCGCATACAAAAGCAGCTCTTTGCTTACAAATCAGCAGCTTGCAAAGCTATATTATTACACAGACACCAAAACCTCTGAATAAAACATACAAAAAGTGAATGTAAGCACTGACAAAAATAACCAGAAGTTCTAAAATGATTTGCTTTGCAAAAGTGTTCTTCTCACTGTTTAAAAAAAAGTGAAACCATGCATGCACAAACCTCAAAATGGTCTGTCTTCTAATCTTTCTACCATATTTCTGAGGACAGCCTAGCAAGAAGTTCTGAAAGAATTAAAAAAAGGTGCCAATCCCCAAGAGAGAAGAAAATCTTCTGGCCTGGCTTTTTGGAGAAAAAAAGGTTAATTTTACATTGGTCAGATGTTTTTGAAATCGATCTAAACTAACCATGCCATTCCAACATTTGACAGACAGAACTGTTCAACTGCTCTGATCAGAACAAACCAAGTCACTGTCAGGACATAAGCTAATGGGCAAGTCACATCTAATAAAAATCAATAACAATTGTTGAACTGAGCACAAGTCATGACTGCTCTGATCAGAACAAACCAAGTCACTGTCAGAACTTAAGCTTAATGGGCAAGTCACATCTAATAAAATCAATAACAATTGTTAAACTGAGCACAAGTCATGCCTGCTATGATGGCAAAACAGGTTGAAGCAGACAAAGTCACAAGTCAGTCTCACATATTTCTTTAAACACTTGCACAATTGCCTCCCATTGCAGGCAATTTGCAATTCTGCTTACTGTTTTAAACAGGCCATAATTTTACAACAACAGATCTATCTATGCAGTCTTTGAAAACTTCCACCTTCTCGAAACCACAATTCAGTATAAACAAACACCATCAACATTCAATCTGAAGAATTTCCAATAATGGCAACACCATGAGTGAAACCAGAATTTCAAAGTATCATGCTGATGAAGACACCAGACTGCCATAAATTTTTAGAAAATGACCTCAAGCAACACTTTCACTGACAATGGCAGAGAGAATGTCCTCTGCCGATTATTGATGACAGAGAAAGAACATGACATGTCAAGAAATGACATGCAACTAATTGAATACTATGCTAACCCTATGAAAACAAGGCTTTATATTATTGGCTGGCCATGTTTCATTAAAACACAGCAAACACTTGTAGTCTGTTGTACAGCAGACAATAACCCTAGCTTCACACCAAGAATTCTGAAAATACATTGATTCACAAAATGGAAAATTCTCCACAGTAGATAAGCCTGCTGGAAAATCACCAAAGCCATATCTTTTTAATTTCATGTAGCTAATGCTTTATGCTAAGAGAGAGAGAAAGTCAGGGAATGAGAGGGGAGGGAAAAACAGGGTCAGGTGGAAAATGGTGTGATGATGTGCCAGAGTTGTGAATTAGCCATCAATGACAGCTACATCTCAATACACACCCGACAACAATGGGAAATGAAATTATCATAAAAAGGGCTTCTGCTGCATTCACTGACTCAGTAACATAACCATGATATAACACGAATCGGTCTCAGACTTTGAACAAATAGAAATATGTAAAGATCCTTCCACCAAAATGATGCAGCTACTCTCCACGCTTAAAGGTCTTCACCATAACACTGCTTAAAGTACTACTAGTATATTAGTACTACTAGCTTTGGATCAAGGACCTGTAAAAATCTGTCCTGACGAAAAACATTTTTGATTGTCCATTCTGCCCCCTGGCAAAAGCTAAAAAAAAAAAAATGGAATTCATATAATTAGTTATATTTCAGAACACATTCAGCACAAAGCACATCAATATATGAGGGATGGAAACCCTGCACATTTGCTGAACATGTGAAGATAGCATCAGTTTTTCTGTGGCATTTGTCATCACTGAACCTCTCAAAATTCAATATCTTGCACTGTATAAGATCTAAGATACCGATAATACAAAGAAACAAACATCTATATTAAATGTCTGAAAAAGATCCAATCCATCATTTTGGAGTTATCCTACGGACGGACAGACAGGACCGAAAAACAACACCAATCTTTGTACACCACAAATAACTACAATGTAACAGTCCTACCTTAAAAATTATGTGTCTTTCCATATGAACATAGGAAAAGGCTGGGAACATCACTTTCATTAGTTTCAACTGTTGAAGACTAGTTACCAAGTTATACAATTACTTACAAAGAGTAATACATGAAAGTGAAAGATTTTGACTTAAACGCTGTGCACTGACCTTGATATTCAGTGTGAGGTTGGGCCTAGAATCCACCTGGCCTCTCACATCACTGTTTGTCACAGAAGTCTGAGACGGTGGAGGAGTCCGATGTGCTCCTGCTGCTGCTGCTGCTGCTGAAGGAAGTCGGTTCTGGTGTGGGACAGGCGGTGCATGGCGCACAGGGGGTGGAGTTCTGTGTGGAGGTGGAGTCCGATGACTAGCTGGTGGAGGGTGACTCGAAGTTGGAGGAGTCCAAACAGGAGATGGAGTCCACCGTGCAGAATGATTTGGTGGTGGCGAACATGGTGGTGTTGTGGGCCCGCGCCCTCGAGCACGGCTTGTGTTCACTCGAGACCTCCTGTCAATGGTCAGGTGCGAGTCTTGGTGATCATCGACATGTTTTGCACTCCCAGCAAGTTCCTTAGAATGACGATCTTGCTCTGGGCTGGTACCTCTCACTGGATGAGCAGCTCCACTGCTGTGTTGTGGCAAGGGACTAGGTCTGCTGTGTGAGGAGCTACCTTGTGAAGATATGGTGCTACGTGAATGTGACGAGTGCCAGTTATGTTGTTTGTGAAAGGAAGCACTCGAACGGGAATCCGGGGGTGTGGAACTACCACTCGATTCATGTGCAATGATTTTGTAAACACCATCATGTCTGTGTTCACTATTGCCACGATGGTGATTACTAGCTGCATGGTTGTTGTGTCTGTCACGGGACGCATCTGAATGTGAACTGCTGGCAGAGTGTGCTGGCTGTCTGTGCTCTCTTCTACCATGCTGGCCCGAATTACTCCCACTAGCTGAAGGTGTAGAATGAAAGACGGTTGGTACTCTCTCACCTGTCCTCCTTCTAACAGGATTTCCAGATTCCCATCTCACCTCACTCCAACGACCAAACACCGATTCAATCATCTTTGTTGTTTGATCTTCGTCATCTTCCTGTAAAATAATTTTGAAAATTCACAAACTAATGATTTGCCATTAACATGTGTATCTTTTTCATGTAGATGAAAACGGCAGAGCCTCTGTAATTGAAAACAAAGCAGAACAACATTTTTATATATTTCATAATAGAAAGACTATTCATAATAGAAAGACTATAGAGGAAAAACAAAATATATTATAAATATATTTCTAGGCCAGTTCCTCTCTTGGCTTAATATTCTTTTTAAAAACAAAAAAGAACTACCTGAGAAAAGTTAGGTTTTTAAAAAAAAAGAAACATTGCTTAGAATCTGAAACATAGTAGCATTAGTTCAAAACAGAAACCATGCAGTTTCAAATATCAGCGTGCATTTAAATTGACCAGCTCTATCCTCACCAAATTTCATCATGTTCAGGTGCAAAGTGTTTGTAGTGTTGCTTCCTTACCTTGCTTAGAAATTTCACACTGTCAGTGTCACATTTAACGTGGTGACAGCCCTGATATGGCCCTTTGCGGTCGGCTGGGCTATAAGCAACATTATCTTATCTTATCCTAACTTCACAAAATATTCACAGGGGTTCCATTTATTGCAAAATTTTGCGTAATTATTGCGTTTTTCTGCCTTCCTACGCATTTTTTTCGCGGCCGTGCGTTTAGCGACGCAATTTTCCCAGGACCCTGTTCTCAACCGCAAGCCTATGTCAGAGGGGCAAAACACGGCACAGACCTACAGCAGACTGCTTGACACCGCCAATTAGTGATAGTGCGTGCACATTTTACTCTGTGGCACTCGCTGACTTTTTGCTAGATCAAGAATGTTCCAAAACGCCTCATCCTTTCTCCCCTCGAAATAAAATGGAATCTTTCCCGCGTCTGCGATGGTGCCATCTTCCAATCGGAATACGTTATGACTTCCCACGCACACACGATCATCCCACGTGATTCTGGATGCCAGAGTGCGCCCATTGATGGGAACTTTACCGTGGTCACAGCGTGTAGGAATAATATCAAGGTTGACTGACCCGGCTTGTTTTCGCGGGCTTACTTAGCAAAAATGGCAAAGAGACAATCAAACATGTTTGCATTTTTCGGTGGGGGAGCTGCTCTGCACTTCAGCGGTGTTAAGGCGCGTGATTCAGAGCTGTTTTGACGGGAGTGAGTACAGTTTACTTTGGTACGCATTTTTTTCAGCGCTGACGCAATTTTTGCGGAGGCGTGCGTTTCTTGACGCAAAAACTAAAAAGTCAGTGGAACCCCCGATTCATTTAAATCGCTTCTTTTTTCATTATTTGACCCATAAGTTGAGGAAGTTGTTTGTTTCTTTAATTCACAACATTATTACATCAGTCTTATCACACCAGTATCATGGAGAAAATTTTTTTTTTTCTCTAATTCACATTATCACATCAGTCTTATCACACCAATATCATGGGGAAAAAAGTAATCCGTCACTTGTGTGCTTTTTCGGGAACGATGGTCCTTCACTGTAGTTATAACAGTCTATACCTGCTTTGAGGTCAAGTCCATTTTCATGACAATGTATTCAACTGACTGATTAAAGTATACAATACAGAATAAACGTTGCCATTAACAGCTGCCATTTTCATTAACAAACTAAGGAAGAATGATATAAGAATGATGAAGACAATCAATCATGTACATAGTATTATTAATAACAATGGAAATAACAGCTTGAATGCAGCGACAGGAACAACCCCCATTTCACCTACCCGGTTTTTTTTGGGTTTTTTTTTTGTGTTGACAAAATGTTTCTGGAAGTGGGAATGAATCGTTTTAACCAAGCTGTTTCTATAATAGATTTTCTATTATTTAGGGGTACATCTCAGTCACAGATGAACATGGATCATAACTATAATGCATGGGTCTGTTCCCTGATTGTTTAATTTCTGCAGTTTCTACTTCACTCTACCCACCCTTTTCTATCAACAAAAGTTGGGTCTGAGATAAATATTTAACAGAAATAAAGGGCTAAAACAACTGGATACTACCAAACACACTTGTACGTGGCATACCCAATCACCCACACATACACACACATGCAAACATATTAAATGAAATTTTGAGATATAAAATTACCAACTAAGACAACGTTACTTTTCATAGTAAAACACTGAACATGTATTTAAGAGCATACACTTGCGAATTATTCAATGACAAAAACACAGTTTCCAGTAACTGTGAAGTAATCAGGAAGACTACATCCAACGAGTCTCAATATGTAGTGTGTGTGTGTGTGTGTGTGTGTGTGTGTGTGTGTGTGTGTGTGTGTGTGTGTGTGTGTGTGTGTGTGTGTGAGCGCGTGCATGTGCGTGTATATGTTTGTGTGGATGTCATTGTGTGAGTGTGTAACTATACAAATTTGTGTGCATGTCATTGTGGGAGTGTGTAACTATACAATGTAACACAGAAAGTGAAGTCAGGTGTCTCGCTGTGTGAACTTGTATGAAGTTTCCAGTGGCAATGTGTAAGCTGTTCATGTGCAAGACTACATGTTCATGCAACCAGAACAGAGAAATGAACAGCAAAAGTGTGTCTGCAATTTTCTTTCTTTCACCCATAGCCTGAGGATCATAGCTGCAGATATCACAGAATCCATTTCTGATCAAATTCACAGCGAATATTCCATTTTAATCTACAACAGTATCTTACAATTATTATTTTCTTATCCAAGTTGATAAATAATTCGTTATGAACAGTTTCCTTACCATTTTTATGAATAATGACTTCTGTCATTCTTAGAACAGGTTGCCAAAAATACAAAAACAAACATACATAGTGTTAACATAATGTTCTTACAAACACACACACAAGTTAAAATAGAGGCATTTTACACTTCCTGCACAAAATCAATTAACATCAGAGTTAAACTAGAAATTCCTCTGAAATGAGGAGGAAAAAAGTTACAAGCAATTTTTTTTACAACCAACTGTTAGAATTTGTTCATTGACTATTTCTTTGACCAATGTAAACTGATGACAATTAATCATTTAATGACATAAATCATATCTTCCAATTCCATGATAGAGATTGAGAGTTCTAATCATTCAATGATTCATACTGTCAGTGACTGTGGAACAATACCTTTACAATATCACTAATATCATTAATGAACCTTACAAATTTCAATATACTTTTCTAAATTACATTTGCACAGCTCCCAACCTTATGGAGTCAAACTTCGGAGCAAATGAAGGGGTTAAGGTTAGTTAAGGGGGATTTTTTTTAATTTTGACTGAAAGCATTCTTAGCCCCTTACTGCTTCAGCTGATGATTGAACGGTTATAAACAGATTTTCCACCCAGTAATTGCAAACATTCACATATCATCATTTGGACTTTATTCTGCATCTTTATCAGCCCTATTAAAAAAAAATGACCCCCCCCCCCCCCCCCCCCAACCCCACATTCTTAAACAAAATTTTAAAATTCTGTATTTCTTCTTAAACAAAATTTTGAAATTCTGTATTTCTTCACAAGATTTGGAATTTCGTGAATACTTTCTAAAATAGGGGAACTCCAGAAAAACTTGGGAGGGCTGGCAGCTACACATCTGTACTTCTGAGCATGACTATATCAATTTGCGTTATTGTATTTCTTTTAACATAAATTCATATTTTCATTTTCAGTTTGTAAAGAAAAGCAAGAAAAACAAAAATCATGAAAGAAAATATCATACTTGCACAGATAACTGATACATTGAAACCAAAAAGTTTGAAAACAAGGACTCATGGAAAACCATGGGAAAACAAAAATGAGAAGACACCCCCACCCCTTCTTCATCCCTCCCCCACAAAAAAAAAAAGAGAAAGCGTGACAATACATGGGAGGGGGAGTTTTTCTCTGTATCTTTTTATCACTAAAGAGTTTCAAAAGTCAAGTCTATTTTTTTACATCACCAACCCTTCAATCTAGTGAATATCAACATGTAAAGTCAGTACATACCTTTGATGGTGTCTCAAAGAGGGCTCGTATATTGTTCATTTGGGGTATCCATCCTGATCATTGGCAATCTGTGCCATGTTTGCCCGTTCTTTCTGGGCCTCGTCCCGCTGACGTTTAATTTCAGACCTGGAAAAATAATAAATTAGATTATATTAAACTAGCATAATTCACTGCACAGAAAACTTTAAACATAACCTACCATTTATTCTTTTCATGTTCCTGCTCAAATCATCAGTCCTTGGCACACATGTACCTTGAACCTATTACCTCATTACAGCGTATGTTTTGTGAGTAATTATTTGCTTGTTGACATCACAGTACACTGGGAAAGATGGCAAGAAGCATACATCCAAGTTTGCATTTTAGTAAAATTATAACATGTCTGAATCTTATTTCAAGCCTAGTCTAATTCCAGCACATATTATTATTCCATGGGATTAGAAAGGATATGGAGGTCAAGAATGTACTGATGTCAAATGGGTCTGTGTCAATGTTAGCGCTTACCAGTATCACTATGATTTCATCAGAATCTTAAAATTCTTTCACAAACATGCAAAAGTGTTCCACAGCTTCCCACATTTTAAAGGGAACAGCTTACCCTTGGGATTTTTTTTCAAAATGGTATACAATATTTTTGATCCATCTCAGAGCATGGTGTTTAGATAACCTTTTTCTATTAAACTACAGGGTAACAGTACCTCGAGCAAGAATTAGAAGCCTGGAGGACAGGTGAAGAAAGGGAAGAAGAGAGGGGGAGAAGGATTCAACCATATACAATGTCATGTTCTTCTCACCGTTCTATCCAACAACATGGTTGTGGCCAAGTTTGACTTGCATTGCCATCATGGACACTTTCAACATCTGAAATGGAAGCTCTCAAAGGGAGTGTACTCTCATGGTTCTAGGCCATGCTGATTTAATTCAGCATGTGTTGTTAATAACTCCGACACTCACAGTGCTGTGGCTTCTGGGAAAAAAAAAAAAATTCAAGTGTTGTCAGTTTGATGGAGTGTATGAAATTTTTACACTGCATACCCCCACTGCCAATTATCTGTGTGTGATTTTACTTCTGTAAAATAATTCAATATGTGTTCTTCACTGTTTTAAGGTTTTTAAGCTTCAAAAGGTTCTACACCCCCATCCCTACATGATCTAAAACACTGGTGAGCATATCTGAACTAAAGAGTTCATGAAATTAATCCCAAACTTCAGACTGCCTTGTGTTTGATGACCTTGTAACAAAATCATTTCACCTTTTGGACTCGGTTGCTGATTTGGTTGCAACACAGCTATGACAGATCATTTTCAGTGTTCCAAAAGAAACGTGTGTGAATGAAGTAGTGAAGTTCAACTCTGACGCATAAAAACATCGCTGCGTATCATTGTGACACACTTTATTTATCAAATGGTTGTGCTGGCCTGCTAGTTATAGTGCTACTATGGTGAAGTACATCCAAAAAGCACATCAGACAGGCTCCACAACAAAAATTAATGTGCCTAGGTCTTGCTTAAGATAGCAAGTCTTTATAGACTGGCGCAATTAGACTATTTTTAAAATTTTTCTATTGTGTCTGAAACTTGAATCTCCTCATTTTCTTTCATATGGCCATCAAGGTGGAAGCCAGGTGGTTCCAAGCAGATACATTAAAATCAAAGGAATGGGACTATTTGGATGCTACCAGCTGGCACAAAGACTGGGTCATGGGTCAGTGCAAAGGCATGAAATGTGATGTCAACAAATGGGAAGTTCATGTACTAAGAATGTATGTGTTGTCATTGGTGGAAATCCGCCAAAACAAGGGAAATAATTACGGAAGAGTTGTAATTTTGATCACTTACCAGTTTAACATTATATGATGGCTCAACCTTGGGCCTCAAAACCCTTACAATGTTATACAGATTATATAGCGATTTCGTACAAAATCCCAACTGTAGCATGTGGCCACAATGCAACAGGAACAACAGAAACAAATGAGTTTTCCCCCTAGAATCATGAGCTCATGGACATGCATTCTGTCAAAATCTGGTCCCCACTGTGTCTTGAAAAGCGAATCCACAGCCAAATGAAACTGTCTAAAAAGAAAAGCAAATCCACAGCTGAATAAGCTTGTGAAAGACGAATCAATTGTTGAGGTCAGTCTGCCTTTACCCTACAAAGCGTCAGCTTCAGACAGAACCCATTTCTGACAATGTTTGCTGAGATGGCGATATCTGAATGGAGGTATAGAGCAATTTTAACCGAGAAACTAACTGTCACGGTCAAAATTCAACACAACCAAAGTGTGGTCCGTCGCCGGCCACTTCAACTGGACATAAGTCCAAACGCAGACATCTTGGCGCCACGAAGACGGGCCCATGGTTCGGATCCAGCCAATTAAGCATAGGGGAGAGGCTCCACAGAGACGGTCTGTCCGGCTAGACGGACTAAGCAGCTTTGACCGACGCCTCGATGTCTAGCGAGACGAGTCGTAGCGCCTGGCTCAGGCTCATCTAGCCAATTTGTGGAACCAGCGCCATTGTTAGTCGGACGTCGCAGGTTAAAGCAGGAAAGGGAGAGGGAGAAGGTAGTGTGTGGTGGGGGTGAAATCTAGCTAATCAATTAAATGACCAATTGACCACCACAGAGAGTAAGGCGTGTAGGCGTGACTGTCATGATTTGAATATCCAATGGAATTAGAGGGAGATAACTTCGGGTATCAGGGGTAAAAATACTGACCAATGGTACTCGCCCTTTTTGGACAGATCGGAACGGAATAAGAAGGATGTGAGAGTGAGAGAACGGCAGAACGAGGGGGAGAACGAACAGAGAGAGAGAGAGAGAGAGGGTTCTGAGTGGAGCTCTGCAGGAGAGAGGGGCAGAGAGAGAGATGAGGGGAGGAGAGAAGAGAACCAAGTTGAGAGATTAGCAGGAGATAGTCTGCAGAGGAGGACTAAAGAGAGATGTGGAAAGAGAGAGTTGCTAACTAATGAAGAGGAAAAGAAAGAAAAGAAAAAAAAAAAGAAAAGAAAAGCAACCATGTCCATTTGATAAGAGCAGACTAGAAGAGAGAGAGAGAGAGAGTGCAATGCGTTAATGCAGGAAGAAAGAAAGGAGAACAGATCGATGTTGATAGTCACTGTTCTATCTTAACCGGGGGTTCGACCTCATACTTGGCCAGCGCCACTTTCATCGGCAGTCCAACCTGACCAGTGCCAGCAGTCTAACCTGACCAGGTGCCAGCAGACCAAAACCAGTGCCAGCAGTTGTGTCGTGCTTGTGAAAGTGACAGTGAAAAGAAAAAGAAAAGAAAAGAAAAGACAGTGATTCGTGAATAGTTAAGATCACCTGGCCAGGTAAAGTAGAAATCTGTTTATACCCGGGTTAGTTAATGATGTTTTAGATAAATGATTTTGTGAAGTTCGGGAAAGAGAGAATGTTTTATTTTGTTTGATTCCATATGCATTGATGTTTCGTTCTATGATCATGTGTAGTAAAGTTATAGACTTTACTAGTGGTTTGATGTGACGAATGCATGATATATGAATGAGATTGTAAGCAAGCTGTGAGTGTGTTTGGGCTGTGCGCTAGTCCTTCCTCCACTGACATCACCCGAGGTTGACACTAACTGATTGGCTGGATCCAGTTAAATTCACCATTTTGAAGTTGAAAGTAACTTATAACTATCAGTTTTCATCTTGCAGACTGGCTTTGTTTAAAATAAACTCAGTAATCATGTCTGCCTGCATCAGAATTCACTGAGAATTGTCTTGCTGGTAAAGCCATGTACTTGTCCATGACTAATGTATTCAAAGATAAATACTGATAAAGTTGCTGGGTTTCGGGGGGGTTGGGGGTGGGGGGTCTTTTTTCCCCCTGCACACACAATGTACAACTTTCCTTTTCTTTTTCATCTGATGATCTGAAATATAAAAATGGGCCTGAAAAATTCCAGTCAAAGATCAACAAAGACCCTCAAAACATATCTCAAGGGAACACTTTTTTCCCTGTCCAACCAAATTCTTGTTGAAGTCAAGTTCTTAGAGTTCCTCATATTATTATATGTTTTTATCTTGTTTTTAACCTACGGCCACAACATCATTGCCTGATAATAAACTGTCATTTCACAAAATCGAAAATGCTTGCCATCTCCTCTTGTTTTAATTTGCATGAAATCATACTTTGGTCATTACCAATGCAAAGAAATTGTACACTATTACGACAACATGCAATTTTTTTAATTCTAGTGAGAAGGGGTACATCTTGAGTTCTCACATCAGCCTATCAAAATGAACTCGCAAAATTCAACACACTGAAATACGTTTGTAAACATTTTGTTTTGTGTTTCTACAATTCGAGCATAGGTCTAAAATTCTGAAAATTACTTTATCAATTTGACTGCATACATAATACTGAAACATACTAAACTGGTGAGTCCTGGCTGTTTATCAATTATGAATGAATACTGTGGATCCCATTTAAACATTTCTCAATTTAAACATTTCTCAGATATTCTTTTTTGAGGGAAAAACAAAAGAAAAACAACAGTGCAACTGAAATTGCTATGTCTTACAATTTCATAGCAACACTGCACATATCTATTGGCAAGTTGGCTTTAAATGCAAGACTTTCAAGGCTAGATTATTAAAAGCATTTGTGGAGCTATAAAGCCAATCAAAGCACATACCTCACCCATTTATATTTCAATAAAAAGCTGTAAAATAAAGAAAACCAAGAGGGAGAGTTTATCACTGTTCTGAATTCAACTTTGCATTAATCATGATCCTACACAGATATATCCGATGAAGTGATTATCATTTTTCACTTGTCAATCTCTTCTTGTGGGTACACGTGTGTGTGCACATACACGCACACGCGCGCGCGCGTGTGTGTGCGTGTGCGTGTGTGTGTGTGTGTGTGTGTGTGAGTGAGTGAGTGAGTGAGTGAGTGAGAGGGTGTGTGTGTGTGTGTGTGTGTGTTCCCCATTCCAACACACATCCCAGTTTGAGATCCAAAAACAAAGCAATCCAAAATCATTCTGGTCTCCATCTCTATCACATTTAATTGCATCATTTCACCCCATTACATACAATCTGCTTTTTATAAATGATATAAATGAGATAATGTATATGCACAATATATTCTCTGTGTGTTTATACATTAATTTGTTTGTTTCTGTATTATTATAACTGACCTTTTCAGTTCTCTGCATTTAGTCAGGTGACGTTTGTTTTTCTACTGTAAGTGTGCCACTGTGAATTGCCTAAAAACTAATTCATATTTAAATAAACATGCTTTATATAAGCACATTAAGTGTCAACATCTATTTACTGGGAGGGTGGGAGTGGGGTGGGGGAGGGGCTTCTGAATTTGATGTCTCTTCACTAAGGCTATCTGCACATTGTCTTTGCTTGGCTTTGAGCCAATTTCACCCAAATAACATCTATTCAAACTGATATAAAACAAACTTGGATTCGAATGACTGCTCGTGCTGCACTGCTTAACATGAATAAATATAACGT
>CM031602.1:40486142-40516142 GCA_018398815.1 Conus ventricosus | reverse complement strand
TTTCAAGGAGTCTGCTGTAAAGTGTCTGCAGCTCATATCATGCAAGTCCAACACTCTAAAAGGATATGTTTCACTGTGCGTGATACATGACATGGAATGCACCACAGAATCATCTTCACCTTTTAAAAGGTAAGAATGGGTGTAAAACGAGTGGCCTGTAGGCAAACGGCGCAAAACAACTCAATCTTCTCTTCGGCCACTTCGGGAACGTGGTAAAAACTCTTTCAGGTGTGAACGGATTTTGTTAGTTTGTTTTCCATCTGCGAGTCCCATTCCTCTTGCCAGAGGGCTTTGACACAGGCCTGGGTTTTGCAACAAGCAAACACAAACAAAAGCTGAATAAACACGAAAAGTGAACGCAAAACAAAACAACAACAACAACAAACAATAAACAACCAACCAGCCAAAACAAAACTTAACTTACGAATCGTCTGCGCTCGATGGTCTATCCGCTCGGATCATTTGGTGTTGGCTCAGTAAGATCCCACACACTGTTAATTGTTGTAGCTGGTCTGCAACAGATGAAAAAGTGTCTTGGTTCGTCTATTCCCGTTTCGCCGGTCCCAGTCTGTCCAAGACTCAGCGACTGAGCATTTAGCGCTCACTTGGAGCGCCGAGGTCGTAGTGGTTACATCCCTTCCCCCTTTCGCCACCGGGCACGTCCGAACTCTCTCCTAGGTGTCATCTGTCATCTGACCACTTCGGCCTCCTTCACACAGTTCGGCCGTGTGCGATGGGTAAGGTACCCTGGTTAATTGGTCTATTACCTACTTGTATACTAAGTACAACGTCCCTTTGCCTCCAAGCGTCTAATGCCTTTTGAGAGAGGTTTCACGCTCCTTGACACAGTCGCTTATTCCGAATTTCCCTGTTCCCAATTTGCGAAAGTGCTGAATATGACAATAATGACCCTTTTCTCCCAAATTTGTAAGCAAGCACTGAAAAAGTCCTTCCTGCACACTAACAAAAGTTTTGTCCTGAAGAGAGAGAGAGAGGGGGGGAGAGAGAGAGAGAGAGAGAGAGAGAGAGAGAGAGAGAGAGAGAGGAGAGAGAGAGAGAAAGAGAGAGAGAGAAAGAAAGAAAAGACAGAGAGAGAGAGAGAGAGAGAGGGGGGGGGGGGGGGGAGAGACTCGTGACTCGTGACTTTAATGTGAGGCCATCAGCCTATTCACATGAGTACGCAACAAGAAATAAATCAGTTCTATATAATTAGAACAAAATTTACCATGACTGCAACAAAACATTCCTCCATGATAGTATGTACATGCAGAATTCTATCTTAATTATACATTAATGCTTCTTAGTACGTTCTTCCCCATGAACGCAATGTAAGTATGTATAATGTTATTTCAGAACTCATGATATGAACGCTGTCGATACCAGCATACAAAATCCACGCTTTCCATCTCGTTTCTCCCATCGTATTATTGTGTTCGTATACTGTGAAGACCTTTCTACACCTGCGTCGTATGAATCTCCGGAAAGCCGTACTATTTCAAGCATCTTTTATTTACTTCGTTTACGCATGCGCAAAATTAGCATATCGGAGAGAGAGAGAGAGAGAGAGAGAGAGAGGAGAGAGAGAGAGAGAGAGAGACAGACAGACAGACAGACAGACAGACGGACAGACAGACACAGACAGACACAGACAGACAGTCGTTTATGGTGAATGTATGTGCGTGTGTGTGCGTGTATGTGTGTATGTGCATGCGTGCGCGCGCGTGTGTGTGTATTTGTCTATCTCTCCATGTCGAGGTGTGTGTGTGTGTGTGTGTGTGTGTGTGTGTGTGTGTGTGTGTGTGTGTGTGAGAGAGAGAGAGAGAGAGAGAGAGAGGAGAGAGAAGAGAGAGAGGAGAGAGAGAGGAGAGAGAGAGAGAGAGAGAGAGAGAGAGAGATTCATGCGGATGCACGCAGGTGCCCTCTCTCTTCTCACTCACAAACACACACACACCCCACACACACACACACACAACTCGACAAGAGAGGAGAGAGAGAGAGAGAGAGAGAGAGAGAGAGAGAAAGAAAGAAAGAAAGACTGGAGGGGCGTGGGGGGGGGGGGGGGGGAGAGAAAGAGTGAAAGGCGTTGTATAATGGCTCCTCGCCCTGTCTGGGAAACAGAACATTATGTAGTGAAATTTTAAATGTTAATGATAACACACCGCCAAAAAACGTACACAAACGAATCACAACCCAAACACGACGCGCTTCGAACTCTTAGCTCTTCTTTAGGCAAGATACAAAACACTCAGGACAACGAAAAATGATCGAGCAATCACTTATCTTCATCCACTTTAGCTCAAGATAGGCGTTGAATGAAAAATAGGCGTTATGTAAATCTTAAATAAATGTTAGCGAACCGCCCAGAGAACGTGGACAAACGAGTCACAAGACAAAACACGACGCGTTTCGACCTCTTAGGTCTTCGTCTGGTGATAAATAAACGAATAAAACAACGAAAATTCACTTAGCTTTGGTCGCTTCAGATCGCTCAGGGTTCAGCGCAAGGAAGAAGGCCTTCTTCCTTGCGCTGAACCCTGAGCGATCTGAAGCGACCAAAGCTAAGTGAATTTTCGTTGTTTTATTCGTTTATTTATCACCAGACGAAGACCTAAGAGGTCGAAACGCGTCGTGTTTTGTCTTGTGACTCGTTTGTCCACGTTTCTCTGGGCGGTTCGCTAACATTTATTTAAGATTTATTTAGATTTCCGCCTGCAGTCGTCTCGCTTTGCAACTAGGCGTTATGTAGTTAAACAAACAAACAAACAAAAAATACATAGTTCTCAATAAAAAACTTGATTTGTATTCATGCCAATGCTTCTGCGGATCTTGGGCGCACGTCTCAAAAAACAAACAAACAAGACCATAGTCCTTGATAAAAGTTAATATGTATGTGTGCAGGTCATACCAGAGATAGTATCTCTGGTCATACTCCCTACCCAAGAGGTTCCGAGTAAAGCTGCGTTCTGTGAGCACTTCCGGTTCGATTCTCGCGTGTCTGGCGAGTGGGTGCGTTTGTTTGGAGCTCTTGCAGCGAAGTTCGCCGGATCAGAGTAAAAATGTCGCAGTTTCCCTGTAATCAATTAGAGGATGTCACAATTTTTAGTGCATGGGGGGGGGGGGGGGGGGGGGGGGGAATGGCTGATTATATTTGGAAAAGATTCCGTTTTCGATCAATGCCTTTAAGGCAACATTTCTTTGAATTGTCTTCAAGATCAAGGGGATTTAAACCGAGATAAGATGGATTAGATTTTGTTTACATTTCGTCCTTTTGTTTTTGACCTCCGACTGCTTTCCTTTATGAATACGACCATCAGGTCGGGTTTCGCGATTGAGTCTTACTTGCGTTGACTAAGAGAAAGATAGCAACACTGTGGGTCGGATTCATGATTAATAAACGTAGGCTTGTGTAGGATGCAATGTTACGAACCTGTCACGGGTCGTCGTTGTTTTATCATGTGTGTCAATCATCTGTGTGAAGTTGTAATTCCAGGCTTAAAAGTTCAAATTTCTTCGAATCAAGTTCCAGGTAAACTTAGCAACGAGATAAGTCGGGAAAAAGCTGGTCAACTCAACTTCGGCCTAGCGCTCTTTCTGTGTCGTTTCCTTTTGGAATGTCTCGCCGGACATTTGGCCAAGATAACTGGCGAAGCCTTGCGTTTGTGAAATGCAGAACTGACCAGCGCATGGATTATATACCACACGGTGCTGTTCTGGGGCAGCGAGTGATGAAACTGTGGCACATGCAACGGACCACTCACTGTAGGTCACTGGGCCGGCGTACGCTTTTGTTATGTGTCAGTACGCTGACTGGCTTTTCCTGTGTCTCAGTATGTTTGACATGGTAATGGTAATGTTGCTTAGAGCCCAGCCGACCGCAAAGGATCATATCAGGGATGTCATCGCGTTGAAGTGAACTCAAGTCATTCAAAAAGAAAAAAAAACGAACTCATTCACACAACTCTTTAAAACTCACCTTCCAAAAACACACAGGAAATTTGGTTAAAGATCCTTCCTCCATAAAATCTTAGATCAGATGAAAAATGTTAATCTCCCTCAGAAACTCAACGATCACATTAGATTAGGTGGGACATCTCTGAACAAGGTTTTCATGGAGTCTACTGTTAAATTGTTTGTGTCTCACATCATTCAAGTCCCAACACTCTAAAAGGATATATGTTTCACTGCGAGCGGTACAGGACATGGAATGCACCACGGATCTTCTTCACCTTTTAAAAGATAAGAATGGGTGTAAAACGAGTGGCCTGTATGCAAAAGGCACAAAACTGTTTATTCTTTACGGCCGCCTCGGGAACATGGTAAAAAACTCGTTCAGTTTTACTTGTCCTGTTTTGTGTCGTTCATTATAACCGCGTTACTTCACTTTGTTTTGTGTGCTGTTCTGCTTTTTCGTCTCTTTCAGGTTTGGGTGGATTTTGAATAGTTTGTTATTGGAACAATTAGACCAGCTATAGGGCTGCATCACACGAGTTTCGAAACAACAGTTCGTGCAACGCGGTGTTTCCCGGGGTCCGACAACTTTTGCCCCGTGGATTTTGGCCCTGCCAAAATGACGGTCTTTATGAGTTTGACATCGCATTTACTTGTTCAAGAGGGGCACGATTTTCAACGAGTAACTTTTCTCATCCTTCATCCCTGGAAAATGTCTCGAATCATCAAGGAACATGCTGATAACCTCCCCCCTCCCTCCCATTACAACCCTCCCCTCATATCTCTGTCTCTCTCCCTCCCTCTCTCCCTCTCTGTCTGTGTCTGTCTGTCTGTCTGTCTGTCTCTCTCTGTCTCTCTCTCTCTCTCTCTCTCTCTCTCTCTCTCTCTCTCTCTCGTAGCTATTTTTCTGCTGGAATGACGTTGATTTGTTAACTATATAACCTACCCCCCCCCCCCCCCTCCCCGGCCCATGGTGACTGGGCTATCATTGTGCTTTTTTTTTTTCATTTATGCTTTATTTTCATCATTTTTCCTCGTGCTTTTAAAACGGATTGTCTAGCATTTCCTCGGTATTTTTTGTTTCACTTTTCTACCCTTCACTGGCTGCTTTAGGGGGCTGTTGGATTCCGTTTTTGAACCTGCTGGCGAGAATACCAAGGGATTGGTAGACTGGGGTATATCTCTATTTGATGCCAAGGGAGCACAGACACATAAAACAAGATGCAAAGCATATAAACGTACTCCAGTTTATCCTGAATACGCGTGAGATATTCCATAAAGAGGAAAAACCGTCTTGGGCTGGTGTAACCGTTAGTAATGGCTATTCTGGTAAACATCGGCTATCGTCTGTGATCTATAATGAACATATTTACAAATTTTCAGAAAGATCGGCCAAGAACTTTCTGAGATTTTCCATAAAAAAGAAACCATTATGGGCCTTTAGTAACGGCTCTAACGGTAAACTTGAACATCGGGCATCATCCGTGACCCATAATGAACATATCTACAAAATTTTCAGAAATATCGGCCACGTACTTTCTGAGATATTCCATGAAGAAGAAAAGGCATTACAGGCCGTTACAGCCGTTAGTAACAGTATAACGGTAAACTAAAACATCGGACAGCATTTGTGACCCATAATGAACATACGTACAAATTTTCAGAAAGATAGGCCAAGTGCTTTCTGAGATATTCTATAAAGAAGGAAAAACCGTTACAGGCCGTTAGTAACGGCTATAACGGGGCAAACTAAAACATCGGGCATCATTCGTGACCCATAATGAACATACCTGCTAATTTTCACAAAGAACAGCCAAGTACTTTCCGAGATATTCCATAAAGAAGAAAAAGCGTTACAGGCCGTTGCAGCCGTTAGTAACGGCTGTAACGGTAAACTAAAAACGCCGGGCATCTTTCCTTGACCCATAATGAACATACCTACACATTTTCAAAAAGATCGACCCAGTAGTTTTGTCTGGAGCGAGTGGAAACACATTTTGACCACGGACACACACACACACACACACACACATCACACACACACACACACACACACACACACACAATTTCTTCGTTCCCATTCTAAAGTACTCCTGTTCTATAAGAACTGGGAGTACAAAAACGAGTCCAAGTAGGACCAGCAGAATTAACATGAATTTGTTTTATCAATCGACTTACTGGCATATACTGGAAAATCTATTCCAGCCTAAAACAGTCCTAGACAGTTTATGGAATGTATTTATTTGCAGTATTAAGACGAGTAAGCAGCAGCGAACGAACTGTTTCAGCTGTGTCACTCAAACCAACATAGATCTGCCTTCGAAAGGGATAACGATGGTTCCCCCGTGCAGCTAGTGAAGAGTTTTCATATCTATATTTTCTTAATTTTATCTTCCCATTTTCTTCATCTTCAACCCCCCCCCCCCCCCCCTCCTCTTAGTCCAAATCTTTGCCAAGTCATTACTATGACAGAGGAGTTGTTGGCCTGCGCTTGTTCCAGGTAAACTTAGCAACGAGATTAGTCGGGAAAAGCTGGTCAACTCAAAGATGTTCGTCTTTGTATTTGTCTGACTTTATTCAAGTTTTAAAGGCTGTGCCAGTCTTGAATAAAAGTTACTCTGTGTTGGGTTTTCTTGTGGGAGCAAAAGTTTCCCTACTTGTTTATTGTTTACTGTTCCCTGCCTCATTTCATTTAAAAGTTCGTTTCAATTAAATCAAGGTTACTTGTATTTTTTTTCTGTCCGTCTTTGTGTTTGTCTTTGATCTCCCTTGCATCCTTGGGTGGATCCTCAAGCGTAGACTCAAAGATTGTCCCTAGATTTTATACTGTTTGTATAATGTCTTTAGTTTTTCAACAACTTTTTTCCTCCCCACATTTTCGTTTTAGTCCAAATCTTTGCCAAGTCATTACTATGATGACAGGAGTTGTTGGCCTGCGCTCTGTGTTTGCATTTCTTATGGGAGCAAAAGTTATTCTACTTGTTTACTGTTTCCTACCTCATTTCATTTAAAATAACGTGTGAAAGGCCTATAAAGTAAACTCCTATTGACTTGGAAATAAATAAGAAGCACGTCTCTCGGTGGTCTCCCTTAATCAGGTATCCAGAATTTATTTGTGACGGTCGATATTTCAGCCGGGTTTTGATGATGGAAAACTGCCATTTCTGAAAAATCATTGGTTGTCCATAATCTTTCACTAAACAGCCCTTTGACTTGAAAACGGGAATAAACGCCAAAAACTTGCTGTGTTCGGGCTTATAACCCCTGGTACAGAAACCTCTTGTTAATGATAAGCCCAGTGATTCTCAGCAACAGATTCATCTCGATTTCTAAATGCTACTCACACAAGAAATTACCTGTCTCTTGTGGAATTGAGGAGAGGAAAACTATCGCAAGACGCGAAATCCTGTCATCCTGTCACCGGATTCTGCAAAGACTGATCCACTTCCCGGTTGCTTCTGTAAATGAAAAGACTTTCGACCAATCATTTGCGAGATTACATGTCACACCCCGGTTCCGTCCGGAAACGCAAAGACTTTCGACCAATTGTTTGCAAGATCACATGTCAGTGATGTTACCTAGCAACGTGGTAAGTTATTTGACGGTGTGCAGGGTGAGGGAGAAGGGGAGGAAGGGGGTGGTGGTCAAGTGGGGAAAACACCTTCGGGAGACACCTAAGTGTCATAAGAAGCGAGCCCACCGCTGACCGCCGTGGGTGGGGTGGGGGGGGGGGAGTCAAGTTGTGCGCGCGGTATCCGTATCCGATAATCTTTGTTTACTTTGGCTGATAGAGAACTCCAGCAATTGTGGTAAAGTGGTGAGGTTAAGGTGATACTCCTCTTTTCAGTCATTATCTTTAGGAGCAAATACTCACCCTTAGAGGTGACACGTGCAGCTTATTTAGTATACATTTGGGAAAGCAGTAGACATACAAAGTTGACTAATCTGCATACAAAACAAACTTCGGCTTGTCGGATGTGCGCATTATTGTGGGTTTTCTTTTTCACCTTACTGGCTAAAACACAGCTTTATTTCAGACATTACTGTAACAGACATACTCAAAAGAGGTGCATGGGGGGGGGGGGGGGGGGGGGGGGATGTAAAATACTCGACGGCTCAAGCGCGTTTGTGGGGGTTGAAATACTTACAATTGTTTGTGAATGATGTACATTCGCCAAAAACTTGTTGCGGATGGTATATAGGAAGGGTGAGAGAGGTTATAGAATACTAAGGTGTTTGTCAGACCAGCACTGGAATACGCTTCTACCGTTTAGACATAATGACAAGCAGTTACGAGCTTGGAGGTGTCCAGCATCAAGCCATGAAGTGGGTGTGCCAGAGATACAGGAGAACCGCAGTGTGGATGGGCGACATGCTGTCCGGTCTGGAATGGTCTTCACTGCTGTTAGAGTGACAAACTCCTACAAGTTTCATTACAAACTGATCTCTGTAGGAATCCAGTAGGCAGTACCCTCCGTCCCGAGATCCAGACAGACATCGATCCGCCGCACAACTCCAAATCATTTATTTTAAAAAGAATTTTATAAGGCTCCGCCAAAAAAACGTAGACAAACGAATGACAAGACAAAAGACGACGCGTTTCGACCTCTTAAGTCTTCTTCAGGCAAGATTCAACAACACCCATCTTGCGCCGAATTGGATGAAGACACGTGACTGCTCGTTCATATTCGTTGTCTGAGTGTTATGTATCTTGCCTGAAGAAAATGTAAGAGGACGAAACGCGTCGCGTTTTGTCTTGTGATTCCTTGGTCTACTTTTTTTCGCCGGAGCCTTATGGATACTTTTACATAGTATTATGGATAGTTTGTTGTACCCAAAAATCAACTCTTAAAACTAAGTACATTCCTCTGTGTGTGCGTGCGCGCGCGGCGCGGGGTGTGTGTGTGTGTGTGTGTGTGTGTGTGTGTGCAGCTGGGATGCCGGCTTCACTAGCCAGTTGTATGTGGTTGTTTTTCCAGTCTACGCGAGGACAACGGTCATCCTCCTCCACCGAGCCAACTCTATTACGATCATTTATCTGATGAAAAAAGTCAGTGTTCTTCAACAAGAAAAAAGGTATTATAACTGATTTTGTTATCATTTTTATTTTTCTATTTTTTGCTTTTAATATTAGTATGGATTATGAACCAATCCCCATCCATTACACTGAAAATGGTTCGCATCACGTGACTATCACCATTGTGTAATCCACCTCCACGTCCCCCTTCCTGACTCCCATCCTACCTCTCCATCCACCTCCATCCCCACCCATCCTCACAACAGTGTCTTGAAAACTGATGAACTGGCCTGGCTTTCATCTTTTTTCTGTCAGGTGAAAGAGTTAAAGTGGTGGCGACATACAGTTGCTCTTCCAAAACTCGTGAAACGTCTCGTCATCTTGTCATAGTTAGCCCCCCCCCCCCCCCCCCCCCCCCCCCCCCCCCCCCCCCCCCCCCCCCCGGAGTATAGATGTCTTCCTTGCTGTGGACACACAAACCCCTGGGAAGGGACTTGTTATTTTAAAGTATTCCCCCCTCCCCTTTTCCCCTCCTGTCGCATACAGTGAAGTGGTTAATGAACTAGAACAAACACCCTGCAGTGACCGGATCTACGGCTGAGAGCCTCTTGTCACTAACACGATAGAAGTGGAGAGAATTGTCAAAGACTTTCCTTTTCGACTTCTGCTGCCTGGCGACCAAATCGAGTCACTGAAGCTGTGGCCCCACGCCACAATTAGGGTTTTGCACTAAGCTGTCTAGGTTGTGTACAATCTGTCAGAAAATATATTCGAAGGAAGATATTTAGAATCACCAGTTTGTATACCCAAGAACACGGAAAAAGCACTCCCTATCATTTGGAGCGTAAAGAAAAGATTACGACTTTATTATGATATGGTCAGTTGCTGTAAGAAATGGAAAAAATGAAAAGGGTAAAGAATTGAACTGGAAAAATATATTTCTTCGCACACACAAAATAAAAGAAATTAAACTGAACAGAATAAACTGAAAGATGAACACCACGTCAAGACAGCTCTGAAAGCCAACGGTTATCCTTCCTGGATTTTCAACGTCCCCAAACGGAAACAAAGGCATCCCAGCGAAAAGAGGTCTATCACTATCAGCATGCCTATGTGAAAGGGATGTCAGAGTGCCTGTCAAGGACTTTCAGCCAACATGGCGTTTAAGTGTTACACAAACCAGTGAATTCCATACAATCACAGGTTACAAAAGTCAAGGACAGAACATAGTTGAAAAAGAAAAGTGGTGTGGTGTATCACATTCAATGTGAGGAGTGCAGTGAGGACTATATTGGAGAAACTGGTCAGCCTTTGAAAACAAGGCTAAATGAACACACTACCAAAACTTTTGCATATGAATATCTGACAACAGCAACCCATCATACCAACAAGTTTCAAGCCACCATAACTGCAGCTGAATCACAGTTCACAAAAAGGAAAGTGAAAGAAGCAATAGAGATCAGTGAGAGAAAACCAAGCTTGAACAGAGACTGTGGCTTTGACCTGCCCCCCCTCCCCCCTCCCCCCCCTTTACAAGTGTGTCATTCATTCATTATGCCCATCACTTCCGGTTGAGCATAGGCCATCAACGACCTTTCGCCATCACACTCTGTTCTGGGCTGTTCTGGTCATTCCAATCCAGTTGGTCCCTTGTTGTCCCATCGCTTCCGGTTGAGCACAGGCCATCGATGACCTTTTGCCATCGCACTCTGTTCTGGGCTGTTCTGGTCATTCCAGTCTAGTTGGTCCCTTGTTGTTTCAGCTCCGCCTTAGTGTCTCGCCTCCAGCTGTTGCGAGGCTGGCCTCTCTTTCTCTTTCCCTGCGGGTTCCAGGTCAGGGCTTGGTGTGTGGTGCTGGATGCTGGCTTCCTGAGGGTGTGTCCAATCCAGCCCACTTCCTTCACTGGTTCCTGTGCTGCATGCCATAGGATTTTGTAGATGCGCCTCAGACAGGTGTTGAAGAATGTCTGATCTTTTGTTGCATCGTCTGTGTTGTCTCCATGTCTCATATCCACAGAGCAGAATTGATTTCACATTGGAGTTGAAGATGCGGAGTTTGGTTCTTATGCTGATTCCTCCAGATGCCCAGATGTTCTTGAGCAGTCAATGACCAGGAGGAAGAGGAACAGCGACAGCAGGCACCCCTGTCAAACTCTGGTCTTCACCTTGAAACTTTTGGACAGCTGGCCAGCATGGGCAATCCTGCAGTTCATGTCCTGGTTGGTGCACCAGATGAAGGAGATGTTCTTCTCAGGGACTCCGTAATGCCTCAGCAGCTTCCACAGCATCTCTGTGTCCACACTGTCAAAGGCCTTCTCATAATCTATAAAGTTGATGTAGAGGGGAGAGTTCCATTCCAGCGACTGCTCCACAATAATAAGCAGACTGGTGATCTGGTCAGCACATGATTTGTTCTCCCAGAAGCCTACCTGCTGGTCTCAGACCTTGGGGTTGACAGCCTCTTTCATTCTCTCCAGTAGAACCCTGTTGAGAACCTTGCCTGGCGTTGACAGGAGCATGATCCCTCGGTAGTTGCTGCAGTCCCTGAGATTCCTTTCTTCGGCAGCTTGATGATGATTCCTTCTTTCCACTGGGCGGTACCTCCTCCTTCTCCCAGATCTTGCTTAAGAGGCTGTATAGCATGTTGACAGCTGTCTCTATGTCTGCTTTGATGGCTTCTGATGGTATCTCATCTGGCCCTGCAGTCTCATTTTTCAGAGTCATGATAGCCTTCTTGATCTCTGCCTTTGAGGGTTTGTCACAGCTGATGGGCAGTTCTGTCTCTGTGGGTGGGATGTCTGGTGGTGCGTCGGGGTGGGGCAGTTCAGCAGCTCCCGAAGTGTTCTGCCCATTGTTTCAGCTGTTCCTCGGTTGTTGTCAATGGGTTTCCATTCTTGTCCTTCACTTGCTTGTCTGTCTGCTGGAACTTACCCGTCAGCTTCTTGGTCACCAGGTACAGGTCCTTCAGATTCCCCTGTCCGGCTGCTGCCTCTTCTTGACTGGCCAGGTTGTCAAAGTAGTCCCTCTTGTCCTTCTTGATGCTCTTCTTTACTTCTCTGTTCGCTGCTGTGTGCTCCTTCTGTGCCTTTGCCTTAGCTGCTCTTGTTTGGCTCGTGTTCAGCGTAGTTTTCTTCTCTCTCCTTGTTTCCAGCTTGTGGATGGTATTGGCAGAGATCCATTCCTTATGCTGGGTCTTCTTCTTGCCAAGGATCTCTTCACATGTGTCATGCCAGAGCTTCTTGCAGTGTTCCCACTGTGTTCTGAGGTCTGTCTCACCGTCTTCTATCAGCTCATGTAGCGGCTGGAACCTGTTGGAAAGGCTGATCTGGAATGCTGCTTGTGTGTCCCTGTTTCTGAGCAGTCTAACATTGTACCTTGTTCATGTGTTGTTGGCATTGGTGAATCTCTTGAGGCGAAGTCTCATTGTTGTTAAAAGAAGGTGGTGGTCTGATGACACATCAGCATCTCTCATCACTCTACACCCCGCCATGATCTCCTGAATTTGCGGCTAATGCAGATGTGGTCAATCTGGTTCTCCGTGATGTAGTTTGGGGATCTCCATGTGGCCTTGTGGATGCACTTGTGTGGGAAGATGCTTCCTCCTATCACCAGCTGGTTCAGGGTGCACAGGTCTGCAAAGCGCTCACCATTCTCATTCATCTGTCCCAGTCCGTATGTCCCCATGATGTCCTCGTAGCCTGTGTTGTCCATTCCGATTTTGGCATTAAAATCTCCCATCAGTATGGTTATGTCCTTTGCTCCTCTTTTGTCTATCACTGTCTGTAGTTGCTGATAGAAGTCATCTTTCTTCTCTTCTTCTGCATCATTGGTAGGAGCATAGCACTGGATGATGTTGAGCCTGATGTCATTCTTCTTCGTGGTAAACTTGGCTGTGATGATGTGGGAGTTGACAGGTTCCCATCCGATGAGTGCCCCTTGTGCCTCTGGTGCCAGCATCAGGGCCACACCCTCAGTGTGGGGGGCTCCATCCTCTGTGTGTCCTGAGTACAGCAGCTGTTCTCCAGATGAAAGTCTCAGCTGTCCTGATTGTAGCCACCTTGTCTCACTCAGTCCTAGCACTCCGATCTTGTAGTTTTTCATCTCTCTCGCAACTTGGATGGTTTTTCCCATTTCCTACATCGTCCGATGTTCCATGTGGCTACTCTCGCTGTTGTCCTGGGTGTTATAAGGGGAGTCAGCCTTGCAGCTTCCTTTGGGCTTTCACTGCACTGCGTCATAAGTCTCCGAGATGGAGACCATTCCTTGCCCAGGTGAATGTTTTGGTTCATTGTTGTCGATGCTTCTGTAACTCGTCTTTTTTACAGGTAGGGTTGTTAGCCTATGCATACCCCTTTGTCCTTGGGGCAAGGTGGTCCTGCCTTAGTTGCCTCTTATTACACTACCTGGTGAACACCAATCACTCCACCAGAGATGACAACTCAGAGGACACCAACATCCACCACAACTACCAGTCAGTCTGGCTGATGAAGACCAGCAGTAGCTGGCCTTCTTTTTCAGCGTTCCAGTATCTGGTAGCGTGTGAACTCGTTTTACCCTGTTGGGATACTCACACTATACTTGAGAGTATAGTCAGTTTACTCCAACTTCGTTGAGTGCAGAAATTTGTAGGAAGAGGTTGTGGAAAAAAAATAGATAAAAGATAAGGTAGACAGAAAGGACAGTAGACGACAGTACAGCAAAACAAGGAGGCAGAGTTACTGAGAGCACAAGAAAGAGTGGACGTTAATGGCACAGAATGTCAGAAGGAGGGGGAACTATTCATACAAAAGACCCCCCGGTATTCCCACAGGGAAGTAGCTGGCTGAAAATTTCCCTCAGGTAAATTTCATTACACCCTGAGTCAGAACACACAGAAATATGAATAACCTGCAGGTCCAGAGTCAGAAGTATCTGTGTTCAAAATTAAACTGAAATGGTTCTAAATGAAACTGATTCACAAGATCCTGGCAGCAAATATTGTTCTTGAACAATAAACATCATTGAAAATAACAAACAATTAAAGGCCACACAGTCACACACATGTGACGAGAGGTGGATGAGTGGTAGGCGGGTCCTCTAGGGGAAGGACTTGGAATAATTTCTCGATGAGAATTATCTTAACAATTCACCTACACCCTCTCTCTTACTAGTGGTGGAAGGAGCAACTTTCTGGTACCAGTCATCGAAATAAATTTTATTTGTACCGGATATTGTTAAAATACGTAAGAGTGGCTCTGAAATAATTTTCCTTAGGCCTGTACTCTTAGAAGTACTTGTAGCTCCAAGAGACAGAATTGAAGAGAGAAGTTCAAACATTCAACATTTGATAGAACAACAGAGAACTGACACAAGTTAAGTGCAATTTCACACAACTTTACTTACTTACTCATAGGTAGGTATTTACATATCACTTCAATAGACAAGGTTTTAGTTCTCATTGAACCACAACAATGAGTGGCCCTTCCTCACTCCTACTTTACTTGCTTACACTCTGTGCAGCCACTTAAGTTGGAATACAGTGGGCCTGTCTAAGTTACTCTGAATGCATCTGGTTAAGATACATCCACTTCACTTGCATACACCCAGTGCAGTAGCCAAAGTGGTACTCATAGACAGGTTCTCACTGTTTCATCATAAAATGAGGGTAAGGGTCTGATGGGTTTGAGTCCAGGGGAGTTGTTTTTCGTAACTTATATCAGAGAGGGTAGTTGATCTCTCCTGTGACTGGTGACTGCCCCTCCATGTAGATTGGTTGTCTGGTGTCACCCCGGTTTAAAGGGTAGCCATGGTGTCTGGCATTCCCTGGTTTCTGGCATAGCCCCAAAGTAGGGTTCAGCTACAATGTGTAGCGTGGCCAGGATCCCAGTTCTGCGAAAAAGAAAACTGTCTGTAGGTGAGAATCTGTGGCTGGTTTGTCGAGTGCACACATTTACCCTTTTATCTTTCAGAACAGGTGTGAGACTCAGCCAGCAAAGTTTTCTCTTATGGTAGAGTTTCTGCTATAACTATTAATCTCCACTTTTGTTTAAAGGTGGAGTTAAGCTTACAAAAGGGTAGGAGACAGTAACACAATGCTACACAGTTTCAGTCAAACAACTCTTCCATGTTTCTTATGAATTAAATCACATTGACTTGTGCTACACTTAGTCCAAGTACACATGTGGTGTAGACTTAGTCATACACTACAAATCATTCCAACAATCACCAGTATTTAAAGGATTATCTTAGCAGTTTTTAACCTAGCACAGGCATAGTGTTTTTTCTGATCTAATATATCATTGAATTATCATCTTAACAGATAGAATCGCATTCTGGCAAAGTCAGGGCAAACAGAAAGAATAGTGGTCAGATTGTTAACAAAGAATCATAACCACACGGGGAGAGAGCTTTGACCATATGATGGCAAACAAACTACTACACAGAATAATCATTTATCAGTTTGAAAAATGTCACCAAGTATTTGTACAAAGTTACGATGTTAACCCACACATAAAATGCACACATGCATACATAAAATCAATACATAGATTCGAAAATGTAAAACATAGTTCCAACTCACTTTTCCTGGGAATGAAACAGTGGTCTTAGACTTGAGATTGAGAAGTACCAGGAGGGTACCAGGCCTTCTTTCTGGTCGTCCCTTCATCTTTCACTGTTCTGATCTACCAGCAGTCTTGAGGGGTCAGTGAAGATGCGACTTTATGTGTTCGTATATGTATTCTAAACTGCCAAATCCGGTTTCTGCTCTGGCTGACAAGGTGCCAGTCAAACACCAGGAGTGAGAGGGGAGGGATCTATTCTTATCATCATTCACTTAGGAAATTGTTTGAACTTTGCTGACTCGCTGAGATTAGCGGTCAGTTAATTCATGTATCCGTATAGATGAATGCTAATTTAGGACCATCGCGGGGAAAACACAGTGACATCATTTACCAGAGATCTGCAGCACACAGATGATTAATATGAATGAGAGGAAGGGGGGGGGGGGGGTTGGAGAAGGAGGGAGGTTTGCTGGTTACCGTTTGTGTTCGTGTGTGGAGAGAGCGACAACATGCCTTTGTGTCACTGGATGGGGGGGGGGGGGGGGGGGGGTGAAGATAGCACCGAGAAAGGGGCATGGTGAGATGGGCAATTGTTACAATGCCATGTAAATTTTTCTGCATTGTAGGTCACCCTGTGTGGCAGTGCAGGAGTGTTGAAAGGGAACGGGAGGGGGACCGAGAAGAAACGAATGTGTCTTGTGTTTCCCATGACGTAATTTTTTCCTTTGTCTGAGATCATGTAAGTCCAGCGGTTCGCACTGTTCTAAGAGAGAGGAAAGGGGTGGGGGTGGGGGTGGGGGTGGGGGGTGGGGGTTGAGAGGGGAGAGTGGGCATGGATTTGAAATCTATTCTTTGGTTTGGAGTTTGAGTGGGACCGATCGGATGGGTTTGTCAAGTGTTTCATTACAACACACACACACACACACACACACACACATGCACACTCTCATGCACTCTCTCCTATGCCTGTGCACATGCACTTGCATGGATGCAGAATAGCTCAGTTGGTAGAGCGCCTGACTCGTAATCTTGGTGATCCTGGGGTCGCGGGTTCGATCCTCCGCCAGCGCGTTTCGGTACAGGGGGATTTTTCCCTCAGAGTTAACATTGGTTCTGACTCCATTTCCCATACAGTCCTTCGAATGAGACTATAAACCGAGGTTCGTGTGTGAATGCATGCATAACATCTTGCACACTGTCAACCTCGGTGTAATGTCAGTGGAGGAAGGACTAGCGCACAGCCCAAACACACTCACAGCTTGCTTACAATCTCATTCATATATCATGCATTCGTCACATCAAACCACTAGTAAAGTCTATAACTTTACTATACATGATCATAGAAAGAACATCAATGCATATAGAATCAAACAAAATAAAACATTCTCTCTTTCCTGAACTTCACAAAATCATTTATCTAAAACATCATTAACTAACCCGGGTATAAATAGATTTCTACTTTACCTGGCCAGGTGATCTTAACTATTCACGAATCACTGTCTTTTCTTTTCTTTTCTTTTTCTTTTCACTGTCACTTTCACAACACGACACAGCTGCTGGCACTGGTGTTGGTCTGATGGCGCCTGGTCAGGTGAGACTGTTGGCGTTGGTCTGTGGTTCTGCTTGGCGAAGTGACGCTGCCAGGTATGAGGTCGAACCCCGGTTAGGGTAGAACAGTGACTATCAACATCGATCTGTTCTCCTTTCTTTCTTCCTGCATTAACGCATTGCACTCTCTCTCTCTCTCTTCTAGTCTGCTCTTATCAAATGGACATGGTTGCTTTTCTTTTCTTTTTTTTTTCTTTTCTTTCTTTTCTTCTTCATGAATTAGCAACTATCTCTCTCTCTCCACATCTCTCCTCAGTCCTTCCTCTGCAGACTATCTCATGCTAATCTCTCAACTTGGTTCTCTTCTCTCCTCCCTTCATCTCTCTCTCTCTCTGCCCTTCTCTCCTGCAGAGCTCCACTCAGAACCTCTCTCTCTCCCTCTCTCTCTGTTCCTTCTTCCCTCGTTCTCTCTCTCTTCATCTCTCTGCCTTTTCCCTCGTGCAGAGACTACACTAAACCTCCTCATCTCTCTGTCTCTGTTCGTTCTCATCTCCCTGCCTTCCTGTAGGCGAGAGCCTACTCTCCCGAACTCCTCCCTTCTCTCTCTCTGACCGTTCGTCTTCCTCCTTCCCCTCGTTCTCCCGTTCTCTCACTCACGCATTCCTTTATTCGTTCCGATCTGTCCAAAAACGGGCGAGTACCATTGGTCAGTATTTTTACCCCCTGACACCCGAAGTTGTCCCCCTCTAATTCCATTGGATGTCAAAATCATGCCAGTCATGCCTACACGCCTTACTCTCTGTGGTGGTCAATTGGTCATTTAATTGATTAGCTAGATTTCACCCCCACCACACACTACCTTCCCCTCTCTTCGTTCCGGCGACGTCGTAAATTGGCTAGATGAGTCTGGGTAGGCGCCAAGACGCGGGCTGGAAGACCACTCGAGACATTCTGCCAGACAGCTTAGTCCGTACGGCAGACAGTGCTGTCTCCACGAGAGCTAAAAATAGCCATTATTGGCTGAGGCGACAGGTGAATGAGTCGGTCAGCTATTTAGTCCGTCTAGAATATTCTTAACAATTCACTTACCACCCTCTCTCTTACTGTGGTGGGAAGGAGCAAACTTTCTGGTTTACCAGTCATCGAAATAAATTGTTATTCTGTTACCCGGTTATTGTTAAAATACGTAGAGGGCTCTGAAATTAATTTTCCTTAGGCCTGTTACTCTTTGAAGTACTTGTCCGCTCCAAGAGAACAGAATTGAAAGAAGAGAAGTTCATAACATAAACATTTGATTTGAACAACAGAGAAACTGACACAAGTTAAGTGCAATTGCACACAACTATTACTTACTTAACTCATAGGTGGTAAGTTACTTATACTTCAATAGGTCAAGGTTTGGGTTTTAGTTTCTCATTGAACCACAACAATGAGTGGCCCTTCCTCACTCCTACTTTACTTGTTTACACTCTGTGCAGCCCACTTAAGTTGGATATACAGTTGGGCCGGTCTAAGTTACTGAATGCATCTGGTTAATGATTTAACCTTTTGCTTTCCACTTCACTTGCATACACCCAGCTGCAGTTGCCAAAGTGGTACTCATAGACAGGTTCTCACTGTTTATCATTAAATGAGGGTAAGGGTTCTGATGGGTTTGAGGCCAGGGGAGTTGTCATTTTCGTTACTTATATTCAGATTGAGGGTAGTTGATCTTCTGTGTCTGGTGTACTGCCCTCCATGTAGATTGGTTTGTTGGACGTCACCCCGGTTTAAAGGGTGGTAGCCATGGTGGCTGGCATTCCCATGGTTATGGCATAGCCCCAAAGTAGGGGTCCAGTCTACAATGTGTAGCGTTGGCAAGGAGATCCCAGTTCTGCGAAAAAGAAACTGTCTGTAGTGAGATTCTGAGGCTGGTTTGTCGTGTGCACACATTACCCCTTTATAGCTTTCGGATAACAGGTGTGAGACTCAGCAAGTCAAAGTTTTCTTATGGTAGGTTTTGCTATAACTATTAATCTCCACTTTTGGTTTAAAGGTGGAGTTAAGCTTACAAAAATTACAGGGTATGGAAGACAGTAAACACTATGCTACACAGTTTCAGTCAAACATTCATTCCATGTTTCTTTATGAATTAAATACATTGACTTGTGCTTCACTTATGTCAAGTACACATGTGGTGTAGACTTAGTCATACACTACCAATCATTCCAACAATTCACAGTATTTAAAGGATTATCTTAGCAGTTTTTACTAGCTCAGGCATAGTGTATTTTCCTGATCTAAATATATCATTGATTCTCATCTTAAACAGGATAGACTCGCATTTGGCAAAGTCCAGGGCTATCAGGAAGAATGTGGTCAGATTGGTAACAAAGAATCATACCCACTCGGGGGTGAGAGCTTTGACCATATGATGGCAAACAAAACTACTACACAGGGAATAATCATTTATCGTTGAAAAAAAAATGTCTCCCAAGTATTTGTTACAAGTTACGCGTTGTTAACCAACACATAAAATGAACCACATGCTTACATAAAATCATTACATAGTTTCGAAAATGTAAATAATAGTTCCAACTCAATTTTCCTGGGGGAATGAAACAGTGGGTCTTTAGACTTGAAGATTGAGAAAAGAGTACCAGGAGGCGTACCAGGCCTTCTTCTGGTCGTCCCTTCATCTTTCACTGTTCGGATCTACAGCAGTCTTGGAGGGGTCAGTGAAGATGCGTTTTTATGTGTCTCGTATATGTATTCCTAAACTGCAAATCCGGTTCTGCTTGGCTGACAAATGGTGCCAGTCAAACCAAGGGAGTGGAGACGGGGGAGGGATCTATTCTTATCATCATTCATTAGGAACTTGTTGAACTTTGCTGACTCGCTGACTATTAGCGGTCAGTTATTTCATGCTATTCAGTTTAGATGAATGCTTATTTAGACCATCGCGGGGGAAAACACAGTGACATCATTTACCAGAGATCTGCTGCACACAGGGATTAATATGAATGAGAGGACAAGGGGGGGGGGAGGGGGGTGGGGGGGGGGTTGGAGAGGGTGGGAGGTTTTGATGGTTACCGTTTGTGTTCGTGTGTGGAGTGAGAGCGAAACATGCTTGTGTCAGTGGATGGGGGGGGGGGGGGGGGGTGGAAAGGATAGCACCGTGGAAAGGGGCATGGTGAGTTGGGCAATTGTTACAATGCATGTAAATTTTTTCTTTGCATTTGTAGGTCACCCTGTGTGGAGTGCAGGAGTGTTGAAAGGGAACGGGGTGATGGAGGACGAGATGAAGAAATGTTGATCTTGTGTTTCCAAGACGTAAAATTTTTTTCCTTTGTTGCGGATCATGTATAGTCCAGGGGGACGGTTTCGCACTGTTCTAAAGAGAGGGAAAGGGTGTGGGGGGTGGGGGTGGGGGTGGGGGTGGGGGGTTTTGAGAGGGGAGTGTGGGCCATGGATTTGAAATTATTCTTTGGGTTTGGAAGTTTGGAGTGGGATACGAAATCGGTATGGGTTTGTCAAGTGTTTCATGACAAAACACACACACACACACAACACACACACAACATGCACACTCTCATGCACTCTCTCCTATGCCTGTGCTCATGCTCTTGCATGGATGCAGAATAGCTTCCCCCCCACTGGTGGTTGAGCGCATGACTCGTAATCTTGGTGTGATCTGGGGTCGAGGGTTCGTTCCTCCGCACAGCGCGTTTCGGTACAGGGGATTTTTCCCTCAGGAGTTAACATTGGTTCTGACTCCATTTCCATTGACAGTCCTTCGAATGTGACTTTATTTTACGAGGTTCCGTGTGTGAATGCATGCATAACATCTTGCACCACACTGTCAACCTCGTGTAATGTCAGTTGGAGGAAAAGGACTAGAGCACAGACAAACACACTCACAGCATGCTTACAATCTTATTCTATAATCTATGCATTGGGGTTTTTTCCACAAATCAAACCACTAGTAAAGTCTATAACTTTACTATAATGATCTTTGAAAGAACATCAATGCTTTTATAGAATCAAACAAAATAAAACATTCTCTCTTTCCTGAACTTCACAAAATCATTTATCTTAATAACATCATTAACTACCGGGGTATAATAGATGTCTACTTTCACTGAGCCTGGTGATCTTAATATTCCACGAAATCATGTCTTTTATTTTCTTTTCTTTTTCTTTTCACTGTCACTTTCACATCACGCAAGCTGTGGCATCTGGTTGTTGGTTGTATGGCGCCTGGTCAGGTGAGACTGTTGGCGTTGGTTTCTGGGTCTGCTTGGCGAAGAGGGACGCTGCCAGGTAAGAGGTCGAACCACGGTTAGGGTTATTGAGAACAGTGACTATCATACTCGTCCTGTTCTCTTTCTTTCTTTCCTGCATTAACGCATTGCACTCTCTCATATCTCCTTTAGTCTGCTCTTCAAATGGACAATGTGCTTTTCTTTTCTTGTTTTTTTTCTTTTCTTTCTTTTCTTCTTCTGAATTAGCAACTATCTCTCTATGCCTCTCACATCTCTCCTCGTCCTTCCTCTGCACGGACTTTATCTATGCTAATCTCTCAACTTGGTTTCTTGCTCGCCTCCCTTCATCTCTCTCTCTCTCTGCCCTTCTCTCCTGGCAGAGCTCCACTCATGAACTCTCTCTATCTACCCTCTCTTCTCTGTTCCTTCCTTCCCCTCGTTCTTCTCCTCTCTTCATCTCTCTGATTTTCCTCGTGCAAGAGACTACACCTAAAACCTCCTCTTCTCTCTTGTATATGTTCGGTTTCTCATCTCCTGCCCTGTTGGCGGAGAGCCTACTCTTCCGAAAAAATCCTCCCTTCTCTCTCTCTGACGTGCGTCTCTCCCTCCTTCCCCTGTTCTCCGTTTCTCACTCACGCATCCTTATTGTTACGATTGTCCACATAAACGGCATGCGGCGCAGTAGTACCATTGGTCAGTATTTTACCCCCCTGACACCCGGAAGTTGTCCCCCTCTCAATTCAATTGCATGTCAAAATCATGCCAGTCATGCCTACACGGCCTTACTCTCTGTGATGGTCAAGTGGTCATTTAATTGATTTCAAAGGCTTGGATATCACCCCACCACACACTACCTTCCCCTCTCTTCGTTCCGGCGGACGTCGTTTAAATTGGCTAGATGAGTTGGGTAGGCGCCAAGACATGTCGACGGGCTGAGCTGAAAGACCACTCGAGACATTTGCCAGACTGCTTAGTCCGTACGGCAGACAGTGCTGTCTCCACGTGAGATAAAAAATTGCCATTAATTGGCTGAGGGCGAATGAGTGTATGTAGTCGGTAGCTATTTAGTCCGTTGGATGGGTCGGATGTCTCTGTGAAGGATGAGGATTGACTCCCCCTCTGCTCAAATTGGCGGATTCCGATACATGGGGCCGTCCGCCTGACGCCCGAAATATTTGCGTTTGATCTTAAGTCCAAAAGCTGGGTGGGTGGCGCATTGACACGAATTTGGTTGGTTTTTGAATGTTGACGTGACAATTTTCACCTTGCAAAGGACTATGCACCGCATTGTCTCAAAACAACGGTTACAAATAAGACAACACCGAATTATGCTGAACACAACTACAGTGCAAAGTTTTTAAAATTCTTTACAACCAACGGTTTATAAATTATAAATTCTACCATTAGTGATACCATCCAATGAGTTATCATTGACGTGCGGCTTGCGTATTTCAATTCGTTTATAAACGACCTCTGTGCGCACTTATGCAATTCCCATACTGCGGATTTGCATATCTTCTCTTCAACATTCTTATGAAAAGCACAATATAATATGATCACGATCCATGACACTTCATTGAGGAATTCTCCATCCCACTTATTGCAAATAAGGCTCACTACACAAGCCGACTGTATGCTCCAAGCTTTACTACATCCACTGGACTGTGACAAGTCTCACTAGAAAATATGAACTAAGAGTCTCACACACAAAAAAAAATATGGACCATAGCCAACTGGGAAGATGAACCCATATCCAATCTAACATAAAAGGGAATCACACATTTAGCAATAAATGCGCGCCCCCCCCCCCTAAAAACCCACGGATATGACTGACTTCCTCTGAGTTTGCAGCTTGCTAGACTCCACGACTTAAATAGTCTAGCTCCGGACATTCTGTCGACCTGCGATTGTTTTGCACTCGATACCTGTAGGGCTGCAGTGCTTTGCCCAAAGCAGAACTCTGCTGTTTTTCAACCTGCGCCTCTGCAGGAATTTGAGTGGTTGATGATCCGTCTCGATCACCGAACTCTTTCCATAAAGTATTTGTGTGGAATTTCTGCACGGCCACACAACAGCTTAAACAATCCTTCTCTACTGTTGGTACCCTTTTCACACTTTGTTCAACTTCCTACTAGATTTCACAGGAAACTCGACCCCTTATGCTCTGCAGCAACACTGCCCCCCCCCACCCCTATCCCACACCGGATGCTCTGTCCGCAACAAAAATGGTTTGGACATATTGGTAGCTTAGGATGGGACGGGACCTAGTCTTCCAACTCGACTGCAAGTGTTGCTTCTGCAAGATCATCGTGTCTGACCATTCGACCACTGCCGGTTTCCCTGCCTTGACCATTCACTGAGAGGACTCGGGATTGCTGCGCGAAGTTTGGAAACAAACTCCCTGTAGAAGCAAACAAAAACTATGCAGACTCCTGACTTCTGTTTTGGTCTTTGGTCTCTCTGGAATTTAATCATTTTCACCTTTTCCTCTTTCCGGATGCTTTGTGTCGCCTCCGACAACAAAACCTAGGAACCCAGGCTTTGGAAAGCACCTCGGCACTTTGTTGGGCTGGCTGTGTGGTTGGCTTGTCTCTTCCTCTCAAGAACCTATGCTACTAGCTGCCTCTTATGTCTCACCATGTCTCGGATGCTATTCAGAATGTCATCCATGATATTCAAACACCTTCCATCCGTCAATAAGCTTCATCATCATTCGAGAAAAGCGTCCGCAGAGTGCGTTGACCATCCCAAAAGGAGTACTCGCACACTGGTCTTAGCCACTTAAGGAGTGTCGAGATTGCTGTGACTTCCTTTGGTCCTCACTCAGGGCTATTTGCCAGTAAACCTTGTCAGATCGATATGGTGAAATTAAGGGCTCTTGCTTGTGGCGATTCCCCCCCCCCCCGAGAGAATAGGTCTTCCATGTGTGAGTATTCCCTCTGCACGTCCTCTGGGTGACACTGTTCAGAGTCTTTTGTGACACAGATTCGATGGCTCTCCTGACTGTTTCCTCACTAAGCGACGGTGGTGCACTATATGATGATTTGGACGGTTCAATCACCCCAAGGTACCAACATATTTTCTACCTCCTCCTCATCTCTTGCCTTGGTGGCATATGGGATCGGGGTAGGCTTCACATGGTACGGGTTTCTGGATTCAACTCCACCGTTACTTGTCTCCAGAGTTGTCCTGCATGGTTTATCAGTCAGGGACGCCATATACTGTTCTTGGTGCCCCCTAAATTCCGCTGTCTCTAATGTCTAGCCTTCATTACAGTGCACATCCCGGTATGACTCTTCTCTGGAACTCAGGCAACATTATCTCCCCTTCTTTGTGGGTTCCCTCACCTCCAATCAATGATTGCTGCTGCGCTATGTGTGACTCTCACGCTGAATATATGTGCGGACGTATGTTTTGCATCATGGAAAGTTTTGATTTCCATTCACATCGATTCGGTAGTCCCTGATCTACCTTTTCAATGATGGTGAAGGGTACCCTTCCAATGGCAATACAGCAGCTTGTTTTGTGATCCGTGGGGACGCAGTAACAGGGACTTTCTTCCCACCTTGAGGAATTTGCTTCTCACCTTCTGTCCACATTACTGCTTTCTTCGGGTCGGACTAGCCTCCTGCTAACTCACCCGCTTGCGACCTTACATGGCTCCACGAGCCTAATTGCGTAAGTCTTTACCACATACTGGATATGTGTTTTGACTTCTTCGGACTCCATGTTCTCGGACCACAGCTCTTTGAGAATGGCACACGGTCCCGAACTGTCCCGCCCAATTACGCAGGCTCAAATGGCCGAAAAGCCTGTGCTTTCCTGAGGGGCTTCTCTGTAGGCAAAAAACAGTGCCGCTGGAAAGGAGCGGTCCAAATCTGCTGCCTTTCCTCACAGAGTTCTTTAGGATTGCCCTTCTGCACACGTTGATTCTTTCAACCATTGCATTGCATCGTGGATGGTATGTTGTGGGTAGTGAGCAGCTGTGTGATCCCTAGCAGCCTGGTGACCTCCTTCATCACGACTGAGGTGATCTGTGACCCCTGTCACTGAGAATTTGTGCTGCATCCCACGCGAGGAAAAGCTGTCTACCAGCCCTTCAGCGACCTGTTGCAGTATATACGCCCTTCAATTGCAAACGCTTCTGGGTTTATATGGTCGGCGTAGTCCACAAGTCGTCAACATACTGTGCCACACCCGCTTTGGGAACAGGGCGCGATTGGGCAATCAGATCGATAGCCACCCTCCTGTAACGGTGTTTGGTGTGTCAATTTAAGGGGGGATGTTTAAGAGGCGCCTTCCTCTTCGCCCCTCTTGTGGTCTGCGACCGTTGACACACGTCACATGACATGCAGAACCGCTTTACGTCTGCCATTGCTCCGGGCCATTGAAAGTCATCAACGACTCGGTTAGCTGTTTTGCTGGTGCGAGATGACCCGCATGAGCGTCTCGTGACCCCCTGACATTGAAGTGTCACGATAACACGCTGGTACCTCTAACTGACGGTGGTCACCTTTACCTGTCTTCCCTTGGGTAACCTACTCGGTACAACAGCCCGCCTTTCTCAAGAAATTCTGTTATCTCCTCTAACCACCTGTTTATCTCACCTTTGCAACTCCCATGATTTCACGAGCGAAGGGTCTTATTTCTGTGCTGCCCTAAATCATCAGGCGACACGTCTATGCCCGGACTTCCTTCCTGGAACAACTAACGGTTTTAACAACCTTGTCTTCCTTCCTTGCTCGTGTTTGAACTGCATGCCCCTGTAAGCAGTCAACAAACTCGGGATCCCCTGGATCCCTTGCACCTGATTTTTCAATGATCAATTCGTTGAAGGGGTTTCTCCATCACAAAACGCAGAAGACAACTCGCCTGAGAAGTAAGTGGGGTTCGTACTTCTATCTTAGCATCTGGAAACTCCCTACTGTGCCTTCGTTAGAGTTACAGGGTCAGGATTTGCCCTGTCAAATCCCTTTATCGACAGGTTGTTCGTAATACCCCGCATGAACATCCCAGTGTCTCGTAAACACTTTCACCTCTGTGGCCATCCACCCTTCTTACATGGTAACGAACACTCAGGCCTAGTGCCCTCCATCCTGACACTTGAATGCTGTCCCCAGTGCTAGCCACAGGCTGCCACTCCACCCTATACAGAATGAATTCCCTTTTGGTATCCACTGCTGGGTCGTGTTCCCTTGACGACCCTTATCCTCCTCTTGCCACGGCTGATGCCCTTCTGGAACCTCATGCGACAATTCCCTCGGCCACTTGTTCCCTTTTGTGACAAATGAAACATCTAATTTCCCTTTGCCCTTCCATTCTGCTCCACACTGGGTTTGCAGGACTTTGCAGAAAACTTACCATGTGTCTCCTTGCACTCTTCTCACCTGTGCCTGCACCTGTTTCTCCTGCACCTTCGTGCCCAAACGTGCATCTCTATTCAACCTCTGCGAAATTCAACAACTCCCTGCTGTCTTCTGGCTGTCTCTCTTTCAAATGTACTGTTTAACTACGGGCCGCAACCTGAACAAATTGTTCTTTCATAACTAGCTCTTTCAATTCAGACTGATCTCCTTCTTGTACCACTTAACTCTAAATTCTCACAAATAGTGATCTATACGTGCACAATCTGAGTGAACGTTTCCCCTGATTGCAATTCTAGATGAACGAAAATTTCTTTAGGAATCCTTCTCTGTGAGGTCAATCCCTTCATTAAAGGAATCTTCACAGCACCAAAAATCAGACTGTTGTTTGCTGGTTAACGCAGGGAAAATCTGGCAACGCCTTACCCGTCAGTAAAACGCAGACAAATTGCTGCCACTCTTCTGGAGGCCAACCTGAATGTTGCAAAGCTTTCGAATACGACTGATGTATGCATCATCATTCGAATCGGTAACCTTCAGAGAAATTTTGGCAACTTGGGTCGGGTGGATAGCTGGCACTGAGTCATGGAAACTGAACTCCATCTTCGGTTGGTCTCCCTTTGTATTCTCCTAACTATTTCTAGCTTAATTGACCTTTAATCTTCCCGTTTCCTGCGTTTCCCTAGCCTGATTTATCATTAGCTGTATTCCTTAACCTTTCTATTTCCTTCGCTTCCTTATTTCTTCTGTTTCTGCGTTGCGCTAGCTTTAGTCCTTTCTGCTTCTGCTAATGCATTCTCTACTGCAACGCTTCGTCTTTCCGCGCTGTTGTCTCTTTCCATCTTGTGTTGGTTTTTCAAACACATGCACGCCAAGCATCTCCCGAATAGCATAATTCACGAGCGACGCTCACAAGTTGTTCATTTGGGGGTTCTTTTCTTCGCCATTGTATCTCTTTTTTTTTTTGAACAAGATTTTATAACCAACGATAGAAATCTGAGTGGTTACCGACAGTGTGACGTGATAACACTCAACTCCTATGAATGATAATATTGCTTGGGGACAAACGTTAGTCTTAGTCCGTTTTTATAAGAGCCAGCGCCTGACCCAACTATGAGGAGCGACTTATAGGAAATCTGTGCGAAAATGAGTAATCTGGGGCTGAATGCCAAGCCTAGTATTAACTATCTTGGAAGCAATGCCAAAGCCTAGTATTTAACTATCTTGGGAACTAGAAAGTAAGAACATCCCCTTGTCTTAGGATTACAATTCTTGAAATACACCACCCAGCTTCTCTCTGAGAGTTGAAAATTATAATAAATGGGCAGAATTTCCTGGCAAGCTCGCATAGAAATTTGTCATAAAACCCCCTCGGTGTAATGTCAGTGGACGGAAGGACTAGCGTGCACAGCCCAAACACCACTCACAGCTTGCGTACAATGCATTAATATATCATGCATTCGTCACATAAACCACTAGAAAGTCTATAACTGTACTATACATGATCTTAGACAGAACATCAATGCATATAGAATCAAACAAAATTAAAACATTCTCACTTTCTGAACTTTCACAAAATCATTTATCTTAAAACATCATTAACTAACCGGGTATAAATAGATTTCTACTTTTCCTGGCCAGGTGGGTGATCTTAATATTAACGAATCACTGTCTTTTTCTTTTCTTTTCTTTTTCTTATCACTGTCACTTTCACATCACGACCACAGCGGCTGGGCACTGGTGTTGGTTGATGGCGCCTGGTCAGGTTGAGACTGTCTGGCGTTGTTCTGTTGGTTCTGCTTGGCGAAGTGGACGCTGCAGGATGAGGTTTCGAACCCGGTCACGGTTCGTGAGTAGTCAGTGAATCTCAACATCGATCTGTTCTCTTTTTTCTTCCGCATTAACGCATTGCACTCTCTACTCTTCTGTCTTGTCTGCTTTATCAAATGGACATGGTTCGCTATTCTTTTCTTTTTTTTTTTTCTTTTTTTTTCTTTTTCTATTATTCTTCATGAAAATAGCAACTATCTCTCTCTCTCCACTTCTCTCAGTCTTCCTCTGAAGACTATATCATCGCTAATCTCTTCAACGTGGTTCTCTTCTCTCCTCCCTCATCTCTCTCTCTCTCTGCCTTCTCTCTGCAGAGCTCCACTCAGAACCTCGCTCTCTCCCTCTCTCTATGTTCCTTTCTTCCCCTCGTTTCTCTCCTCTCTTCATCTCTCTGCCTTTTCCTCGTTGCAGAGACTACACCTAAAACTCCTATATCTCTGTTACTGTTCGTTCTCATCTCCTGCCTTGCCTGTAGGCGGAGCCTACTCTCCCGACTCCTCCCATCTCTCTCTCGGACCGTTCGTCTTCCTCCCGTCCCTCGTTTCCCGTTTTCACTCAGCAGTCCTTTATTCTTCCGATCTGTCCAAAAAAACGGGCGAGTACCATTGGTCAGTATTTTTACCCCCCTGGTCACCCGAAGTTGTCCCCCTCTAATTACATTGGATGGTCAAAATCATAGCCAGTATGCCTTACACCGCCTTACTTTGTGGTGGTCAATTGGTACATTTAATGATAGTAGATTTCTCCCCCACCACACACGTCTTACCCCTCTCTTCGTTCCGGCGTAGTCGTAAATCAGGCTAGATGAGTCTGGGTAGGCGCCAAGAAAGCGGGTGGAGGAAGAACCACTCGAGACATTTTGCCAGAGCTTAGTCCGTACGGGCAGTCAGGTGCTGTCTCCACGAGAGCTAATAATTGCCATTATTGGTCGAGGCGACAGCTGTGGAATGAGTCGGTCATGTTTATTTAGTCCGTCTGGAAGGGTCGACTGTCTCTGTGAAGGATGAGGATTAGCCTCCCCCTCCTGCTCAAATTGGTGAATCCCGAACCAAAGGGGTCCGTCCGCCTGACGCCCCGAATATTTGCTTTAGAGTTAAGTCATTGGCTGGTGGCGATTGACCACGGGAAATTTGGTTGAGGTTGAATTTTGACGTGGACACACACGTAAAATCCCATCACCAACTTTCGGAAAAGAAGGAGGGTAATCGTTTGGCCGTTGGTATGGAAGACATGTTACACATACGCATTGCACCCTGCGTGAGAAGAAGAAGAAATGGAAAGAATGAAGGAAGTATGGAAAAATGAGTGATCGATATTGAACGATATTGAATGGATGACACGGGAGGAAACGAGAATGAAGCACCAGCTGGCAGCTTTCAGTCGGCAATACCAGGTGGGCAGCCGAGAATAGGCGCTATATAAGTATTCATTATTATTATTATTATTATTACATGCACACACATGCACACAATGCACACACACAACACACACACACACCACACACACACA
>CM031602.1:40461142-40476142 GCA_018398815.1 Conus ventricosus | reverse complement strand
GTATTATATGCGTCTTGTCAGTGGTATGGTATTTGGTGTTCATCGAAACATCGCAGCATTGAGTCGACATTAGGTCTGATTCCCGTGAAGTTTGAGTCTGACTCAGTTCGCCTTCGTCTCGTTGTTTGAGAAGAACAAAAATAATGAAAATCTCCGACACGTCACACTCTGCAGCTAGGTGTGCTGTAGCTGTCTATGAAAAAATGTAAAAAAAAAAAGGTTGTGTGGCACCCCTTCAACTGTCTCCTCCCCCTCTTCTGCTATCCCCAACTGTCCACCCTTCTCTGTGTCTCTGGCACTGTCTCAAGGCGTGTGTGTGTGTGTGTGTGTGTGTGTGTGTGTGTGTGTGTGTGTGTGTGTGTGTGTCCATGAGAACGGGCGCGCGCGCGCGCGCGCGCGTGTGTGTATGTGTGTGTACGCATAAGCGAATGCGTGTGTATGTGTGTGAATTATTGGCCATGACACCTGCCTTCTTCATTTTCTTCTTTTCCTTTGTGTGTTGATGGTAATGACGCCGCCGCCAATAACTACAACAACAACAACCCAATAATTAATAATAATGATGATAATAAACAATATTTTGATAAACACGGTGTTGATAAATACTAGTAATAGTAATAACAACGAAAATGATAATAATGGAGATTTATGGCGCTTAATCTGTAAATTTGTTTAATGCTTACAAAGTCTTTCTCTCTCTCTCTCTCTCTCTCTCTCTCTCATTTCTCTCTCTCTCTCTCTCTCATGCACATGCGTGGACGCAGTCATATGCACACACCACACACACACACACACACACCACACACACACACACACACACACACACACACACGCTCACACACCACTATCAAAAAGAAAGAAGAACATAGGCTGTGCGTAAAACTACAGTATTGGTCCTTGGCCCCTTTTCAAGCTATCCGCTTCTGTCCCCCATCGCTCACTCCTGTTTTCCCGTTTTGTTTCTCCGTCTGTCAGAATGTATGTCTCTCCTCTTTCCCTGTCCCATCTCCGTCTTTTTCTTTCTCTCTCCGTCTCCCTGTCGCTTTGACTTCTTGTTTGCCTCTGTGTATCTGTCTGTCTCTCCTCCTCTTCCCTCATTTTTTCCTCCATTCTCTTTTGCTCTTGTGATCTCATGTTATTAATTAGGGAACCCCTCCATTCCTCCCTCCCTCCCTCCATCTGTCTGTTTGTCTGTCTCTGTGTGCATTTGTCTTCTTTCTTTCTTTCTTCTCTAATCTGTATGTCTACTTGATTCAAATTATCAGTTACATAGCATTCTCTCTATTGTCTGTCTGTCGTGTTTGTCTGTCTGTTCTTCTCCTCTACAGAGTAGTAGGCCTATCCTCTTTTTTGTTGATGACATTTCCCTTTTATCTCCCCTCCCCCCCTTTGGGTTTTTTTTTCAAGTTGTCAGTTACGGGAAATGCCCCTGTGTGTGTGTGTGTGGGGTGTGTGTGTGTGTGTGTGTGTGTGTGTGTGTGTGTGTAGAAGAGAGAGGAGAGAGAGAGAGAGAAAAAAAGAGAGAGAGAGAGAAGAGAGAGAGAGAGGAAGAGAGAGAGAGAGAGAGAGAGAAAGAGAGCATGGGTTTACCCTCCGACTATGAAGTGTCTGATTGTCTTTTATAACTTGTCAGTATGCGACCAAGCAGCTTGTCAGTCATAATTTTCCAGAATAATATACAGACGTTAATATATCTGTAGTGCATGCCGTTGACATTCCTTCATTTAGGAAACCCCGCTTGAGCGAAGAGTTTTATGACTCGCCACATTCTTTTGCAAACCGTCAGTAGCCCAGAGTCAACGCCACCGATCTCAGTTGTTTTCTTGGCCAGGCATTGACAGTTGTAAAACATGGAGATATTAACCAGAAGAAACCTGCCCAGGGCAAAGAGTGTGGTTCGTTGTTAGGTGCGGTCGACCCACAGGAGGATCCACTCAATTTTAGAAGCGAGTAAATCAAGGGGGGAGGGGAATTTTAAAATGCACTTCGGTAAGACTTCATTCAGCCATGTACGTTGAATGAGACTGAAGGGTGTTGACTATTACATCCGAAAGGATGAGCTCAATGGGGATTTCCCTCGAATATTTAGACGAAGAAACCCCAAATGAGAAAATAGAAACTAACTGTAGGATGTTTGAAATTATCTAAAGATAAAGGATGACCACGGAAGCGATGATTTGGGTTTTATATAACAAAAATGTTTTCTGTCGTGCCTTGTAATAAATGAAAGAAGCATGTAATATAGCATCAATGGTGCCACGAATTCTGTATGTCGGATCCGAAACCAGTAAAATTCAGTTCGAACACAATGAAATACGTGTGGTGATCGAAGCCGAGTGTTTTTGATCGACCCCACCAGGTTCTGCGCGCGCGTGCGTGCGTGTCTCTGTCTGTCTGTCTGTCTGTCTGTCCATCCGTCTGTCTGTTGTCTGTCTGTCCATCCGTCTGTCTGTCTGTCTGCCTGTCCGTCTGTCCGTTCGTCTTTCTATGTAACCACTCCACATCTCTCTCTTCATCTGCCTATCTATTTATTGTCGGTCAATCTCTCTGTATATCTGACTGTCTATTCATGTATGTATGCATACATGTATGTGTGAATGTTTATATGTATGTATGTCTTTCTGTGTGTATGTTAATGCCTGCCTGGCTGTGTGTATGTATATATCTATCTATCCATCTATCTACCTATTTACTTGTCTGTCTGCCATGATTTAAAAAAAAATGATAAGTAAACCATTATTACCCAATCCTGAAGAAAAATTAGGCCCAAATGTCTCGACTGATCAGAGTTGATGTTTGTATACCTTTACTGTCGTTATTGCCGTGCGCATTTGTCAACAAGGGGCGTATACAGACTGAAACCGTCTGCAACGTTACTCAAAACAAGTCAAAATACACATAATCGTACAACACAGACGTTTTTTTTTTTGTTCTTTGTTTTTTAACTAAAGTAAAACACAATAGAAAGCAGACGAATCTTTGACAATTTTGTCTTCTTCAGACGTCACAGACAGACAGACAGACAGACAGACACACACACACACACACACACACACACGCACACACACACACACACACACACACACACAACGCCCCAAATAGCTGTCAGCAGGAGAATCGGGTTATATATACTACACATCATAATTTAAGGGCCACTTCTTCCTTCCTCTCTAATTTAAAGTTGAAATAATTGACAATGTTTAGAATTGATTCTATGTTTATTTCATCATTTCCACACCTGTTTTGGAAAAAGAAATTAGCACAATGACCCATTATTGAACAGCACATGCATTTAAAGGAACATCCCCCCCTTTTCAAGAAACAGAAAGTGTCAGATTTGGCCAGTCTGTTTTCAATATCGCGTGTGTCCGCCCCGAGCCCCGTTCAGGATGCCGTCAATGGGGAGCAGGGGGGGTCCGGGTAACAAGGCTCATGCCACCCCACACCATCACCGACCTGCCGCCGTACCGGTTATGCTCTTGGACAGTGGCGTCAGCAAACCTCTCCCCTTGACGTCGCCACACCCGAGCCCGGCCATCGTTAAAGGTCAGGGTGAACCTGGACTCATCCGAAAACAAGACCAGGGCCCACTGTTGCCTTGTCCAGGTCACGTGCTCCCTGGCCCAGGTCATGCGGCGCACTCTGTTGACTGGTGACAGCACGGGTCGGACGGCCGGTCTCCGTGACCTCAAGTTTGCCTCATGTAGCCGTCTTCTCACCGTGCTGCAGCTGATGTTAGCACCTGTTGCGTCCCTCAGCTGACCCCTCAAGGTCACCGCAGTGAATGCCCTTTCCCTCAGGACGGAGAGGACAAGGTAGCGGTCTTGCTGTCTTGTCGTTACTCTGGGTCGACCCGTGTGACGCCTTTCCTGGACTGCTCCAGTGTCATTGAAGCACTCCAGCAGTCTCTGGATTGTGGAATGCGACACTTCAAGTCGTCTAGCAACTTCCCGCTGCGCTAGGCCTTCATCAAGCAGAGCGAGGGCTCTCCCCGCTGCTCATCCGTCATCCGTCGTCTTGCAAGCATGGTTAAAACGAACCAAGAACGGGTCCTTTTTATCCTCGTCTGCGGGCAACTTTGGCTGGAGTAGTGTTCAAAAAGGGCTTGCCTTGCACGTGCAAAGCGAATTTTGTCGCTACCTTGCCTGCGTCGTCAGAGAGACCATGCTGAAAATTCGACAATTTCGTGTGGAAATTGTCTTCCTTGGGCCGCCCATTGCAAATCGCCAAATCCCAAACACGTGCCAAAAGGAAACTGCAATGTTGTCTGAGCTCTTATCCATTCAGTTACGGCAACGAATTGGAGAAAAGAGTAAGAGAAAATAGGTTATTTCTCCTTTCAAAATTGACTCAAAAACGTTCCTGGCCCTTCAATAATGATGTGTATAAATACAACTTTTCTTTCTTTCTTTATTCCTTTTTTTCTTCTTTCTTTTTTTTCTTTTTCTCCTATGAACCATATGAATGAATACTATAAACATCATCAGATGTATCTCCCTGTGATTTACCACGATAGCAAACAATTACTTTTCATTATTTGCTCCTTTACGTCCCCTCCCTTTACCCACCCCGCCCTGCCGAATATGTCTCGTTTCAGTATGGTTGCGTTCAAGGAAGGCTATCGACAGCTGGGGCCAGTTCTTGCATGACGATCGTGATTGATACGTGGCGGGCATTATTGGTGTACAGGTCAAAGGCTGGTGGGTTTTTTTTTTTGTTATTTTATTTTTTGTTTGTTAATTATTTGGATGGCTAATTTTCTACCCCCAGCCTTGAGCACTGACTGGAAGTGGTTTGTTTTCCTCACCTCTCAGTTAGGGAAGAGGCCGGAGCATGTGTGAAACCGAACCCGGATCCCCTCACCCCCAAGAGGTTCACCGTGACTCCATGAGCCTCCACCCCACCCCTTCCTTTTCCCTTCCCACTGACTTCTTCAATCCCCTCTCCCCGCCCATCCGATGGCGCGGCCCTCGGGTCATTGAGTCAAGCTGATAGTTTACGCTCCTCATCGCCTTCCCATCGCAAGCAGTCAATTAAGAGTGCGTAAGTCATTTTATAGCCAAGCGATTTTCGTGGTTGTGTCGAAAGCGTGTATTGATCTCGGAGAGCGTGCAGCGTTAAAGGGAAAAGCCAGCACAGCCTTGCGGACAAAGCGCTCACGTGGTAGGACTTGCCCGTCTGAATGTACTGTGGTCGGATCCAGATTTCGGCAGAAGGCTTCCTGGGGTAGCAGCATCAACATCATCCTCATCCTCTTCCTCGTCGATTTGCATTAAAAAAAGAAAAGAAGTCTTAAATTAAGTGACCCTTCATGCCCTGCGGTCCTGTTTACTCTAGTTTCGAGGTCACCGTTTTTTTTTTTTATATATATTTTTATTTTTTTTATTTTAAAAAAGCTAATTCATGGGACTGTCGTTGGACAGACGTGGTAGCGCTGTCCGGAGGGAGAGCTCGCTGACGCTAACCCCGCGACTAAGCAGTTGTCGTCAGTAGTGGGCGTGGTAGGTGGTGTCCTGTGTATGTATGATCAGAACAGGCACCCACTGAACATTAACGAAGTGACTCGGCAGTTGTTGTCGTCAGTAGTGGGCGTGGTAGGTGGTGTCCTGCGTATGGATGATCAGAACAGGCACCCCACTGAACATTAACGAAGTGACTCAGCAGCGCTGCAGTGTCTCCTCTGGTGGGTCGCCACCTTACAACTTGACATTGACTGTTCGCTGCGGATTCACGGTGCTGGGGCTGTGGCTGCGGACGGGGATCCGGAATGATTGGCGTACGGTTAATGCCACTGGTGTGGCACGAGAGAGAGAGAGAGAGAGAGAGAGAGAGAGAGAGGAGAGAGAGAGAGAGAGAGAGAGAGAGAGAGAAGATTCACAGGCGCTCGAGTAGCTCAGTGGTAGAACACCGAGTTCGCTGTCAGACTTTGAGAGTTCGAATTCCGCTGTCACTACCCACATACCCCCCCCCCCCCCTTCTTTTTTAATTTTTTTTTAAAAACTGCGATTCGTAACGTGTTGTCGGTCACATGAGGGCTGGATTATTTACATGATATGAGGAACTTTCCGAAGGCGCGGACCTCAGTAGGTGATGGGAGAAAACATGACCAGGCATGAAACTACAGCATACCAGAAGTTCTTTAAAGAAGAGGGGTGGGGAGCTTTTAAGAGAGGTAGGAAGAAATAGGATACGGGAAGAGGGGTGGGGAGTGGGGGAATTTTCAGTCGTTTGGATTCGATTGTACGTGGAATATGAGTCGTGTTTCTGACTTGCTTCATTTGATCTGGTAGTGCCAGAAGGTAGTAAACTCATTCACACTGCGTGCGAAAGGTGTCTTAAGGGGCTGGAATTGGGTGAGTGGTGGTGGGACTTTCCCAAATTTTGTAAAAGAAGGAGGGGGGGGGGGGGCTTTCAAATTTTCTAAAAACAGGGTGGGGGAGTGGGGTTAGGGATGGGGTAGGGGTGGGATCCTAGAATTCTCTTTGAATAATTTTCATGTTCAGCCTATGTTGCACGAACGATTCTGCGAATGCTCACGCCTGGAGCCATAATGACATTTTTGTCAGCCAGCGGGTGGGATGGGGTGGGTTCCAAAATTCCGAGGTGGGAAGGGGGAGTGGGGGGCGGGGGGGGGGGGGGGGGGGCTCCAAAGGGGCTCCGGGGGTCCTTCACAGTCAGGGTAGGAATGGGAGATCTAGGCATCCCGGACTCCCGTCCCCCTCCTTTGTCGGGCCCTGGTTCTGGTGGTATCAATGTAATGTAAGACAGGTCTCCGCCCCAGCTCTCCTGATGCTTTTCAGAGTCTGCTATTTCACGTGTGGAGAGTCTGGCCATTGATCCAGTAATTAAGAACATCAAGTACGCAAAACATGTTTTTGGCAGCAGCGATGATGGTGTGTAAAAGGGCGGTTGAATTACATTAACTAACGCACTAACTTTTAAAGTGTTCACCTCCGTGACTCGCTCACTTTTATTCTGTGCCAGCAGCAACGTGTTCTTTCCGTTTAGGACAGGGGAGCAGATAAAAACACGAAATCAAAACACGTAATTCACCGTCTCACTCCAAGGCTTGAACGTGGTCCTTAAGAGCCGAATGCTATATTAACAGGACGTAAATCTTGGATCTCAGGGTACATGCCCCAGGTTACGAAATAGTTGTTTCTGTCAGCGCTGCCACCCTCCCCTGTCTACCTACTGGCACGGGTGTCCGTTCTTACAGAGCCACGCCTTTCTGCGCTATGTATCGATAGCCGGATGTGTTGTCCGTATGGATGGCGGCTGTTAGTGTAACAAAGGTATGTAAGTAGCATGAACTTTCGTGCTTGCCTGTATGTTATTGTTTTGATCGATCGATCGATTGATTAATAACTAAACAGATAAACAGATAGATTAATGAATAGGATAGATAGATAGACAGACAGACAGACAGACAGACAGACAGACAGACAGACAGATAGATAGATAGGTAAATGAATGAACAGGATACCAATTTCAGTGGCGTCGATCAGGGGCAAAGTAAATAACTGTTGCCGGTCTTGACTAAGCGTTATTAGTATGACTGAGTACTTCTCCGTCTGTCTGCGTCTTTCCTTTTCGTTCAGATTTTATTTACTATTCTTTTCTACCAATATATGTGCTTGTATTTCCTATAGATACTTCGTAACTAACATGGAAATGGAAAGAATGGGGTGTTTATTGAACTGTATGCGTAGTGCCTGACGTGGGGGTAGGTGGTGGGGCGGTCCAGGGTTTCTGGAGTCCCCCTTGCCAAACGGACGACAAAAAATGGCATAATATTTGGTTCGTTGCCTCTTAGATACCCAGTGGGGGCGAACCATTGGGGGATGTAATAAGAGGCAACAAACTCTGGATCCCTCTTCGGCCCTCCTCACCGGCGCTGTGATGCTGGGTCTGGGTCTTAAATCTGAGAAGCATGACAGCGAGAGGGAAGGGGTTGGGGAAGAGCTTTTAAGAGAGGTAGGAAGAAATAGGATACGGGAAGAGGGGTGGGGAGTGGGGAATTTTCAGTCGTTTGGATTCGATTGTACGTGGAATATGAGTCGTGTTTCTGACTTGCTTCATTTGATCTGGTAGTGCCAGATGGTAGTAAACTCATTCACACTGCGTGCGAAAGGTGTCTGTAGCGTCACCACGGTCACTACTTTTCATGTCTACAGCGGACGGTCAAGTGTTGTTGCTGTAGTTGTTGTTGCTGTTGCTGTTTTTTTTTTAAACTACTGTTGCTGTTGTTGTTTTTTTTTTTTTAACTACTTTAGGCAAAGGAAAAAGGTACTGATCAGCATGAAAAAGTAAGTGAAAGTCAGAAAAGGCAGAAAGCCAGGCAACATTTAGGGAAAAGTAGGAAATTGTAGGAAAAGCTAGGACAGTATGAACAATTAATACAAAGATAGGGGGAAACTGGGAAAGGGGAGGGAAAAGAAGAAGGGAAAATAAGGAAAAAGGGGGGAAAAGAGGGAAAAGGTAAAGAAAACGGGTAAAGTAGAGAAATGTTCAAAAGTTGTAGGAACAAATTAGCACAGATAGGAAAGAAGAACGAGAAATGGGAACGGGTTGGAATAGGTCGAACAAAACAGGAAAAACATAGGAAAAGCTTTGTAGGACCGTAGCGGCTGCCCGTCTGAATGTGGCAGTCGATTACCAGAGTCGGGCATGTGGTAAATGCAGCGACCTGCCCGCCTGCCGAGACTAGGAGCAATGTCTTCCAAAGATCTGCCGTAGAGAAATAGAAGTTCGGCGTTATTTTGCCGATATGGTTGTGACACTGCCATTCAAAGTTACTGTTAATGACATCGACATTATTATGTATGACGGCAGACTTAGTCTGAAGGTACTGGCCAGTTCGAATAGATCCTACAGGTTGATTCGTTCAGGTCAAATGGCAGATGACGATAAGTTGCGTGTTCCTTGTCTTTGTCTTGCAGAAAAATAGAAGATGTATGAAAAAAGTAAAAGGGAGGGAAAAAAGGAGGGCTCAGGAAAATGTGAAGGGATAGAAAAATGTAGGAAGATGCAGGAAAACGAAAAGGCAGGGAAATGTAGGGGGGAAAAAAAGAAGAAAAAAAGCGGGATCAGGTAGAAAGATATTAAAAATATAAAAAAATGATGAAAGACTGAGGAAAATTAGGAAAATAGGAAAGGTAGGAAAAGACAGGAAAAAAAGGGATGAAAGGCTGAGGAAAAACGGGAAAAATAGGAAAGGAAGGAAAGGACAGGAAAAGAAAAAAAGGATGAAAGACGGGGGAAAATAGGGAAAATAGGAAAGGTAGGAAAAGACAGGGAAAAAAAGGATGAAAGACGGGGGAAAATAGGGAAAATAGGAAAGGTAGGAAAAGACAGGGGGAAAAAAAAGGAATTCTTTCTTTCTTTCTTTCTGCGTACGCAGGCTGATACTCCTGCGGAACACTCCCTGTATAGCCAGGCAGTGGAGTTTTGTGTGTATGACCCTTTTTTATCCCGCCATTAAGGCAGCCATACTCCATCTTCGGGGAAGGTGTATGCTATGTGTCACGTGTCATCCATACCAACGGCCAAACTGGCCTTCTCTTCCGAAAGTTGGTGATGGGATTTTACGTGTGTGCAAGATGTTATGCGTGCGTTCACACACGGAACCTCGGTTTATAGTCTCATTCGAAGGACTATATGGGGAATGGAGTCTGAACCAATGTTAACTCCGAGGGAAAAATCCCCCTATACCGAAATTCGAACCCGCAACCCCAGGATCACGAGTCCGGCGCTCTACCAACTGAGCTATCCGGCCCCCTTTAAAAAAAAAAAAAAGGAATGAAAGACGGGGGAAAATAGGGAAAATAGGAAAGGTAGGAAAGGACAGGACGAGAAAAAAAAAGGATGAAAGACGGGAAAAATTGGGAAAATAGGAAAGGTAGGAAAGGACAGGACAAGAAAAAAAAGGATGAAAGACGGGGGAAAATAGGGAAAATAGGAAAGGTAGGAATGGACAGGACAAGAAAAAAAAGGATGAAAGACGGGGGAAAATAGGGAAAATAGGAAAGGTAGGAAAAGACAGGAAAAAAAAGAATGAAAGACGGGGGAAAATTGGGAAAATAGGAAAGGTAGGAAAGACAGGACAAGAAAGAAAAAAAAGGATGAAAGACGGGGAAAAATTGGGAAAATAGGAAAGGTAGGAAAGGACAGGACAAGAAAAAAAAAAGGATAAAAGACGGGGGAAAATTGGGAAAATAGGAAAGGTAGGAATGGACAGGACAAGAGAAAAAAAGGATAAAAGACGGGGGAAAATTGGGAAAATAGGAAAGGTAGGAAAGGACAGGACAAGGAAAAAAAAGGATAAAAGACGGGGGAAAATTGGGAAAATAGGAAAGGAAGAAAAAGACAAGAGAAAAAGAGGAATGAAAGACGGGGGGAAAAGTAGGAAAATCGAAAAGTAGGAAAAGACAGGGGAAAAAAGAGGATGAAAGACGAGGGTGAAAACCATGAAAATAGGAAAGGTAGGAAAAGACAGGATAAGAAAAAAAAGATGAAAGGATGGGGAAAACTAGGAAAATAGGAAAGGTAGGAAAAGATTAGGAAAGTCAGGAAGAATTAGAGGGGAAAAGGTTGGGAAAAGAAGTAAAAGATAATGAACAAGTACAGAAATGTAGAAAAATATTTTTTTAAACAGATTTTTAAAAAAGAAGAAAAGTATTAATGTATGGAAAAAGAATGCTGGTGAAAAAAAGGAGAAGGTAAGAAAAAATAGAAAAGAAGAAACAAATATGGCAAATAGCAAGAAAATATAGGAAAAGCAGGACAAAGTAACGAAAGAATGGTTAAGTCAGAGAAGCTGAGAAAACGAAAGAAAAGTTGGCACAGGTAGGAAAAATAGTCAAAACCTGGAGGAAAAAAAGCAGGGTAGTGTAGGAAAATGCTGCGCTTGCTGAACGCAGCGCCACAGTTAGGTCGTGCGTGCAGACACGCACGTGCGAAAGGAGTGTCTCGAAAGCTGGAGACTTGGCACGGAACATGGTACAGGTGTATGGTGATTAACATGTCAGGGCTGTCTGTAACCACCAACTGTCTGTGGTGTTTTTGCCATGATCTCTCCTTTGTGCTGGTTATGTCATATTGATTTACCCCGTCTGTCACGCACCCCCCCCCCTCCCCCACTTTATCTGTGGGTCTAGTTGGATTGTCTTTGTTCTTTTCTTTCTTTGCTTCTTTCTTTCTTTCTCTGTCCCTTTATCTATCCTCTGTCCCTTTATGTCTCTTTAATTAAATGTTGAACCCATGTATCATTTTGTATCATTCATCGAACTGTGCTCGATCTTAGCTCAAGTTGTGCCGCTGATTATTTTTAGCACCACGATTTGCTCTCTCTCTCTCTACTCATTGCTCTCTCTTTCTGTGTTTATTGCTCTCTCTCTCTCTCTGTTTATTGCTCTCTCTCTCTCTCTCTCTCTCTCTCTCTCTCTCTCTCTCTCTCTCTCTCTCGCTCGCTCTCTCTCTCTGCTTATCGGTCAAGCGCTCATGATCAGGAATCTTCAAAACACATTTCCACTGACAGTTCCATCGACACTGTTGAACTCGCCAGCCTATATTGTTGCAGTCAATATGGTCTGTCAGTGTGAACATTAAGGGTTCACATCCTTTCTGACCCCCGTTCTGATCTACAGGCCACTGTTGACCGTCACCTCAACCACGCTGAACTCCTGAACTTTTCCCAACTTTACTTCTCTCTGAAATCTGATGGTTACAACATTGTTCAGGCCAGGGGTCCCGGTCATACTGGTATTCGAGGCAGTACAGTGTACGATCATTTTGCCAAGAATGCCTCTTGAACGAAAAGTCATCGATCCCTTGCACAGGTCTGAAACCTAAAGTTAATCATCGATCCCTTGCACAGGTCTGAAACCTAAAGTTCATAGTTATCTTAAAGATCTCTGTTAGAGGACTGGAACATACAAACGGATAATTAACTTTGTAAGATCTGGGTCCAAATCTGAAAGAGTTTCTTCCGTGTGCCGCTGGTGGCTGCAGAGAAAAAAACAGCTGTGTGCAGGTGACAGATAGGTCACCCCTCTTACATGCACTCGTGTCTTTTATGGAAACTCCAGGCCCATACCGTGTGTTAAGCCACGCACTGTCAACATGTTCTGTTGGGGTGTTGGGATTTGCATGACGTAGACGTAAGCAACTCACATCAGACTCCGCGAAGACTTCAGTCATATATTACTTTTGAGTTTGGTTAAAGGGTTAAGATATGTTTTCAATTGATCTGAGAAACTGAAAAATAAGACCCGATTTAGACCGTTTTAGGCATGTTAGGAGTGAATTGCCTCTGTGTGTGTGTGTGTGTTAAATCGATTTTGACAGGGTAACAGCCTGCCTACGGTTGTCTGGGCTATAAAAATCTTTAAACCTCTCTCTCCTCTCATTTCTCAGCCAGCCTTGAGTACGTGAAAGATCCACGGCGAGAAAGGCCAACATTCTGTAGGGAAAATCTGCTATCAAAAGTAAACAAACAACAAACCCATATGAACAGAGATCTAGCTGCGCACTATGGGAAATTACTATGGTTCTGTTTTGTTGTGTTTTACTACTTTTTTCCTTCTCATCGTACGTATGTTCGTATATATATATATATTGCACATGGTGTTGCAAGTTTCCTAGTACTTCCGCCAGGAAACATTTTTCACATAGGGAAAGATTGTTTGCTTAATGAGTAAACTGGGCAGATTGTTTGCCATATATCAGCTTTAGGCAACCGTAAACTATGCGATACACATATATGTGTGTGTGTCATATAAGAACCTGTGTATGTCTCGATATATATATGTCTGGATATGTATGTATGTGTGCGCGCGTTTGTGTGTGCATACATACATATGTATGTATGTAATATATATACATATATACAACAAACTAATAAATTTCAAGGATAAGTACCGAGCACCGTTCCAGCAACTTACAGAGCAGCTTGGTGTTGCAATGACTGCAAGAAATATTAAATTATAAACAAAGCTTGCTCTTATGTCTTAGATTGAAGAAATAAGGGGAGATACGCATTCATATCTGCAGTGGTAGATGATTCTGCCTAACTAACAGTATGTGCTTGAGTGGGGAAAAATAAAATAAATGCTTCTCAAAATGAGCCTTCAGCAAGCTTATATCCTCCAATAGGGAGGGAAACTCACTAACATGTAACTCCTGGCCATATACCGATATTTCGAAACTTGGTTGTTTCTCCTCAGTGACCGCGTAAAGTGGTAAATTGACTCCTCTGCCTTTTCAGTTTTAAGAAGAATGCAATCCCAGAAAAGGCTGGTGCGCAATACCGTAGTATGTTTGTTGAGTTTTCAAAAACCAACCAAAGGTGCCATCTAAGAAGCAAAATAAAATCCTGAAAGAGCAAAACAAGCTACATATTCTTGTGAAAAGTAGAAAATATAAAAAGATATCCTCTAAGACACAAGTGCTGAGGGCCAGTTCTTGGAATGAATCCGCAAGGGACTAAAATACAACAAACTAATAAATTCCAAGGATAGGTACTGAGCACCGTTCCAGCAACTAACAGAGCAGCTTGGTGTTGCAATGACTGCAAGAAATATTAAATTATAAACAAAGCTTGCTCTTATGTCTTAGATTGAAGAAATAAGGGGAGATACGCATTCATATCTGCAGTGGTAGATGATTCTGCCTAACTAACAGTATGTGCTTGAGTGGGTGAATGGGGAAAAATAAAATAAATGCTTCTCAAAATGAGCCTTCAGCAAGCTTATATTCTCCAAGGGGGAGACATCCTCCAATAGGGAGGGAAACTCACTAACATATAACTCCTGGTCATATACCGATATTTCGAAACTCTCTCTCTCCCCCTTGGAGAATATAAGCTTGCTGAAGGCTCATTTTGAGAAGCATTTATTTTATTTTTCCCCATTCACCCACTCAAGCACATACTGTTAGTTAAGCAGAATCATCTACCACTGCAGATATGAATGCGTATCTCCCCTTATTTCTTCAATCTAAGACATAAGAGCAAGCTTTGTTTATAATTGAATATATATATATATATATTATATATATATATATATATAATATATATATATATATATATATATATATATATATATATATATAGATATATATAGATATATATATATGCGTGTGTCAACCTCGGGTGATGTCGATGGAGGAAGGACTAGCGCACAGCCCAAACACACTCACAGCTTGCTTACAATCTCATTCATATATCATGCATTCGTCACATCAAACCACTAGTAAAGTCTATAACTTTACTACACATGATCATAGAACGAAACATCAATGCATATGGAATCAAACAAAATAAAGCATTCTCTCTTTCCTGAACTTCACAAAATCATTTATCTAAAACATCATTAACTAACCCGGGTATAAATAGATTTCTACTTTACCTGGCCAGGTGATCTTAACTATTCACGAATCACTGTCTTTTCTTTTCCTTTTTTTTTTCTTTTCACTGTCACTTTCACAACACGACACAACTGCTGGCACTGGTATTGGTCTGCTGGCACCGGCGTTGGTCTGTGGAACTGCTTGACGAAGTGACGCTGCCAGTATGAGGTCGAACCCCGGTTCAGATGGAACAGTGACTATCAACATCGATCTGTTCTCCTTTCTTTCTTCCTGCATTAACGCATTGCACTCTCTCTCTCTCACTCATCTCTCTCTCTCTGCCCCTCTCTCCTGCAGAGCTTACACTCAGAACCTCTCTCTCTCTCTGTCTCTCTGTTCGTTCCTTTTTTCCTCCTCCTCCTTCATCTCTCTGCCTTTTTCTCTCGTGCAGAGACTACCCCCAGAACCTCCTCATCTCTCTCTCCCTGTTCTGTCTTCCTCCTCCTCTCTTCATCTCTCTGCCTTTTTCTCTCGTGCAGAGACTACACCCAGAACCTCCTCATCTCTCTCTCCCTGTTCTGTCTTCCTCCTCCTCCTTCATCTCTCTGCCTTTTTCTCTCGTGCAGAGACTACCCCCAGAACCTCCTCATC
>CM031602.1:40421142-40456142 GCA_018398815.1 Conus ventricosus | reverse complement strand
CTACACAACACAACTATCTTATCTTACAACAATGTAAACCATCCAGACAATTTCCCCATAAATCGCATCCCTGTTCTTTTCCAGTTATTCTTTAACTTAGGCCAGAAAGACAATATTCCACTATTCTGTTTGCACACTTATAACCTGAAGAGCCAATAAACGTCCATAACTGCCAGTCATTCTTGGTTGAATTCGTCAGTTACTCCTCCATCCCACTGTACGACCATCGCAGCTGAAGACTGCACACGTTGTGTCCTCGGCGTCCCGATTGGCCCACATCCCAGTTGTGGGACACTGGCAAAGTAGCTTGAGTCGCACCCTCGCACCGAGTCTCCCGGACTCCACCGTACTTCACCCTCTCCACGGAAAGGGCTCCTGTCGGCCTCTCCCACAGGTCCTTCTCTGTCTGCAATCAGCCCCACGAGAGTCTGGCAGCTCCCTGACTATGCCTCCAACCGGCTACGAACCCGTCTTGCTGTCGACCTCCCCACACGGGAGAACAATTTTTCTTCGGTCGTCGGCTCCGAGGGCTACAGCAACCTCCACTTTTCTTACGTCCCCACCCAGGAGACAACAAGGCGACATCCAACCTCTTGCTTCACGTTGTATTATCTTGCGCCTCAGCAAGACGTGCGAGTTCACTTTCCCTTATATAGTGAGGCACAACACTTCCTGTGTTTTCCAAGCAACTTGATATTCGTTCTCAAGAAAGAGAGAACCCGAGTTTTTAACTGGCTCAACCAATGGAATCACTGGCCACACACACATCACACACGATTTGTACCATAAATCCCCAAGTTATTTTTATTCCACCAATGGAATCACTAGTCACCTACACACACACACACCACAAGCTGCTAGCGCCACCAAAGACTTGGTCACCCAGATGTTAATCATCACTTTCTAGACTCATGTCGATTCCCAAATCTACCCATTGAACTAACAGCCTTGACCTCTCTACTCTCAGCCATGACTGATGCTTCAAGTATTTGACTACCTCTATAGACACAAGGCGCAAACCACTCGATAGGCCGCAGCCTTCCATTCATTCCCTCAGAAACAGGACGAACTGAATGGTCGCTGTACTCTGCCTGGCAGGCTGACGGTCACCTACCGTGACGGTCACCGACACGATCGCGTCCCTTTCAGGCCCACGGGAGAGCCCATGAATAGCCAGTGCTCACAGTGGACACTCTTCTCTACCCATGCTGGCAGGTCCGCCAACTCCCTTGTCACTAGATCCCTCGGACATAGCGAAACACTTCCATACTCTCCCTCCTTCAGTATACGACTCTGGTATCCGCCCCCTGGTGATGCCTGAATTCGCACACTAGAAGACCGAAAGAACGTGCTCTCAACAACAGCAAGCTACCCTTAATTTACCTAAATGCACGAGAACATTCGGCCGCTCAATGACACCCCCGTACCTAAGAATGTTGTTCCAATCACATTACCTCCAGGACGAAATTTCTCCATGGATAAAACAAACTCAGTTTGCATGGGTCGATATAACAGTACTACCCCAATGCTTCAAGAACATCATTCCATTCAACATCTCTAACAGGGATAATGTACCCAATTAAAACCAATAGATCAATCAGATATTCCAAACATCACTCTTGGTCGGGGGGGTCAGTCCATAACGACTGTGCACAAACATTTAACTCTAACTCTGCTCACATATAATCAAAGAACTCTGTCCAAATCGTTAGCAATCAGTATGTCCATACATTTAATTAAAACTCCCCATTCACTTCTTATAGTAGCACAACCATGATTGACACAAGATCCAAATCCAAATCCTAATTCTGCTAATCATGATTCCAAATTCTGGTGTGCGTGGCCAGCCTACTTAACATCAAAATCAAATTCAGGCGTGTTGCCACAAACTGTCTCACAGTACGTCTCCATACACAATATGCCAAATCATACATTGTTATCCTGTTTTCACACATAAGGGACACTTTACCGATCAGTGAACAATACAATCTTAGCTAATATATACAAACCAGAAAAAGGAAAAATCATAACACGTGAGCATGGTACTCAACCCCGACCGCCATAAAGGGCAATGAACAAAAACGCATACAGTTAAACGATAAGATATATCAAAAAATGAAAAATAACACATGAACTTAGCTCAACCCCGCCCTATACTGGGCAATCAAAATCAATAACACAACTGGCCCAGCTACATTATTTACACAGTAAGCTATCCGTAACAGATGAACTGCTCACACCACCACCACAACAGCAGCAGCCCGTATGGGCCCATTGCTCCTGCATTGTTCTACTTTCTGTTTTCACACTACAAACAGCAACACCCTGGAGGCACTACTCCAACCCTGACCTACTCTGCCCTCTCTCAATCTTGACCGCCGTTTGTGGCTGCGCCAATAGTACCTGGGGCAGAAGTTCGCTGCGTTCCAGGCTTTACAAGAGGATCAGCGCACCTTTTCCAACACATTTAGTCCCTTAAAGGAGCGCGTGAAATCTGTGCGATCCTCCTTTAGCCTGTCGCACCCATTCACTGCGACGACGAATCATCTCCCTTTTCAAAATGTTTATGAGAGTGATCCCTCACTCACCTATGGCGAACGATTTTCCCTTCCTCTCTGAGGAAATTCCTTGGTTCGGAATCCCGCTTATATGGCCTAGCCATTACTTGATGAGCCTTGTTTACTTTTCCCATTCCGACACTGGATCATCCTGCTTCCTTTGACTGACTGTCTTTTGGCGTTTCCTCCTAACGATACTTTTGGGGGTTCCCCACCTCGTCCTTCTTGCCATGCGTTATTATCGCCTCCCTGGTCCCAACCCAGCAGCTGGTTCCATTTCTCTGTGGTCCATGTTTGGCCCTCGACCCTGAGGCCCGCCACCGTGGGCTCAAACATTTCTGACTGCCTCGTCAAGCCAACAACTTTTTGAACCACCACTACATCCACCATGGCCCACGCACACCGCCGACCGACGACCTATTTTCATGGTCCACTGCACGCCACTACGACCAATTTCATGCCCACTGCACCACCACCATGCCACCTTCATGGCCCAGCCAGCGCTAAGCTCTAACTGCTAGCGGCGCCGTGCACTCCACCTGCGTTCTGTTTACTTTCCTACCCTTCACTGCCTTGCTTCCTCTCCCCAGCTTGACTGGCAGCCCAGCCTGGCTAGGCACGGGTGATATACCCACCCCCCTAACAAAGCTGGATAGGGAAGATTTGGGGGTTTTGCACTGCTGCAGTGAGAGACTCCTGACAAACTCTGACTCTAACTTTGACACGGGCCAAAGGTAGCCGATTAGTTCATTCCATCTGCATAGATCGCAACCGCAGTGGTTTCCCGCGTATAGTCTGTCTCTCCACAAAACCGGGCTCTACCATTGCGCTAGAGTCAGCTTCCCTGTACTAAACAAGCAGGTCACCGGCTTCCCGTTTACCTACTGCCCTAGTAGTTGGTGGTGGCAACCTGCCTTCCTGTTGAATTGTATCACAGCACCAACGGAAATGTTATTCGCAGTCCGCTACATTCCTGCGATATGAGCCCCTCGCCCACATTTAAAACAGGTGCAAGGGATAGAGTTCTTCCTTGAGTCCCACTGTTGACACGGGACTTAGAATGGCGTTTCTAACTGCGGTCGCGCCTCCTGTTTGTAGGGAAGTCGGCGAATCACTCCCTGACTGTGTGGTCTGGGCAGTAAACGGTCGACTGGTTCGATCGCCTTCATCCCATTAAAACGCTGATCATGGGGCAATTCATACCTTCTGCAACATCACTAACTCCCTCTAAACTTCCTAATTCTCTTTCTGCCAAGAATACTGTGAGATCCTTCCGACAAGTGGAGAGAATTTGCTCCTTAACAATCGCCCTCCCTCAGAGATTCAAATGTTTGTTCGAATGTTCCCTAACCTTATCCATTGTCAAAGAGAGCCCTACGCCGATAAAGAACTGTACGGTGCTCCACACCTGATTTAACGAACGTTTTCTCTGAACAATTTCCTATATCTATCGGCGGTTACCTGGTCCCTCTGAAACAAAGCATCGCGCACCCGACTTATAATCTGTCTGTTTTTCCGTGTAAGCAGACAAAAGCAGCCCCTAGCTTTTGGTGTCCAGCAGCGCAGACAAATTGTGCCCACCGTTCTTCGGGTAAGCCCTGATCTTTGGCATTCCTTTCAAATTGCGAAATGAAATCCTCTAAATGGTCCGGATTATCATCGAACCTTGGCATATTTGTATCAAGGGACTGACATGTGCTGCAAAGTTCACTTGATGTTTTGCGTCCCCTTTCCCGTTTCTTTCTCCAATTTTTAATTTTTCTGAACTCAAACTGCCTTTTCTCCCTTCTTTCTCTTTCCTCTCTTCCCCGTTTCTCCTTTCACTCTCCTCTCTTTTCCCCCCGTCTCATCCCTACCTCCTTTTCCTGTGGGGTTCTCTCTCCTCCTTTTTTTCTCCGTTTCTCTTTCTCTCTCCTCCTTATCCCGTTCTCTTTCCTCCTTTTCCCGTCTCTTTCTCTCTCCTCTTTTTCCCATTCCCTTCGCTCTCCTCTTTTTTTTCCGTTCCCCTTTCTTCTCTCCTCTTTTTCTCGTTCCTCTTTCTCTCTCCTCTTTTTGGTCCCGATCTCTTTCCTCTCTCCTCTTTTTCCCTTTCTCTTTCTCTCTCCTCTTTTTTCCCCGTTCCCATTTGCTCTCAACCCTTTTTCCCGTTCTCTTTCTCTCGTCCTCTTTTTTCTTTCCTTCTTTCCGTTCCCTTTGTATTTTCTGGGCCTACGACTTACACGGCCAGTTTCTCATCTACATATGCTTCATTTCCGGACCCTTTAGTCCCTAAAGCTTTTCCTTCTTCTATGAGGTCCCGTCTTTTTCAGCGGACCCATTGACTCAGCACCCTCTTCAGTCGACATTTTGAAGCTATCTAACCCTCGATCAGCTAGTTAATACAACCACAGTAACAAGCGAGATATCCACACGATCACTTGTAAATAAGCGATCAAATAGTTTTGCTAACACACAATCAACCCTCAACAGCAACAAAATCAAGCAAGTTCAAAGACAAGGCCAGTCATGAAAAAAAAAAGATCAAAACCAATGCACACATGAGCAAACGTCTTTCCCGTTAAGAAAAAAAAAAAAATCTAGGTTCCACAATTACGACAAATTTCAAATACCTTGCAATTGAACAAACCAGAAATCAAAATCACTTATGGCTCATTTATGTTCATCCCGACGAGCCCCCAAGTTTGTGACGGGTCTCTGACGCTCGACCCCTCGTTATTAAAATATGATTTTTCATAATCAGGGATGCATGGGTTATAGAGCAGAAGTATTACGCTTCCACCAAACCAAAACTTGCGCTGCTTCGCATATCCACACGCACATCGGTCACTCACATCGGCCCTCGCACAATAGGTGACGGGAAACCAATAACATTTCATAGAAATAATCAACTTTATTCAACTTGACTTCCGAGCCCCCCCACCCTTCACTCCAACACAAACTATCTGTATCAACAACAATGTATACATCATACAGACAATTTCATAAATCGCATCCTGTTCTTCAGTTATTCTTACTTAGCCAGAAAGACAATATTCCACCTATTTCTGTTTGCACACATTATAACCTTAAGAGCCAATAAACTCGCATAACTTGCCAGCATTCTTGTTGATCGCATTTTTTCTCTCATTCCTCTGTAAGCGACCACGGCTGAATCTGCCACACCGTTTGTGTCCTCCCCGATTGGCCATAATCCCAGTTGGGGACACTGGCAACGTAGCTTTGAGTGCGCACCCTCACACCGAGTCTCGCCGGAGCTCCACCGTACTTCGCTCCTCCCACGGAAAGGGCTCTCCTGTCGGTCTCTCCCACAGGTCTCTCTGGCTGCAATCACCGCCACCGTTGTCTGGCAGCTCCCTGTCTAGGCTCCCCCAACAGCCTACACGTCCTTGCTGTCAACCGTCCCCACACGGAGACAATTCTTCTCGGTCGTCGGCTCCGAGGCTACAGCACCTCCCACTGTCCTTAGTCCCCACCCAGGAACACAAGGCGACAGCCAACCTCTTCTTTTCACGCTGTATTTCCTTGAGCCCCTCAGCAAAGCACGAGCGAGTTCACTTTCCCTTAAGGAGCACTCACTTCCCTGATTTCCAAGGCTCCTTATATCGTCTCAAAGAAAGAGAGAACCCGAGATTTGTTTAAAAAAAACTTTGGCTCAACCAATGGAATCACTGCACACACACATCACACGATAGTACCAATAAATCCCCAATTATTTTTATTCCACCAATGGAATCAATAGTCCCCCTACACACACACACACCACACTGCTAGCGCCAACCAAAGACTTGGCTCCCAGTGGTTAATGCATAACCATTCCTATTCAAACTCATGTTCGATTCCCCCCAAGCGACCATTGAACTAACCAGCCGTAGACCTCTCTTCCAGCCATGACTGATGCATTCAAGTATTTACTACCTCGTATAGACAACAAGGCGCAAACCACTCGATAGGCCGCAAGCCTTTCATTCATTCCTCAGAACATGGACGACTGCATGGTCCTCTTTACTTCTGCCGGCAGGCTGACGGTCACCTAACCCGTGACGGTCACCTGACACGATCGCCTCCTTTCAGGCCCACGGAGAGCCCAGTGAATAGCCATGCTCAAAGTGGACACTCTTCCTCTACCCAGGACGGCAGGTCGACCAACTCCTTGTCAATATCCCCTCGGACATGCCGAAACACTTCCCAGTACTTCTCCTCCTTCAGTTTCGACTCGGGGTATCTCCCCCTGGTGATGCCTTAATCGCAACACATTGAAGACCCAAGAACTGAGCTCTCACGAACAGCAGCTAACCCTTAATTTACCTAAATGCTCGAGGAACATTCGCCGACTCATGACAAAGACAAACAAACATACAAACAAAATAAAACAAACGACTGTTTATCCCGACGACAACAACAAATTACGCAGAATAACATTATTTTAACAACATTAAGATACTGAACTAAGGGCAACTTCTTTCTTCTTTCGTTTCTTCATCATCCTATACTTAAGAACTCACCTTTGGTAAGGTGTTTTGCGTGTGAGACCTAATGTTCTGACACTCCGTGAAGGTAGCCTGATCCTGCGTCTTTGTGATTTTCAGGTATTCTGTTCATGTAGCCCTCGGTTCCAAATTATCATGCTCAGCCGCATGGTGCCAGACCTTTCCCACCCGCTCTGTTGGGGGTAAGGGGGGTATGGGTACGCTGGGGGTGTAACAGGGCTGAAAAGAGAAAGTTTCAGGATGGTGGTGGGTAGTGACGGTGAATGGAAGTATCCAGAGAAAACACATACACACACAACACACTCACAACACACACAACACACACACACACACACACACGCACCATCACAGGCACACTACTCACACGACACACACACACACATACACACTTACACGCACTGTTCGCAGCGCGCACATACACAGCACACCCACTTACACCACACACGCACTGCATCGCGCAACACCTACTCGCACATCCCACCACTCCACAGACCGATTGTCTTTTTGCTTTTAGGTCAACCCTGTTGCTCCGGAAAAAGAGATCTTGAATAAAATTTGAAATCTGTTTCGTTACATGGTACAAAACCGTATAAAACAACAAAGCCCTCCATCTAGCCTCCAAAGATTTTATCATAGGTTCATGTTCATCTCAGGATTGACCTGGATTTAATTTGTTAAAAAAAATAAATAAATAAAAAGAAAAACATAGAGATCACCAAAAGAAACTCCGAATCAAACCATAGGTATAAAGAAAAGACAGCGGGCTGGGTTGGTAGCACACCATCGAAAGCCTGCAGCCAAACTCAGAAGACAGCCAACTCTACTGGGTGCTCACGGGGGGAAAGGAGAATGGAAACGATCTCACAGACATGGCGTAATTGCACAGATGCGTCAGTGAGGTAGCCAGAATGACAGCGGCCTCCGCGAAGAGATCAGCCCGTAATCCGAGTCCGCCCAAAGCATGTTTGCCGAAGCCGTGTGTTTGTCAAGGAAATTGTAAGGCAGGAATCAAGTTTGCAGTGAAGCCTTGTTTGACAAGGCTGTTTTTGGGGGTACAACAGTCCACCAATAAGGATGTCTTCAGCACAGGAGTATAACTGAAAAATCTCACGAAAACTGGATCTTTTTGAGTTGTGCATCTAATTCGCGCCCGTCGTGCAAATCCAAAAGGTGATTGCGTTCAGGTTAAAAATCGCCATTGTCGGTGCCCAGGCCTGACGCTTTGTAGTCCCTGGTGGTGTCGCGCCAGGTAAAGACAGAGCTCACCCCTCTCCTCCTCCTCCGCCATCTACGTCCCTTCCACCCCCACAGAGGAAAACTTGTCCGGCATGGTTATCCCGTGCATTAATGCCATTGAACGGGTGTGGGAGTTAAACTGAATGTCAGTGAACAGAAGACCAAATATGCAGATGCAAACACACTGACATCTGTGATTCCAACTTCCACTACCGCGAGTAACACTACCGCGTGTTAACACTTCCCGCGTGTGTAACACTATCGCGTGTGTAAAACTACCGCTAGTAACCACTACCACGTTAACACTTCGCGTGTGGTAACACTATCGCGTGTGTAAGACTGCCGCGAGTAGCACTACCGCGTGTAACACTATCGCCGTGTGTGAACACTAACGCAAGTACCGCATCTGCGTGTAACAATACTGTGATTTTTCTGTCATTCTGCAGCACTGTATTAACGAATATGATTTGTAATGTTGTTTTGAGAAAGAGAGAGAGAGAGAAAGAGAAGACAGACAGACAGACCAACAGACAGAGAAAGTAGAGTAAAAAGAGGGCAGACTGACACAAGGAATGAAGAGAGAGAGAAGATAGAGGAGAGAGAGAGATAGAGAGGAGAGAGACAGACAGACAGACAGACAGACAACAAGAGATACAAACAGACCAGTACAGAGAGAGAGAGATAGGAGAGAGAGAGACGACAGACAGACAGACAGACAGACAACAAAGAGACAGAGAGAGACAGAACAGAACAGATAGACACACACGCATGGAACGCACGCACGCACGCACGCAAGCACGCACGTCACAAGTCGCACACGACACACACCACACACACACACACACACACACATCACACACACAACACACACAACACACACACCACAGAATGCACAGAATTTTCGAGGATCTTTAATTTCAAAACAATTTGTATAAAAGCAATACTAAATTATAGAAAAAAGGAATGCCAAACTATAAGCAGTGTCAAGTGTCACTACTGGTTCAACAGACACATTGAATACAATTTTTTCTGGCCACTGACCCGTAAGAAAGGAACCTTGTCGTTTTCCATCGTCATCCTCGTCCTCGTTGTCTTCAACCCTTCGTACGACTGGATGAGCGTCTGGAGTCGTTTGTTGAGGGCCGAGAAATGTTTCTTTGGGGTTGGGCCAGGGTGACCTCCTTCCATTTGAATTTTAACACCGTGCTGCAGACTTTGTTCCTTTTGGATTCCGGCGATGAATTTCCAGATGGATGGATTTCGGGCCGTTAAACATGGATTGCAAGCCCCTGTGCCACCCTTCCAGTTTATTATTTGTACGCAGGAGATCGACTTTTTTTTTTTTTAATTCTTTTTTTTTTTTTTGCTGTCCCAACCTCTGCGCTACCTCAGAGGCAGTGCACCCACGCCGCTCATTCCGACACCCCGTCCACAGCCATAGCCCGGCCGGCCCCGCCGCAGCCCCGGCACCAGCAATCCACAGGAAGCAGTCAATGTCAAGTCGTCATGAGGCAACCCACCGGAGGAGACACTGCACTGCTGCCGAGTCACTTCGGTGGTGTTCAGTGGCGCCTGTTCTGATCTAACATACGCAGGACACCACCTACTAAGCCCCCTACTGACGACAATAATTGCTTAGTCGCGGAGCCGGCGTGAGTGAGCTCTCCCTCCGGAGGGCGCCACCACGTCCGTCCAACGACAGCCCCCATGGACTCGCCGATACCGGTGACCCCGACGGAAGCAAACCAAGGCCACAGACGCGGAGAGGACATCGAAACTGAGGTCACCATGAGAGCAGGGCATGAAGGGCCACAGTTTTTGAGACATTTTTTTTTTTTTAATGCTGATCAATGGGAATGAGGATGATTAAGATGATGCTACGGATTTCCATTTCGGTCTGAGACTACATGACAGGGCTGTACTCTACGCTTCCTTTCATAATATATCCTGGCGTCAACCAGGCCCGAGAGATACAGGCACCTGCAGTGTTGGTCATGAAATTGAGCAACACTCTCAGAAACGCATCCATTAAGTGGATGAAAACTCGACTGTGTGGTCCCAGTCTTCCCAACTGAGTCCGCAGCAAACTCAACTCTGGGTAGGAGCCGGTCGGGGCAGAAAAACCCACATGACTCTGATGGGATTCGAACCCACGACCTCCCAGCCGGGAGTCCGCGACGCTAACCACTTCGCCACGGCGGCTGGTCGGGAGATCGACTTGGTTCCTGTCGTGAACTGACCAAAACTCGAGAGCAAAACGTGGAGGGGCCCGCGTGGGATTTGCGTCCCGTCTTCTCCCACGGCGGAGTCTTCCAACATAATTGTCCTCACTGAGTTCACCCAAGCGTGGGTCTATGTCTCTTTCACTCATGTCTTCCTGCAGTTTCTGGAAATGCCCTGTGATCTTCTCTGGTGACAAAAATGCCAATGATGCGAGCATGCGGCAGTACAGCCGTGTGTCTTCGTCGTCAGTATAGGTGACTCGCAACCCAAGATCCTGGATCTTTCTCCAGATTGACTGGCATAAGTGGAAGAAGCATCCTCTGACCTCAATGTGTGGAAACGCCGAGATGATTGCAGCTTTGGCTGTCAATTCAAAATCAAGGATGCAAAACCGTGGGTTCAGATTTGGTGCGTGCATTTTGATAAGGCGCCACATTTCCTCGTATGTCCGTCTGTTTCTTTCCTGCCAGAAGAGCATACAAGCATGGGAAGACATGGTTGTCTTTAGTGACATTGTCATGAGTCGGCCAAATGTTCTCGAGCATTTAGGCAAATTAAGGGTAGTTTTTCCTGTTGTTGAGAGCAAGTTCCTTGGGTTATTCAAGTGTGCGAACTCAGGCATCACCAGAGGGGAATACCCCGAGTCGTATACTGAAGGAGGGGGAGTTACTGGGAAGTGTTTCGCATGTCCGAGGGATAGTGACAAGGAGTTGCCGACCTGCCGGTCCTGGGTAGAGGAGTGTCCAGTCCGACCACTGGCTGGCTATTCACTGGGTTCTCCAGTGGGCCTGAAGGGAAGGCGATCGTGTCAGGTGACCGTCACGGGTAGGTGACCGTCAGCCTGCAGGCAGAGTACAGCGACCATTCAGTCGTCCTTGTTCTGAGGAATGAATGGAAGGCTGCGGCCTATTGAGTGGTTTGCGCCTTCTTGTCGATAGAGGTAGTAACTACTTGAAGCATCAGTCCTGGCTGGTAGAGAAGTCCAGGCTGTTAGTACAATGGGTAGCTTTAGGGAATCGAACATGAGTCTGAATAGGAGGTTATGCATTAACCACTTGGTACCCGAGTCTTTGATGGCGCTAGCAGCTGGGTGTGTGTGTTTGTGTAGGTGACTAGTGATTCCATTGGTGGAATAAAAATAACTTGGGGATTTATTGGTACAAATCGTGTGATGTGTGTGTGGCCAGTGATTCCATTGGTTGAGCCAGTTAAACTCGGGTTATCTCTTGTTTGAGAATGAATATGAGGTGCCTGGAAAACCAGGAAGAGTGTGACTCACTTAAGGGAAAGTGAACTCACCCGTCTTGCTAAGGGCTCAAGAAAATACAGCGTGAAGCAGAGGTTAGCTGTCGCCTCGTTGTCTCCTGGGTGGGGACGTATGACAGTGGAGGTTGCTGTAGCCTCGGAGCCGACGACGAGAAGAATTGTCTCCCGTGTGGGGACGGTCGACAGCAAGACGTGTCAGCCTGTTGGAGCCTAGACAGGGAGCTGCCAGACAACGGTGGGTGTTTTGCAGCCAGAGAAGACCTGTGGGAGAGGCCGACAGGAGCCCTTTCCGTGGAGAGGGCGAAGTACGGTGGAGTCCGGGAGATTCGGTGTGAGGGTGTGACTCAAGCTAAGTGTCCCCCAACTGGGATTTGGCCAATCGGGAGGACACAACGGTGTGGCAGCTTCAGCTCGAAGTCACACAGTGGGATGAGAGAAACTGACGGTCAACCGAGGAGTGCTGGCAAGTTACGGACGTTTTATTTGTTCTTAAGTTTATAAGTGTGCAAACAGAATTGTGGAATATTGTGTTTCCTGGTTAATGAAGAGTAATTGAAGGAAAGGGGATGCGATTTATGAGATTGTCTGTATGATGTTTACATTGTTGTATGATACAGATAGTTGTGTTGTGTAGTGATGGGTGGGGGCTCGGAGTCAAGTTAAATAAAAGTTGATTATTTTCTATGAAATGTTATTGGTTTCCCGTCACCTTTGTGCGGGCCCGATGTGAGTGACAGAGTGCGTGTGCCTATGCGAGAGCGCATTTTGGTTGTGAAAGCGTAAATACTTCTGTCCATAACCCCCTGCATCCCTGAATATGAAAATCATATTTTAATAACGAGGGGGAGCGTCGGAGACCCGTCACAAATTGGGGACTGTCGTCCGGGATGAACATAAATGAGCCATAAGTGATTTTGATTCTGGGTTTTGTTCAATTGCAAGGGATTGCAAGGGAGCAGGCAATACAAAAAATATATCTGCCTTCAAAAGGGATTGCGATGGTTCCCTTATGCAGCTAGTGAAGAGTTTTCATATCTGTAACACATTTTTTTTTTTTAATTTCATTTTCCCAGTTTCTCCATCTTCAAACTCCCCTCCCCTCTCCCCTCCCCTCAAGTCCAAATCTTTGCCAGACAGTTCAGTTGTTGGCCTGCGCTTGTTTTTCCCCCAGTATTAGATTGTTCGTCTATGTATTTTGTCTGACTTTATTCAAGTTTAAAAGGCTGTGCCAGTCTTGAATAAAAGTTACTCTGTGTTATGTTTCCTTATGGGAGCAAAACATACCCCACTTGTTTACTGTTTATCGTTTACTGTTCCCTACCTCATTTCATTTCCGATTTTGCTTTGATTAAATTGAGGTTATTTGTATTTGTTTCTGTCCGTCTGTGTGTTTGTCTTTTGATCTCCCTTGCATCTTTGGGTGGAACCTCAGGCGTATGCTCAAAGACTGTCCCCTACATTTTATATTATTTGCATAATGTCTTTAGTTTTACAACAACTTTTTTTCCTCCCCACACTTTCGTTTGGTTGCATTTGCTACTCTTCGCTGGCTGCTCTGGGGGTGCTATTGGATTCTTTTTTGCACCCATGGTGGTGAGAACACCACAGTATTATGGACTGTGGTGTGTCTCTATTTGACGCCGGGAGCGCAGACACAACCAGCCGCGTCTCCCTGATCAGTCCCAATCCAGCGGGCGAAAGGCCTCTGAGCAGGCAATACAAATATATCTGCCTTCAAAAGGGATTGCGATGGTTTCCTTATGCAGCTAGTGAAGAGTTTTCATATCTGTAACAGTTTTTTTTGTTTTTTTTTTAAATTTCATTTTCCCAGTTTTTCCATCTTCAAACTCCCCTCTCCTCTCCCCTCCCCTCAAGTCCAAATCTTTGCCAGACAGTTCAGTTGTTGGCCTGCGCTTGTTTTTCCCCCCAGTATTAGATTGTTCGTCTATGTATTTTGTCTGACTTTATTCAAGTTTAAAAGGCTGTGCCAGTCTTGAATAAAAGTTACTCTGTGTTATGTTTCCTTATGGGAGCAAAACATACCCCACTTGTTTACTGTTCCCTACCTCGTTTCATTTCCGATTTGACCAGATTAGTTAGCCAACCCCGGACGTCAGACGGGACACAGCGCCCCGAGTCCGGCTAGCTGGACAGGGTGACGCTGGCTCGCTGGTGACCCCAAGTCCAGTCAATAAATAACCATCCGACCCCTATGTTGCAGGAGCAGTGGCCGCCGAACCTTCTCTGACTGCACGGAAGCACGGACGGTGGAGAGAAAGAGACAGAGAGGGGAGTCGGAGTCTTCGCCGGGTTTAGTGCTTGTTTTCGATCTTGTTTGGCTCAGTAAGTGGACGACTCTTTTTGAATTGTTGTTATGCATACAGTTAAAAAAAAAGATATTTTTTTTACTTCGGCTTTTTTCTTCTTCTACTTTCACTTTTATCTGTGGTAACTTTAATGATTTGAATGCGTACACGCGCGCGCGCGTATATGCGTGTGTGCATGGTGTGTGTGTGAAATTATTGTATTTTTTGCCCTTGTTTATAACACACACACACACATACCGACAATGTTTTTAAGTAATGCCTTTTTTTTTTAAAAAGACGCCTTTTTGTTACATTAGGAAAGTAAAAAGAAAGACAGCCTCATCTGTAAGTGAAAAACAAAACAAAAACACACACACACACACACACACACACACACACACATATACGCCAATCTGTCAAATAAAAAGTAAAAACACACTGGGAAAAAGCACATCCAAGCACATCCAATATCCATGCCTCTGTTGAAATATCAAGAAAAGAAAAGAAAAGGAATGCTTTTCTGTGAATGGAGGAGGGGGGAGGGTAAAGGAGAAAGACATGCCTCTTTGTGTAAAAATGAAAACTGTTTATTGATGAACATAACTGAGAGATAGACGTTTCCTCGTTAAAAGAAAGTTTTGATCCAAGAGTTTTGTTTTCAGATATTGTCAAATATTTTTATAGCCCCCCCACCCTCTCTCTCTCTCTCTCTCTCTCTCTCTCTCTCTCTCTCTCTCTCCTCTCACTCTCATTGTCATAAATCGTGCAGGTTTGCTCTGTGTAGGCCTTATCACATGCAAATGAGAAGTTTGATAATTTGAGACTGCCAGTTATTTGGCATTGTGTGTTTGCGAGAATATTGACTTGTTCTCAGTCTCCCCATCCATTCAGTCATCCATCCATCGATCCTATGTTTTGGATGCAGGATCACTTAGATTTTTTTCTCCTTAGACTGCCGCTTTGACTGAGAGAGTTCTCCCCCCCCCCCCCCCCCTCCTCGTCCCCTTTACCTCATCCCTCGCTGCACTTGTGTCATGGTCTTCTCGGGGCATCCTGTCCTCAACGGGGATGACAGAGTAAACATAGGCCATTTTGCAATCATTAGTTCAGTGACGTCATGTTACTCCCTAGATATGCTAATCGAAGCACGCTCTAGGCGTTCAGGATATAACGCAATCTATGAGTGGTTCGAAACGTTTACTTGTAGGCTACTTGTGGCGTTTTCTGTCCTTGCTGTAGTTTTTTTCTTCCGGGCCGCTCATTCTGACTCCTTCTGTATGCAGCCATACCCGGGAACTCTTCACTGCCGTCCCATCACTAGAAACATTAGAACAGGGGAAAAGGGGGAAAAAAAAAACTTCGTTCAGAAACATACAGCTTGGGGAAGTCGGAGAAGATGCGAAAAGGAAAGTTACAGTTAATCTGGATTCGTGGAACCCAATCAAGCTATCACGAATGGAGGAGAGTCCTTTCTCGGCAAAAGACAATCAGATCCCAAAGCTTGCCGAAGGCCGCAGTGTACAAAAATGACTACTTATAATTATACCCCGATATGGAAATCAGCAATCAACTGGATACAAAAGAAGCATACATAGACTTGCTCTTTTTATCATCTAAATACTGTTGATCGGATATAGTTTGTGTAAGTTTTATAACTATGCTTATTTCAAACAAAGTTTTAGTTTACCTACAGTTGTTCGCATTATTTGAAGGATTTAAGTCTAATGTCTTCATTGCGAATTAAGTTAAAAGGGGCGAAAAGCTAGACTGATTTTTTTGTTTTTGTTTTAATCAACCTGGATTCGTGGAAACCAACCGAGCTGTCACGAATGGAGGAGAGTCCTTTTCTTTCATTATACTCCGAAGTGGAAATCAGCAATCAAATATGTTATGTGTACTGGAGTGACAAACTGAATGAAGCATGGGAAGATGTATTTAAATTGAAGATGTGAAAAGGAAAGGTAGGCCTGCTGTCGCGCTGTTGAAGAGATCTGTTCAGAAGCTTTGTTAATATAATGTTGATTTGAATAACTGGAGACAGATCTGCTTCCCATGAGAACTGGGTATTCTGCATAATTAAATCTTCTGGATTTGAGCGGCGAGTTCTTAATTTTTCCTGTGCTATGTTGGAAAAATATAAACACTAAAGATTTTGTGAACTGTAAAGGTTATGTTCGACCTGTTAAAAGGAATGGGGACGAAATAAAATGGGTATGATGTAATGAACTATTTAACAGTGTTTGTTGTTATTTAAGGGAGCCGATTGTTTTTGTTTGATCGCGACTTATTAAAAGGAAAAAACCGACTAATACACACACCACTGAACGAGTGTGCCGTAATAAATGTGATTTAAAACTAAAAAAGGCTGAATACATCCCAAAAGTTTAGTCTGAAACACACAGGCACGCACGCACGCATGCGCGCGCGCGCGCACAAAACACACAAACACACACACACACACACACACACACACACACACACACACACACACACACACACACACACACACACGAAAAAAACTCGAAATTGTAAAATGGTTTCAAATAGGATATTGGCAGCGTAAGTCACTTAGAGAAACGGTCCTCGAAGACTCGAATAATATACTTTACTGTGAAAGAGAAACAGATTGAAAAAATATATACCGGTAGCAGTCGTAGTTGTTGACATACATTCACAGCATGCCAGGAGCCGATAGACGGGCCACGACAGAACAGATGGTGTCAAAGACAGGTTTGGGAAAGATAAAATCTTACACCCCTTACCCAACCGTCGCCCCCCCCCCCCCCCCCCCTTTCATTCTCGGTCCCTGTCCCACCACTGACGACCTATTACTTAAAACCTAAAGTTAATATAAAACAAAATATCGCTTGGTTTACTTCAAATACCGCGAAGAATGCAGTCTCAGAGAGAACAATGCTTTGAATATTATTCATTTGTTTTTCAGCCGGGTCACCTTTCGGTGTACCCCCTCCCTCTTCCCCGCCGCGTTCCCCCGTGCCTGCTCTGAGTGTCCGAGTTTGCTTCTTTTTCAGCGTGATTAACGTATGGAAATGTGCACCCAAATTTGGGAGGGAGAGAAGGGAAATCCTGGTTTTATGGAACGAGTGTAGGAAAATTAAGTGCAGTTTTGTACACTGCGGCCTTCGGCAAGCTTTGGGATCTGATTGTCTTTTGCCGAGAGAGTAGGAACAGATCCGTCGGGAGCTGATTGAAAGACTGTTTTGAAGGACGGAAGAATCGATGCAACCGGCAGAAGTGTTACAAAAATGACACTATATGTAATTCTTACGGAAACGTAAAGTTTAGCCACCCTCCCCCCCCCCCCCCCCCCTTTTCTTCTTTCAAAACTCCACAAGTTAAGGTTTAAATTAAAAAAATTTTTTATTGTGTTTCTCTTCTTGTCGAATATCAAATACTCGAACTATACCAACTTCTTTTAATTGACATTTGTAGAACATTCAGGTGTTTAATAATCAAATTCCTCCTGACTGCTACATCCCCGTCCTCCCTCAGTACTTTCAGCACGAGAATGTTGAGACAAAGCTAATAAACCCAACTGCTCCCAATTTTACTCCCCCCCCCCCCCCCCCTCCTTTTTTCTTTTAACCCCGAACACTGCGCAATTTCTAAACCATAAATGTCAGTAATTGTCGACGTCGACATGACTCAGGGAAACGATATCTTAGGGGAAGGAAAACAGGGAGTGAAATCGTCTGAAGGCGAGAAAATGGTAAAAGAAAGGACCCCCGGGAAAAGCACCATTAGGCTGTTCTCTAGAGAACAATAAAGTCGTTCTCCCCATTGCTCCTCCACCAATTTTTTGGGGTGAAAGGGCCAAAAACCCCCTTTTTCCTTTTCTCTGACAAAAACTTCAAAAACCAAAAAAAAACATTATTTACAAACAATACTGTGTGGGGTTTTTTTTTTAATAAATTTACAAATTTGCTTGTTTTTTTAAAACAGTTATTTTTTTTGACAAAAAAATCCCACACTTATTTGACTAATTTCTACCTACAAAAACTTTGTACACAACAGGCAGACCAGGCGGGGTTACGGACCCGCCAAGGCTGAAACCTGATGTTTTTTTTGGGGCTGGGAGCGAGACCTTCGTTCACACAGCGCAGGGCCGCTTAAAACTGCGACCAAAAAATCAATAAAGCACCCCTGGCGGGGGTTTAGCGTGTTCTAGACTGTCCGTTTTTACCCACTTGGGGCCGCCAGTTAGAAAAGACTTTTTTTGCCATTTTTTAAACCGGACTATTTCCCAATGAAGGTTGTGTTTTGACGTGCTTCGTGGACCCTGTTTTAGTTGTGTTTTTTTTTTAAAATGCAAAACATTTCACTAAAGAAAAAAACTTTGCTATTCAGGCCATAGTTTTACTTTAACGCATGTTAGAGTATTTGTTGAAAAGAATTGGGTGAACATAATTTTGGGAAAATAAACCCTATCTTAAAGGTTTGTTGGTTAAGGAAATGAAAACGGAAGGAATATTGTTGCCAAGATATAGAAAATTTTCGATACTTTTTGACTATCGATGAGTGGCTCCTTATCTAAGAAATGGCGCTGCATTGTTGAAAGGGGCCGAGCCTTAATTGCTAGTTGACGCCTCCCTAAGGACTTTGCCTATCCTTACTTACTCGGGGGCCGGGAAACATACGATTTTTGGATACCAGGGGTTGATGTCAGGGGCCCCAACACAAGACTGATAGAACCGATTATAGTGACGACATTTCCGCCCAGCATTTGGGTTTTTCATTTCCCATGCGTGGGGTGTAAACCGGTGCTTTTTCGAAAGGAAAGTGTTTGCATATGAAAACAAAATATAGCTGCATTTCAGAAACAGTGTGGATTCTGTTTAGAAAAAAGTTCTTGAATCACAAATCCCTTTTTTCAAAACTTTATAGATTAAATTTTTTTGGTGGGGAAGACATGGAAAGTACAATTTTCCCAACAAGCCAAAATCCCCCATTACCCCCCCCCGCCAAACACCAACAGAATTTTGGGGACTGAAGAAAAAAATTTTTAAGGGTTTTTTTATGCTGTAGGCCTTCCCTTTTTTTTCATTTTTAGCAACTGAATGAAATTAAAACGGATTCGCACATAACAATGAAAAGCGAGCTCCCAATCCCATAATCGTTAAGTGGAAGGAAAAATGCCAAAGACAGCCTAAAAAAAAACCCTTCACCCGTGAAGGGGGCCTCTTGCGGACTCCTCCCACAAACCCCCCGGACTTTTTTCAAAAAATAGTTCTTACCTCACCTGCTTTGACGTCATGCTTCGCCGTTCCCCCTACGCGTGAACGGGGCCACTTGCTGGACCCCTGCCCCGGCCTTTTGCTGTTTGTTGGCTCTTCAACGTCCGCTTCTACTCCTTTTACAAACTTTTAGGCTGCCTTTTTAGGCGGCCCCCGGGTGTATTTTTATAAAAATTCTTTTTTTATTCCCTCGGGCTTTTTTTAAATGTTTGGGTTGCTTTGCTTGCAACAAAAACCCAAGCATCAAAAACGCAAGACTGTCTTGCACCAAGGGTGTTACACATGACAAAAATAAACCCCCCCCCCCCCCCCCCCCCCCCCCCAACCCCCCCCCCCCCCCCAAAGTTTTTAATTTAAAAGATTTTAATTAATCCCCCAATTCTTTAATTTGTTTTTAATTATTACTTCAAGTTCTTAATAATTCTTGATTAAGTTTTAATTAATTTTTGTTTAAATTTACCTAAAGATTAATTAAGTCGCCCTTTAAGAAAAAACCAAAGTTTTATTCAAGTTATTTTTATAATTTCAAAAAAAATAAAATCTATTTTTTTATCTTAATAGTAAAGTCTAATTTTACACACCGCCCAAAAAAGCGTCAGCTGAGTATCTTGCTCGGTTTTTTCTGCGCGAATTGGGGCAGCATGATTTTTAAGAAGTTTTTAATCCAAGAAACCGATTATTAAAATTTCTGGTCTTAAAAATGTCTTTTATAGCTCCATGCTTTATTTTTTTTGCCCCATCATTTTATAATACCCCATTTTTCTATTTTTTTTTAAAAAATTTTTAAATTTTTAAGTTCTTAAAATATTATTCCATCTGAAATTCAAAAGTTTTTTTTATTGGCGGTCGGGCGGCTGTTGTTTTTTGTATTTAGCGTTCAATTTTTTTGTTTGCTTTTGTTTTGGTCCATTTTTTAATTTTTATAACATAAAAACCCGCCCCCAGCACGAAAAGGGCCCCAAAAAAGGCAACTTTTTTAAGTTAAATATTCCACGAGATTTTGGGGCGCGTAGGTCTTGAATCACATGGAGTTTTTATAGCGGGCATTAAATAAACTTTTTCTGGCGTTGGCGGTTATGTTTTAAATTTGAGCTATTTTTTTGTAACAAAATTTTTTTTTTGTTTGTTCCACTCCCTAATCTTTTTCCTGCTTTAACACGCCCAGGTAGGTTTTTACGGCACTTTCTCGATTTAAATTCTGTTTTTGTTTCGGGTTTTCCTGATTTTGATTTTCCGCCGTTCTTTTTGGGGGGAAATAAACTATTGAAAAAAAGTAATTACCCCATGTTAATGGCGATAACAAGTTCCAAATCTAATACAGATCACACCCTAGAGATCTAATGACTTTTTTTTAAAATGGATCTTGCGTTAAATCAACAAAGATCTTGTTCAGAATAAAGGGAGAAAAATCTACTGATTTTAGTGTACAAACAAGAACCGTTTGCCCAAGCTTTTCCCCATCAGCCCCCCATCGCTTCATCCTTTTATGTATTTTAAAATGTCTTGCGGCACATCTTTTGAATTTTTCTTGCTAAATTCATTTCCGGGGAAACTGTTTTGTTTTTCCACTTGCCAAAATTTAAAAACCCTCTTTTTTTGGGGCATAACAGTTGGCCTCACTTGGTCTTCAAAATTTCAGGGGGGTTTAGGCTGCCTTGTAGGTAGAAATCATCACGTTCATGTTTTTTTTTTAAATAAATTATTTTTTTTTAAAAATGGCACTGAAAAAACTTTTGCAACCTTTTTAAACCATTCTGCTTTTATTGGAGGTCAAAGTGTAGGAACTCAAGTTTGGTAAAAGCTTGTTAAATTTAAAACCCGGCGATCTTGGCAAATAGACTTTGGGGTTTCAGCAAGCTGATTGATTATTGCAGCTTCGTTTCCCACGAAAGTTTTTTTGGGTCAAGAAAAGGAATAATTCCGACAGATAAATATTAAAAAAAAAAATAAATTTTTAAAAAAGGGTTCACTCGAAATGAGAAGGCAGCGCTTTGGTTTAATGCCTGCTTTTATGGAATAATTACCTTAGAACGCGAGATGAAGGCGAGAAAAAAAAAGACAAAAAAAGCTGGGGAGCAACTGCCGAGCACAGATCGCTATGAAAAGCAAGAATTTGAGCGTTAGATTTTTTTAAATAACACACTGAAAAAAAGGGGGCATGCATTTAAAATTTTAAAAGATGTTATCAAGAATAAAAAAATATTATCTTGTAACAGGAAAACCAAATCGAGACATTGCCCCACCAAAATTTCATGATTTTTTATAAACCATCAGAAAAACAAAAGATGAAAAAAATCGCTTATTCCCTTTTGGGTATACTGTTGTGTTTTTTGCACAAAATTTTGGCGAGAAAAAAAAGAACAAAATCTTTATCGCCAAAAGGATTAGGGAAGGGGAAAAAACGAAATTTAAAAAAGCAACCCAAAAGCACGGGAGTTATAAACAAACAGCAAAAAAGGGTTATCTAAACAAGCGTTTTGGAAAATTATTTACGCCCCTAACGAATACAGAGACCACATTTTGTGAATCCCCCCAACGACACCCATCAAATGGACCTTCTATATTTACCCTCTGTACTTTAACGAAAAAGATTTAAGACCACTTACATCTTGACGTATTTCAAGATATAAAGATGGGGGAACCTTAAACCCAAAAAAGTGCTTCTCTTTTGCTTTGCCATACAACTGATATACCAACGAGGCCCGCTAATTACCCTCGCGATTAAATTTTGAGATAAAAAGAATTTAAAGGTGATGAATAAAATTTTTGTTGAAAAAAATAGAGTTACCTTAAAAAGGGTTTTCCGGAGTTCACAGATCACAGGCTTTGTTAAAATTTTAACAAACATTTACCAAAAGACTTTTCTCCTCCCAGTATCACAGAGACTGATTGAAATTCTCGCAACCCCAGAAGGGGTTAGAAGACCCCCATTTTTTGCGCCAATGAAAAAGAAAATTTAAAAGGGGTTTAAAAACCAACAAGCAATCAAAAAACAAACAATAGATGTTGCTGAAACTCAGTACCCCAGAAAAACTATTACCTTTTGTTAAAAGAAAGGGTCCCTTTTATTTACCGGGAGAAGGGGGGACACGGCATCGGGGCCCCCCCGATCCAGTTTGGAGTGTTGACCATATGAAATAAAAAAATTTGTAAAAATAAAACCGCCCGTGTATTTTTACGAGAATGCAAAAACAAACAACCCCCCAAAGACTTTTAAGGGAAAACTCAATAATTCCGCCAGAACAGTTCCCCCTTAATTAATTTACGTAAACATATTTTGGTTTAAAAAAAGGGGCCAGAAGGAACGCAGAACAACAAGAAGGGTAAAGGAAGGCCCTTTAAAAATGATAGGGAATCATTTCATGCGGAATCTATTAAGGGAAAACTTTTTGGGGGATTAATCAATGCTTGCAAATCACCCAGATCCCTACAACTAAAACCCCCCAAATTTGGGGAAAAAGAATATCTTGAAATAATAAAAAAAATTCGAAGCATCAAGAAAACAGAGAAAAGATTTAAATGATTGGGATGAAGCTATTTTATCTTATAACAAAAGTTGATGAAAAAATATAAACCCCCTTTTTATGGGGTCCCCATGCCCATTGCATAAAAAACTCGGGATTAAAAACCCAAAAACCTTTTTTTGTTTTTTCTATCTAACGACTTTTTGTTAAAAATTTGTTTGACTCATTAGATTAATCGCAGTTTTAGTTGCATGAGAAAAGTCTTATTGCCAAACAATGCTTTTTTGTAGTTGTCATTGATAGTTTGACGGCCAACGCTGCAGAATTCCCTTTTTTTCTTAATTTTTTCTCCGGGCTCGAAATACGTACTTTTTTGCCTAAACCAACAACTCCTTAATCACCTTTCAAAATTCACCCTTATCTTTCCTAAAACCTTCTTGTTGTAATTGAAGCAAAGGCGAACTTTGGGGTAATCGGAGTGTCTACCATCCTGCATGCCCTTTACTACTTCTATTTCCAGTCTTAAGAGTCTTCAGTGGGGATTTATAACAAAACTATCTTATTTTAAACCCTTTGGGACCGGGATACGGGGGGGTTTTAAAGTAGCCATAAAGAAACTCAAATCAAAAGCTTGAAAATTTAAAAACAGTAACCCCAAAAATACAGGTTTTCCAATTTGATTTTTTTTTTTCATCATTTCCCAAAAAGGTGATCTAAAATCTTCGAAGTCCTGAAAATTTAGTTTAGAATCATTTAATTTGCCGTTCTTTTGGTGCCAAATCGACATCTTTGCACTTGGGGGATTCTCCATAGTCTTTCCAAACAGTTTTGTTCATCAGTTGAAAAAGTCTTTTTCTGAAGACTGGGATTTGGTTCTGAACAGGTTCTTCTGATGTATGGTTTCATGAACTTTTTTGATCAAAAGCAATTATGCATGAAAGCTGTAAACTTCAAACAGTCTTAAATAAAATTGAGGTCTTAATGACGACTTTTTTTTTTTTTTTGCCTCAAAATAGGCACAAGTTTAGGGGGGTTCTCTGGTCCATCTTTGACTTTCGCTGCTAATGGATGTCATTATGCGGGTCATGGAGTTCATTAGGATTTCTAAGTCAATTTCTAGAATGAAACCCCGCTGTGATCAGCTTAAACTCCCCAACCACTTTAATGCCTTTTGAATTTTAAATCGCCGCCTGGTTTTTTTTTAAAGTTAGTAATGAAGGATTGCCCATTGCCCCCATACAGATTGTTTGCATCAAAAATACATGAGATAGTTAAACCTTTTACTTGGATCATAGTCGCCAAGATGTTGTTTCTTTACAGTAATGTGCGACCATACTAATTCCCCCGCACCTTTTCATCTCTAAATCTTGGTAGGTCAGACAATAAATCAATTGTACCCAGAAATTTTAAAGAAAGCATCCCAAACTCACCCCCGGGGGCAGAAATGAAATCCCGGGGGGAAATCCAGGCGAAATGTTTCATGCAGGTCTTTCGTAAATTTTCAAAATATCCGCCAAACAAAATCATCTGCCTTCAAGATGAATCATGATAGTCTCCCCCTCGTTTTACAATTTAATTCTGCCACGCATCTTGAGCATGCTGGTAATCAAACATGTTCTTTCCTCTGAACTAGAAAAGAACCGGCCTTTTGGGGGGAAGTTGTCTTCTCAACCTTTCCCCAACTGTTCAGTACCTAAGGGTAACCCCTTTCTAACAAAGTTTTAGTCAAAATGTTCTTCCGTTATTGGCGGGCTTTAAGGGCATGCCCCGGGGCTCTAATGAACCCATCGGTTCATAGGTATAAAAAGAATGTTATTTAGATTAAAGCACAGATTTTCTGTGCTGTGCAATGCATGACACCCTGAAGGACCCATGCTTTCATTATAAGAGAGAGTCTAAACCCCGCAAGTTATGAAAGAAATGGGGAGCTTCCTGTCTTAGGGTCAAACTTTAGTTAAGATTGCATTTACTGTCGCTTCCCCCGAACTTTCCGCTAATGTGATCAGGGGTTTTTACTGTTTGATTCTCTGGTCGAGGAAAACCTAAACCCCAAATCCAAAAGGGTGGCCGCATACTGTTGTTGGGCTTCAGGGTATATATTCAGATAAATTCAGATTTTTTAAACAGCATTGCCACTTTCGCATGCGTTTTTGAAGTACTCTCGCATGAGGCCCCCTTACCATTTTTGGCTTTGAATGAGCGCCCTCCACCCGACAACTGAAAGCGAATGAACAAAATTGAGATTACTCATTAATGTTTTTTGAAGTTTTTTTGCGCTGGCCCTTTAAAGGACAATGGTGATCAAAGTCTGCGTAAACAAAAATATGGAGAATTTTGCATCCCTTTCCATTCTTAAAAATAACTTTAGACCGGTGGGGCGTAATTAGTTTTTGTATTACGTTAAAAGGGCCGTACAATGTTTTAGTTTGCTTTTGTCTTTAACGGGTGGCATTCTTGTTTAAAAATTTTTAAGAATTCTTGTTTGTTATGTTTTTTTGGAAGTATGCGCCAATAACTGCCCTTGTTCGTATCAATGTGTAATGTGTAGCGCCGCTGGGGAAAGCTCACGTAAGTCAACATGATTTTTTCCTATCACCCATTTTTGGGCGTTCTTGGGCATTTTAATGGCCCGTAATTTGTTTCCTCATCCCTGTGTAACATTAAAATTATTGGTTTGTTTTTTTCTTTAAACTGATCATTTGGTCTACACAAAAGGGGGAAGGAAATTCCCCTAAAGTTGAGGAATTGCTTAAGGGTTTATAGTTATCCTCTCTCCTGTTCGGGACTATGCGCCTTTCAAGAACCCACCACATGAAACTTTGTCGTCTGATTTTTAGTTAAAATGCTCCTTTAAAACCAATCTCGAGTAGCGGGAAAGTAAGCCCTTTCCTACAAACGGTGCATACTTAGCCTTTTTTAATCTAAACTCTAAGACTTTTTGCCCTCTGACCCAACCAAAGGGCCCCTCATTTTAGCTTTTTCAGCGGCAGCGTCAACTGGTAAGCGTTTCGTTTTTGCCCAAACCCGGGGGTTAACTTTAGAAAGAATAGTCTGTGTTTATTGGACCCCAAATTTAGATTTTCTTCTTTTTGTTATATAGTCGATTAAAAAGCTAACATTACTTTTAAATGGGGGGTCTTTTTAGTTTACTTGGAACTTGGAAATTTTCATTACAACCTTGCCCGCACGGGTTTTTGGGTTTAAAAACTTTTAAATAAATATTCAGTCTCTTGACAAGCTCTTTCTCGGGGATTCCTTAACAATTTATCTGGGCCTTCTTATCTTAGCCCTCTTTTTTTTCTAACCCAAAAATTTTTTAAATTAAAAAAAATACAACGACTTTTAAACAGAATCAATATCAACGGGTTTTTTTTTGCTTGCCTAAACTAAGTAAAACACCCTTCGATGTTGTTATGTGGGTGTTTAGAACAGAGTTTAATGTTTCGTTTTCTTTTTTTTAAGATTCCTTTTTTATCTGCTCGGGGCTGGGTTTGGAAAAACTTGTCCCGCCTTCTTTGAAGTCCCCCCCTTTTGTTTTTATAGTCATCAAAAAACGGCCTTTAACTTAAATTCTTTCCTGATTTTGGTAACAGCGCTTTAATTTTTTGTCAGTTTGAACGAGCTAAAATTAGCTGTTTTTTTAGGAACCATAGCTGTTGCTTTTGGAGTTTTGTTTTTTTTTTTTGCTAGCAGCACCTACAGCTAAAGAACACGGGGCCCAAAAGCAAAGACAAACTGCCTAGGGGAAAGCCCCGGGGCGCCTATGCCCGTTGCTAAGGACCAACACTCGTTCCTGCTGAGACTATAGCGATGCTCCTATTTAACATATGAACAGATTTCAGGCAGCAGAAAACCCCGTTTGGTTTTGCTGTATTTTGAAAGGTCTTGCCAGTTTTGTTTCATTTGTGTAATTTTGGTTAATCTGAAGTTTTTTTTGTTAGGCTTTTACTACCCTTCTTTTTTGGGACTCGGCGCTGGGCCATTTGGTAAAACCGAACAGACATCTTTTAAAAAGAAAAAAAATTTAAATAAGTATTTCTTTTAAACTTTTTCTTGAATTTCACTGCCATCATAATTTAAAAAAAAAGTACTAAGCTTTTTTCGCTTCTTTTTTTTATCAATTTAATTTTATTACTCTTTAACCCTTTTTTTCCACTCCATCAACGATTATCCTTGTCGCCTTAGGTAATCCAAAACCGATTTTTTGTTTAAAAAATCATCAACCCAAAAATGGAAGAGCAAATCTTTAGACCAAAGGGTTTCTGTTGGATTCTACACCTCCCGCCTCCAAACAGTTTTTTTTATTTCATCAAAATTGATAAGGGTTTTAAGCCCCTAGCGTAGATTTTTGGTTAGGACTACCCCCAATGAAAATTGTACTTTTTGTTATTTGATTTAAAAAAATTTTCGTTTGTCTTTTGAACGGTTTTTTTCATCTTTGCACGCAAAAAATACCTTTAACGACTTGCTGCGACCAAAACAAAATTCCTATAGGTCTGCCTTTCCCCCAAAGTTGTATATGAAATTTACTCTTTTTGTAATTATGCTATTTTTTACGATATTTTGCTCAATCAGCCTTCTAAAAATTTGGGTTGCTAACAACGTCAAAACTCTAACGAGATGTCAAAATGCTGTACTTTGCTCCGGGGGTCCACTATAATACACTTTGTATTTATTTTAAAATTAGCTCATATGACATCGTCTTTTAAAGCTCCTTGAAAGTATGTGCATGAGATTTTTAAAAACTCAAAATCTAGGGTATAACAAGCATTTTCCCAAAGCAAAAATTTCTGCTTTTATCTTTTTCCGGGGTTTAGCATCTTCGGCGCCATTCTATGTTTTTTGCGCTTCTTTTTTCGATTCCTTGAAACGCAGTCGGCCCTTTTATTCTCGGGTTTGCCATAAACAAATAGGTTAAAATTGTCTGCATTGTGTAAAGAAAAAATTTTTTTCCCCCAATTTTATAGAAAATTTTTTTAACGATTGCCCCCCCCAGATTTTTTACAACGTCCGTTTGGGTCTGTTGTTGAAACGAGTACTTTTTGAAAGTAAAAGGGCAAGCCTGGCACAAACACTTCATCTGCTCCTAGGTCCCCGGAAATTTGCAGTAAGAATTTGATCGCACAATATAGAGGATTTTTTGGAAAAGTAATATTCCGTTTTTTTCCCTTCACGCCAAAGGGTTTTTCGTCTTCTAGCGGGCAAGAATCGAGCCCTATCTTGCGACATTTTTTTTTTAAAACAAAATAAAAAAGTTAATTATTTAAAAAAAACATGGAGGCATTTTAGATGAAGATTATGATGTTTTTGATCGGAGACGACAGGTGAAATGACTCCTTTGACACAACATCGCTGGGGCTCCTTTGCGGCGTGAATTTTAAAAGAAAATAGGGGAGATCATTAAACCAAAATTTTTTGGCAAAAACCCCCGAATTTTAGACCCCTAATGATTTGAAGTAAAGATACCATTTTTTGGAGAGCGACCAAGGAGCTGTTCGGGTTACAACTAAAAAAAATCATCAAAAATTTTTTGCCCTGGTACAATTAGACAAAGGCCAGTGAGCGATCAAAAACGCCTTAGCATTGCTAAAACCAAAATTTGTAGGGTGCAGTTGCAAACTTCAAAAAAACACTGCAAGAACTTCCAAGCTAACCAAAAACAAAACATGGAAATTAAAGAATTAAATCAATCCAGAGAAATAAAAAACAATAGAGGCAGAAACCAGTTTTCAAAAGAAACGCATTAAAGACTAACACGACCACCGCTCCCATGCGGAAATAGCAGCCCTTGATCATGCTTAAGAACCCTTAGAGGCGAATTAACAAACAATTTTTGCAAAATGGGGGAAATAGATGACATATAAAAAGAAAAAAGAAAAACTCATGAGGCTGATGACGCCAACTTTTGGGGCTGTATAAAGAAAAATAACCCCAAAAACTAAAAAAAACTTGACAAGAAAGATCAGCAAGACTAAAGCGTTTTCTACTAACGAGAACAATTTCAAACTCAAGTGAGCAAAAAGAAAACTATCCAAAGAATTTTATATGAAGACACAAACCCAGCAGAAAGAATAAGAACACTGTTAGAGAGCAAGGAGTCACATTAGCAAGCGTTTTTAACGGCCTTAGGATTTGCAATAAGTACACTGGGTTGGCTATTCGGGGGCATGGGCAAAGCCCCGTCCCCCCCCACCATCGCCCCATCGCCCCTGATAAATCGGGTAAAAAAAAAAAGTTGACACTTTCGGATTTTTTTAAAAAAAAAAAGCCGGTAAAGCTATAGACTCTTACCTGGGATATTAGGGAGTATTGTTAGCGGGTTTTGTCTACGAAGCAAAATAGTTTTCTTTATGGCCGAGCATTATGGTTAGCTCTAAATTGGTTTTAATTTTTAGAAATAAAAAACCCAAAACCTAGGCCAGTTAATCCAGACAAACGCTGCTTTTATATTCGGCATCGCGAAAGATCCAAGTCTTCAAAAGGGCTTCGGGTTTTGGCCACGGGGATTGGGATACTTATTCTTGGGGGGTCATTTTGTTTTTTTTCGCTTTCAATAACGGCTCAGAATTTATGTCGTTTTGCCAACTTTGTTCATTCCTGCAAAAAAGAATTTCTTTTTGTAGTTCATTTTTGTTCCACCTGGTCGAGGTCAGAAGGAGCATGTATAAACCCGTGCCACAGCAAAGCTACTTTTTATCTTGCGTATTTTAAAACTTGGCCTTTTTTACTTGAAGGGGAAAAAACGGAATTTTAAGGCGTCCCTAAAGTCTAAGATTTTTTTGGCATAAAAACCGGAGGATCATTTTGCTCGATCTTCCTGTGTTGTGAACCTGCAAACACCCCAAGAAGTACGAAAGAGTCTTTTCGTTCTTTCCGCTTTGTTAGGCCCTTAGAAGTGTCAAGATAAATGTGTCCATGCGTTTTATGCCTTGCTCCCTTTGGGCCCCAGGTTTAAAGGTGCCCGAAGAGAAAGAGTGTAAGGAGGGGTTTCCATCAACTTAATTTCTTGCCCGCCCCAAAATAAGGGGGGCCTAAGCCATGATTAAGTCCAAATTTGCTAAAGTCTGTCTTGATGTTAAAAATTTTAAAATTTGTTACGATCCTTTTAAAAGCCCTTTTGTTATTTTGGTTGCTAAATGGATTAAACGTTTTGCATTTTGGTGGCGCTTGCGTTCGTCAAAATACGTTCCCGAAGGGGTAATAAAAATGAATCTGTACCTGACCTCACCAAAAGGGTCGGATGATTTTTAAAAAGATCCAAGACACTCCACACCCGGTTGTTGCACAAAACACAGCAAAGTTTTTTCTGGTTCTGATAAAACGCACGGGGGTGAACCACACTTTCGCGTGTTCTTTTTTTAATAGGGGGTTAAGATATCTTTAATGGAGTATAACCTTTTCTTGAAAGTTCATCTGGGCACAGAAATGTCAAGAGCATCTTGTTATTTTTTTAAGATTTTAGTGCGGCCAAAAGAATTTTTCTTTTTAAATTGAATGCACTCATTTTTTTTGTTTTAAAAAAGTTTGTAACAAAACAAATCAAACCGCCCTTCTTTTTTAAAAGCATAATACGAATCGGAACCGAACGGTCGCGCTCCATGAAAAAATTCTCAAAGCGTTTGGGGAATATAAGCAAAGCAAGGGAAAAATAAAGGGTTTTAAAAATTGCAAAACAGGGGGCCCAAAGTTTTGCCAGTTAAAATACCTGATGGGTTTTACGGGTTTTTCTCACAAAAAAAAGCCATGGTAACTCGACATTCTCTCAAACTTCAACAAAACTAAAAACATTGTTAAAATTCAAGCCTGAAGAAGAAGGGGGGTTTATTTGATAAAGAGCGCTAAAATTTTGGGTTTGCGCTAAAATTATAGATTTAGAGTTACCCAACAAAACTACTTATGAGGGAGAAAATTTCCGTCGATTTGCATACTTCATTACTCTATGTTTATTTTGGGGGAGCTGAGCACGATGAAAACTTTATGATGGGGCCCTAAAGTTTTTAAAACCTTCCCTCAGGAAAAGCTGATATTGCGATTTTAAAATTTTAAAAATTTTCCCAATTCAGTTTAAAAGAAAGTTTGGGGTTGGATCATTTTTAAAATTTAAAATTGCAGACAAGCAGGGAAAGTTGTAAAATGTGATAACCTGCACTTTTTTTTTGGAAATAAATTTTAGTTTTACAAAACAGCCCGTGGACCGAAGAACCGGGGTTACATTACCCTTAAGGGGTATAACCTTAGAATTAAAGACCTTGCAGACGGCGGGTTTGACGAAGGGGAGATAGGCGCTTTGGGTTTTGGTTTTGATAAAACTAAAGTGGTGATTATAAACGTAAAGAGGTTGCCGAAACAAAAAGTTTCCCTTAAATAGAACAAATACGCAAAGAGAAGCAAAAAATTGGGGCCCTATGAAAAATAAAATAGTTCGAAAACCTGACCTCAATGGGACTTAGAACCTATTTTGAATGGACATAAATTGAATTCATAAGCCATTACATTTTTTAGCCGCCAAAAAGTTTCAGAAAAGCATTCAACTCTGGCCCTTTACATGTAAGTCTTATCCCGGGACGACAATAGTCGGAAAGAGATTGAAATAACGCCGTATGGGAAAAAACAGTACATCCTCCACAGAAAAGAAACAGTTTCAAAGAAAGCTTCTACAAAATTACAGTTCTTTCCAAGCAGAAAATTAGGAGACACGTTCACAATAATATTTTAAATTTCTGTCTTTAAAGATGTGGAGAGGGATGGGGTTGTGGGCGTTAGTGACGACCTTATAAAAGGAATTAATATTAGCTGGCAAAACTTAGACGTTAAACGCCTTAAAGTTATCATCGTCGTTCTTCACAATGGTGAGGATATTAAGGTCATAACAACAAGCAGCAAAATCAATGTTGACTTAAATAGAAACAATCTTACAGAACTAAATTGGATTAATCTTACACATTTAGGTCTTATAGGGTTTTATTATACTGAACAAGTTTTGACAGAGAGTATGATAAACATAATAACTGAATCAGATTAAATTCTGCTATAAAACTATGGAGCAGTTAAACTTTATGACAAAAACCCCTCATTGTTCATTAATTTGTGGACAAACTGGTTGTGGAAAAACAATATTTATCCTCAACCTGTTACAAACAGTTTATCGTTATAATTTTGATCATATTGTGATTTTCTGCCCAACACTTAAATGGAACAAAGCATATCATGATAGAAGGTTTATATGGACTGATGATAACATATTTTTAGTTGATCCCAGCAATAAACTGAGTGAATGTCTAGAACGCTTTTTTATATTGTTGAAGGAACGCAAACGCTATTTATTATAGATGACTGTTCAGCAGAAAGAGACATAGTTAAAAAGAGAAACACTTTGTCAAAACTAGCTTTCAGTGGAAGACATGCTGGGATAAGTGTGTGGATTTTATGCCAAAAATATAACTCAGTTTTAAAAGACTTTAGAGAGCAGTTAAAGACTGTAGTTTTATTTCACATGAAAGACAGAGATGCATTTGATGAATGTTTGCGTGAAAATGATGTTATTGAAAATGACCAGGAAAAACATAGGATTAAACAAAAATTAAAATCTGAAAACTTTAGTAAATTAGTCTTAAAAACGGATAACCCTACACAGTATGTTTGTTTGTAGATAATCGTTATTTTTTGGTTATTGAAGTCTTACTTGTCAGAGAACTAATAAATGCCGCTTCTAAAGTCAACTGGTCGAAACTAGTTTACTGCTGCGATTTGCAGGTCAAACGTTCTTACAGGAACGTTTGACCTAGTTCGCTGCTACACCCTGCAGCCCTCTTGCTGCTAAAAAGTACATGACTCATTCACATTAACAGTTAGAGCAACAGTATATATAAACCCAACACATTGAAAGCTTTCACAATTCTATGGTGGCCAGTGTAAATGTTAATAAAGTTGTTTTTTATTTAAGTAGAATATTTTTAAAGGCCAAACAACAACTGTATCTTACATTACTCATTAGTTACTAGTTTGTTCAATATTTATATTAAATACTTTAGCATATTAAATATAAAAATATAGATTTTAACAATTAATTCTCTCTCAGAGAACTACGAATAAAAACTATTAAAGGGAGACAATTACGGGCCCGCTGAGAGCATTAACAGCCGTCGTGTGCCAGTAACGCGCCGCGAGGTGTGCTTTATTGATTTTTTGGTCGCAGTTTGTAAGCGGCCGTGCGCTGTGTGAACGAAGGTCGCTTGTCTGCGCCAGCCGTAAATTAAGCGATCAGGTTTCAGCCTTGGCGGGGCTCTGTAACCCCCGCCTCGTGTCTGCCTGTCTGTGTACAAAGTTTTGTAGGTAGAAATTAGTCAGAATAAGTGTGCGGATTTTATGTCAAAAATATAACTTAGTTTTAAAAGACAAGCAAGTTTAGTAAATTAGTATTAAAAACAAACAACCCCACACAGTATGTCTGTTTGTAAATAATCGTTATTTTTTGGTTATTGAAGTCTTACTTGTCAGAGAACAGGAAAAGGCGGCTTTTAGGCCACTTTCACCCAAAAACTTGGTGGAGGAGCAAGTGGGGTAGAACAGACATTTATCTGTTCTCTTCTCTTAGGACTGACCGCCCTTCCAGATTCATATCCGAATGCAGACACGTCGACTTACGGCCATGTGAAGAGCCCAGAGTGGGGAAGGATGGTGGTGGTGGTGGTGGTGGTGTCCCGGTATGGTCGGTCAGGTTGTCATGACACCGGCACCTGTTGACCCCGAGTAAAGCTGTTAACATCAGTCGTATTTCTCAAACAATCTATTGATTTTCTGGTGTAGCTGACTCCCCCCCCCCCCCCCCCCCAAATCCCCTTATGTGGTCTTCCCTTTCTTATTCCCCTTTACCTCCTCGTGTTCTGATAAAAATTCGAACTTACCCAGTTGATGTCTACCCCCCCCCCCCCCCCCCCCCCCAACCCTTACCAGTTCCGCCACTTCTTCCAGAGACAGACTTCATCCACTGCTACAACGAGTACCGCTGTTCGTATTTCACGTTTACAGTTAACAGTGATGCTCAAATGAGAAGGAAGAGGGGTGGGAATGAGGGTGGGGTAGGAGGGGGAAGGGGAGGGGTGGGGGGGGAGGGGAAGGGAGAAGGCCGAAGGGCAAGGGGCAGGGAGTGGGGATGAGGTGGGGGGGGGGGGACATTATCTTCCTCACCTTTTAGGGACAGTGTAGGACATGCTGATATTTATTGAAAATTTTGTGCATTTACCAGATCCTAGCAGATGTACACACACACACACACACACACACACACACACACACACACACACACACACACACACACACCAAACCAATTTACATGATTACAGCCCATCCATTCACATTCACTCCCATAAGAGAAGATAATCTGTTAACCGGAAATTATCTGATCTTATGGCAGCAAATGTGGATAAAGTCAAAAGCTAATTGGTGAAATTAAAATACGGACAAAAATCTGAATAATACAAATACCAAATCGATTTAAAGGCAAACAGGTAGGCCGCATGAACATAACACAGTCACACAACACACGCACACACGAACGCACCACTACTGATAATGACAGCATTTTAGGTAAAGCAAAGGAGACAGATACCATTGATGATGCCACACTTCTGGTCCACCAGACACACTCAGCGACCAGCATCTCCCAACTGGTGAAGCCCGCCACCTCGCTCCACAACCATGCCGCCCATAGCTGAAAACCGGACCAACACCAGCTCCCACCAATCCCTGGTGGCCCACGATGCGCCGGAGGCATCCCCGGGCTCCACCATCGACCACAGTCTTCAGGGAACGTCCTTCACCTCCAGCATCAAGGATGACCTCCAGGGGACCTCCCCGGCCGACCCGAAGGACCGCCTGGCGGTGCCCAAGAGCATGGATCGCTACAGCCTAGATTCTGAGGCGGCCAGGGCGTGTTTTAGCCTGGAGCCGTGCCTGTACTCCCAGCAGATGCTGAAGCAGGCGGCGGTCATCCTGGAGACCATGGGCGAGGGGAGGCCCGACGTCAGCCTGGACCGCCGGCAGAGTGCCCAGGTCTTCCACCAGGCGGGGTCCCGGCCGTCCTGTGGCGTGCCGTCGGCCATGCCGCCTCTGGAATTCGAGAACCCCGAGGAGAAGCAGCACACCTTTGAGCTGGCTCTGTCCGCCCTCTACTGTGAGTGTGTGTTGTTATTCTTCAGTTTAACGT
>CM031602.1:40416142-40418642 GCA_018398815.1 Conus ventricosus | reverse complement strand
GAAAGAGAGAGAGGCGGGTCCGAGTACAGGAAGATAGGCAGACAGCAATACTGAAAGAGAAGCAGACAGTAATACTGGAAGATAGACAGACAGTAATACTGGAAGATAGACAGACAGCAATACTGGAAGATAGGCAGACAACAATATAGAAAAAGTGGAAGGAAACAACAGAAGGAGAAGCAGGCAGCAATACATAGAGGCAGGCAGCAATACTGGAAGAGAGGTAGACAGCACTAGTGGAAGGTAGGCAGACAACAATACAGAAAAAGAGGCAGGCAACACAGAAAGATAGGCAGACAGCAATACTGGAAGAGAGGGACGACAGCAATCCAGGAAGAGATGAAGGCAGCGACACAGGAAGAGAAGAAAGAGGCAACATAGGAAAAGAGGAGGCACCAATATAGAAAAGGAAGCAGGGGCGATGGAGAGAGGCAGGCAGCCATCCCGGAAGACGGAGAGACAGAGATATGAATATAGGAGTAGAGGCAGACAACGATACTTGTCAATTTTCGTCAGTCCTTTGCATGGGTTAAAAAAATGTATTAAAAAAGAGATTGCCATTTCTATTGCCCATATTGCATCGTCGTTCTGGTGGATTATCAGATCCATGTCTACCATTTTTGTGATGGTTGACATTGAGCCTGAAATGCAAGTGACCGACGGAATTTGACCAAGGGACGACAGTCGCGTGTAAGGAATGGTCCGATTTACATGACGGTAACCGATCACACTGCGCAGTCAGCGTGGGGTTTAAACATTGCCATTTTAACGCTCTTCTTTTCATCCATACCTCCCCAACGGTTTGAGAAATTGCTTGCGTGCACCCACCATCTGCCCCACCCTCTCCACTTCATCACTGAACCCTTCGTCACTCTCACTTAATTGTTTGATACTTCTTATATTAGAGTACGATTGGTGTATAGAGGAAAATCATGGGAAAGGAATAACTTTACTCCCTTCTTCTGTACTGTCGATGGGCTATGAATGAGAGAGAGAGAGAAGAGAGAGAGAGAGAGAGAGAGAGAGAGAGAGAGAGAGAGAGAGAGAGAGAGAGATTATGCAAGGATGAAGATTTTGGGCTGAAGCCTAGTCTTACAATCTGTCCTTGTCATGCATACATTATTTCAACACATATCATTCATGCTGACAATTCAACATATCAACATTGTAATCTAATTCTACAATGATAAGCAAACTATTCATAAAGTAGTAATGACATGGGGGTGACGAAACAGAAGGAAACTAACTCTACAATGATAAGCAAACTATTCATAAAGTATACTGACTTCCATAAAAAACGCGAAAACAAAACAAGCTGAAGGTTGGGGGTGAATTTTATTGGTCACAATTGTACAGAGTGGAAGCGAGAATTCAACGCGATTTGATTCATTACACCGGTAATGTGTGAAAATGTCATCAGCAATATGTCTTTTGTGTGGAAAATCCAAGGTCACGTGACAAACCAGCTTGAAGTCCTAATACCGTGTGTGGCCACCATTTCCGTTGACAACTGCTTGACACCTGACAGGTGGTTGATGCGTTCCCTTGGCACACCAGCCCACACATGGACGATGGCCTGGTGAAGTTGAGCCGCTGTTGCTGGTCGTGGACGCAGGAGGTCCAACCGTCTGCCAAGTTCATCCAAAAAATGTTCTGTTGGGTTTAAATCGGGACTGAGGGCTGGCCAGGGCAGCACATTGACGTTGTTATGCTGAAGAAATTGCTGGGTGGCCCTGGCGGTGTGTGGTCTTGCATTGTCCTGTTGGAATGTCCAGTTTGGGTGTTGCGCAAAAAAAGGATCGACATGGGGTCTGAGCACCTGGTTGATGTAGCGCTGTGCATTGACACCCTGTCCGCGACCAGGACCAATGTTCTGAAAGATGACTGGTCCTATGGCGTGGTTAATGCCAATTGCACCCCATATCATAACGTTCGGGCCTCCCCAGGGGTTCCGCTCTACCACACAGGAGTCAGCATAGCGTTCACCAGGTCGACGCCATATTCTGACACGACCGTCAGCCATGTCAATACAAAAACGGCTCTCATCTGAGAACAGTATGCGTCCCCACTGCTGCCTGCGCCAGTTGATTCGGGCTTGTGCCCACTGCAGCCTGTCCTGCCGGTGTCTTGGTGTCAGTACCGGACCTCTGTGAGGACGCCTACATGCCAGCCCGTTCTCCTGAAGATGCCGCCGCATAGTGTTGAGGCTGATTCGTTGCTGGAGATTCCCAGGCACCTGTCAAGCAGTTTTAGCGGCTGTTTGCCGCCTGTCCCGCAGATGGCGATCCTCTCTTTGTGTGGTGACCCAAAGACGGCCTGGCCGGGGACGATCATCAGTGGTACCAGTGAGTCGCATGCGGTGCTGCAGACGATAGATGGTTGAGATGTGACGTTAAAGATGTTGGCGACCTGCCTGGCATCCACACCAGCCTCCAGATGGCCTAGGGCACGATTGCGTTCCTCTGCTCGTAGTCTTGGCATCTCTGTAGCGCTCAGACGG
>CM031602.1:40341142-40411142 GCA_018398815.1 Conus ventricosus | reverse complement strand
TGTGAAGGAATCCAACAAAAGGTAGTTGGGTGCCTCCTCAAAAAGCATATGGATCAAACATCTTATCTCAATAATCATTTCAGGCCTAGTATGCAAATTAAATCTTTTTTTCCCTTTAAGACTGATTTTGAAATCTACACAAAACAGAGCTGAAATATTGTTTTGGGGAAAAATTTAAAAGGTAATTCAAAGCCATGATATTGTGTTAATTCAGCTGTAAATATGGATATGTTACTCCCAATGTAAAAAGATTTCTCCACCCTCAAGTCAGGATTAAGAATGCACAACCTGTTTGCTTACCATACAACCATCTGTGTAATATTTTAAATTGGTTTAGTGTATTTCTCGTCCATATGACACTAGTATAACTTGCTACATATTGATATTTTCATCTTTTTTGATTTTGGGTGTAAATCAATATCAAAATGGGCTTTTTTAAGTTCCCAGGGTGGAATAGGACAAAAGGGGTCTGGGAGAGAAATTTTCTTTTTCTAAAGAAACCCCGAATCTGAAATTATTTTTGATGTATAAGTTGCTATAGTTATTTGAGAAGTTATAAGACTTTGCTCTTTTCGGAAAATCAAAAAACTGATCTTTTTTTGATTTCTGATTTAATGTGTGTTTTTCTAGCTGTACTTTTAATGACAAATTTACAACATGTTAAATCCCTATAATCATCTAGAGGAAGTACCTGAGGGTTCAAGATATGTACTAACGATGAAAGCGTGCACAGGAAGTCCAAGGGCTAATTTCAACGCCTTACATTCAATACTTTGCAGTTTTTGTAATAAAATTTAGGCGCGTTGAAGAATATTTTTTTTGGGGATAATTATTTTTGATCTCATTAAAGATTTACATAGAGTAATCAATGTTAGCTGGATCTTGCCCCCACTTTTCTTTAGAAATGATTTTCAGAAAGTTTAATGTTTTTCTCGCCTTTGTTAAAAAAATATACGATATGAAAGTTCCATGATAATTAGATGTAAAATAAAATCCTAGAAAATTTATCTCTGTAAACGTACTTAAGAGAGTATCATCCAATGTGAAAACAGGGATACTTTCTGGGTTAGATCCACTGTTAAAAGAATCAATTTGTTTTTTTTAATTACAGACTTTAAACCATTTAGCTTCAATAATCCAACATCTTATTTAGTTCTGCTTGATAGATCTTTTTGACGAATTTTATATCTCGCTGTGAAGTTTTCTTTTTTAACGTTACATCCATCCACATGCATATATCATCTGCATATTGGACAAGAACAACTTTTTTTGATAATTTGTTTGGCAGATCATGCATTAATAACGAGAAGAGAAGTGGCGCTAATACTGACCCTTGAGGGATTCCCATTGAAAGTGTTCTACTTGTGGAATATGTTTTTCCTACTCTTGTTCTTATTACCCTATCCTTTAGAAAACATCTGACATAGTTGTATACATTTCCTGTCAAGCCAATGTTTTTAAGTTTATTCAATAGCTGAAAATGCCACACTTGGTCGTAAGCCTTATTTATATCAAAAAGGTAGCAAGAACACATTTCGTCTAGCAAACTGTTTCTTTATATTTGTTGATAATTTCACTAAAATTTCTGTAGTGGATCGACCTTTCTGGAAACCAGCTTGATTGATTGGTATGATGTTATATTTTTCGCGGTAATGTACAAGTCTATTCAAAACAATTCTTTCTGAAAGTTTACATACATGTGAAGTTAATGCAATGGGTCAATAATTCTTAGGGGTGTGTGTGTGTGTGTGTGTGTGTGTGTGTGTGTGTGTGTGTGTGTGAGTGTGTGTGTGTGTGTGTGTGTGTGTGTGTGTGTGTGTGTGTGTGTGTGTGTGCGTGTGTAATGTAGTGTGTGTGTGTGTGGTGTGTGTGTGTGTGTGTGTGTGTGTGTGTGTCTGTGTGTGTGTGTGTGTGTGTGGTGTGTGTGTGTGTGTGTGTAGTGTAGTGTAGTGTAGTGTAGTGTAGTGTAGTGTGTGTGTGTGTGTGTGTGTGTGTGTGTGTGTGTGTGTGTGTGTGTGTTTGTAATGTGTGTATGTGCGTATGCGTGTGTGTGTGTGCGTGTGTGCATGCGTGCATTTAAGCAAACGAGAGAGAGAGAGAGAGAGAGAGAGAGAGAGAAGAGAGAGAGAGAGAGAGAGAGAGAGAGAGAGAGGACAAGAAGAAGTTGATACAGGGTGGACAGGCACGACACGGTGAGGGTGATGAGGAGGAAGTACAGGAGGCGAGAGGGTGTTGGCAGGTGGAGGGGCTGGAGGGCTTTTGGAGTGGGGTGGTTGAGGAGGTAGTGAGAGTTGTTATGAAGAGAAAGCAGAGGGGGCACGAGGGTGTTGGAAGGGAGGTGGGGGAGTTTGTAGTGGGGAGATGGTGAGGGTGTTGACGAAGAAAAAGTAGAGGAGGTGGAGGAGTGTTTGGAAGGGGGTAGATAGGGGGAGGAGGCGGCGGGGGAGACAGTGAGATGATGGGAGAAAAAAGGGAGGGTGGAGGAGGAGGTGTGTGTGTGTGTGTGTGTGTGTGTGTGTGTGTGTGTGTGTGTGTGCGCTTTCTTGCTTGCTTGCTTGAATTCGTTTTTCTTTAAACCCAAGACGGGCAAAAACCACCACAACAAAAAAGATGGGAGGTTATGGTGGTGGACGGAGGGATGGGGTGGGGGAGACTGCGCAAATGCATGAGATCATGAAATCCTTTCTCTAACCCAAAAGGGAAGAGAAAGATGAAATCGGTATTCATTGTGCGTGTATGCCTCAGTGTGTGTGTGAGGGCGTGGCGGTAGTGGTGGTGGCGATAACCGTTTGGAGTTGGAGTGAGAGCGTGGTATGCATTTACGAGAGAGAGAGAGAAGAGAGAGAGAGAGAGAGAGAGAGAGAGAGAAAAGAGAGAGAGTAAAAACAGTTTTTTTAAACATGGGCCATTTTATTAAACTGTAGTTCATAAAAGGTCAGAGAAATGCTTTCCAGCACCGTGCAAAAGTAACCCCATCCTGTGGTGTGTTTACCCCAATTGAGTTCCTTCTGCCAGACAGTGTGCGTCGCAGGAGTTCCTCCAAAGACCCATGCCTACCTTTTGCTGGTCAACGCCCTCAAAACGGAGTGAGTGCTGCATAACCTTACTGAGAAACTGCATAAGAAGTTCGCCCAGAGTGAATAGTCCATAGAGCTGATCTTGGACGGACTGTTTTTCCTTCCCCTGCTTTCCACTGGACCTTCGGTGGGGGACGGAGTGTAGGACTTGGGGGCAAACGTTCCGCTGATGTCGTGTGTTGCAGCATGATCTTAGGTGTAGATGAACGTACCAGCAACGAGTAGGGGGTTGTTCCTGGCAAGATTCTGGGAAAAGTCGGTTTGATAGTTTGTTGTTGTTTTTTGTTGTTTGTTTTGGGTTTGGTAGTTGAACATACGAAGCAGAATATTTAAAGGCTAGGTAGATGGCTCAAAACTCGAGATGATCTGCTCCTTTTTCGAGGAAGAGCAGTTCCCAAAAATCCCTTGGGGAAAAACTGCTGTGAGGAAAAATTGTACAATGCCATAATATGAGTAGTAAAGAGGAAGCTTTTTTGTTCTGTGTTTCTCTCATATTGTGTGTGTACTGGGTGAGGGTAATGAAGGGGAAGTTTCCTTGTCCTGAGTGTCTTTATTTGCGTGTGCTAGGTGATAGTAGCGTAATGGGAGTTTTTTTTCTGTGCATGTTCTGTTTAAGTGTGTGCAATAGTAAGTAAGGGATAATGTCATGGAAGTTTCCTAGCTTTTTTCTGCACCCCCGTATAGAAATATCAAGGCGGTGTCTAGTTCCGAGGAAATTCCTCATTTGTTCCGCATGTCTCATAAAGGAAATGAGTGTCCACTTTATGAGCAGTTTGAGCAGCATTGTCTTGGAGCGAGGCTTTTTGGTTGTTGCTTTGTTAGGGGAGCAAAAATTGTGCACTGCTTCATTTCAAATGACATTTTGATGTATGACATGAGCCGATGTAAAGAAAAGGCCGATGTATAAAAATGAGCCGATCCTTGATCTGCTGTGCCCAGTCTGATGGGGGTGGTGGAGGAGCTGAGGGCCGGGGGGCTGACCTACCTGCCCGATCCCCCAGAAAGCGGCCACAGTTCCAGAACAGGACTTCTACCAAGGGCCCCCACGCTGTGGACATGCTGGTCTTCTCCGTGGACTGCGGCCCTGAGCCCCTGCAGCATCGCCTGGTCAGCAAGGGCACTCGTCTGTCAGGTACCTCTGTCTGTAACTGTCTGTAACTGACTGTCTGTCTGTCAGTACCGTCTGTCTGTCTGTCTGTTTTGTCTGTCAGTTACCGTCTGTCTGTCCGTCTATCTGGTACTGTCTGTCTGTCAGGTACTGTCTGTTAGGCACTGTCTGTCAGATATTTTGTCTGTCTGTCGTCTATCTGTACCGTCTGTCTGTCTGTCTGGTACTGTCTGTCTATCTGTCAGGTACTGTCTGTCAGGTAACTGTCTGCAAGATATTGTCTGTCGTCTGTCAGGTACTGTCTGTCAGGTTTCTGTCTGTCAGGTACTGTCTGCAAGATATTGTCTGTCTGTCTGTCAGGTTACCATCTGTCTGTAACTGTCTGTCCCGTAACTGTCTGTCTGTCAAGTACCGTCTGTCTGTCTGTCAGGTACCGTCTGTCTGTCTATCGGTTACTGTCGGTACTGTCTGTCAGGTTTCTCTCTGTCAGATATTGTCTGTCTGTCAGGTACCGTCTGTTTTATCTGTCAGGTACCACCTGTCTGTCTGTCAGGTACCGTCTGTCTGTCAGGTACCGTCTGGGCTGTCAGGGACGCTGTTCCATTTTCCCGTCTGTTACAACTCGTGTCTGTTTGTCAGCCACTAATCTGTTTTTCAGGTTCATGTCTGTTGACGTATTTGTTTTGTGTGCGTTTCTTTTCCAGTTAGATGGGTGTTTGTTAGTCGAACGCCTGTTGGGTTCATGCCTGCATGGGATTTGGCGCAGAACCACACACGTATAAGGAGGTGTGGTGGATGTTGTGATGATGGAGGGTGGATGGATGAGAGAGGGAGTGTGTGTGTGTGTGTGTGTGTGTGTGTGTGTGTATGTGTGTGTGTGTGTGTGTGTGTGTGTGCGTGCGTGTGTGAATACGGAAAAAGAAAGGAAATAAGAAAGAGGTGGACGTTTAGGAGAGGGGATGAATGGCGTTGTCTTGTGATGAAATGATGATAAGAGAAAACCATTGTAATCTTAGCTTTTTATTTGGTTAGGTTGAAAGTGCTTGACACCAGCCGCCTCTCTTTCTTACTCTTTTGTTTCCCTGCATGGTAGACACACACACCCTAATTCCCACATAGCATTTTCTCCCCACCTCCCGTTCCTGCCAGATCATTGGTTTCGATGTTGTGAGGTTTGAGAATCCGTTTTATCTTTTGTCCTGCTCGGTCACAAGTACAAGGGTATGTGTATTGACACCATTTTAGAAGAATCATGGAATTGCTCCGTATGCATACAGATCCATCTCCGACATTGATCGTGTACAACTGTCCCCCCCCCCCCCCCCCCCCCCCCCGCACACATATCGTAACCCTACCTCCCCCAACTGCCTGTGGTGGTCCCAGGACAAGTCGTCGTGTCTGGCGGCCCACAGCCTGGTGCCGCTCAGCATAGAGGATCGGGACGTGCTGGTGGTGAATCCTGGGCCGGGCTGGCTGGTGGCCCATCTGGCCGTGCTGCTCCGCCGCCACTCCGGCGCCATTGTGGTGGTCAGCCAGTACGACGACCACGACCACGACAAGATGCTGGCCAACTTGGAGTTAGTTGGGGCCACCAAAAGTATCCCTTTCTTTTTTTTTTCTTTTTAAAAGTTAACGAAACGTGAAACTTACGTATTTTTAAAGATAGTGTTTAACAGTTCACGGAGCCTCCCAAAGTGTATTTTGCACAAAACATGAAGTTTGTATGCATCAGTGCTTGAAACTAAGCCAACAAGGCAGTGGAAAGTGCTGTTTGGATAACTGCTTGTGGAGCTGTCCCAAAGCGTTCTTTGCCTATAATGTGAAACTTATGTGAATACCAGTGCAATACGCATTTTAGCCGCCCCAACTCCCCCATTTCCCATTCCTAACCTGTTATTTTTCAGATGAGAGAAACTGAAATGTCTTGTATTTCGTGCACGTGAAGCACATAAAAAGCCGATGTCGATCAAGAAAAGATATTCCAGGCGAAATTCTGTAGTGGTTTGTGAATTTTAGTCAGATGGAAGGGGGGGGGGGGGGGGGGGGGGAAAGACTGTCGGCGACGCTGGACAATGGTAACACATTTCATTATAGAGAGCAGTCCGAAGTTTGTATAGAGGCATCAGCTGTGACCAGAACATCATTCTGTTTTTGTTCACTAATGCAATGGTGAAAGTTAAAGTCTCATAGCCTAATGAACTGTAAGAGTTCACTAGGTATTATGGAAAGCAAAGCTCATCCTTCTCCTTCCCCCGCCTCATCTTGACCCTGCCTGTCCTTAATCGGGTACCTGTGTACTGCTGGGTGGACAGAAACGGTTTTCAACCCCCCCACCCCCACCCCCAAAAGCAGACTGCACGAGTGGTTTTAAAGTCACCATCGGAATCCCTGCTGCTGAATGAATCTGACCCTTTCACTATAGGTCCTCTGCATGCAGTGGTAGGCTACTTCTCTCCCCGTGTCTGCAGGATAAGACTGACAGGTCGCACTGTCCTTGACCACCGTACCAGATGTGAAGGTGATACGAGAAGCGTTCACTCAGTTGAAGACAGACGACTCCCGCCTCAAGAATGTGACCTCTGCCCTCGTCATCGCTGACTGCAGCAAATCGGCCATCAACCACATGGTGCAATACATCGTCACTGAGGGAGAAAGTGAGTCGGCGTTGCACCGTGCGGCAGCGTATATGTGCGTGTGTGTGTATGTGTCTGCATGCGCACACGCATGTGTGTGTGTGTGTGTGTGTGTGTGTGTGTGTGTGTGTGTGTGTGTGTGTGTGTGTGCACGATAATTAGAAAAAAGTCTAGTGGATCATCATCGTAATTTGGATATGTTTGTATCAGAATTTTTTGCGATTTCAAGATCTGAAACAAATGAAATGATAAAACAAACCAAGACGTACAAACGCGTGATGCATATGTCTTTCAGTCATACGATTTTTGTTAATGAGGTGACACTGGGACGCATGTGCATTGCTTTAGTATGATCCTATGTTCAACACTTTCTGAATTTTGACAAAATAAAGTACGTTTGAATCGATTCTGGACATGAAACACACACACACACACACACACACACACACACACACACACACACACACACACAGAGGGTGGTAAAGGGAGGAAAGTTGAGTTTATGGGGGAACCGCTTCATATCACAAGGACTATCTCCCTTCCAAAGAGATTGTTTTCTTCGTCATCGTTACGCGCACTTTTAACATTACACCGCAGATTAAGCATCAACAGCATTTATAAGCGTGTCAACAGTAAGGAGGAAAAAGGAATCATCATCCCCTTTACTATTATCATTTGATCATCAATAACACGCACATGTCGTTAGCATTACTCTCAGGCAAAGCACTGTATGAATCCTGCGTGGTCATTTGAGCTTGAATAAAACGAGCTAACTTTATCATTACTTGACCATCTACAGTATTGCGCAATGTCATCACAGAGTAGAGTGACTTATAACACCCTTCTGTCAATACCATCGTCATGGGATAGTATATCTGCGATCAAAAAAAATATTCTGCAATGAATTGGGTGCAGGTCTGTAGAGAATTAGCTTACTACATGAACAAGTCTGTACAGACTACTGGCACCGAGTTAGCTAAAGGATTTCTGGTACGGTAATTGGATTGAGTGGCATGGGAAGCCAAAAAAAGAAAAGGAAAAAAAAGACGGCTAAAATAAATCCGGCTGAAAAAAATCGTCATGTGCTGTGTATTACACTTTTTCATGTGCTGTGTATTACACTTTGGCCTCTCTTCAGTAAGGGAAACTGACGCGCATGCCACAAGAGGAAACGAAGTATGAATCAGGGCAAGTCAGACTGTTGAGCACTGAGCACATTGAGGGATGACTTTAGCTCCCTCCTCTCTTTTTTCTTCTTTTTGTTTGTGTGCTGGACATGCTAATTATCAATGGTAATATTTAAAAAAAAAAAACAACAACAACAAAAAACAAAACCAGGAGGACGATTTCGTTTCTCCTACTCCTGTCAGCAGAGGGTTGTGTGTGACACGTTTTCCTGCAGTGTGTGCGTGTGTGTGTGTGTGTGCGTGTGTGTGTGTGTGTGTGTGTGTGTGTGTGTGCGTGTGCGTGTGTGTGTGTGTGCGTGCAGGCTTGAAGTTGCTGGGAAAGCTGACGGACACGACAGACATGGAGGCTCGCATGGACCAGCTCCAGGCAGACCACGTGGCTCACCTCAGACATGTCCTCGCCAGTGAGTCACCCTTGTTGCTACAGTCAGTGTCATGTCGATTTCCGCCATAGGCCATGACTGACCCAAGAGAATGTGAGAAGGTACCGTTCACTGCGCTGACACAAACAGAATGGCAGTACATTAAGACGGGTAATGAAAACGCCTGCTGTTACGCAGGGTTTACTGGAGTGACAGTTCATAAAAGACGGGCAACGACAAGGCCCGTTTTTATGTTAAGTTCACAAGAACAGCAACGTACTGACGAGGGAAACGACAAGCCTGTTTCTACATTAGGTTCACCAGAACAGCAAACAAATAATGTGGACAATGACAAGGCCTGTTTTTATGTTAGGTTCACCAAAACGGCCTTCATTCCAATAGGTAACCGACAATGTGTGTGTTTCATGTTCGGTTCCTGGTGACTGAATGTGCAGCAGTATCTGACTGCAAGCTCCATACTCTGTCAGCCGACTTGGAGGTATCCAGGAGTCAACATGTTCAGACTGGGGCCGTGTTAGCCTTTGGCGGATGCATGGTGGAGCAAGATGTATACAGTACTCTTATTGTGCGTGTGTGCATGCATGGACAAAGATTGGAGAGGGGGAGCTGGTGAAGAGGCTGCCGTGGATTCGGACACAGTGGAGTTCTGAAAAAAAATCTGAAAGCGCCTGAAATAGCATATACCACACACTAAGAAAATTGTTTTAGAAACGCGTCCATGGCACAGCATAATGTAGACAATGTGCAGATTAGGCATTCACCCCTCTCAACTTTTGGCCAGACTGTTAACCTCTGAAGCAGGAAGACAAAAAAGGGAAACCACTTTCCAGTTTTTTCCTGAACCCTCCCCTTTTTTTTCTTTTTACCTCACATGCTCACCCCTACCTCCCTAGTCTCCCCAGAATAAAGTGAGCCATTCCAAAGGTATATGTGTAAGCGCCTGTTTGCGATTCACCAAAAAACATCTTGACAAGTTTATTCAAGATTTTTTGAAGGGGGGGGGGGGGGGGGGGGGGGGGGGGGGGAAGATTGTTGAGTTCCGTGGGGAAATGATGATTATAATTGAAAAGTATGAATAAAACGGTCACATGCTGATGCACAACATCACAGCTATCCGCTATCGTGTACCATAAACATGAGCGTAATCTCACGGTCACAGTGCACAAGCTTCGCAGTTTGGCCTACCTGACGCGCTCCGTGCACGAGGCGGAGAACGAGGCAGTGGTGGACAAGTCGGTGGAGTACGTCAATCTGATGCAGGCGACCAGAAGCTGATGCCTTGGATGGTGGTGCCCCCTGTGCTGCCCTTCTCCGCCCACGACGTGGAGCACCAGCACGGCATCGACGACCGCTACATCCACTTCCAGCCCTCCGACCTCACCAGCGGCTGCTTCCTCGTCTGTCTGGCCAGGAGGGTGAGTGACAGGATGGGATGAACGGGTAGGAGGGACGGGAGGGGTCTATGGCGAAGAGAGCGGAAAAGGTGTGGAGAGGGCGATTGGGAGTCAAGGGAGGTAACAAAGGTTGTGTTTTTGATTTTGTACTTGTTTTATGTAGCCCTGACGTAGCCTTTCTCCTTCGCTGGGTTACGACTTAAAGGGACAGTGGGATGATGGGGTTATAGGGGGTAGCGGGAGGTGGGGTGGCAAAGGGAAGGTGTGCGTGATGAAGATCAGAAAGGGAGCTGTATAGGAGGTAAGGGATACAGGTGAAGGTAGTTGGTTGGGACTGGCGCTAAGCACAGTGGCCAGTGCGGCATGGCCGATGGCCAGGCAAAGTGCTCCTAACACCAAGGCAAGACTGTTGCAGTGAACATTGTGGAACTGCTTTCTTGTAGCTGTTATCTATCTGTCTAAAGCTTCAGAGAATGGGTCATAACTTAGTTTGCTATATTTTGCAGTCGGCATAGCACCATTGATCAACACCGCAACAGTCGTTTAGAATTTTGTCTCAAGAGTTTCTGCAGACTCCAACCCTTTCCAAATCCTTGGAATAAGACTGTAGTCATATGGCAGCGTGTTAATGCATGCATTGAGAAGAAAAAAAGACTTGTATGTGCTGTAAATCTCATTTCCCCATGTGATGGATGACCACGAAAACATCTCTGGAGCTGAATGTGGCTGCCTGAATGGTGGGATCAAGAAGTGGTAGACACAAAGGCCTTGCCAAGGAAGAAGACATGCAGGGAAACGGGGAGGGAGTGAGGGGAGAGAGAAGGATGTACAGAGAGGACAGCATAAAGGGAGATGGCCAGATGAGGCGAGAATAGCAGAAATTGAAAGAGGGAAAAGAGATGTGGTGGAGTGAGTGGAAAGAGTGGAGGTTTGCAGACTAGGGGAAGGGGTGGGTGGGAACGAAGTTAAGGAAACGAGAAGACTGGTGAGAAAAGAGAGATGGGGAAAAGATCTCACAAAAAGGAGAAAACTTTGACCAGTGAGGCAGATACTTCAGTATCCATTTCTTTTTTGTGTGTGTTCAGCTAACCTAATTATGGCTGACAAGTTGTTTACAAACTCTTGTATTCTTCCACCATCATTTGTTCCATGTCATTAATGTATTGACTTTAACATTAAATAATCAAATCCAGCAACATTTTGTTCCAAAGGACATGTAGAGAAAGGAGAGAATGGACAGGCCGATAGGAGTAATGGAAGACTGATTATTTTAATAGGAGGTAGAAGAGGAAGGAGGGAAGTGGAGAATAGAGACAACAGAAGCGAAAAGAGAGAAACCCACAGAAAAAAGATGGGTGATTGGATGTGGGGAGGGAAACGCCTGTCTGGATTTGTGTGTCTGGGCATATCACTGCCATGTTAGCAATGTACGTTCTACGTCACACCCATTCCAAGCTTGTCCCTCCTTCCATTCTACGTTACATCCATTCCAAGCTTGTCCCTCCTTCCATTCTACGTCACATCCATTCCAAGCGTGTCACTCCTTCCATTCTACGTTACATCCATTCCAAGCTTGTCCCTCCTTCCATTCTACGTCACATCCATTCCAAGCGTGTCACTCCTTCCATTCTACGTTACATCCATTCCAAGCTTGTCCCTCCTTCCATTCTACGTCACATCCATTCCAAGCTTGTCCCTCCTTCCATTCTACGTCACATCCATTCCAAGCTTGTCCCTCCTTCCATTCTACGTCACATCCATTCCAAACACACATGGAAAGATAAGCGACTCTTTGTTCGTACCGTCCTAAATGTTAAATGTTATCTACTTTTGCCTAAAGAAGACCCAAGAGGTCGAAATGCATTGTGTCTTGTCCTGTACTTTGTTTGTCAGTGTCCTTGGCGGTAACTGACCCCCTCTCTTTCTAAATGACAAATGCTTCATAATTGTAAGCGTCTGCACACAGAATGTTGTGTAAAAAATGAAATAAGCATTACTTCAAATTAGAAATGTCACAGTAGAGATGAAGCTGGATAATGTATGCACACAACATGATCAAAATGTTGAAGGACTTAAAAGCAGCAGTACAGTTGTGGCAGCGTTCAGAGTTCTTTGGAACGTTGCGCAGAGGAGTGGCAGGGATTCTCTTTTAACGCTTTTCTCTGGTCCCACACAGCCCGAGGATGCGGGCAGCATCATTGCGCGGGCCAGGAGCAAGGGACTGCTGGGCAAGCTCTCCAAGTCCAAGAAAGGGCAGAGCGGCCTGGATCAGGAAGATGGCAGTGGGGACTGTGACGGCGGCGCCCATGGCGGGGCCCAGAGGAGGGGGTCCTACAGCAAGAGGAGCAAGGTGTTGAGGCGTCTGTCCATTCCTGTCCGACCGCCCACCTTGAAGGTGGTCGAATACAAATCCCCAACCACCAGAAGGTGGTTTCCACCCCAACCCGTTCAAATGAACGTCTGGATTCTGGGTACTCTTCCATCCCACTGACATGAAGTGAGCAACGTGCAAGTGGATATTGGTTTGCCTCAGTTGATGGACAGCGAGTGACTTGTCACATCACCCGCCTGTGGTAAGGGACATTGGAACTTCATGGGGGACAGGACTTGAAGTTGAAGACTCCTGTGGTGTTGATGGTTTTTAGTTATTTTTTTTACAAAGTTAATACTGCTAAGATGGAAACTGTGCGGAAGTGGTGGTGGTGGGTGTATTTAAGGGAATATTCTGTTACTTACCTAAAACACGATGCAGTGAAAGGCCATATTTTTGACTGTAGATCAGTGAAGTGGGAAGTGAAATGGTCTTTAGCTTTATAATTTAAAGAGCCCCTGAATAACGAGCACTGTCCCAACAAAGCATGCATGCTGCGAGACAAGACTGGTGTCAAGGGTGCTTCATCATACGTTGACAGACTACCAGCATTCTCGTTCTCTGACTTTTGCACATAAGCAACAGAACAAAAACAAATTCACCATCAAGTTTGTTTCGACATGGTTTTTTCTCATTCTGTTCTGTCCAAAAAGGCAGAAATTTCATGCACTTTGTGGATATATATATTTTTTTGCATGCTTTGTGACAACATAGAGCTTGGTCCTTCCTAGGAGACCTGTATCCAGGATAAAAAAAACCCTTTCAAACGGTATTCCAAGTCTTCCTGGCAGTCTGCTAGAATTCGTTTCTTTTCGACCATGAAAAAAATTACCATTGATGTTCAACTCCAGTTGTCAGGAAAGCTTGTCACTGGTTTGAACAAATTGTGCATCAGCAAATCAAACACGTTGGGGTCATGTGTCTCAAAGTGTAGTATGCCATGGTGGCCTGTCCGGTTGAAAGGGATCTACTTTCAAAGAGATTGAAGGTTTTGTAACTTTGCTTGTTTTGAATTAGCCCTTCCACAACCACAGTCTTCACTTTATGATTTTTTTTTCGTTGCCCTTTTTTCAGGGCTGTGCTTCATTCATTACCATTCGTTTACCTGTTTTTGCCATTTTTTAAATTAACATTGCCATCACACACACAAATAAACAATACACACTTGCACATACGAAACATGTTGCACATATGAACGCACGTGTTCAGTGAGGAACTGAATCCCGGTGAATGTGCTTGGTTGAATGTGCGTTGGGAGTCGAAAGGAGGTGCGTTCTTTTTTTTTTTCTTTGAGTGGAGACATATATCTGAAGACTGGATCAAAATAACTTAATTGTATGTTTTGTGTTTCAGTGCTCTGAAAGGTTCAAGTTTAACTTAATCCACTAATTGTTACTGTATAATCTTTCTTCTAGGGACCAGGACCTCGTGTGTGGTGTAAACAGCAGGCATAAAAAGTTGTGCTTCTGGATGATTACAATTCATTCCTGTTCCAGTGAAACTCGCACCCATACAGAGAGCGAGCAAGAGAAATTCTGGACTTTAAACATTTCTTCTTCTTCTACTTCTTCTTTCTTTGAGTGTCCACCTCCATCGAGTTGAAGATTCTGACACTTGCGTGTGTATGACCGTTTTTATCCCGCCATTAAGGCAGCCATACTCCAACTTCGGGAAGGTGCATGCTATGTGTAGTGTGTCATCCATACCAACGGCCAAACTGGCCTTCTCTTCCGAAAGTTGGTGATGGGATTTTACGTGTGTGCAAGATGTTGTGCATGCGTTCACACACGGAACCTCGGTTTATAGTCTCATTCGAAGGACTGTAGGGGGAATGCAGTCAGAACCAATGTTAACTCCGGGGGAAAAATCCCCTGTACCGAAATTCGAACCCGTAACCCCAGGATCACGAGTCGGGCGCTCTACCAACTGAGCTTTTCCGAATAACTATTATTCAATTTTGTGCTGAATTATTTCCTGTGAATGTTGTGGAATTCTTTCCTGTTGTTATTTGCTGTCAGTTAACCAGTTTTAATAATAAAAACTTAAAAATGGATTTCCTTTGGGTCCTGATTACAGCTATCTTGGTTTGTGACAAAGGACCCTTTGCGGTCGGCTGGGCTATAAGCAACATTATCTTCTCTTATCTTGAGACAAAGGACAATAAATGGTGGAGACCTGTGTTGCTAAACAGCCATCAACCATTACACTGAACATGATCACCGTGGTTCTGTATCACTGCTAAACATTGAGTTCTACCGTACCCAGTATGCTGTATTGCACTGTACACTGCTATGCATCTTAAAACATTGCACTGTATGAAATTTCCTTTTGTGTAGTTTCCGGTAAAACTACGGAATATTTGAGACGCGCACGTGCAATTCCGTTATATCGCGTTTGCTGAACGCCATTCAAACACGCAAAAGATACAAGCCCAAGCACAAAAATCGAAAAGCTATCATATATCACGTGATTTTTTTCCTTTTATTTGAAAGTTTTGTTGGATTAAATCAAAATATATTGTAGATTAATTGTATTTGATGAAAAAGCCGCCCGCAGGGCGAAAAGTGTCATGCAAATAACATTTTTAACATGCGCGCTGGTGATCTACTCGTTTTTGAGTGAACCAGTATTTAACTTTTTAGGAAGAAGAAGAAGAGGTGGATCGGACCATGGGTCCAATTTCCAAAGGTTCGCCAGTGGGTTCCGACTCGGAACCAGGCGAATGCCAGCTATTGACCGAAAACGAAAACGATCGAGTCAGAGGACCCCCCCTCCCCCCCCCCCCCCCCCCTCCCGCTAGTCTGACGCGGACAAAGGCGGGAAAAAGAATCAACAGTTAACAAAGAAGAAAAAGGACAAAAACATGGCCAAAACACACAAATTACAAAATAGGAATGACGAAAATGTGGATGATGATGAAGATCCAGACATACAAATGGAAAAATTGCTGGCAAAAAATGCAGTTGATGATGATGGCCTCATTTCTCGGTCAGACAGTGAGGAAGAACCTGCTCTGGAGCAGATAAAACAAGAATATGAGCAGGAATCAGATGTTGCCCCCCCCCCCCCCCCCCCCCCCCCCCAATTTCTGATCAGAGGGCAGGTATTTTGACCACAATGATAGAAGGGAAAATGGATGAGAAGAAAACGATTAAAAAAATTGAAGCCCACATACGGCCAGAAGACTGCCAGTCACTTGTCTGGATCTGGATCTGGCTGCATACGTCGCTGAACCAACTTGATTATATTGCGACAGAAAACAGGAGAGCGCAAAAAAAAACTTATCTTTTCTCTTTTTCTTGTTGAGGACTGGCCAGATGTGGAGCTGCCGGATTGCTACTACTTTTCACTTTGCACATACAGGCAAGCCCGTACATAGCCGGCCCTGACCCAAGAGAAGGTAGTGCCAAGCCCCCCCCCCCCCCCCCCCCCCAAAAGGGACTCCACCCCCACCCTTTCCCCACCTACCTAACCTAACTAATGTATAGCATGGGTTTAGTGGAGGGCTGCAGAACTGCCCACCGCTGCTGTGAATGCGGCGATAGTACTGGCCTGGACTGTTGTTTCTTCCAAGTGGTTCCAATCCTTGATGGTCTTTACAAAAAAGGAGCATCTGTACTGCTCTGAAGTGCCATCTGGAATCTTGTAGCCCTTGGTATTATTGACAGCATGGCGAGTAACGATGTTTGTAGTCTCGCAGTCCCTAAATGCTGTGGGGTGGATTTTCCTTCCAGTTCTGTTTGCAGGTGGCATTGCCTTGATGAGCTCATGGTTGATTTTGTAGTTAGTGGTGAGCTGTTGTGTCCTGCGTTCTTGCAGGGGTGGAAGGCCGGGCTCATGGAGCATCTTGTCGACACAGCCCTCTTCTCTAGACCTGTAGTCTTTTTTGATGAAGCGCTGCTTGCCGTTGCCGATCAATATATTTCTATAGGTACAGATCCCAAACTATTGCGCCATACTCCAGCGTTGATCGACAAGAGCGATGTAGGCCAGTTGGTGACACATCCTGTGGGCAGTTCCCTAGGTTACATCTCAGGAATTCAAGCACCGACCCAGCTCTCTTACATATGTTGTTAATGTAGGTTGACCATTTCATTTTCAGGTCTGAGGAGATGAGGATGCCAAGGTATGGGTTGTGGTTTACATGCTTCAGAACCTCTCCACAGAGCGGTAGAAGTAGGAAGACATGACCTTCATTGGGAGGATGTAGCACTTTGTGTGTTAAACCTCGTGCCCCAGTCGTTGGCCCACACTTCTAGTCTGTGAAGGTCTGCTTGGAGGATGAGGTGGTCTTGGAAGGAGCGTATTTCTCGGTAGAGCAGGCAGTCCTCTGCGAACAGGTGTACTTTTGATGTAACAGTAGCAGGGAGGTCGTTTATGTGGCACAGGAACAGCAATGGGCATAAGACTGTACCTTGGCGCACTCTTGACTGGACTGCAGTCTCCTCAGAGGATTCCCCCTCCAGGTCCACCCTCATAGTTCTTTTGGTCAGGAAGCTTGTTATCCACTGGTAAACAGGCCCTAGGATGCCGTAGTGCTGCAACTTGTGGAGGAGTTTGGTGTGGGGCACTGTATCGAAGGCCTTGCAGAAATCCAAGATCATGACATGTCTGTATACCTGCTTCGGAGGATTCAAACAAGTCTCGCGTTGTAGTGAGCAGTTGGGTCTCGCAGGAATAACCAGATCTAAAAGCCATGGTTCTGTCGGTGAGGATGTTGTACTTCTCCAGGTGTTCGTGCAAAGTGGTGACAGATAATATGTTCCAGCAGTTAGCAGGCGCTAGCTACAGATGTTAATGATATGGGTCTGTAGTTCTCTGCTTTATTTCTATCCCCTTTTTTGTACACACTGGATACGTTTGCGGTTAGCCAATCATCAGGAAGACATCCAGTGGACAGGGAGTGGTTGTATATACAGGTAGGGCTGGAGCCAGTGTCTGCCAACAAGTCCTTTGGACCTTAATGGGGATCCTGTCTGAGCCGCAGGCCTTCAAGGGGTTAAGATTTCGCAGAAGTTTAGGGGACTCCTGTGTTGATGGTCAGGTCAGGTCGTCAATAGTTGGGGATCTTGGCCGTTGCATCTTGGGGGGGGGGGGGGGGGGGGGGGGGCAGCCATCTTCCTGTGTTAAAGGACAGAATGTGAACTGGTTTAGAAGAAGTCTAGCTTTAGAGGGGCTGTCGCTGCGGAGTGTTGCACCATCCTTCAGGGGGGCTACCCAGTGTTTTCTCGGCATCGCATCTTGATATACCTCCAAAAAGGCTTACTATTGTTCTTTTTCATGCCTTCCTTGATGGACTTGGTGACGTACTGCTGTTCTGCCCTCCTCATGGCCCCCTACATTCCTTCTTGCAGAATGCGTAGTTGGTCCAGTTATGCATCTAGCCTTATAGGGGCTGTCGCTGCGAAGTGTTGCACCATCTTCAGGGGGGCTACCCCAGTGTTTTCTCGGCGTCGCATCTTGATATACCTCCAAAAAGGCTTGCTATTGTTCTCTTTCATGCCTTCCTTGATAGACTTGGTGACGTACTGCTGTTCTGCCCAACTTGTGGCCCTCCTACATTCCTTCTTGCAGAATGCGTAGTTGGTCCAGTTATGCGTCTTCTTGGCCCTTCTATACAGCCTCCTTCTTTTTCAGGAGTTTGTGGATGTCCTTGTTGATCCATTGGAGATCATTCCTGTTCTTCCGGAGCGCAGACGGGACATGCTTCTCTACAGTAGTCAGGATAGTTGTTTTGAAATCATCCCAAAGACTGTTGACATCAGCCCCTTCCTTTTTCTGAGTTTCCAGTCTCGGTGATAAGGGTTTTAAATCTCTGTCAATGTCTTCCCACTTTGTTTTTGAGAAGTACATCTTCCTAGCTTTCTCCTTCATTCTTATGGGCGGGTATCAAAATCGGTCACCACTGCCTCATGGACGGAGAGTCCAGGGACGGTTGTTGAGGATTTAACTAGGGAGGGGTTGGAAACAGACTATGTCAATCATGTTTTCCTTCTGGGTGGGTTGGTCATGGATTTGGGTCAGGTACGCTGCTGATGTAATGTCTAGAAGCTCTTCCTGTACAGCTGGGTCGCTAGCATTTGGCAGGACTGTGTGTGCATCCCAGTCGATAACCGGGCAGTTGGAAGCCCCCAGCCAAGATGACTTGTTTCAGGTTTCTCCTCGTTGTGATCTTCTTCAGGGTCTTGTCCAGCTGACTGAGATCATGAAGGTTTCGATGGGGCATATAAAAGCATCCAAGGAGGAGATCTTCCCCCCGCCTGAAGATGAACTTTTGCCCATGCCGCATCGCAGTCAGCCTTGAGATCTTTACACTCTGATGATGCAAGGCTCTGTGTGACTAGAATGAAGACTCCTCCTCCAAATCGATTGTGGTCATTTCGGTAGGGCTTGTAGTTCACCGGAAAGATCTCAGCAGAGGGGATGTCTTTATCCAGATGCGACTCTGTTCCAAACACTACATCTGGTGTTATGTAGTTTATCATTGCAGCTAGTTGTGCGCCCTTTCTGGTCACGCTCTGACAGTTGAGGTTCAAGATTCTGAGGTTTTGTTTCCTCGGCAGGTCCTAACATGGCTGCTATGGTTATTTTGTCTATCTTGGCCAATTGAAAGCTGCTTGCCTTTGGAGGGTGTGCGTGGTATAGAGTGAGCATTTGCTGAATGAAGTGACTGGCGGTTTTCCTTACTCCCTGGGCTCGGTCTATTCTCACACTTGGGGCTGCTTGCCTTGAGGGACTGAACTTATGATGGGAAGGGTGGGAGGAGTCAACGTTAGAGTCAAGATCAGCTAAGGGTTGGTAGTAGTTTGCAGATTCCAAGGAGAGACTGCGGAAGGTGAAGGATCCACAGTTGACGCCATCACATTTGTGACAGATCCAATGTATACTTGGTCGGTTTAGTACCTCATAGTCTGATGAACAAAGCTGGATGCACGATTTGTGGTACCAAATACTACAGTTATCCCGGGCAACTCCAGCATCAGCCCAGGACACATGTCTTTCACACATACCACATGGGAAGATGTTCTTTGGATGTGGGCCAGGGTCTTTGTGTGCATCGCCGGACAACAGCGGAGTCAACACAAGAAGGGCACTGACCTGACAAGGGTGTAGGATTCGCCGAAGGGCCTTCCCAACATTACCTCCTGCTATCGAGAGTTGGCTTGGGATCCTTAAAGGTGACTTGTTTCCAGGTGTAATGAAGTCATCGGAAAACACCGACAACAGTAGGAGGGAGGTAGTGAAGTAGACTGAGGTCATGGTGTAACTTCTCAATCACAAGTTCTGAAGTACGAAGCCGAAGTGTAGAACAAAGATGGCGTCCGTCGTTGGACGGGCATGGTGGCGCCCTCTGGAGGGAGAGCTCACTCACGCCAGATCCGCGACTAAGCAATTATTGTTGTCAGTAGGGGGCTTACCAGGTGGTGTCCTGCGTATATTAGATCAGAACAGGCGCCACTGAACACCACCGAAGTGACTCGGCAGCAGTGCAGTGTCTCCTCCGGTGGGTTGCCTCTTGACGACTTGACATTGACTGCTCCCTGTGGATTGCCGGTGCCAGGGCTGCGAGGGGGCTGACCAGGCTGTGGCTGTGGACAGGGTGTCAGAATGAGCGGCATGGGTGCACTGCCTCTGAAGTGGTGCAGAGGTTGGGACAGCAAAAAAAAAAAAAAAAAGATGGTGGACATGTTGACATGTTCACTGTCGAAAGTTTTTGTCCAACTCTAGCAAATTTCCAAGGGAAAAATGTTCATAACTTCAAAATTTTGAAAATATGGCCTAAACTAGAAGTGCGTTTCATTGATGAACAGGTTAAAAAAAAAACAGAATAAACTACAGAAAAATGCAAAAAATTTTTTGTTGCCAGGATCGAAAAGGCATGTTACATCCTGCGCATGCGCTCTCCCTTGTCCCAAGAGTCAACAGTGAGATGTGGGTGGTCCATCATGGACTACAGCAGGAAAACAGTAGACCTGACTCTTCAAAAGATCCAGAAGAGTTTACTGAAGGCTACATTTGCCCTTGCAAAAGCCTGTGACACCTTGGCAGCAGAGGGGAAAAGCATAGTCAAACTGTCCGACAGAGTTCAGATGCAATGGGCTTGAATTTGAAGATGGCCCGTGATATTTCAATGGAAAGGACAGAAGTTTTCTCTTCCCACTGGTGAGTTGATTTTAACGTGGTGACAGCCCTGATGTGGCCCTTTGCAGTCGGCTGGGCTATAAGCAACATTATCTTATCTTTCTCTTCCCAAAACATCAACAAAAAGTACAAAAAAAATTAACATCAGATGAGAACCCCAATACAGATCAGTTGTTTGGGGATGATTTGAAATTGGCACTCTCTTAGATCGACTACACCTCCAAACTGAGAACAAATATGAATGTGTTAATGTATGCCAGAGGCAGAAAGTTTTTTCCCCAAACAGGGTAAAAAAAAACGGATCATGGACCTTCCCTTGCCCTAGTCGACGCAAAGGGAGAAACTGGGGATGGAACCCAACCCCGTTCCATGTACAGTTTCCCAACAGCCATCCAAGAGGGGCAAGGCTCGAGGCCAGAGACCATGTGGCCGAATTAACCAGTTCAAACCACTGGTCCATCCATGAGTATTCAAAATCACAAGACAGAGGATTTTCAAGCTGGAAGGTTGAAACAATTTGTGAAGAAATGGCAGCAATTGACATCTGATGAATATATTTTGGCAATGGTAACTGGATCAAAAATTCCGATTGATGAATGTTCAAAAATAGAATGTCATAATTCAACCCCAAATCAAGTCCAAGGAAATTTATGGCAAGAAGCAGATAATGAAATCCAAAAATTACTGAGTTTAAGGGTGATTGAAAGATCAAGCCATGAAGAAGGAGAAATCATTTCTCCAATATTTCAGATCCCCAAGACAAATGGCAGTTAAGACTTATACTCAATTTAAAAAGGTTCAATGAGGCAGTCCAGTATGAGCATTTCAAAATGGAAAATCTATCATCTGCCTCAAATAGAGATAAAAAAAAAAGGGCGTTTCATGGCTTCAGTTGATTTGATACATATTACTCAGTGCCCATTCATCCAGAACACAGAAAATACCTGAAATTTAAATGGAGAGGGCAGCTATACGCATACACTTGTTTTGCAAATGGTCTTGCAAATTGTCCTCGTTATGTCACAAAATTGATGATACCAGTTTATGCTCATTTAAGATCACAAGGTTTCTTGTCGGCTTCATTCATTGATGATTGTTATTTGCAAGGTCAAAGTCAAGAGGAGTGTAAGCAAAATGTTGAAGCAACAGTTGAGATTTTTCAAAGACTGGGGTTTACTATACATGAGGAAAAGTCTGTGCTTACATCCACAACGGAGTTAAAATATCTTGGATTTCTTTTAGATTCAGAGTCTGTGACTATGACTGTCTGCAGAAAAAAGGAAACAGATTGTAACAGCATGTCAGAACTTGATAAGCAAAGTTTCGTTTCCAATCCAGGAATGAGCACAGGTCATAGGAAAATTGGTAGCTGCCTTTCCTGCAGTGAAATGGGGACCTCTGTATTACAGAGTTACAAGGTTTGAAAATTGTAGCACTCAAGAGGAACAAAGGGAATTTTGATGCAGTTATTTCTCTTTCACCGGAAGCAGAATTAAACTGGTGGATAAACAATGTTAATGTTAGCTTTTATCCACTTGAGATTTTTTTTTTTTTTTTGGGGGGGGGGGGGGGGGGGGGGGGGGGGAGGGGCAGGGGCAGGGGCAGTTTGTAATGGAAGACAAACAGGAAGATGGTCCAGAAGTGAAAAATCTTTTCACATTAATGTCCTTGAATTGTTGGCTATAGAGTATGGACTTAAAAAGTTTCAAAGTTTCAGTAAAGAAGTAGGTCAACATGTAAAGTTGCTATGTGGCAAACACATGTGCTGTTGCCTATATCAGAAAAAATGGGGGGATCACATTCACAGTTTGTAATGTGATTGCCAAAAGAATCTGGATCTTGTGCAAGGACAAGGGAGTGCCTATATCAGAAAAAATGGGGGGATCACATTCACAGTTTGTAATGTGATTGCCAAAGAATCTGGATCTGGTGCAAGGACAAGGGAGTTGAGTAAACAATAAGTTTTTTGCCTGGCAAACAAAATGTGGAAGCAGACAGAAAGTCAAGACAGTTTAATAATAGAACAGAGTGGAGGCTTAGATAAGATAATGTTGCTTATAGCCCAGCCGACCGCAGAGGGCCACATCAGGGCTGGAGTGGAGGCTTAATCCAACTATTTTTCAGGAACTCACAGAAAGTGCTGCTCCCACAGATCGACTTATTTGCTTCTAGACTAAATTATCAAATCAAACCTTTCTTGTCTTGGAAACCAGATCCAGGAGCTGTGGCAATAAATGCTTTCACAGTGGATTGGAACAGATGGATAGTCTATGCCTGTCCACCGGTCAGTCTGATCCAACGGACTCTGCGCAAGATGGAAGAGGATCAAGCAGAAGGACTAGTCATCGTACCACACTGGCCAACAGCAGTGTGGTATCCCAAATGCTCAGGCTTCTCATTCAACACCCCATTTTACTTCCAAAAGGAAAATGTGTTTTGCAGCTGGGTCATTCAGTCGAGGTTCACCCTCTACACAGAAAACTTCAGCTTCTTGCAGTCGTGTTTCTGGGAAGCAATGCAGGCACAAGGCTTTTCTGGAACAGCATGTAGCATTGTCTGTGCATTATGGCGCGACTCTACCCAAAAGCACTACATTAAGAAATGGAAATTTTTCTGTGTTGAATGGGATTGTGATCCCTTTTGTCCATTTGGTGATTGATTTTTTGACAGTTTTGTTTGAAGATGGGCTAAGCTACAGTGCAATAAACATGGCCAGGAGTGCCCATTCTGCCATAATCATTACAGACACAGATAAGTCGATTGGTTCCCATCCTAAGATAGATTTCTTAAAGGTGTTTTTAAACTTAGGCCTACTATGCCCAGGTACTCACATACCTGGGATGTGTCTGTACTGTTAGAACATATAAGGAAACAAGCTGAAAACCCTGATCTATTTCTAAAGCGATCAGTAATGAACATGTGCATTGCCTTTGTTGTCCACAGCTCAGAGAGTACAAACCATTCATCTCATAAAGCTCAGCTACATTGAATTTACAACAAACGCATGCACTGTCCACATTATTGAAAAACTCAAAACAATCAAGACCAGGAAATAACAGACATGTTCTGCATTTACAAGAATTTCAGGATGAAAAGAGGTGTGTTGTAACGTGTCTGAAAGAATACATTTCCAGGACAAAAGAGATTAGAAAAGACAGTAAAACAAATTAGCTTCTTTTGTGTTATGGATGCTCTCATAAACCTGCCACAAAGGACTCTTGGTCACGCTGGTTGAGGAATATTTTGTGGGATGCAGGAATTTACAACTTTGCATCACACAGTTTTCGTGGAGCAGCATCATCTGCCATGCTCAGAGGAGGAGTACCAATGGCCGACATGCTGAAAAGTGCTGGGTGGTCGAACGCCACATTTCACAGATTCAACAACAGACCATTAGGAGCACATTGCTGTACAGTGTGCGCAAGTTCATCAATTCTCAAGTACTATTCCAAAGACAAGTAGTGTGTTTTACAACCAAAGCAGAAACATTTCTTTTCAGTGTATAATACAGACAGCGATAAAATGTCTTGTGTTTCAGTATTATCATATTTGTTCTGTCCTTTTGTTCCAGTATTATTGGGAAATATTTTGACCTTGATGTGTGACACAAATTAATGTGTTTTAAAGCAAAGATGCTAGTATTATGCTCTTTTTATTCACAGCATGGAGTATTCACAAAGTTCTTAAGGACATTTTACTATACAGAGTGCATTTGGTGTAATTACGTATGAGGCTCAACTGCCTGCATCAGTATATATTCATCATAATTTACCAGTTGAAGATCAATGTGGAACAGATTCAAATGCTGTTGAATGAATTGTGTATATTGATTTTTGACCGAGGCATGTTATAACTTTACTGCTAATGTAGCAATGTGCAAACTAGAGTATGTATTTTATGAATTGGATGTTTGTGCACACCAAACGTTGAAGTCTCAAATATTCCGTAGTTTTACCAGAAACTACATGAAAGGAAATTTAACACATAAACAAATATTTACTTGCAAGTTGATGTTTGTATGTAGTTTCCCCGAGTATAGCTTTCCGTAAACGGGATATTTGCCCTCCCAATTCTAAAATTGCACACCCTAAAAAGGGGTTAGCTTAAAGTTTTTAAAAGATTAAGCTTTTGTCAATTGAGTTACAAAACTTTGGTTGCCAAAACATTTATTGGCAGTCAACTCATTATCTAGATCATTATTTGAAGTATCAACAATGATCCGAGTGTGATGCGCATCTCAAATATTCCCTCCGTTTACCGAAACCTACACTCAGGAAACTACACACAAACATCAATTTACAAGTAGGTATCCATTTATGTGTTGAATTACATTGGATCCTTGACTTTTTGCGGGGTGGGGGGAGTCTTGGAAAATTGTATTTCTGTGCGTGAAACCTAGGCCTCTTTAACAAGAGGTTTGTAGCGTTGCTGTGGGTCCTCTTACATAGGTCATGTACATGCTGTTCATGCGCAGGAACACACTGGTCACAAATGTCTACCTCGTCAAGTGGTGTTAATCACAAATGTCCATTCCATCCAGTATTGTTAGTTACATGGGTGAAACCTACAAAACTTGATTTGACTGAAATAAGGCCGGGGTCCAGGGTTCGCCTAGGTCCCAGGGCAGCCCCCCCCCCCCCCCCCCCCCCCCCCCCCCCGCGGGTCCAGGGGGACAAAGTCCTCTGGGCGAAACTGAATTTATTTTATTTTTTTTTAGGCCAATTTCGTTGGCTTTCTTGCACCAGAAAAAGCTTAATTGTAACATGATTTCTGCAGTAAAAAGCTTAAGTGTAACATGCTTTTGTGAGTTACTGTTAGACTTTATGTTCCATTAATTCATTTAAATGGACAAGAATAATATTTATGGCTTATTGTACAAGCTCAAGAAAGTAAAAGTCTGAAAGTGTAGAAATAAACCAGAATATAAAAACTCAAAAAGGCAAATTTTTCTCACCTAATCTGAACGGATCAAACATTCCAAAAATCAACAAAATTTGCCATCATCAGTTTCATTCAGCCATTGCCATCTCCATTTGTTTCTAATTTGGCCTTCAATGCATGCTACTGGATCTTTCAAAAAAGCCATGACTAATTAATTTCCGGAGCACCGTGCAAACTTTCGTTGTCAGCCAAATGCGCCAATGTTAGCCTGTGAAGACGGCAGAAATACAGAAACAGCTACTTCCAGTAAGAGATCGAAAGCTTGGATCGAACACAAAATCAGAACCGATAAATTGCGATTTTTTTCTTCTTCTTAAATTGACGGAAGTTCTGCCAAGACTGAAAGTCATTTTGACGGGTTTCCGTCCATAGACGGAAAAGTTTCACCCATGTATAAGTTATCATGTAGCCTGTTGGGGTGGAGAGGCAGAGAATGGAAAGGCACCACAAGGTCGACATTTGCGACTTTGAGGATGCTGTGACTGGGGGTACCAGTTGGAGGTTGGGATTTACTTTTGATAACCAGTTGTTCAAGCAGGGTAGTGGCACTTCTGTGCAATTGCCTGTTTTCTTGCAACAGGAAGACTGCTTAGGAATTCCAGATCCACATAGATAACGCAGCTGCTGGATGCAATTGGAACATTTTATTGTTCTCAGGACAGGTGCTGTGAAAAAGAAACCAGCAGGACTACTGAGAAATGTTTGTGTACTTTGCCTAATCATATAAAGCAGTGGCCACACTACAAAAGTGAATCATTCAATTTGTAACAAGCTGTAATTTCACAATCACAGGTAAATGAGGGACGCTAAAAATATCATGCATATTTGGACATGCACACCGTTTCCTTTCTTGACAAATGGACATGAACGCCCCTACAATGACAAAGGAAGAAAAAAAAAATCAAAGTATTGAACAGAAATCGCAATTCTGCATCCTTGTTATAATTCAACCATGGGGGGGTTCTTTCAATAAACACTCCCATAATGACAGCACACCACTGAAAAAAATCGGACCACCAGAACATACAAAGTTGGACATCTATGCATAGGCATCTACTAAAAAGAAAATTTCCCCAAACACGCAACACGCCCAATTACCCTGGAACTCCTGGCTAGGAAATAATGTCCACATTTACACACTTTTCCGCGTCACTTTCTCTCTTCTTGTTCTTCTTCTTTCTCAAGGGTTCACTTCAACGGTTCTGTTGTTGTGACAGCGAGCTCTTTCTCGCAACCCTTAATTCGTGACGATGATCAGCTCAGCTGCGGTTCTGCTCGATCTCGTCCCCTCGCCCCTAACGGCAAACGACTCAGCATAGGCTCTGTCGTTACCGTATCGCATCCTGTGTTCAGTTCAGCTGCGGTTCTACTGTTCACAGTTTCGATTCCCAGGGCGGAATCAAGATGCACGAGCCCCCTATGACGGAAGGCTCAGGGCGGGGTTTTGAGGCAGACTTCACGTCTACCTCTGACGGCTAACGACTCAGCTGCGGTTCTGTCGTGTCGTCAGTGCATCATGTGTCCAGTTCAGCTGAGGTTCTACTGCACACAGTTCGATTCCCATGGCGGAATCGAAGATGCACGAGCCCCCTATTGCGGAAGGCTCAAAGGGTGGGATAATGAGGCAGACTGCTTGTCTACCCCCTCCTTTTCGCTCGATGGGCGATCCAAGGGAAGCAAACTCCTTCTCAAGGGCTCGAATCTCGTTCGGCCCCAGTTGTTTTCCCTTCCCCCACCTCATGTCTCTGCCTTTTCGGTAGGACTTTGGGGTTCCGCCCTCTTTTCAGGGCGTCCCTCGGGGGACTGGCGCATCAGGTCCCCCATTTACTGGGTTGGGCCAGCAGCCACAGCACGATGATCGGCTCAGAGGTGGTTCTGTCGATCCTGTCCCCCTTGTCCCCCTAACGGCGATCGACTCAGCTTGGTCGTTCCCGTTAAGTGCATCCTGTGTTCAGTTCAGCTGCGGTTCTACTGCGCACGGTTCGATTCCCATGGCAGAATCGAAGATGCACGGGCCCTCTCCGGAGGCGCCGGACGTTGAGGTAGACTATTCGCCACCCTCCCCCTCTCGCTCGGTAGGCGATCTAAGGGAAGCAACTCTTGCTCAAGGGCTCGGATCTCTTTCGGCCCCGGTTGTTTCCCTTCCCCCACCTCATGTGTCTGCCTCTTCTTTGGGCAGACCACCAGGGTTTTCGCCCTCTTTTCCGAGCACCCCTCAGGGAACCGGCGCATTAGGCCCACCATTTTTCTGGGTTGGGCCAGCAGCCACACTCTCAGCCCCCCCCCCCTATCACGGGGTCAGGGCCTTTGCCTTGGGCGCCACGGGCCCAATGGCAATATCCCCCGGCCATGGGCTTTCCACAGCCCCCTGCTCCGGGGTTTCCCGGGTGGCCGGGTTTTATGCCCAGCCCTCCGCCAGTGCAGGCCTCTCCCTCCCAGGCCCCTTGCCAACGGCCACACCACGTTGAATACACCGGTTCTCGTCCGATCACCGAAGTTAAGCAATGTCGGGCCTGGTCAGTACTTGGATGGGTGACCGCCTGGGAACACCAGGTGCTGTTGGCACTTAAAGCGGCCCACCCGGGGACTGATCCCTCTCCCGGAATGTCTGGGGAATCAGCCAGCCCAGGCCACTCTGGGCTTTAGCCGCGCACCGCTTCGCCAGGGGCGGTCACCCCCTCGGTCTGTGGATCCGACCTGGTGGATTCTGAGTCAGAGGAAGAGGACCAGTCACCCGGTTCTTATTCCTTCCAGGACTCGGTGGCCTTTCTGGCTTCCCTTGTTCCGGAGGCGGTGTCATCCTCTCAGGAGGTCAGAGCCCCCTGCCCTTCGGCGGCGGAACTCGCCCTGGGATCTCGCCCAAATAGAAGTCAGGGACACGGAGGCACAGGACATCATGCCTGGTTCTGTCCCTGATTTCCCTAGTGCGCTGGCGTGCGGCTTCCATTTGCCAAGAAGGCCTTCTCGGCAAATGATACTATCCCAGAAGCCACTATCCTCCTCTCCCAGGCGGACCTCCTCCTGGTCCAGGAGAGGTCGAAATCACACGCTAAGCAGGTGTCCCTCTCGGGGCACTGCCTTGCCGGGTGGGGAGAGCCTGCGATGGGGGGTTTGGAGGCTACCTCGGTTGTGGATTCTTTTCTAGGGGGACTAGTGTCTGCCCTTAAGGATCCTGATTCAGATTCCTTCACCATCCGCCAGTCCGCGGACCCAGCTGCAGTGGTAGCCTGTATTCAGTCAATGGCTGAAGGGGTTAAATATTCGGCTGGGGCCTTCGCTAGGCTCCTTCTGAGCTCTGTACTAGCGAGGAGAGATGCGGTCCTTTTGGCATCTTCTGTGACCCGTTCTCACCTCTGCCTGCGCCTCCCTCAGAGCCTTGCCAGTCAGGTCAGGGTCTCTGTTTGGGAATCACGTACAGGCTTCCATTAAGAGCCAGGCTGAGATTAGGCGTGACCTCGCCTTTCAGTCAGGCCCCCCTTCCCCCCCGCCCCGGTTCAAAACGCAAGGCGCCAGCGCCTTTTCTCATCACCGGGTCCCTCTCAACCCAAGGGACGACGGTCATTTGGACCCCGGGGGATCCGAGACAAGCAGCCCAGCAGGGGTCGGCCTCAGGCACGGCCGGCAGGTCCGAATGCTCCCACGTCCAGACGGCCCACCCCCAATGACTTGCCCCCGACCTGGGTGCTTCACCCCAAGGCGGTCCTGTGGGCAGTCCGTCCAGGCACCTCAGTGCCTGGGAGCGGCTTCCCGCAAGCCCTTGGGCTCTGCGGGTGGTCATGTCGGGTTTTCGTCTTCCTTGGGGTGCAGTGAAGGCCCCTCTCAGTCATTTCGTTCCTCCTCGGGATCTGGCAGCCTCTCAGGCCTTAGACCAGGAGGCCCTTTCGCTGTTAGCCAAGGGAGCCACAGAGGAAGTCCTCTTCCATTCCTCTCCGGGCTTTTATGGCCGCATTTTTGTGGTTCCAAAGCTTCTGGAGGATGGAGACCGGCTTAGATCTCTCGCCCTTGAACAGGTTTCGTATCGTCCTCCGTTTTCGAATGGAAACCCCCATGTCAATCCGCGATGCCATGCATCCCGGCGATTGGGCGGTACCCATCGACTTAAAAGATGTGTACTTCCATCCCTTGATCCACCCAAGGGACAGGAAGTACCTCCGCTTCGTGTGGAGAAGCCGCGTTTTTCAGTTCAGGGCTCTTCCCTTGTGGACTAGCCCCGGCCCCTTGGGTTTTCACGAAGGTGGCTCGGGGACTTTGTTTGCATGTTCGGGAGAAAGGAATTCTCTGAAGGCCTATCTAGACGACTGGCTTCTTCTTGCCTCATCCGCACTCTGTGATCCCAGCAAGCCCTACAGGTTTTAAGCCTCTGTCAGCAGCTGGGATTTGTTCGCAACGAGGAGAAGTCCGATCTCATCCCGTCGCAGCAGCTCTCTTCCGGGTCTGATGGAGTCCTTGGCTCCCTTAGTACCCTTGGGCAACTGCACAAACGCCGGTTTTCAGCGCCTCTTTCGCAAGCGTTGGTCTCAGGCACTGCAGTCGTGGGACCTGCTGATCCCTCTCGGTCAGTGGTTCTAGTCATCGGTGGTCCAATGGCACTCCCAGTCCTGGCTAGCTCAGGGAGTCCCATCTCTCCCCCTCCTCCGCAGGAGGACCTGTTCCCGGACGCGTCCCAGTCCGGGTGGGGTGCATACGTCAGCTCTCTGACGGCCTCCGGGAGATGGGGTCCTGGCATATCAATCGGCTAGAGTTGGAAGCCGTGTTCCAACCCTCAAGGAGTCTCTTCCCTTCCTGAAAGGAAATTCACATTCTCCTCACACCGACAGCACAACTGTGGCGTGGTTATATCAACAAGCAGGGGGGGGGGGGGCGCGTTCTCACTCCCTGTCCCTGAGGACGGAACAGCTTCTTCTTTGGTGCGAGACACAATCAATCCGGATCTCGGCCAAGCAGGTTCCTGGGAAGATCAACATTCTCGCGGACTCCCTCAGCAGGTCGCACATGGTTCTTCCCTCAGAGTGGACTCTCGTCCACTCAATCCTGGAACCTCTCTGGGCCGTATGTTTCAAACACCACGGGTAGACCTGTTCGCCACCCGGTTCAACTACCTGAACTACCTAGCCTTTCTTTCATCGGAGAGAAAACTTTCAGCCTCCTCTGTTAAGGTTCACAGGGTGGCTATTTCCACCACTATCTGCAGTTAGGGGGCCCCTCCTTCGGGGACGACCCTCTTCTGCAGGATCTGGTCAGAGGAGCAGCCCTACAGGAGGCCCGATGCCCCCGCCGTATCCCGGCATGGGATCTTTTCTTAGTCCCCTCCTCCCTCAGGCTCCCCCCTACGAGCCCATCCGGGAGTGTTCTCTGAAATTCCTTTCCTTTAAAACAGCCTTTCTCGTTTCCCTGGCCTCAGGGAGGCGCTGCAGTGAAGTCCACGCCCTTAGTGGCCTGCCTGGGGATGTCGCCTCTGAACTGGATGGCTCGATATCTCTTCGCCTCCTCCCAGAATTTTTAGCGAAAAACAGTTGCCAGGTTCTTCTTCCCCGACTATCTCCATTCTTCCTCTCACTTCTATTCTCGCCCAGGACGACGAAAACTGCACTCTCTGTCCGGTGCGCGCTCTGCGGGAGTATAGGAACACACCGAAATCTTCTCGCTACAAGCAGCGCCACCTGTTCCTCTCTTACAACGAAGGTTATAAGGAGGACATCAGGCGCTCTTCAATCTCTCGATGGCTGAGAGAAGTCATTAAAGCTGCGTACGCGAGATCTGAGGGGATTTGGCTGTTCTTTCACCTAGACCTCATGAGACTAGGGCATGGGCGTCTTCGCTGGCAGTACTCATAATGCTAGCATTCAGGGTGTGTTAGATGCCGCATATTGGGGGTCCCCTAGCACCTTCATCCAATTCTACCTGCGCGTCGTTTCTCGTCTGCGCGAGGATGGGTCTAGGGGCATCGCATCAGCTGTGGTGGCGCAAACACTCCATCTCCGCCACACGCTCCGGCTCTTCTCGCTCCTCCAGGCGGTAACCAGGTGAGCCCTCCTTCCAGTAGTGCGACTCTGCATTAGTGAGCCACGGTATAGTATGTGTAATTAAAAGGAAATTTTTATTCTAAAATTACGTTTAATCTAACATACTTACCGTGGCTCACGCAGAGACCCTCCCTACCTCCCCACCTTCCGGTTCCTTCAGGAGTTCTCAGTCCGGGTTTAATATACCTCGAAAAGAGGAGGATTCTGGGCATGCGCAAGGCACGAGGCCCTTTCAGGGTTTTGTTGTCCGTACGGACTTTATTGTATACGAGGCAGGGATAGCAAATTGCTGCCGCTTATTGCATTAGTGAGCCATGGTAAGTATGTTAGATTAAACGAATTTTAGAATAAAAATTTCCTTTTACATGAAATGCTACTGCATCTCATTCTGAGAACAGCAAACACTTTTCAAACCAATGAATGATTTTGGCTTGTGAAAACTCAAGTGTCTCAGCATCAAGCACATTCGATTGACAGTGAATTCCAGTACTAGATTTCTGGACTAGAAGTGCTGTAGTTGGCACCCTGCTGGTGCCACGAAGACTGCAGTATAAAACCAGGAAACTTGGGTCTACCTCTGTGAACTTGCTGTGGGTCAATCTCCTCATGAAGAAATGCACCTTGCTGCAGCCACATTTTAAGCAACTCCTTCTGTTGGTGCAGGTTCTGTTTTGTATATGGAGTGGACGCAGCACACAGGAGTTGCTGCGAGGCTAGCACCTAGACCACCATTTGAAGGTCTGGAGAGGGAGAGAAGCCTGTAGACCATCAAGACAACTGGAGACTGCAGGAAACGGACAGAAAGGACAAATTGCATGTAATGCACCCCCCCCCCCCCCCCCCCCCCCCAAATCCTGAATGAATAGCCACAACATGAATGGTGGGAATACAAACGCAAATAGTTGGAGAATGAGCCTATCTCGCTTTAAAAAGCAAATCTTTCCAAAGGTTCATGCAGACACCACCATCAGAACTAGACATCACTCATTACTTCCCCATGTTTGCTTAATCTCCAACTCACATTTTGCAAATACCCAAGACATACTGGTGCAAAACATGTCTGCTAAAAGCATAGCAAGTTGTTATGCACCCCAGACTGGTGCACAAAAAATGGCTTGGTTTGGTCCAAGTTTCTTGGGACATATGGCCAAGTAGCCTTGGCATATTGTAACCTTGCCGAGCTTCTCATCTGGTTTTTGATTTCTATGTGCAAGACTATCACTGTACAAAATGCAAGTATTTACAGAACACACTGTTTGAAATTAATTATATGTTCACTTCACATGACAAATGAGAACAGGACATAACTTGCATTTGTTTAAAATGGAGGCAGTTATTAAAATCACGTCAGAATGATAAAGTAGCAGTACAATTACTTGGTATTGGGACTAGAACTGCAGTTTTCAGTTACTGGATGGGGAGACAACACAGTTGACTTTAATAAACATAACGGAAACAAAATGAGTGGAATAGTACTGAAAAACACTTGCCATAAGCTGCAATGAAATAAAACCCAACAAATCACAGAATGTACACTGGAACACAGACAACAGATGAAAGACGAGCCTTCAGCATTTTAGACGTGCACTATGCATAACACTATACACGCATCAAATCAATATTTAGCATGTACTATACACATATATCCCTCTAACATAGGACAAAAATATTGCACAGCGGTACGATTCGCTTTACTGATGTGACGAGTAGTTCAAAGAAATAAAAAAGTTCAAAATAAATGTTATGTGTAGCACCATTGAAATAAAACGCAGAGAACTAAATACAAATACAACATTGCCCCAAATAAACATTTTAACACAAGTATCGCATCTTTCTTGAACACAGTCTGACCAAACAATAGCAACTGAACAGCATATTAAACAAATGGAACATTACAACTGACAGAAAAGAAACTATCGGAACTAACCCAGATTCAATTGATAGAGATGAGAAATTGTCAGAACTATCCTGGAGAGAACTGAACTGATGGGGAGTATGTGTATGCACAGAGCACTGTACAATTACAAAGATGCTTATGAAAAATTTGCGCTGAACCACATATTACACCTTTCAAATCTCCACCACTCTAACCATATTCAGAGCTGGCCATAACCATATTCAGAGCTGGCCATCCATCAAACCCCGTCAGGAAAAATTCACTTTTTTGTCAAAGATTGTATTACAAAGCATACATTCTGAATACATGTGTCATCATAAAACATAGCTGGATTGTTAAAAACCTTCACTTTCTTGTGTGGACAGAATATACCATTTAATAATGAAGCGCCACTGAAATAAAACGCAGAGAACTAAGTACAAATGAAAACACTGCCCCAAGAAAACATTTTAACACAAGTATCACATCTTTCTTGAACACAGTCTGACCAAACAACAGCAACTGAACATCATATAAAATAAATGGAACATTACAACTGACAGATGAGGAAGTATCAGGACTCAACTGAGATTAATTTGACAGAGGTGAGAAGTTGTCAGGATTAAACTGAAGAGAACTACACTGTTGGTGGTGTGTGTGTGTGTGAGAGTGCGTGCGTGCTTGCATAGAGCACTGTACAATTACACAAATGCCAGTAAATTTGCGCAGTGGAACCACATTATGCCATATTACATCTTTCAAATCTCCACCACTCTGACCAGATTTAGTGCTGGCCATCTATTAAACCCTGTCAGGGGAAAATTCACTTTTTTGTCACTAAAGTAAAACATGCACAAGAGATTGTGTTACAAATATCATAAAACAAGTATCAAAAAACATAGCTGAAACAATCATTACAATGATAACCACCACTTTGTCAGGACAGAAATAAACCGTTTGATAATGAAGCGTTTTCATTATTAAGAGTGAAAATATCTTCTCTCTTATAACAAAATAAGTGAATTTACTTCATATGGCATTTTCACTTTTTTTTTTCAAACTGATCATTCATATACTGATCCACTACAAAAGAGAACCAGTCTGGCTGCACATTAGTGAATATCATGTTGTTCAGCCATGAAAAAGCGACGGAGGGAAGGAGAAGTGATGCACTTCAAACCTCCACAAGATGTACAGCGTGTTGTTGCACAACTCCACACTTTTCAGGCTTACTTTCCTTGGAAGCCCACTGCAGGGGGAAACCAACTTGTGCCACAAGCAGCTCTCCAAAAACCTTGAAATCTGTAAGTTGTATTAACAGGGTTCATACAGAAACTGCAACTCAAAATTCAGACTTTTCCAGGCCAAGACCTGCATTTTCAAGACTTTGTTCATAATGCAATGTCTTAAAGTGATGCACAAAGAGATGAAATATCACGCTTGAGGGCATGGAAATTGTTTTTCCCCATTATAAACGCTAAATGATGCTGAAAATTAAAGCAGCCAAGCAATTGTGCTAGATTCATTTCCAGGCTATTCCAGGCCATAGTGTGATTTTCCAGGGCCTGAAAAATGGACTTCAAACTTCCAGACTTTTTAAGACCTGTATGAACCCTGACTAAATCCTCATGAAGATTTTTCCGAAGAGAACACAGAAAAAAAGATTTTCCCCATTTAATTCCCCACCACCTTTGTCTTCAGAAGTTCTACCATTTCTTTTTTTCATGAGATGGGAGTTTGTAGCTGTTCAGAATTGTATATTAAATGCGGGGAAGGGGCAGAGGGGAGGGGAGGGGTGGGGTTATTTGTTTGCACCAGCCACCGCACTGAATATGCTTCTGGGTACTGCCTGATCTTGTATTAACTATGGTAAAATAAATTCATTCTAACACAAATTAATTTCAAACCTGATTTCAGCATACTTTGGAATGAACTTGTTTTCTCTTGCTAGTTTTTCGATAGTTCAGGGCATGATGTCAAAGAAGAAACGGCATGAGGCGATTTCCTGTGCAGTAGTTAGCAAGAATTGTTGCTCTTTGGTTAAAGCCCTGCTATGGTCAATTGTTGCAGGTGCAGTGACTTCAAAAGCTTCGTCTGTAGATTTTTTTGGTACACATTTCTTTAAGATTGTTGTATTTTCTTTAAGATTGTTGTATTTTCGCCAAACAGGTGTACAAAGTATGGCGAAATCGTACGGATGAACTGGTCTGTTACTAGCATAGAACCTACAGCTGCAGGGAGAACTGGATGAGTCAACAGCAGCCCACTGGGACAGATAACAAAGATTAACATTTCTAAAGTATGACAAAGGATTAAAATGGATGAGAATTCACTATCATGCCTACAGTCTTATTACATACACAGAAAATATCACAAAAAAATCCTTTCACATAAACCAGAAAGAAAAAAAAGATCACAGATTATATCACAATGTCTAAAAAATGCTGTGCTACAACACAAAAAATCAAAAGTATAAACAGTTCAGGTTTAAGAACAAAGCGCAACAGAATGATAAAGAACACCTCAAAAGAAGAATCACAGAAAAATGAAAAAGTATCTCGGCACGAGTGGAAGTGTGGGGCATGCATGGCTGACCAATGCAAGGAAGGAAACGTTTTCTTCGACTTGAACAAGAATTTTCTCCCTAGGCTATGTTTCAGATTTCCAGCCATTGTCGGCTTTCTCTGCCCACAGAGTTATGAACATTTTCCCCTTGATCAGTTCTTCTTTGGTCATGTGTGTGTGTGTGTGTGAGGGGAGTGGATGTTTGTTGGTCATACTCCATTTTGAGGCTGCATGGCTGGGAAGTTAAGATGCGCTTCATGACAGCAGCACGTAAACACACTCAGAAATGACACTTTCATGCACAGTCTTGCAACATGAGATTAGTTCTTGACCATTTGTCGAGTATAAGAGAATCAAAGAAGAAGGTCCGCTGAGAGAAAGAGACAGAGAGGCCATCAGTTTAAGTTGAAATGTACTGGATCTGGTGCAGATACGTTAAATTGCAGCAGACCTGTTTACCCCTCTATCCCCTTGACCAGTAGATTAGGTGTAGCAAACCAGTAGATTTGGTCTCAAAACAGTAGATTTCCCCTCGCACGTTAAAACCAATAACAAATATAATATGACTGTGGAAAACACATTTCTGCGACAGCTTTAGAATATATATCTCACTTACCCTTTGTTGTGTGTGTGCTCAACATGATGAAGAAACACAGGAAAACGTCACTCTATCATAGAGTTCTGCAGGCAGCACTTTTTATTGTTAATGTTCAGTTACACCACACAGGGAGAGCAACCAGCACTTTTCCACTAACTTCATACAGTTCTGCATGATGCCTACACACAGGGAGAGCAGCCAGCACAGTTTGTCACTAACTTCATACAGCTCTGCATGATGACTACACACAGGGAGAGCAGCCAGCACAGTTTGTCACAAACTTCATACAGCTCTGCATGATGCCTACACACAGGGAGAGCAGCCAGCACAGTTTGTCACTAACTAGATACAGTTCTGCATGGTGACTACACACAGGGAGAGCAAATAGCACTTTTCACTAACTTAAAATAGTTCTGCATGATGAATATACAGTACATGGCTTGCTGTCTTTTCATTTTAGGTTAGTCTAGTGGTGCTTAAGACTTTGCGTGTAAGCACTTCTTAACCTGCGCACGGATTCAGAGGACATGTCCCTGACAGCCTCGACAGGTTCCCTGGGATCTGATTTGACCACCAGTAAACTCTCCAGGGTAACATCTGAAAGGGAGGCCCGCTGGCTAGTCCTGTTCTTCTTGACACATGAGAAGACACGCTCACAGTGAGCGCTGCCATGAGGAATAGTCACGATACCTCTCATCACAAGAGACAATTCTGACAGAAGCCCTTCATCCAGTTCCCCAATCTTCTTCCATGTGGAATCAATCCCATCAGCATCCCCTTCAGTCACACATTGCCTTATATCAGTACACTGATATGTGATGAACTGTTCAATGACTGTGTCAGCTGTGACACCTCCTATCACTCGACACAGTGTTGCTTCTGCCTTTGTGATGTCATCTTCCAACTTTCCTTTGGCGTCGTCTTTGGTCACGGCAGCCGTAAAAAAGTTCGTAATCTGTGGGCCGGAACTGCGCGCGCAACACTTATGAGACTCACAGTTGACATGCCTTTTTATGTCGTGTTGTCCGCCATGCGAGATACCAGAGCATACTATAATGTAGTATGCTCTGGAGATACTGAAGTGAAGTTTGCACTTGGTGCAGAAGGCGAACTCTGCTCCTTTACTTGATGATATAATGTCCGGGAAGTCTGTCTGGTACTGCAGCTTGAACTTTTGAAAATATTTCTTCTTCTTCTTCTTAACCGCATCAATCACACGGGAATCACAGTCTGAGTCGCCGCCGCTTTCATCAGTTTCATGAGCACGCTTCTTCTCAATCGCCGCCATTTTCACTGCGCAGAAGTGGTAGCGTTCAGCTGCATCAACTTCCCGCCCGCGACGACTATGGCGGACGCGTAACTCATCACCGCACACGCGCGAGAGAACAGGTAACTTGGCCGGGCGCCACCGACAGTGAACTGTATGTTGATAAAATTCTGGATCGGAAATCTGCCGAAGTGGTTTCGGTGAGCAACGGGAGAAAGCGCGTTTCGCGATCGGGAGATTTGAAGTCGAGCGGGAGACCGTATAACAACGTCTGAACTCGGGAGAATCTCCCGGTGAGGTCGGGAGGTAAACATGTCTGTTGCAGTCTTAAAATATTTTCCATTGCATTCTACAATTGCCAGGATTGTGAATCCACTTGGGAGGTAGGTGATGGATTTCAAGTTCATGACTCGCATAATCAGGGTTTTCTTCTGCTAGACTTGGGATTGTGGTCTGGGTGCTAGTACTTTGGAGGAGATTACTTACCCAGGATTGGCCAAGCTTTACCTTAATTCTCGGATGAATGTGATATGTACACTTGGTTTGGCTTCATTTTGAAATGCTACTAGTTGAGGCACTGGTAAGACGTATTCAGACTGCAAAGAACAATTAATAGTTTGCTCACATCATGCATGATGCACTATGTAGCTGCTAAATCAAAAATTGAACCTCACACAAAAGCTGTTAGAAATGATTGTAGTACAACAAAAGAGTTGTTGGAAATGACTGTATAACGTGTCACAAAAATTGCAGTATGACACAAAAGCTGTTAAAAACGATTGTAACTCACTGATACAAAAACTGTTGAAAACGATTGTATCCTAAACAACTGTTGGAAACCATTATAACCCGTCACAAAAGCTGTTCGAAATAACTGTAACCTGACACACAAGCTGTTGGGAATGATCGTGAGCCGACATGAAAGCTGTTGGGAATGATTGTGACCTGACACAAAAGCATTTGGAAATGAATGCAACTTGATACAAAAGCCGTTACAAATGACTGGAATATGACACAAGCTATTGGAAATGATTGTAATCAGACACAAAAGCTATTGGGAGCAAAAACTGCTGAAAAGGGTTGCAACATAATACAAAAGCTGTTAGTAAGAGATATAATAACTGATATGATTCAAATACTGTTAAAAAAGATTGTAACATGATAAAAAAAAGCCTTGGAAATAAGATTGTAACACAATACAAAAGCTTCTGAAAATCACTGTAAAATAATACAAAACCTGTTGGAATTTGTTTAACATTATACAAAAGCTTTGGAAATGGCAGCAACATGAAATAAAGGCTTTGGCAATGACTGTAACATGACACAATGGCTGTTTGAAACAATTGTCAAAACATCACAATAACTGTCGGAAATGACGTAAACATGATACAAAAACTGTTGGCAATAATTTTAACACGCTGTAGAAGTTGTAGGAAATGACTGTAAATATACCATAAAAGCTGTTGGAAACGATTACGATGTGGAACTGTTTAAATGCTTTCTACTCAGCAGCTAGATAAAAACCCAAGCAGACCTAAACAAACAGCAAAGCACATGTGTAGTCTTTCCTGCACACAGCTAATATCTTCTAAATAGTTCATACACTCACATAATCCAACATCCAACGACAGAAAGGAGAAAAAAAAAAGTGGGAAAAAAAAAGAAACAAGAGAAACAATGTATATTCAGTTGCACGTTGGGATGGGTCATGGAGATGACACTGTTCCATCATGTCTTTTCTTCCTGTCAGGTAACTTTCATTTTCTTCCCAAATTCTTTTCTTCCTCCTCCTGGCCAGACATCTTTTATTTGAAGCCCCACACCTCATCACCACATGCAGACTATTTGGGGGAGACCAGCTGGGCAACGGATCCAAACATGCACTGCACGCTCTGCTTCAGACTCAAACTCAGCCTCTGCACACAGAAAAAGGCAGGCATGGGGTCGGGAGGAATAAATCAAGGTTAAATGTTGTGCACTGGCTCGACTCGCATTTTGAAAAACGAAAGAAAGGTATTTCCTAGTGCTGACATTTCACAAAAGAGAAAATATTCCGCAGCAAAGATTGAGTGTACAGATAGTAAAACTAAGGAGGCTGTTCTCTTTGATTGTATTTGAGTTGGGATTATAGTTTTTCACCTCTTATTTTCTTTTGAGCAACTGCACAGAATGGAAAAAGTCAGTACACCTGACCTTCAGGCACTAAACTTCAAACAAATTCCATGAATCTCAAATTGATTTGTATTCACTTAAAACTGCTTATGTAAAAAAAAAAAAAAGCAATGGGGTAAAAATCCATATGAAACAAAGTAGTGAACCTACCATGAAACTACCAGTCCTGCCATAGTGTCTTCATCCAGAATGGAACCCCACAGCATCACCATCATAAAAATGTTTCACCCTCCACACTCTGCTCCCATGGTAACCCGTTTTGATGTTGCCTTCACATGCATGCATGTGGCAAATTTTGTCAAAATATCTGTTGACTAATTCACAAGATCTGTCATTGGATGGATGTGGATATGCACTCTCCAGACAGGGGGCTCTGTGACTACACAATCCTTGCCATCAGTTCTGGGCTTAATAAGTGATGTCTTTGATATATTGGATCAGAACATGCACTCCTGAACACGATTAAAGTGTCTCCTTTGGTGGGGTGCCTCAAGATGAACTTGTATTTATTACTACCAGGTGATTTGTCAGTGATTAGGCTGCCATTGGATGAAACTGGGTGTGCATTGCAGACACTCATAAAAACAAAAGGTGAGTGTAATAAATATGATTAATTATCTCTGCCAAGATGCAAAAATCGCCAAAAGCAACTCTCTTGTTGAGGATGTATGTACACTTCTTAAAATAAGAAGTCCCTGAGAGAGAAAGGGAGAGAGAGAGAGATAGAATGTGAAAGAGATAGCTGGGACAGACTGATGCCGAGAGACAAGAAAACCACATTGACATGCCTGCAGTTACAATGTTGCAGTGAAAATACTTCCCCCCCCCACCAACAAACACATAAAGTGACGAGGGGAGAAAACTGAAAAGGTAACAGCTTTTGTTACACTGCAAGCAGTTTACTTCTACTGCATTATATACTGGCATCGATTCGTCTCAAGGGGCGATAGACTTGTGCCAAGCGACCTACGTTCAATGCATCATCCTCATCAAAAGGCACATCTAAAGGAACAAGAATAGAATAATACCACATTACTGGGTTCCTGTTCTAATTCACTGAAACAAAGATTCAAGATTTTCAAAACACCAAACAATAATGCAGAGATGCTACATTTTTCGGACACAAAATGGATCATTCTTGTAGGATACAAATCAATATCGCAGAGCAAAGATGGTTTTCAGGACGCAAGGCAAATGAATCCGACACAAGACAAAAAGATGCAAAATGACATTAGAGCAGACACACACAAGTTTCAGAACGCAAGACAATAAAGCCGAGATGCAAGCTTTTCAGCACCCAAAACATGTAAAGCAGAGACCTAAGACTTCCAGGATGCAACACTTAAAAAGCAAGATTCAGGAAACAAGACAATAACTCACAGATACTGAAGTTTTCAGAGTGCAAGACAACAAACCAGAAATGTAAGATTTTCAGGATGCTTGACAAAAATGCAGAGATGTTAACATTTCAGGTCAAGAAAACAAAGCAGAGATACAAGAATATCTGGGCACACAGCAAAATGAAATTTCTTCATAGTCAGGAACACACAATGAGGCTTTTAATGCTTGACTGCTTTGATTAATCTTCACTGCTCTGTTTTAGTCTCCTTAAGAAGGCGTAGCACCACAAGCAGAAAATATTGTTACTGTGAGCTGTAAGAACACAAGAAGGCAAAATTAAACAAGGCATTGGGCAGGGGGGCGGGCGGAATAGCTCACTTGGTAGAGCGCCAGAGCCGTGATCCTGGGGTTGCGGGTTCGAATTTCGGTACAGGGGGATTTTTCCCTCATGGTTAACATTGGTTCTGACTCCATTCCCCATACAGTCCTTCGAATGAGACTATAAACCGAGCTTCCATGTGTGAACGCACGTACATCATCTTGCACACACACGTAAAATCCCATCACCAACTTTTGGAAGAGAAGGTCAGTTTGGCCGTTGGATGGATGACATGTTACACATAGCATGCACTTTCCCCGAGGATGGAGTATGGCTGCCTTAATGGCGGGATAAATACAGGCAGTGTCCACAGGAGTATCAGCCTGCGTACACAGAAAGAAAGAAAAAGGAAAACACGGCATTGTCTTGAATAAATGTGTGGGACTCTGCTGGGAAGCAGCCTCTGCTTGCTGTTGCAGTACAGCTACAGTGGAGCAACCATAATCAGTCATGTCAACAATTACCACCACTGGTGGGTTAAGAAAAAACTTACATGGCGACAGAGGCAACAAGAACAGTAAGATTATGAAAAATTGGAAAAACTATTGGCTTAAACAAAACTTTGTGAAAGAGAATTTTTTGCATCAGCAAGCAGTAAGGCTCAGCGAATCACTTGCAAGTCTCATCAACAAGAGCAACAAAATAAACAGCTTACGTAAAATGGAAAAACACCTGTACACTTTATAATAAAAAAAAATTGCCATATATGACTGGTCTCATGAAATAGTAGATCTGAACAAAGCAAAGCCTGGCGACTGCCATTAACACTCAATACCTGCACAACAGCCATGCCTGGAACAGCAGGAGCGCATGTTGAAGTGTTAGAAAACTGGGGATTAGCGTCATTCCAGGTGAAATATGCGGAAACTACTCTCACCCTGAGCCGGCACTGACTGCACACTATACCTGTATATTGTTCTAAATGTCTGCGTGCAGGTGAACATGACTAGGGTGGCCACTCAGCATGGCATGCCCGCTTTACTCTTCACCATGCCCTGAATGCTGACCTTGACCCGTGCCTTCCATGCCGATCCACTGCTCTGCAGGTCAAGGCCAGTGGCAAGTGATATACTGGGCTGTGCAACATAGCAGTCATCATCTTCGGTGGGACAAACCAAACATGGATGTGTGGAAAACATCCCCTACCAAACTATATCTAAACTTAGGAAGACATGAGTTATGCGCATCATTATCCTTTGATGTAATTCTGAAGCCAGTTGCTACCAAAATAGTTGGGAACACACTCATAAAGCCAATTAAGTACGGCTCTACAGTTGTGTTCACATACACATGTATTGTGTGTGTATCTGTGAATGTATGTATGTATACACACGCATGCATACAGTGAATAGCTCCACACACATACATGTGTACATGTATATGCATGTTATATACACACACTCACATATATATATATATATATATATAACTGTTCTCAACTGTCTTTATCTCTTTACTTCTCTCATATTGCCTTTCTCCTCACAGCCAGGAGGCAAGCGAGTGTTTGTATGTGAAAAATATTGTCTACATACATGAAGAAAAACAGAAACCAAAGCAAGGAGATAAAAGAAATTTAAAACAACATACCACACACAGAGATGCAAAACAGTGCTCATGTAATAAAAATGACAAAACATACAAGAATTTTCCACAAACATGTCTTCTTCAGACCTACCAAAATTACAAACAAAAATGATACGCAAAATAACACTTCCCAACTGAGGACACTTAATTAACAATGAGAGCTTGGACGTAGATAGGGTAGGGAAAAGAAATTAACTTACTCTTTTCAACCACAATCAATGCATTAAGTGCTTATCGATGACGGCACTGTCGATTATGGCACATATGCAACACACACCATGTCAAATTAACTTTTGTGTTAAGTATTGAACATGTATTGCTTTGCGCTAGTTTAGTGTTTACATTTCACCAATTCTGTTTAGTCTCTAATATCAAACTGGTGTATTAATTTATTTAACAATATTAACACCACATACACAGGACATCAAGCAAACAGAGCTGCCAACCTGCTCATGCTGCTTACAGTAGCATTTCACAATTTTCACAGTAGCATTTCCAATTTGACAGTAGCAACTTAATTTTGCGCGTGTTCTAAAAAGAAATCAGGCCTATAACCAGTTTTACGGACCACATTAAAGCTACAGTACTCTTAGTATATCTATAAATGTTATTATACAGAGATGAAGCAGAGGAAGAGGGCAAATTGTAAAAAAAAATCTACGTGCTACAGTAAAACCGAAAGCGGAAATGCAGTTCCGACAGAGATGTTACTTAGCGCTGTCCAAACAAAACGAAAGTATCTTCGAATTTTTTTGTTTCGCCGTAGCAATTTAATGATCGTAGTAGCGTTGTAGCAAGCATTCTCTTGGCGTAGCAAACTACGGCGATCTCGTAGCAGTTGGCAGCTATGAGCAAAGGGTGGACAAAAACAACGGGCAGTGGAACAAACAGAAGACACAGAACTACACAGTAATGAGCATAGCCAGATGAACACGGACAAGTACCTTCAGACTAAGAGGCCAGGAATCACAATATACTGATGGCCGAGTGGAAAACAACAACAAAAAAACCTCAACCCTTTCAGCAATGTTTTTTTTCTTCTTTTAGCCAACTGAAGCAGTTTTAAACGAGACGTTCTTAGTTCATGCTGTATGTGAAGAAGTCTTTCATACATTAATGCAATGGAAATGACGTTGTCCACAAAACGATTTAAGGATATCAGAAAAAGTTTACTGGGATCCTTAGAAATGACATGACCTTTAGCTCCACTCTCAGTGAAATCATGTTCCTGTCACATAAGGAAGACCCTAAAAGACAACCAGTTTTTCTCTCTCTCACTGAAACCAGATTACCTTTACGTCACATTAGGAAGGAAACCGTTCTTTCTTCAAACTAAATCCAGGCCATCAATCATCAACCACGCACGGTAAATGAAATGTAATCTTTTAACACCCTTTCTGGCTGAGAATGAACGTGGCAGCTACGATCGATTTAATTAAAGTGCCAGCGTTTTCGTTACAAATGTACATATAACTGGTTGGCGTTCACAAAAAATCTAAGGAGTAATCACAAATCATAGTCACCGGAATTCATCCATGCTTTATTAATTCTAAATTGAAAAAGAAAAGCTGAATAACTGAAACCAAGCAGACGCTTGGTGCTCAAAATGGAACCCACTCAAAGTGCTTTGTTTGTGGTGTGGCAGAAGGTCCAAGGGGAGCAGAGGGGTTTTTTGTTAAGCAAGGATGAAAGAAAGAACAGGCATAGCGCCAAGGTCAGGGGAAAGAATAATTTCATTCGACCCAGTTCATGAAGAACTTGCTGTCCCGACCAACTTGCTGATCATATTTAGGTATCGGATCACAACTTTCATCTCCCCAGGTTTTTGATCCGACACATTGTTCACAGTCATGATGCCCACTAAGCACACACGAAAACTGCATCTTGCGAAATGGGCTGAGAACAAAAGAAGGGTACCTCTTCATCTATAGTTGAACAATTTCGGTTTTAGTAAGAACTGAAGAACATGATACAAGGGTTCATGTACGGCTGACAAAACAGCTTATGGAGTAAAGTTTTTACAGCCTGTTTAACCTTCGCCGGACGGTGCCTTTGACTATACACGGAAGACGGTGTGGGTCCGTGTGGACCCATGGCTCGCAAAGAGGGAAAACTCTCCGCGGACATGGGTCCACATGGACCCACACCGTCTTCCGTGCATAGTCAAAAGCACCTTCGCTGGACGGTGCTTTTGACTATACACGGAAGTCGGTGTGGGTCCATGTGGACCCATGTCCGCGGAGTTTTCCCTCTTTGCGAGCCATGGGTCCACACGGACCCACACCGTCATCAATGACTATATAAAATGTCACCTTTAATTACCTTTTGAAATTTTGACCTATATTTTCGAAATTTTAGGACAAGGAGAGAATTTGTGTGTTTGGAGCATATCTAAAATTTCATTGAAAAATATCTATAAATATACGAGATATTGGCATTTAAAGACCCTTCTGGGTCCACATGGACCCACACCGTCCGGCGAAGGTTAAACCATAAAATGCCAGGCGAAGCAACCCTTGGTGACAATCTTAGAATCCCTAAATCCCGAGACCTGACACGGCCATAACAACCCCCCCCCCCCCACCCCCCAAGAAAAAAAAAAATTGGTGGCAAAACATTGGTTGATCTTATTTCTTAAAAGCCGAGCACATGACTGTACTTGCTGTCACAAAGTGCTAGGTTGGCTGCTGTCCTGCTGAATGACCAAAATCAATGGATAAATGAGAGACAAGAAATGCTCTTGACAAATGAATACACCCAACAACAATGGAAGACACACATGGGATATGTACCATTGACTCGTACCAGTCTCTGGACACTCACCTTCCCATTCTTCATCGACTTGGGGTCTGTGGATGAGCGTCCAAACACTTCTGATAGCGAAGCTGCCAATCAATCAAATCAGTGTTAATCAATAAACTAAAACATCTGGGCTCATTTTCCTATTATCAACGTTAGGATTCGCTAGCCGAGCACATAGGGCCTTTTGTACTTGCCCTCACTTAGCATCCCACCTTCCCTTCCACCCTCTCTCTCCCGCTTTGGTTGTACCGAGAACGCCAGGAATTCCCCTTGAACTAAGATCTAATTTAACACACACACACACACACAAAAAGCATTTCAATGGACTGGAAAAAAAAGGGGAAAAAGAAATAAAAAGCCACATGGAAAAATATATACTGCAGAATGGGCAACTAGTGTCCACTTTGGACAACGTGTAACATTTTTACCATCTAATAAAAAGACAGTAGAAAGAACAATTTCTGCCTTGGTATCCTATTTCTATATAAGCTATTTCATCTGGGGGAAGAAAAAAAGTAAGAATGTGGAATAGATTTAACTCGCACAGACACATTTACACACAAAATGCACCCAGATACCCAACTACGAAAAAAAAAAAAATCTGAAAGTGAAACTGAGATCTATGAACTCACTGATGAGCTGAGCAAATGTCTCTGTCACACCAAAACCTGGAGTACATACAATGCCAAATGCAGATGCACTAACCTTACAAGCAGCTTCAATGGTTTTGCAGAGAGGACCTGCAGATGGCTCACAGTGGAACACGTGAGACATGAACTTGTTCTGTGCCGTGTGCATTACAAATGCACACAACCTGGCCAACAGAGCTCACAACATCAGGAACAAGACTCCATTTTCAGTCCACTAGGATATTACATGTAAATATGCAAAAGTGAAATCTGTACATCTCGAATCAAATTATGGCTTGTTTTACAAGTGACATTATTTTAATGACAATGTCTTGTTAAAACTTATCACCTCCAAGTTTCCATTCTGCTTTACCTAAACAGCAAAATGATCTAACCAACAAAATAAATTTTTGTGATTTCGCACGAGAAAAACAAGGTGAATTTCCACCCTGTTTTTTCACCATTTTTTTTCACATGAGAATTTCGACCATTATAGTAATATTATAGTTAACCATATTACTTGAGAGACAGCAAGGTAAATCTGGTATTCATTCACAGTATCTGCATGCCTTTTTTAATTTTTTTTTTTTTTTAGTGTCATTAAATCATCAAAGTGGATGTAATGCTTCTTCTTGAGAATTCACCCAGTCTTCTGATGTAGAATTAGTACTTAGTGCCACTGCAGATTAAAAAAAACCCTAATTAAGGCTTAAGAATGGAAATAGACTTTTCTCTATGGGCAAAGCCTCCTCCATACTGAAAATGTTCAGTTCTATTTGTTTTATGTCTTTGAACACGAATGTATTTAGTTCACAAATAACATAATTTCTTTACCCGTTGAATGTCCTTTTCTGCCAGTACATGACTATCATTTAATGATTAAAAACAAAAAAAACTCAAGCCTTCGAAGAACATGACTATGACTAAAACATCTCAACAGTAAGATCTGGAAATTAAGAGTGTGCTGAATAATTTGTGAACAAGATTCTCACTGATTACTGAGAACTAGATTGTGACCTTTGTGAAAAATCTGCATTAACTTTCAGTCGACAAGATTATTGTTTCATGATAAATCTCTGTGATTTAGTTACCAATTGACTCTTGTGACCTAGATTTCAACCTGAACCCCTTCAAATGGCTGCTGTTTACAATCAACCAGAAACAAACAAAAGAAAGCAAGCTAAGAAGCACCCAGAGAAAACACACCTTTGTTTACATATCTGCCTCCTTGCAGCATCTACCCCACATGAACACACAGGGATGTGTGTGTACACATACACCCAACCCACTCACACACAGCTGTGATATCAATGGTGCCCACTTACTTTACACTGACAATGGAGATGCCCATGAAAGACAGGAAACGCACACGGCACTCTTCGATGATGTTGTCAGGATTCTGAACATACAATGACACAGTTACATGATACACCATGATTATATTATACAACAGTACCATTAGGTGAAATCCATTTAACACCAACAACAACGAATAGCTTTGTTATCTCAAAAGAGAAATTATGTCATGTGCAAAAGATGTGACACTGGACTAGACAATTAAAAAAAGTACATCAAATTCCACACAAAATTCCGGCTCTACAAGTCACTAGTGGTCTCGATCCTCTTATATGGTTGCGAGACATGGACACTGATGGCCGAAACAGAAAGAAGAATCCAGGTGTTTGAGACCAGGTGCCTGAGGAAACTACTCAGCATCTACAAAGAACACAAGACCAATGATTATGTGCGGAACCTGGTCACTAACCTAGGTGGGCCCCATGAACCACTTCTGGCAACCGTCAAACGACGGAAGATGGCATGGTTTGGCCACCTCATTCGTCACAACAGCCTCTCCAAAACCATCCTTCAAGGTACCGTTGAAGGAGGGCGCAGACGAGGATGGCAGAGAAAGAGCCGGTCCGACAATATAAAGGACTGGACCAAAATGACCATGCCAGATCTCCTCAAGACAGCTACCAACAGAAGAGCCTGGAGAGAAACAGCGGCTGCCTCATCACGTCCCCCCAATGACCCCAGCATTTGGGGGAATCTGACTGACTGACATTGAATAAACTGGTTTCTGAAGCACGATTAAGTACACATTATACTGAATGTCTCTTACCACTTTTAGCACACACACCTTTTTCAAGACTAAATGTCTGTTGAAATCAGAAAATCCTAAGACTAACAAAATCACCCCGATGCCATCCACCTTGACATGAACTGATCAATGGCACAGACACTGAAAAGAAATTGAAACCGAGGTCTCCATAAGAGCAGGGCATGAACGCGCCACAGAATTTGAACCTTTTTATGCCGATCAATGATGATGATGGAGATGACAGTGTTCGTCTCTTCTGGTCTCAGATTGCATGAAACGGCTGTACTCTATGCTTACTTTCACATAGGTGAAACTGAAAATAAAAAGGGAAAAACTGAAAGGTTGGTGTCCAGGGGCCGCCTAGGCTCCTGGCGGTGTCCAGGGGCGCTGCCCCTAGTGAGGGGCCTAGGGGGAGCAAAGCCCCCGGGCCGAAATTGATTTTTTGAAAAATTCAGACAGTTTTCGTAGCCTCTGGTGAAAGGAAATTTGGAACTGAGGCCTTGTTTGAAACACATATTTATTGCTTATATGTGAACAAGTCATCATTTTAAATTAAAAGAAAAGAAAGAAAAATCTTAGCCCCCAAAAACCAGCTTGGTTGGTGCCTTGGACATAGATGGGCAGTAAGGGTATCAAGATCACAAATCTGTGCACTTTCTAAGGTAGAGACTTTCCACTGTACTTCCAAAACTAACCCATTTTATTACACGGAAGAAACAGAACCTTTAGTAGTTTTCCACATCCTTTATCCAGAAAACTAACCCTCATATTTATTTTTCTTTTATGTCTTTTTTTCTTCTTTCTTTGAATATTTTTTTCATACCATTATATATATATCTCTCTCTGCCTTACATTCTCCATTGTGTGTGTATGCGTGCGTGTGTGTCACTGGGAGGGGCATGAAGGGCTGCTGAAAAAATCTTACTGAAATTCTTACCTTCATGCTTTTAATATGGTCCGGACTTCTGGCATGCTTTGCTAGCCGAGATTTTCCATTGGATCCATACTTGAGGCCCGAGTTGCACATGCGGCAAAACGCTACACCAGGTTTGTTCGTTTTCAAACACGATGTTGTCGTTTTTCATCATCTATTTCGTTCAGCCAAGCCCATCGCCACTTATTAGTGATGCCAGCGTCGATCTCCTCAACTGAATCACCTTCTTTAAGATTGGACATTCTCACAGTTTCCAACAAACTCCAAACTCGAAATCTAGATTTCAGCAAATGGTGCTTTATCTTTGTTCCCTAAAATAAAGAGTACTTCCGATTCGGCACTTCTGTTTTATGGTAAGACGCCCTCAATACGTAATTTGCACAATTTTAGAGACTGTTTTGAAAAACGGAAAATTCCGCCTCGAATAATTTCATAAAACAGATTCCGTCCTCAGACTGAAGAAGTTTCACCCATGCTTTCATAATATTATTCACAAAAATGAACAACTAGCTCCTAGAATAACTGGTAAAATCAAAAAAAATTTTTTTTAGTACTTTTTTCCCCCCAAGCTCATCATTCTGATACACTGGATTTTATGATCAAACTAATTTTTCAAACACTGCTTGTAAAACTCCAGAATCCTTCAACATTTGTATCATTAAAAATCTTCATCTTAAGGTGAATATATCTGAAATGTGTGAATCATCAGTACATTTTACACAAACAAGAAAATAAAGACAGTTCACGATTGGATTTCCGTCATGTGCACGCCATAAGTGACAGAGTTTATTCCACCCAGAAAGTATGCAAGAAATTATGCATCAATCAAATTCATGTACACAAGGCCTCATGCTCTGAAAACAGGTCACTCATTTCCTTCTAAGCCATCCTTGGCAGAGATATGGAAGAGGAGGAGTGAGAAAGTGACAGATGAGAGTGAGACAGAGACAGGTGAGTGAGAACAACTGAAGTGCGAGCAATACCCCATGCTGGGTGATGGTGATTGTGGAGGGGGCGATGGCCACACTGACGAAGGTCCACCTCTCTGGGGCCACCCTGTAGTACATCCAGTCCACCGATTCGTTGACAACGTCCATCCCTGCCACACACAAGACTCCACATCTAATCACAGTGATCGTGTCCATTTTAATCTTTCTTTCAACCTGGTACACTGCACCTGAAAATGAAAGGACTACATTAGGTTTTTCAGTCTCAAAGTGAGGTGACTGCAGGTGGAAATTGAAATAAATTTTAAAAGAATTATTAGTGAAAGAATTATTAGTGAAAGAATTATTAGTGAAAACAAAGAATGAGCAATCACTTACCTTCTCAAATTAGGCGCCAAATTTGAGAAGGTAAGTGACTGCTTGTTCTTTGTTTTCATCGTCCTGAATGTTGTTTGTCTTGCCTGAAGAAGACCCAAGAGGTCGAAACGCGTTGTGCTTTGTCTTATTATTTGTCTGTCCTCGTTGTTTGGCGGACTCACTAATAGTTCATTTTAAAATTCATTCTTTTCAGTTTAACCAAATATTGTGCTATTGGTGCCATTCAATCCAAAATTTTGGTCAGTTTGTTTCTGGATGAAATATGCTCATAAACCTTTCAATCTGCCTGTCTGCCACTGCTTGCGCACAGGCTCACTTTGCAAGGGGCAGTCTCCTTTAGCTTCACGTTTCTGCACTTCTTATTTGGGACTGAAAATTAAGATGCTGCACTTTGAGCGGGTAGCTGTAGTTCTTGCTTCTGCCATTTGCAGGGGCTTGAGAACAGGTTTTAATTCTTTTCATTTTGAAAAGACTGAGTATGGGTGACAACATGCGACAGTAATGCAGACACTATAGTTAACGTATCTGAAGGTCATCTAGCAGCCAAAGTGTCATTTAACCGACGATTCAACACATTAATGTAGTCTACATGAATGGACTGAAATCTGTGAATATGACCCTGGAGACCCAGATGTGCCGAGTGCAGGCAGGTGACCACAATGGTCAGTCATAAGCATCACCAACACACACACACTGATACATGCACATCAAAGTACACCTGCTATCAGACCTTTATATATAATTTGATGTGATTTGGATTTTATAAATCTCTTTTCATGTTTTTTTTTTTTTTTTAAATAATTTTTTTTAAGAAGTACCCCAGGTTGTCTAGTGATTGACAAATATCAGGGCTTCTGCTAAGATAAAAATTTTTTGGATCCCAGGGACCTCTTTTTCAGATTTCCAAGGGGTCCCAGGCTTACTTCAAGGGGTCCCTACTCCATGTTAAAAAAATCAGGCAAGTCATCTGTTGCAAGGATCAGGGCTGCTCCCATCTGAGCAAACAGCACGTGAGAAGTCTTCTCATAGGCCTTTTTGACAGATTGGGTCATGTCAGCTTGCCTTTTATTAGCTGCACTGGCAGATTTGTGGTCGGCAGTCAACTCGTGTCTTACTAGAGCATTTCTCTGAAAGTTCGTGCAACCACTGACGAAAGTATTTTTCAAACCAGTCTTCACACACAACGAACACTTCATTCCCTGAGACAATTCGTCAAACTCAAGCCAGGAAAACTTTCTCCCACCCAGAATTGTAAGCTCTAACTTTTTTCTTTTTGGGAGTGTTGTCATCACATGTAGATGTACTCGATGGTGTGGGTTCACGATCTTCATTATCTCGCTCCTCTGCTCCCCCTTTTTTTTTTTTTTTCCCAGCGATGATTTTAACCACGCTGTCAAAGACATTTTGGAATCACGCCAAAGGGTCTCTTTCCGGTGAGAGTGAATTGGGTTGTGGGAAAGAACAGCAAGGGAAGCTACTCTTGCATTGTAGCAGACGACAACAGTCAGAGGCTATGATGTTGGATGCTGTCGTTTCCCGTGTTCTTATTTGTTCTTCCCCAAAATGTCAAGGGGTCCCCAGGAACGCGTTTCACACGCATACAATGGGTCCTCGCCTTTTTAATGCGTACTGTACGCATTTTTGTGCGTTATCAGAAGCCCTGAAATATTATCCGATAGTTTGGCATACGTTACGACAAAGCAATGCAGTAGTCAAAAAGTTCTTTTGTTTTAACCACAATCACACTACTCCCTCTCATGCACACATTCCTTAAACTATACAAAAAAAACCTACTCGGCAGATTAATGCACAAAACCCACAGACCTGTTGGGCGAAGGACTTCATGGCAGCCCAGGTAGTGGCAACGAATGACCTTGCGCGGCTCCTCCATCGGTGTGGGAAAAGTCACGTCTGGAAAAACAGTTGAATTCATTACAACAGACTTCATGACCAACTTATCACTCACTAACAAATACCCTGTCTGTAAACAGAACTGCACCTTGAGGATGAGAATTTGTGACAATCGTCTCTCTCAAAGACGTTACCTCCTCTACAACATGACTGAAACGCTATGCAACTTTGGTCAGTACCAGCTCAGATACCAGTATGTACAAGCTACAACTTATAAGGATGTTACGCTTCCATTTTTTTCTTTGCAATATCAGTTAGGACATTTTTTTCCTGCCCTACCCGAGGGATAGGTAGGCAAAGTCTCTATCTGCCCCTGGCAAAACCACTTGCCCTTTAATTGGCGACAATTTAAAACTGTAATCACTAAATGTGGAAAAAAAAGCAGAAAACACTATTTATCCTTATCTGCCATTTTCTCAGCATGTGGCCAAAATTAGACAACCAGTTCCTTCCATTCCGACTGGCCAGTGCCTTCCATCTTGGCCTGTAACTCTGTACCATCCATTACCCTACTGATGTCATAAATAGTAACTTTAAATGGTAGTTTCACAAAGTATTATCGGCGGCTGACATTATGATTATCCAACATTGGCAAAACAATGAACTTTCCTTTCTTCACTACTGTATAAACAATATTGCTCTTGCCCAGATGGGCAGGTCACAGCAATCATCACATGCCCGACACAAATGAGTGACTGCCACACTGTCATAGTCCTGTCATGTGAAAGGAACATTTTCAAATGGGCAGCTGTCACTCATCATTAATGTGAGACTCCCAGTCTTTTTTTTGGTGTCACATAATTGCTAAAAAAAAAAAAAAAACCATCAAAGAAAATCGTGCACATCTTTTCTATATACTGGAAGAGGATGGATTAGGTGAAAAAGGAGAGGAGGTTGAAGAAGAAAATTGAGTGGAGTCCACTCTCTTTCATTTATATCAGCTGAAAACACGCACACACAAATAAACTCTCTAACACCTATTTCAGCATCTATCATGTCCTATAACAGTTATGTATGTGTCTTGTTTGTTCCACATTAAAAAAGGCAATGGATGTACTATAGTTTTGTCTTTACTGAACAGTTTTATGGCATCCTCCAAAAAAAAAAAAAGAAATAAAAAAAAAGCAAGTTGCACTGACCCATTTTGTCCAGATTGGGCAAGTCGGTCGGTCGGTGAAGCCGGGATTCCACTGGGCTGGCGTGTACCCCTCGCTCCTGCATGATGTGCCTGCAGATGTCGCGCAGTGTGTTGGCAATTTCACGCGCTGGCGTGTCACACTGGAACACGTGGCACATGTGTACCCGAGTCATGCGGTCCCGCGCCACATATGCGAAGTCCCTGGAAAGCAATTTTTGATCACAGGCAGTGTCTGATGAGCAATTCAGGTCATATGTATTTGAAGACTCGCCTCTCAGTGAGAAGCTGAGGAAAACAAGAAGATATTTTCAATTTGTCATGTGCCTATGCTTGTAATCTGTATTACAGGTCTTCTATCAGTCAGCATTCCATAATATTGGCACACATCTGATCATCTGTAGTGTTACATAACTACACAAAACAAAAAAAAACATTTCATGAGAACAAGACCATGCATGTAGACACATTCCCTCTCCATCTGACAGCCTTCCTGGCTAAAAATGGTTGTTCTTTAGCAGACCGTCTTTGCGATAGAGGGATACAAAAAGGAGGGAAATAGAGCCTGATCTTTCTTTTCTCCCCTAGGCATTAGGGTGCAGTGACTTGAGTTTTGGCATAGCCCTACACTGCGTAGCCCTAGGCCTCCTCATCCAAAACTGCAGCCTGAAAAGCACTGCACCTATCATTAGTTTCAAATACAACGGCACTCCTCACAAATAGTGTTAGAACTATTTTCCTGGGAAACTGAAAGCATCACAAAGGCATTGATCCTGACAGTGTTATCCTCTTTTTCTTTTAAATTAGTTAGATCTCTCTCTCTCTCTTTCTTTCTTCCTTGGGAATTAAAGCCCCAGGAAAGACAGAACAACTATTGGCAGGTTGATTTTCTGTTGTTAACTGAAGAAGGAACATGTCTGACTTGCGTCTTGAGAATTCTTTCATATCACCTTTCAGCCTGAAGTTTTGGATAAGGAGGCCTAGGGCTATGCAGTGTAGGGCTATGCAGTCACCTACGTATTCCATTAAAAAAAAAATCCTGTGGCAACAGAAACAAGTCCAGCAATACTGACATCCTTTTCATGACTGTTCACAGCAATACTGTTATATCTTTGGCAACGTAACACAACATGGAATAATATCTATCCCTTTATTCTCTATCATGTATGCCATGTAGGTACATATTCCTGTCTCTTTACTTTGTACCCCAAGTACATATAAAAGAAATCTATAACCAATACAGCACAGGTTTTGATTCTCTGATAAAAACACTTTTGAGCCACTGTAGTGTAACCAGTCACATGTCTCACTGATTTAGTGATTACTAATGCACATTTCTTTAAGCCTGATCATAAATTACTACGTCACTCTTCCTAACTAAGCCACCCATTTTACTTATTTATTTTTTTTTTTAACTATTTCTGGGACACACCTAAAATCACAATTTCTGCTGCAGAACACCCAAGAATATGATGAGAGAGAGAGAGAGAGAGAGAGAGAGAGAGAGAGAGAGAGAGAGATATGAAAACTCAATTACCCAGAACTGAAACACTTGATCATGCTCACAAAACAGCAATGCGATCAAGACAGAGACAATGGGAAACACACAAACACTAGAGCATGCAGTCATACCTTCTAAGATCTACTTGCACATGGCACTGAACCATAAGCAACACACAGAAATTATGAAGTTTAAAAATCTAAAATAGGAAAAAAACACCATTGGAATGACCATCCAACAGATGACTGAAATCTGGACAAAACTGTTTTCTATTTATAAAAAATATAATGTATTAATTCATGGTTTTAACTTAAGTAGATTTTTGACATTCAATGTGCAGCATGTTTACTGCATATTAAAATATTCCGTCTATTGGCAACATACACTACCTTTACATTATCCTCTGAGGGGACATTGTGTGAAAATAAACCTTTAGTAGTAAGAACTTACTTTCATTTGTTGCCAATTTGTATTGCTACAATAGGTGCATTCAACAATGCTAAAAATCAAATAAGCAAACACTGGGAAGAACACTGCTTTCAGTCTAACTTCAGAATTGGAAGCCAGTCAATCATAGCTATTAAGCTGCAGATCCTCAGTATGTGGTTAAAGAATTGTTCTGCTAAGCAGCTAAGGGGTTATATCAAGCCTGCACCAAGATATAAATTGCCTAGCCACATGCATGTATTTTGGATCACATATATAAAAGCCATTCCACATAAACTTAAAAGGCACACATCCTACAAATGATGCTAAAGTAGATTGTTCTCTACATGCATCACCATATATAGAGAGAGACTCACTTCTCTCTACTTTTAGTGCCTTTTAAAAAGGCTGGTGTTGCGTGCACGACTAGTCGTGCGATAATACGACTCGCAACCCAGTCCGGCTATTGGCACGACTAGTCGTGCGACGAACTAAAAAATGGTTGCGTGCACGACTACTAATTACGCAATGACTGTTTTGAGCTGTGCGCGCCTCACTCCCTCTCTCTCCCAAGCAAAGCCAAAAAAAAAAATGATAATGATGATGAAGATAAAAAGTATATTAAAAACTCAGCAAGAATAGTCAGACATAATCGTGGAACGGCGAAAGGACAGTCTAGCATGGTGACGTCACAAATGTCATCACGCCTGTCGCGGTCAAATTTGTTGCTCAGTCAAATCGGTTGCTGGCATACCAGTTTAGGCAAAAAATGACGTCACCAGTGTCCCAGTCTACTCCAAAGCAGAATCGATGGTCTTTAGATTAGAGTAGGGCGAAGCCCGAGAGAGGACGAAGGACGAATGAACGAAGGCCGTTAGGCCAAGTCGTGCTCACACATTTCTGAGTAGGCGGATGTGTGTTGTGGCATCAAATGACGTCATTTTTTGCCTAAACTGGTATGCCAGCAACCGATTTGACTGAGCAACAAATTTGACCGCGACAGCTCCCTGGCCTTTTTCCACATGTCTCGTACTCTACAAGATTGAACAGATGTGTAGCCTACCTGCATTTAAATCATTTCTTCCATTTATCCTAAGGACGCGGAACATCCTGCACCAGGGACACTCGCGTGCATCAGCAGACCCCTCCTTGTCAGTCCCTGCGGGATCACTTTGAAGGAGAAGCTCAAACGTTTTTCACTCTCATCCTCCTTGTCCCTTCACCTCTCAGTAAGTAGAGAGTATTGCTCGCTGAATGGAGGTCCGTTACAAGTAACCATGAAGAAGATCTTGTTTGGTTAAGTTTCAGTGCGATCCATTCTTCAAGTCGTCACGGGCGCTGCCCGATGTTCCGATGTTCAACTGTCCGAAAAGTCAATAGTCCGACGTTTTCTGTTCCGACGTAGCGATTGTCGACATCCATTCTGACTCTCGATACTTCGGAATTTCGAAACAATAATCTGTTTCAACAGTCCGAAGAAGCGTTTATCCGACACTCCCGATGAAAATTTTGTTCCGACGTGTCGATAGTCCGAAAGTTAATTAACACGTTTAAAAAGTTCTTTTTTCTTGTTGTAGTTGTGGTCTCCGTTGCTGCTGTGTGTGTGTGTGTGTGTGGTGTGTGTGTATATATATAATTATATATATATATATATATGTATATATATATGTGTGTGTGTGTGTGTGTGTGTGTGTGTGTGTGTGTGTGTGTGTGTGTAAGCTTACATATGCATTTGTGAGCACGCGCGCGCGCGCACACGTGTGTGTGTGTGTGTGTTGTGTGTGTGTGTGTGTGTGTGTGTGTGTGTGTGTATTGTGAGATATATGTGCGCCCGTGCATCTGTTTGCGAGTCCTCTCTCTCTCTCTCTCTCTCTCTCTCTCTCCACACACACACACACACACACACATACACACACACGGCGCACACACACACACACATGTCTTTAAAAAAAAAAAAAGAAATCAGGTAAATATAACGCGGCCCTTTAAACAAGCACACTAATAAGGAGTAGCTTCTTTCCTCTTCGCCATTTATTCCTCTTTAGTTTCCTAGTTATTCCTCTTTAGTTTTGTTTCCTATTGATTGGTTACTCAAGTACGTACCATGGTTGGTTGGATTTTTATCAACTTTGAAGTGCTATGCTTTGTATTTTGATCATGATGCGAAGAACAATAGTGGGTTAGTTTTTTTTTTTTTTTTAGTTTCATACTTATGCAAAGAAACACAAAATTTATGAGTTTCATTTTATCTTTTTTCCCAGGTGCACGGCACAGTACGGCACTGTGTGTGTGTGTGGTGTGTGTGTGTGTTAGTGTGTGTGTTAGTGTGTGTGTGTGTGTGTGTGTGTGTGTGTGCGTGCGTGCGTGCGCGCGCTAGATCGATCTAGAGATGGGAATGAAAAGCACAATGAAGTCACGAGTTTCTTGACTTGATTCGAAGAATACAATTTAATCCAGTGTAGTGTTCTTCGTTCAGTAAACGGGTAAGATTTTGAACAAAAAATCATGCACCCACTCGCACACACACACACACGCTGTGTTCGTGAGTGCACTTGCTTGATTCGTGAGTGCGCGCGTGCACAGACAGACAGACAGACAGACACACACACATTCTCACACATGCACACACACGCGCGCGCGCACACACACACGCATATATATATTATATATATAATATATGTAATGACTTAGGGGGTGGAAGACTGGTCGTGCCAATAGCCGGACTCGGTTGGGAGTTGTACTATCGCACGACTAGTCGTGCACGCAACCAATTTTTAGTTGGTCGCACGACTAGTCGTGCCAATAGCCGGACTCGGTTGGGAGTTGTATTATCGCACGACTAGTCGTGCACGCAACCACCTCGTTTTAAAAAAATATTTCTAATTTTGGTAACCAAGTTAGTAAACTTGATTAAAGCAATGTCGCGCTGAAAAAAAAAATTAAAGAAAAAATAGGGGGTTGGGGTGGGGTGGGGAGCAGGTTTGGATAGAAATCTTGCTAAATGATTAGACTGACGATTTCAGTACACTCCCATAGCCCACTGATACGATTGTTTTCGAAACCTAAGCAACAAACGATTGTTTTTGAAACGTAAACAACCAAAAGTGTTATCACACAAAAATGTTCAGCAGATATACACTACAGATGATTCACTCACTCAACTGCCTAAGGCAAGAAGAATAAGAGGAGACTTGATTCAAGCATACAACTAATACAAGATATTTAATGGAATTGATGATGTTGATAAAGCATGCTTTTTTTTGTACTCCGCAGAAGAATGTTACAAGGAACAGTGAAGATAAGATATTTAAACAATATTCCAGAACAAATTTGAGAAAATTTACTTTTACTAATAAGTAACCAATTTTTGGAATGAACTAACAGTTAACATCAAACGTGCACCTAGTATTAATGTTTTTAAGAACCTCATTGATAAACATGAATTATTAACTAAAATTAAATATGAATTTGATGGATAATAGGACTGAGCTAGCCTATGACTGGACCAACGGTCACGAAAAAAAAACAACATACAGAAGGGGCGTAAAGTTGTTTTTGATACAACGCCCCTGATCCTCATCCTGGAAAAGCAGATTTATTGACTTCATGAACTTGGCACAATGATTTTATTATTTTAATCTCAAACCACTTCAGAGCAGTAGCAGCTGGGAGTAAAACCAACAAGTTATAACCAAATTTGATCAGTAAACACTTTTAACTTTACTCACTACAGGGAACAATACACTTTTTCTGACACTAATTCAACGAGTCGGGTCTAGATCTTGTGCGAACACACACACACACACACACAGGCACGTCAGTGAATTATCTATTCAAACCTTATAGACAGGAGCTAACCAGTGGCCCAGTATCTCGTACTAATTCAATCAGACAGGTAATCACACTATCACTTTGTCCTCCACACCTTGTCGCCCCTCAGCGAACAACGGCCATGAACGCCAGAGAAAAACAACGTCAGACACGATAGGGCATGGCTATCATGGCTCATGAACTTCCCGCCATCAAGACATCTTTACTGCTGACCTAGCATTAGCATCTGATTGGGCAATGGATCATCCAATGGGAATTTCCTGTGCAGACAGACCCACGGGGCGGTCCCCAATGACTGTATTGGACGAGATGGGTGTCTGCAAATGAGGCTGTCCGCTACCGCTGATTTATGAGCGGACTGGACAAAGATAACAATGCAACAACAGCACTCTTGGCCAAAGCGGGTCCCTCACAAACTTTTCCCGTATTACACACAGTGTCCTGTCAAACCTACGCGACACGGAATCAATTAAGAGGAAATGGGTTTCTCCCTCTGCTCCCCCCCCCCCCCCCCCCCTTGTTCCCCCCCCCCCCCCCCCCACCTTTGTCCCGCACACACACACACTCCCAGCAGAAGTTCACTGTCACATCAGCGTGACCAGATAAGGAAAGCAGACAGACAATGGTGACAACAGTGCTCAAACCATATGCACGAAAGACAACCACAACAATGTTGTTGTTGTTCTTCAGTTTAACGTCCTTCCACTAGAAGTGATTCAGACAATATTATAGTGTAGAGTGAGCTTGTAAAGAATGAAAGAGATGCATTTTTTGGGGGAGTGTAAGTTTTAAAGTAGTACGTAAGACATGCAATCATAACCCTCCACCCCACCCTATTCATCAGAACGTTTAACTTAAACTAAAATTTTAACTGTAACAATCACAAGTGCTAAAGATAAATATTAAGTGAACAGCCTAATAAACATTCAGAAATAGATTCAAGAGTAGCAAAATTGTTTAATATACTAGATATGTGATAAAGGAGTCGATCCATCAACAAAACCCTCAATACCTGATTTATTAAACAGCTCTTTGTTTTGGGACAATGAATCAGTAAATGATTGACACTTACAGAATCCCCACACATACATTTAATATCTTTGCAATATTTTGTTTTAAACGAGTTTAAACGAAGCCTATGGATTAGACTTTCAATCTCCCTGGATGAGGAAATAAATCTTTTGTATGATGTTATCCCATTGTTTTTGTCATTACAGTTGATGTAATTTTTATAATAATATATGTCCGAGTTACTCAGTGTTTCTGTTGCATTATCATGAGATGTTTTATTTATGATAGAGAAACATTCTGCCAGATCTAAGCGAACATTTATTGTTACTGTGCCGCTAAGGTTTTGAGCTGCCTTTTTTGCAACTTTGTCTACTTGTTCGTTTGCCGATATTCCACAATGAGAAGGCACCCAACAAAAAGTAATATTAATGCCTTTTTGGGAAAGAAGGTGTACTATATGATTAATTTCAGTTATCATGTCTAATCGTACATATGAATTAGAAGACTTAATACCATTCAATGCCGCTTTTGAATCAGCGCATATTACGATTTTACTGTTATTTATGGGGGAATTCAAAATGAAATCCAATGATTTGAGTATAGCAAGTAATTCTGCGCTATATATAGACAGACTTTTACCAAGATGAAATAACTTTTCTATTTTTAAGCTAGGAATTATGAAAGCTGCTCCCGTGCTATTATCATCCAATACTGAGCCATCTGTGAATATTTTAAGTGATGGTTGTACTTATTTTCTAAGTGAGTGTAGACAAAATTTCTCAAAATGTTGGGAGAATCCTTTTTTGTTAAATTTTTGTAGTCAATGTCAAAGGAAGCTTTTGATTGTACCCATTTTGGAATGGTGAAAACGTAGTTTTCCGGCGATATTATTTTTTTTTTAAATCTATTTTTGTATCTTTTAGAAGATCTGAGGAAAATGAATAAATAGATTTTGTGGATTGTATACATTGTGCACGTTTTCCAAAACCCTTTTCCGAATCTAAACATACCTCTTCTGAGCAAAAATTGTTTTTGTGAGAAACTTTTAAAGATGAATTTTAAAGTAGAAGCCTTTCTAATTCAGATAGAGGTAGAACTCCCACTTCGTTGTATGTCCCTAAGTTTGACGTATGTGTGGAACCCCTAAGGCAATTTTGAAGGCTTTGCAATCAGTGCTCTGAAGTTTATTTAAAAGATGTTTAGGTGCATTAAAAAATACTTCCTGAGCATATGTAAGTCTTGAGCGTACAAGGGCAGTTGCTAAAACAGTTAAACTTTTTGTGTCTTGCCCCCCAAGATTGTTTACTGACAATTTTAAGGAAATTCAGACTTTTTTTTGCTTTATTTAAAATATGGTCAATGTGAGTATTCCATGTTAGTTTACTACTTACACCTAAGAATTTAACGCTTTTAACATAGTTTAAAATAGTGTCGTCTAAGGTGAAAACTGGAAGCTTATCTGGATCATTTCCAGAATTAAAAAGCATCAAATTCGTTTTTTTCAGGTGAAAGAGATAGTCCGTTTTCGTGTAAAAATGTACTGATTTTATTTAGTTCGTGTTGGTATTAATTTTAATATAATTCAGTGATCTTAACGGAGTATTTCTTTTCATCGTTACTTTACTCCATATACATATATCGTCAGCAAATTGAGCTAACTCTGTATCTTTAGAAAGACCTTTGGTTAGATCAGAAATCAAATATTAAACAAAATTGGAGAAATTACCGATCCTTGGGGTAAGCCCATTTGTAAAGGTCTCGGGTTAGAATAGGTATTTCCTACTCTGGTTTGAATATGCCTACGATGAAGAAAACATTGAATATATTTGTACATGTTTCCATTAATACCAATATTCTTAATTTAAACAAAAGCCGCTTGTGCCATACTTGTTCAATGTGTGCGTGTGTGTGTGTGTGTGTGTGTGTGTGTGTGTGTGTGTGTGAAGTATGCATGCTAAATGGATGACACGGTGAAAGACAACTCTACATGACAACAATCGTGAAATACAGAGAAAACTGTCAATGCAACAATGCAACAAATGGACAATGAAATGAAAAAAACTGAGACAAAGAGGCAACTAAAGTGAAAGATTACGAGGCAAAGTTAAAGGGAATTTAATCGGAAAGATTTCAAGGCAAAATATGGGTAATTTGACGTGAACAGATTTCAGGGCACACATGGTTCACTATTAAATTGATGCAGCGCTGGGAAGATCGAGCACAACAGCAGAACAATCGTTATACATTATCCAACCATCAACGTAAGTTACAGGACTGTTACAACTGACCCAAGTACTGCAAAGGGAGGGAACAACACAGCAAGCAGCTGACTGTCAATAGACAGTGTTTCGGTTACCTTTCCCTGATGGATCCAAACGGGGAGGCGAAGCATCCAACAGACAGAAATCATGAGTCAACCGGCAGTGTGTGTGTGTGTGTGTGTGTTGTGTGTGTGTGTGTGGGGTGTGTGTGTGTGTGTGTGTGTGTGTGTGTGCGTGTGTGTGTGTGTGTGTCTGTGTGTGTGTGTGTGTGTGTGTGTGACATTATCTATATATTTGTATATGAACCATCGCGCGTATGTATGTATGGTGTGTGCATGTGCGTGCGCGTGTGTGTAGTGTGCGTTCATGCGCGCGCGCGCGCGCACGTGTGTGTGGGGTGTGTGTGTTGTGTGTGTGTGTGTGTGTGTGTGTGTGTGTGTGTGTGTGTGTGTGTGGTGTAAGCCTGTGGGGGCGTTCTAGTACATTAAAGTAAATGATTTCATATTTGAATGCGATGGCCCTTACGTAAGCATTACTTAAACAGCCAGGGTTTCTGATAGAACATGAGTTGTTTTTTTTTTTTTTTTATGAATCAGAACACAGTTCCACTGAACTAAGTTAGACTAAATTCAGTCTAACTCATTCTCGACCACACACACACACACACACACACACACACACACACACACACACACACACACACACACACACACACACATTCAGATTTCACTTGAAACTACAAATGCCAACTGCAGCAGTACAAATCAATGTCAGTCAAAAAGACAAACGGGACGAAATTGATGATGGTAAATGTAATGACGATGAGGAATGGCCATCAACTCAGTCATGACAATCATAGATAATACCGACACTGAGATTACTGTTGGGTGTCTAGCGACAGAAATAACTATAATCATACCGTTATTACTGTTACCCATCATGCAGCTACTGAAAGCACGATTCAGTCAATAAAAAGGCGAAAAAGATCGTTATATTTAAATCCATACCCCAAACCATTTAAGCTCCTTATCAAGAGCCTATAGGCCAAATCTCTATGATAACAGCCTAAAAGCTCCGCGTCAACAGCCCGAAGCTCAATGTGAGCAGCTTGCATGCTCTATGTCAACACCCCCAAACCTTAATGTCAACAGCCCACACGCTCCATGTGGACAGTTCGTAAGTACCAGGTCAACGGCTTATAAGCGTTATGCCAACAGCCGAAAAACTCCATGTCAGCAACCTCTATACTTGATGATAATACATCTGCACAATGCAACCATTTCTATATGCTTCATGTATTGTCTTGATGATAATACATCTGCACAATGCAACCATTTCTATATGCTTCATGTATTGTTATCAGTGAGTGCACTGATATAGCGCCTGTCCTCAGAGACCACACAATCCACACTTTAACGTAACGGTTTGCCTATTTGGGCAAAGCCCACTGAAGAGCCGCCTACTGGCACTACGTTCAGTCATTTCCCGTGTCATTCAGCCAAAAATCCACATCAGTAGCATAAAGCTCCATATCAAAAGTCTGTAAGTTCCATATAGCCCACAAGCTCCCTATCAACAGTTTTAAGCTGACAAGTTTCTATGGAACGGTATGTTGTTCTTTTTTTTCTTGTACGGATGCTCTTACCGCTTCTTCAAACAAATTGTTTCCTGGCACCCCACTGTCAACATTGTGTGTGTGTGTGTGTGTGTGTGTGTGTGTGTGTGTGTGTGTGTGTGTGTGTGTGTGTGTGTGTGTGTGTGTATGTGTGTGTGTATGTGTGTCCGTGTGTGTGTGTGTGTGTGTGTGTGTGTGTGTGTGTGTGTGTGTACATCTTTGGCTGCTTTTTAAACATAGACAACAGCGCCAGGAAGAAAACCATCACCATAATTACCACCATCCCAGACACTACAGACACCGAGAAGAGAACTGAAATAAGACAAAATCACCACCACCATCAGTGTTCCAGACATTTGAGTGAAGACTTGTCACAGAAAACCCACACCACAATCACCAGTATTTCAAACATCAGAGAGTTGAGTTCTGATAGAAAACTGCCAGAACAATCCCCAATATTCCGTCCGGACAATACAAAATACTGTGGGCAAGAGTTAAGAAAGTGGACGACCAAAATCATCGCTATTATACCTGACAATTCAGGATCCTGAAAGAAGAATTGAGGTAGAAAATCACCGTCTACCATAACCACCATAAATTCCAGACCACGCAGAGGAGTGCTGAGTGACGAGACCTACCTTCCATTGTCGCGCCCCACCCCCCAGACACGGATGGAGTGAATGGGCTGGGAGTTCAGCAGGGTGGTGTCGGCGGGGTCCACGAGGCGAAGACCACGACAGTCGATGTCCATGAACAGATCCTTGCCCTGCGAACACACTACCAAATGACACTGCGAACACACCACCAAATCACACTGCAAACACACCGCCAAATCACACTGCAAACACACCGCCAAATCACACTGCCTGTGATGACGCCATCCCATGCACAAAACAAGACTTACAAACATCAGAATGAACGTCCTCCAAAGAATCACAGTACAATAACACTTTAACGTTCACGTGAGTATCTTTATTTGTCCGGTGAACACAGAACAAGACACGTAAATGTCCGAGTAAAAATTCTTGCAGAGCTGTAAACAAATCCTTGCCCTGCAGATAGTACTGCATCAGTCTAAACTTTCTGCAGATGACTTGTTAGTATAGCAAGACTGACAACAGCAGATAGTACTGCATCAGTCCATACTTTCTGCAGATGACTTGTTAGTATAGCAAGACTGATAACAGCAGTCATGTCGTGCTATAAGTTACGTTATCTGTAGGAAGCAGAGGTAACTGCACCACTATTTTATATTATCAGTCCTACTATACAAGCAAGTCAACTGCAGGAAGTAAAAGTTGATGATCTCCATCTATTTTTCTCAGTCGTGCATTACAAGCAAGTCATGTGTAGGAAGTAGTAAATGCACCACTATCTGTTGTTATAAATGCTGCCACACAAGCGAACCATCTGTAAGAAGTACAGATAACCGTTATCACGTTCTGTTATACAACCAAGTCATCTGCAGGAAGTACAGCTTAATGCATTCTGTCTGTTGTTGTCAATCCTACAAACTGACAGTCTGCTGCAGGAAGCAGAAGTTAATGCATTCTGTCTGTTGTTGTCAATCCTACAAACTGACAGTCTGCTGCAGGAAGCAGAAGTTAATGCACCAATATCTGTTGTTATCAGTCCTGCAAACTGAATTTTCTGCAAGAACTGGACATTAATTCCACTAGCTGTTTTTATTTATTTTTTAAAAATTTTTATCAGGCCTGCTATATAAGCAAATAAGCTGCAGAAAGTAGAGGCTGAAGCATCACCATCTGTTGTTAAGGTTGAAGCACCACTATCTGTTGTAAAGGTTGAAGCGCCGCTACCTGTTGTTAAGGTTGAAGCACAACTATCTGTTACTAAGGTTGAAGCACCACTGCCTGTTGAAATCAGGCCTGCTACACAAGCAAGCCATTTGCAGGAAGCAGAAGTCGAAGCACCACTACCTGTTATTATCGGCCTGGTTTACAAGCAAGTCAGCTGCAGAAAGTAGAGTTTAAGGTACCAGTGTCTGCTATACATGCAAGTCATCTGCAGGAAGTAGAAGTCCGTGAACTAACTCTTGTTATTGATTCTTTTGTACCAGCATGTCATCTGCACAAAGTACAGATACGTGCAATACTATCTGTTGATATAAATGCTGCTGTATTAGCAAATTCTCTGCTGAAAGTAAATATTAGTGCAATACTATCAACTGAAATAGTCCTGCTATACTAACAAGTCATCTGAAGAAAGTGAATGTTAGTGAAATACTATCAATTGTTACCAGTCCTGCTATACGAACAAGTTATCTACAGAAAGTGAATATTAGTGCAATGCTATCAACTGTTACCAGTCCTGCTATACTAATAAATCTTCGATAGAAAGTATCGACTGGTGCAGTACTGTCTGCTGTCATCAGTCCTGCTATACTAACATGACATTCGCAGGAGGCGGAGGGCTTGATGGATCACAAACTCTTGCCGCCCATCCCATCACACCGACAAGTCGTTTCTCCAATGGCCAGTCACGCTGCCCCAAAGCAGTACAGAATCGTGTTGTGGTTTCTCTCGTGTGGTCTGGCATGAACGGAGATGTCTGGCCATCAATTATCCTATTTCAGATAACGAGCCATCTCGTGGCCGGTCGAAGTGAAGATAATCAGACATCAGTCCAGTCATCCCGGGCTTGTCCAGACAGTGATTTGCCGCGTGGTGCTCAATCATCCTCTTAGTTCTGCCAGGACCCAGCCATCAATTGGTCACCCGCTCTCTTCCTCGTTCAGCCAGTGAAGTGCCCAGGGCTCAGGCGAGTTAGCATTCATTCAACCAAGAGGAGCTGCTTTGACTGTCGGTGATAAACTCTCTGATAGTGTGGGACAGACTGACACCATGACTGTGCCCATGGGCGGTTAGAAGGAATGACAGAGCTGTTTTGCTTTTATAATTTTGTGGGAATTCGTGTGGTGGGTATTACCCTTGCAACGTTTTAAAAACTGATATTGTATGCTGTGACATCAATGAAAATCTGTGTACCCGATTCCACTGCTGTCACACGACATGGGGATTAAGAATGATCACTGATGACATGGTACATCGAGTTTACACAGATTTACTCTGATAAAAGCTCTGAAACAAAAAGTCACTCTCTATAGCAAAAGCAACAACTGCAACAACAAAAACCAAAAGAAAAAAAAGCCCATTGCCATGGAGGCTCTCATTGGTAGCAGAGTTTCATGAGGTACCAAACTTAAAATATTTAACACCTTCAGGTTCAGATTCTGTTTTCCTATATGAGGGCCAGTGTTTATTCCACAAGCTGCAGCATCAGTATACTACAGTATCCTTCGATCAGTAAATAGCACATTGGAAGGCATTAGTAGCTGTACCAGCACTCCGCAACTCTAAAGCAGGGCAATGATAAACATCAGTGCAACGAACAGGTTTTTCCTCAAATCAGCAAACAGCATAGTGGAAGCCCCTCTTCTAATTATGCAACCACGTCGCTTCAGCTGACGGTAAGAACAACGCAGAGTGTTCGACGCCATCGTTACAGTGCGCTGTTGTCTGGCGGAACTCTGCACTGCATGCCAGTGACAAACAAGCAGTGGCAAGCCATAGCTGATCTCAGGCAGCTGAGCAGTCTGTTGGTGGTGATCGCCGATATAACTTGAAAATGTTAAAGGTGAAAGATCCCCTAGCCTAAAGGCTGCAAGGGCAGTGAACTGTCAGGTCCACCATGTCTAGGGCACGGCGTTACGGAAGCCGAAGCCCATCCCTCTCCTTCCACTGTCTTTAACTTTCCCTGAACTGAATCAGGTACCCATTCACTAATGGGAGGAGAGAGAGGGCTTTCAAGCCGAAAAAATCCAATTCATTGTCGCTCGAACTCAAGACCGTCAACCCGCAGGCAAATGCCCTAACATTTGGTAAGGGACCCTCTGCAGCTGAGTCTGTTTTGGTAGAAAATAGTACGGTGGTGGAAATTTGATGATTATGAATTATCTCTCCTTGGAGGTTATCATAATTCGACAAATTTCTCATTTGTTTCCAAACGACAAATCTTCGTGCATCTGTAGTCGATTCGAGTAGAAATGACAATGATTATGACTGACCATCAGTATGAAACATTATTGTATGAGTAACTGACCCTAGACTATACAGATCTGTGAGAAGACGATCCTTTTTCCCTCACAGACTGTATTACAGCATTCTTACCATCGGTCCCTTCCATCTCACAGTCAGCTCAAATGCAACAATTCAAAAGCGCAACCCGCCACCTTCCCCCAACGTTGGTATACAAATTTGATCCTCAACAGTGTTAGTATAGCATTATATAGCTTCTCAAGCGTGTCGAGGTGGTAGGTAGTCAATGAATACATTCACTTCCAGTTAGTGTTTGTCCTGTGGAAGTCCTCTACGTTAATTTCTCCTCTGAGTCATTCCGCAAATCCCGAGCGTCACGGAGGGAATTGCGGGGAAAATGAAATAAACCCATTTCCTGTCAATTTTCGCCCGATGGAGGTCAACCTCACTGTATTCTCTCCCTCCCCGCCTCCTTATTTCTCCCTCGCCACCCCCCCCCCCCCCCTCTCTCTTTCTTCTTCTCTCAAAAACTCTACGCTGTCAAGGAGGGGCTAAGGAAAAAAACCCAATTTCCTATCAATTCCTGTCTTATGGAGGAAGAACTCATTGATTTCATTTATTCCCCTTTGGTACGCTCCCCATCCCTCTCCGACAATAACAATAAGAAAATCCCAAGCCCAAGAGCCAACCCCCAAACGAAACAATGCAACAAAAGCAAACGTCAAGAAGGCAGAGTTGTTACACAAATTCCTATCAGTTTTCGTCCCAACGGATCCATCTTGCTAACGTCATTCATTCTCTCCCTTTTTCCCAGTCATAAACAAACTCTTGAAAGTTGAAAATAACGTTTAGGAGTAAGAAATAGTGTGCCCTTTGAAAACGTAGAAAGAAAGACCCCCCCCCCCCCCCCCCCCCAAGCAATTTAAGACCTTTCAAGAAAACGTTTTCACTCAGACATGCATGCACAGATTGAGCACTGGGACTAGAGTGGTGCAGTGGCCAAGTTGATTGCGCGTCCCGTTCAGAAAGCAGGAAAATATCATTCTGAGACGGTAGTTTGAGTCCAATGGAACGAGTCCCCCCCCACCCCCTTTCCCCTTTTCCACCGACCTTAGTGGGCCCCAGGTGCTCATCTTTTAAGTGCGCCATGTACTTAACGTGCAAAAGAACTTACCGTAAACCCAAGACGTCCTGACAAAATTCTTTAAAAAAAAAAACAAAACCGTTTTGATAGAACTGTGCGAACAACAACTGCAACAACAATAGCAAGCGCATGCACACACTCACACACGCAATGCTCTCACAGAAGCGCGCGCACACTCACATACAGACGCACTCTTGCAACGCGCGCGCAATATCACACACACACACACACACACACACACACACACACACACACACACACACACACACACACCG
>CM031602.1:40288642-40326142 GCA_018398815.1 Conus ventricosus | reverse complement strand
TGCTCGTGCTAAAAGTTCTTCCTGATCAAGCCCCTTTTGACATCACTTTGTGCCAAGAGTTCTCCCTGCACATGCCTCTTCTTCATGTGTGCTCAGAGTTCATCCCACCCAAGTCACCGATCAGAACTTCCACGAGCCATCTCTACTCATCTGTTCGTGCTCAGAGTCCCTTCTCAAGCCGTCTCTAAACATTTGTGCTCTCTTTCCCACTGCTGCCATCTCTTCACATTGTTGTCCCGAGTCTTCCATGTTGCAGCCATCTCTACACAAGCCTTTGTGTTCTGAGTCTTTCCTGTTGCAGCCATCTCTACACAAGCCTTTGTGTTCTGAGTCTTTCCTGTTGCAGCCATCTCTACACAAGTCTTTGTGTTCTGAGTCTTTCCTGCTGCAGCCATCTCTACACAAGCCTTTGTGTTCTGAGTCTTTCCTGCTGCAGCCATCTCTACACAAGCCTTTGTGTTCTGAGTTTTTCCTGCTCCAGCCATCTCTAAACGTTTGTACTCCGAGTCTCCTTGCCCACGCCATCTCTACACGTCCATTTGTGCTCTGAGTCTCTCCTGTTCCAGCCATCTCTACAGGTCCATTTGTGTTCAGGGTTTTTCCTGCTCCAGCCATCTCTACACGTCCATTTGTGCTCTGGGTCTTTCCTGCTCCAGCCATCTCTACAGGTCCATTTGTGTTCTGGGGTTTTCCTGCTCCAGCCATCTCTACACGTCCATTTGTTTTCTGTTTTTTTTCCCCTGCTCCAGCCATCTCTACACATCCATTTGTGCTGAGTCTTTCCTGCCCAGCCATCTCTACAGGCCCATTGTGTTCTGGGTCTTTCCTGCTCCAGCCATCTCTACAGGTCCATTTGTGTTCTGGGTTTTTCTTGCTCCAGACAGACATCTCTACACGTCCATTTGTGTTCTGGGTTTTTCCTGCTCCAGCCATCTCCACACGTCCATTTGTGCTCTGGGTTTTTCCTGCTCCAGCGATCTCTACACGTCTGTTTGCGCTCGGAGTCTTCCCTGTCCAAACCACATCTACACGTCTATTAAAATTTTGCGCTCTGAGTCTTTACTGTTCCAGCCATCTCTGCACGTCTATTGTGCTCCGAGTCTTTCTGCTCCAGTAATCTCTACATATCTATTTGCGCTCCGAGTCTTTCAGGCTCCAGTAATCTCTACATATCTATTTGCGCTCTGAGTCTTTACTGTTTCCAGCCATCTCTACATATCTATTTGCGCTCCGAGTCTTTCCGGCTCCAGTAATCTCTACATATCTATTTGTGCTCCGAGTCTTTCCGGCTCCAGTAATCTCTACATATCTATTGTGCTCCGAGTCTTTCCTGCTCCAGTAATCTCTACACGTTTATTTGTGCTCCGAGTCTTTCCTATTCCAGTAATCTCTACACGTTTATTTGTGCTCCGAGTCTTTCCTGCTCCAGTAATCTCTACACGTTTATTTGCGCTCTGAGTCTTTCCTATTCCAGTAATCTCTACACGTTTATTTGTGCTCCGAGTCTTTCTGCTCCAGTAATCTCTACACGTTTATTTGCGCTCTGAGTCTTTCCGGCTCCAGTAATCTCTACATATCTATTTGTGCTCCGAGTCTTTCCGGCTCCAGTAATCTCTACATATCTATTTGCGCTCCGAGTCTTTCCGGCTCCAGTAATCTCTACATATCTATTTGCGCTCCGAGTCTTTCCGGCTCCAGTAATCTCTACATATCTATTTGCTCTCTGAGTCTTTCCGGCTCCAGTAATCTCTACATATCTATTTGCGCTCCGAGTCTTTCCGGCTCCAGTAATCTCTACATGTCTATTTGTGGTCCGAGTCTTTCCGGCTCCAGTAATCTCTACATATCTATTTGCGCTCCGAGTCTTTCCGGCTCCAGTAATCTCTACATGTCTATTTGTGCTCCGAGTCTTTCCTGCTCCAGTAATCTCTACATATCTATTTGTGCTCTGAGTCTTTGCTGCTCCAGTAATCTCTACATATCTATTTGTGCTCCGAGTCTTTGCTGCTCCAGTAATCTCTGCATATCTATTTGTGGTCCGAGTCTTTCCTGCTCCAGTAATCTCTACACGTCTATTTGTGCTCCGAGTCTTTCCTGCTCCAGTAGTCTCTACACATCTATTTGCGCTCTGAGTCTTTCCTGCTCATGCCATCTCCAACTATCTATTTGTGCTCAAGAGTCCTTCGCACATAAGCTCTCTCTCTTTACTTCTGTTTGCTGGTGTCTCCAACAACATGAACTTCAGCCGAGAGTTCTTACTCCACCGGCCATGTCTTTACATCAGTTTTTTTTTTCTTGCCATCAACGGTTTCCTGTGTCGTACATTGTCTGTGACTCCACATCAAAAGAGCTGCTCAATTTTCCGGGCTGCGTTTGTTGTTGTAATGATGGGTTCGCACTCCTTCCACCTTTCCCATTTTAAATCCTAAATTTTCTGCTTCTTTGAAGATTCTGTTTCTTGCATCATACTTATTTTAAATCTCGAATCACTCAGGTCCTTTGAAGCCTGTGTAAAAATTATGAACGCCATAGATTAAATGGCATGGAAATGCAAATCACCGGCGTTTTGTTTGGTTATACATTGTTGCTGTTTGTTTTAACTTTGCATTTTTCCATAAGTACCCCCCACCCCCACCTCTGATTTCTCTGACATCCTCCGTTTATGAATGTTCTCTCAATGGATAACACGTCATGTCATTTCATTTCAAGTCCAGCCGACTTCAGAAGCCATATTATGTTTTGAACATGAGGATGGCTGGATGCATTATCCTACAAACTGATAGATAATAATGTATGCGCAGAGCCTTCATCGATCAGCAGGATTCAGGATTTTTACAGACAGATGATAATGAATCTACATAGCCTTTTACCTAAAGCATGCAATAATCTTTAAAATCAACAACAAGTACAACAACAAAAACATAACAGCAATAACAAATAAAATATGAAAACAGAGCAAAGTTTCATGCGGCTGTGAGCTCCGCCATTTTGAAATCGTGCGCGACGTCACTCTGTGACGAAATATTTTTGTCCGGTCCCAAATGGTGGGGACAGTTCTGAAGTAGCGAAAAATTGCCTGTTCACCTGTTGACCTGTTTACCTGACAGCTACTCACCCGCGTTTTGTTGTCAGTCAGGTGAGCGAAGATTTTCTTTCAGTCTCTGCAGATTTGCCGGCCTGGAAACATCACGCGGTGCTGAAGAGACACTAGTAACTTGGTTTTTGTGGTAATCAGTTCCCCAGGTGTCGGTGAGGCCCCTGAGTCCGGCCGGGAACTGATTGCCACCGGGTGTGGGGGTACAGCCCGTGCCCCAGCCGCTGTCTCCGTCAAGACGACGTGGAGAGGCTGACCACCGGGTCAGTAGTGGACCTAAGGATTCTCCGTCACGACGATGTGGAGAGGCTGATCGGTAGTTCGTGTTTTTCTGCTGTGTGGGTGTACCCTGTAGGACTCCACAAACTGTATTCGTAAACGGCTCTGCTTGCCGTGTGAAGACTGTGACTTGGGCTCGTTGCAGCCAGCTGTTGGACTGAGTTGGGACACTACTGACAGTGTCAGCGAGGTTTGCACCCCAAAAAGAAGAAAAGTATTTGATGTTCAGTTTTGAGAGCGACGGTTGAAGCTCCCCGTGTTGTCGCACGCCCTTACTGGTGGCAGCGTGTATTGATTCTTGTGCCTGTTAATACATATTATGGTAATATGTGTTTGTGGTGTTTGGATGGTCCAGGCAGCATATAAACGAAAGAAACTTAATTTGTGTGTTGCCTGGCTGTCCATGTTCGTGTGGTGTGTGTGTGTGTGTGTGTGTGTGTGTGTAGGGAATGATCGCTACACGCATCCAAACTTTTGAAAGTCGGAGTCAGACAGTAATACGCACTCCACCACACCATCCGTAACACACTCATATCGCAGAGTTGTACGCTGGTTTCACCTTTTCCTTGCTCACCTTCCGTGCACCTTCACTGACATTACTCCCACGCCGTTCACTCCGGCCACTTCCTGTACAACACTCGGCGCGCCTGTCGCAGCTCCAGTGCAAGTAGTCGACAGGGGACAATCAACAGGCGATCGTTAAGAGGCATCCCACCAAAGAAGACACTGCACTGCCTCTAAGTTGACAGCCCTGGTAAAAAAAAACACCTCCTCTCCCCTCCTCTCATTTCCTCATGAACAGAACAACTGCCAAGTCGGTACGGTGGTGTACAGAGGTTGGTTTCACTTTTATGATGAATTCTCCGCAGCACACGCGCGCGCGCGCACACGCATGCACGCACGCACGCACGCACACCTCTTCTTGATTGATTTTAAACAGGAAACATTATACGTAGTTGAAGTAAAAGCGTGTTTAAAAATATTAAATTTTTTTTTTTTAATAGAATAATCTCAGTGATTTTGTCGTAAACAGATATGGTTTTCTTAGTAAAAACAGCTAAATCCCAGAGACATGCTAATGAAAGCATAGCCTTATTCACTATCCCTTAATTTCATATTTATTGTTCTCAGTCGATTTTGTCATATATCCTTTTCTGATGATGATTTAAAAATCTGAAACCATTGACTTTACAATTCTGAATGCAGATCAACCCCAAGCTCAAACACTTCCTCCCCCAAAGTAAATGTTCCCTGCAGCATAATACTGTTGTTATGGGATGAAGCAGGGGGGGGGGGGGGGGGAGTCAAATTTGGCTTGCAGCATTTGATTTGTCCTAACAACTTGTGCCCACACTGACTTCCAACACAGCTCCTTCCCTCTAAATGATACCCCCCCCCCCTCCTCCCGACTTTGAAGACGTTTCGGCAACAGCCAAACAAATTATCTTCCTTGCCTTGCCCCTGGAGCAGCTGTAGGCTGCCAACTGAGGCATGCTGATAATTCACCAATGCTCGTGGCGTCATACCCCCCCTCTCTCTTTCTCTCTCTCTGTCTCCCTCTCTCTCTCCTCATTCGTGAAGAAGATGTCCCCCATGGCACTGACTAAATGCAGCACGAAAATAGCGAAATCAAATAAAACTGACCGAGCCTGAAGGAAGTCACATGACTACTTTTATCTTCGGATAGCCATGCCATGCAGGATTCCTGGAATCGGGTGACCGCTGACGAAGTCAGTCTATGTGTCTGCTCTTGCGAGATTTCTTTCTTTTTTTTTTTTCATCTGCAGAGTGGAAAAAAAAAGGCTTTCTGTGATTAGACATAACTCGCTTGTAGCTATGGCACTTCACTCATTAAACATGTCTCTATGACAATTTCCCTCCTGAAAGAGTAAGCGGAATCAAATCAAAATCCTTCGCTTTTTATTAACGGGAAGATATGCTCGAGAAAATGAACAATTACAGCTAATATTTCATTCTGGTCACTAGAGCCTTTTTTTTAATGTCTGGCGTGCGTAACAAAGTATCTAGTTTGTTTGTGACGCTATAGTGCAAACCATAAGGCAATCATTCACATCACATGACATCATGTTCATGACATGTGTGCATTCTTTTCATGGTGAACATGGCTTTTTATAAAGACTATCATATACCAGACCCAAAGAAACTTGTAATCTCTCATGATTTTATAGCTGATTTCTATCTGCCTGCCTGTCTGTCTGTGTAAGTATCTTTCTTCATATCTACCTCTTTATTTCAGTCTGTCCGTCCGTCTGTATCTATCTCGCCCTAACAAATGCCGCCCCCCCCCCCTCTCCCCCACCCCCTTGCAGTCGCCGTGGCTATGAACAACATCAATCTGTATGCCAATCTCACACTACCTCTCTATCCACATCTTTCGCTGCCCATCTATCTATACACGATCATAGAGTGATATCGCCCACTTCATTCTCAATGATTGTTCTCCGTCAAAGCTTCGTCAATTTTCGGGAACACGAGAACACGCTCCCGAATACGGGCCAAAGACAAACTATTCTGTCTGAAAAGAAACGTGTGAATTCTCAAATAACAAATCACAAAATCAAGCATAAGTACCGCACAAGGACAAAACCTACTGAAGAACTGGGTGTTTCAAGACATTTCTCATGTCAGTGATATTTTCAGCTACACAAATCAAAAGCCTTCCTCTGCAACCGCCATAAATCAGTTAAGACAACTATTTCCCTCTCTCTCTCTTTCCCTCTTCCCCTCTCTGTGCGTGTGTGCATGTGTGTGTGTGTGTGTGTGTGTGTGTGTGTGTGTGTGTGTGTGTGTGTGTGTGTGTGTGTGTGTGCGTGTGTGTGCGTGTGTGTGTGTGTGTGTGTGTGTGTGTGTGTTTGTGCGCGTGCGTGCGTGCGTGCGTGTGTTGTGTGCGTGTGTGCGCGTGCGTGCGTGCGTTGTGTGTGTGTGTGTGTGTGTGTGTGTGTGTGTGTGTGTGTGTGTGTGTGTGTGTGTGTGTGTGTGTTTCTGTGGATCTGTATACGGGCGCACGCGTGTCTGCGTTCATGCACCATGTGTTTACAAAGAACTCACTATGTTATTCAATGTGACTTGATTATTTCAGGTTCTGTTTGTTTTTGCATCTTAATTGATTTTGTGTGAGAAAGCGGTATGGGCACTGTAAAAAAAAACAGCGCAATAAATTTCCATCACCATTAGTGTAATCATGATGATGATTATCAGTATTCTTCTTCGTGTTCTTGTTCTTATCATTATCATCATGATAATTATGAAACAACACCGTCACAATGCTGTCAGTCCTGTCTTAATACCAGCTTAGCACAGGGTGGAGCATTAGCAGCAGTACCTACTGTGTTCGATTATTTTCCCCCATCTTATTCTCGGCATCCTCTCAATGGCAACACACACAGCCACACCTATCCATTCAGTCGCACGCACGGATGCCAGCAGTGTGCAAGGAGCTATCAACATCACGTCGCCACGAGGCAACCCACGAGCGGAGACACGGCACTGCTTCCGGGTGATTTTGGTGGTGCCAGGTGGAACAGATCGACACCACACAGGACACCACTTTGGAATGTTCCAACAGACGAGAGTTTGGTTTTTGTCATTGAACCAGTCAGTCAATGTAAGAGACTGTTCTCCTCCAAAAGGGAGATGACGATTTTCTTCCTTCAGTGAAAATTCTTTAGAGGCTGCTGAACAGAACATAAATTCATCGAGCAAAGATAGTTTGGGGAAAATCGAAGCGAAAGAATAAATTATGTTGAGTGAGATACATGTGTATTACAGTGAAAAAAAAAATCCACGTTTCTTTTAAGGTCAGGGAAAATGAAATTAACTTCATGTTTACTCTATCTTCATGCTTACAGGAGAAACATGCGGAGAGAGAGAGGGAGAGAGAGAGAGAGAGGGAGGGGAGGGAGAGAGAGAGGAGAGAGAATGACAGAGACACAGAGAGAGACACAGAGAGGGAGAGAAAGAGAGAGACACACAGAGAGAGAGAGAGAGAGGGAGAGAGAGAGGGAGAGAGAATGACAGAGACAGAGAGAGAGAGAGAGAGAGAGAGAGAGAGAGAGAGAGAGAGAGAGAGAGAGAGAGATGGAGAGGAGGGAGCGAGGGAGACAGGCTGGGAGACTTGAGATATTGCAGAGAGAAAACAAAAAACAAATGGCGAAGGTTACGACGGTTCCAAAACCCAAAACGCCCGAAGCTCAGTCCGCAGCCATAGATTGCAGCCCCTGGGACAGACAGAAGAGATCAAGAGAACGGTCGGGAACAAAACTCTGTTGAAGCAAGGCTTTCCTCAGGGCATCAAAAAGTCCATTTCCTTGCGAAGAATGGCTTCTAAATCAACAGACTGACACAGCCCGGGGCAACACACGTGATGGGTGAGGTAGGGGATGAGGGGGGGGGGGGGGGTGAGGGGGTAATGGGATATGGGAAGGTTGTGTGTGTGAGTGGGTGGTGTGGGTAAGGCAGGTGACAGGGGAAAGGATGAAGCAAACCTGAGACAGAGGGGGTGTCACTGGAAAAAAAAAAAGAGAAGTAAAAATCAAGCTAATTGATGAATATTGATTAGACTCGATAGGTATGATCATGAAAAAGGCCTTGCGTGGCCGACTGGGCTCTGTATAAACTGAAACTGAGCGTGAGTGCGTGTGCACCAATACACACACACACACACACGCGCGCGCGTGCACACATACACACATGCACAAACACACACATACACACACACATGCACAAACACACACGCACACACACACACACGCGCGCACTCACACACACACACACACACACACACACACACACAACACGTGCGCGCACGCACGCACGCACACACACACACGACGAATAAACGAAAAAAAACAAACAAACAAACAAACCGCTTCCGGTGTGCTTCATCTGATACAATGAGGGTTAATGATATTTTCATGTTTTTTTTTATATACGAATGTAGAAATATATACAAATAATAAGAAACGGAAAAGAAATGGGGGGGGGGGGGGGGGTAGAGAAAGAGAGAGAGAGAGAGAGAGAGAGAGAGAGAGAGAGAGAGAGAGAGAGAGAGAGAGAGAGAGAGAGAGACACACACACAGACAGAGATGGAGACAGACAGACAGACAGAAAGACAGAGACAGAGGCAGAGAGATAAAAGAGACTGAGACAGAGAGGGACAGTGAGAAACAGAGACTGACAGATATAAAATGATATAATCTATCCATGAATAGGCCGAAGCCACAGATAAATGGGTGTAACAAATCGAACATTTTCAAAACATTCAAAATAAAAGGAAGTGGTTTATCCACAATGAGGCCAAAACCCCAAATGAAAGGGTGTTTGACAAATCGAACATTTTCGAGACATGAAATTTTGTTCCAGAGAGAGAGAGAGAGAGAGAGAGAGAGAGAGAGAGAGAGAGAGAGAGAGAGAGAGAGAGAGACATACACACACACGCGCGCGCATACACACACACACACACACACGTACACACACACACACACACACACGTACACACACACACACACACACACACACACACACACACACACACACACACACACAGAATGATTGTAGACAGGTTTCCCCAGGGCATCAAAATCCCATTTCCTTTCAGAGAATTGCTTCTGAGACACAGACCGACACAGCCCAGGGGGAGACACAGCAGATGGCGAAAGCTGATTATCCTGTGGAAAAATATGGATCACACTGGATATGTACGACAGAATAAACGAAACGGAACACTGAAAGGATGCCAACTCTACACGATTAAACCACTCCCTATACATGCAGTAACTGTGTCCCTCTCCCATGCACTTTTTGAAATGCTTTCTTATTAGCTGGGGCGCAAGGATCATTCCAAGTACAAAATACTGTGTCTGTGCCTTAAGTCACTGACACTGTACTCCCCTCGCTAACTCGTTCTGAACGAATAATATTGATCAATTTGGAAAAAAAATCTAGGGTTCCCTACGGTTTTGTCAACTAAAATATTTTTTCAAGACACTGGCATAGCTTTTCATGCATTGGAAAACTGATGTTACCTGCAAGATAGACTAAGTACACAACAGCACACAGTGCAACGTGTCATAAGCTGGCTAAAAGTGAAGCAACTACAGCTGGAGGAGATTAGAAAGTGTGAAAAACCTCCTTTTGATTCCTAAATCTGACTTCTAATCCAGATCTATACTGTTACAAAAAAGAAAACGCATTCTTTTGTCGAGGAAATTTATTTCAAATTTCATTAATTTAGCAAAAATTCGACTGAAGTCATTTTACAACAGAATTTTGTTTGTTTCAAAGGTCATCAAATCCAGTTTCATTTCCAGTGTCTGCACAGTTCACATCGCCGATACACACGGTTCCAGGCAGCGAGGACTCGGCAAGGGGTATGTCCACCACCTGCAGCAACAACGGCCCGGCACCTGGCTGGCATGGAGCGGATCACATTTCGGATCACCTCTGTTGGCATGGTGTCCCACTCCTCCTGGAGGGCGGTGAACAGCTAGCTCGTTGACGTTGTCAGGAGCACGCACTCGCGCCCGGACTCATCTGTCCAGCTCATCCTGCATGTGCTCAATGGGGTAGAGATCTGGCGATACTGAGGGCCAAGGAAGACCATTGATGTCGTTGCTGGCGAGGGTTTACATTGTTAGTCACGCAGTATGAGGCCTGGCGTTGTCCTGCTGGAACAGTGTGAGAGGCCCGGCCGTAAGAGGCAAGACATGAGGCTGGAGAATTTCAGCCACATACCGCTGGGCGTTCAGCGTGCCTCGGACTCGCAACAGGGTACTCCTGCCAGCATAATGGATGCCCCTCCCCCCCTTCCCCCCACACACCATGACGCCTCCGCCAACATGAGCAGGTGCCTCATCCACGCAGTTCTGGTCAAAGCGCTCACCATGTCTGCGGTACACCCACCCTCCTTCTCTTGTCTTGGCGCAGGAACAGGAAGAAAGTCTCGTCTGAAAACCAGACCCTGTTCCTGTGGTTCCTGAGGGTCCAGGGACGATGCTGAGTTGCCCACTGCAGCCTGTTCCCACGATGACGCTGTGTGAGGACAGGTCCTCTGACAGGTCTGCAAGCCATAGCCCTGCAGCATGCAGGCGATTCCGAACAGTCTGGTCAGAGATTCTTTGACCTCCGGTTAATTGCTGGGCGGCTTGTGAGGCTGACTGAAAGCAATTTCGCAGGTGGCTGACCCGTATGCAGCGGTCTTAAGCTGGAGCTGTTGCCAAAGGTCTTCCAGAGCGTGCTCGGTCTGCCGTAAAACCGCTGATGCAATGACACTCAGAAGCCTGCTGAGGGTGCTCTGGTTCATGCTGAGGTATCGGGCGATTTCAGGCCGACTTTGCCCGGCTTGCAAACGCCCCAGTGCGTTTTCATATTCTTGCTGACTGAATGGCGGCATCTTTGCACTTTGTATTGACGGACTGGTTTTCCTCGAAATGACTCACTGTGTGTATGGTTTATTTGCCTTCCTTTGAGCATTCATTCACCAAAACGTGAATGAATTTGCTTTACTCAGGCGCACAGGACGACCAAAAAAATGAAAAATTGTCCAAGTGGCCATTTTGTGCACGTGCAATCCGACTGGCGCTAAATGCGTGAGCACACGTGAAGCATAGATGTAAACAAACATTTTCTCCTGGTTGGTTACATCCTACCAGTGCTCTGGCATCCATAGTGAAGATATTAAAAAGTATGCGTTTCTTTTTTGGACAGTATACGACGAATCTCACCTGTTTGCAAGTTACAATGAATCAACAAAGGCTAATTTTTCTCATAGCGATTCACGCATCATTTATTGAAAAATGCACAAAAATATGCTAAATCCTGGAACAGTAGCTGTTATCAGGATCCGCAGCAACATTGAATGGGTTCGTTCTTGCGCTACATTCCGTATTTGGACACGTCTCACTGGAATCGGTTCTGTTGTTTTTGCATGATGTTGCTGACAGACGGACAAACAACAAAACAAAACAAAACACTTAGATAGCAACGGATGCAGCTGAAAACGCTATGGTTCTTGGAGATAATGACCGCAAGTACCGCTTACAAACACAGGTAAATGGCGGTGTGGATTCATCTCGCTTATATATATCTCTCTCTTTCCTTCCTGTATATTTTCCTACTTCTCCATTAAACTTTCTTTGTGTTTTGTTGTGAAGAAAAAATTAAGTCGGAGAATAATGACATCAAATCTCAATCACAAAAAGAAATATATGACATGCATTTTACTCTCAAGCACTCCGAAGGCCGTGAAATGAGATTTAAAAACTTCCTGAACTTTCATGGATTTTCAAAGTGTCTTGCTTAGCAGTTTCTGGTTGCACGATTCAAAAGGTGTTAAATAGGAACCTTCCCCTCATAAAACGAAGGAAGTAACAACGATGAATGGACGGACGCAAAATCTATACGGAAGATATTTACAGCAGTGTGCCGTTTATTAAAGAAGCCTCCAGTCGTTCCCAATACTATAAGCCATCGGAACAGACTTTTTATATTAACCAATGGGAACGGAGCTTTGTGCTGATGCTCTGGGTTGACATACTCATAACATGTTGAATGGATGTTTCAGTCTTCTTGTCATTTTAATGACCATTTCTAACAATATTCACAAAAAAATGATACAGCAGGAAGAACACGGTTTATGATATATTTTTTTTATCAGTCGTCTTGTTTAGAAAACAAAAGTTTTTTTCTTCTTTTAATTCAAAAAATATTCAATTAGCCTCAACAAAACAATCGGTACACTCTGAAACACGAACAGGAAGTAAATTCCCCCCCATGCCTAGCAAACGGCTCGTCTGCGAGTTACAAAATGCCCCCAAAGCCGTGTTTGCGCGCGGCTATCCATGCTACTAGAGTCCCTGCCGATACTGACGACCCCGACACTAATTCCCCACGGGTATGGACGGTCCAACCTGAGTCACAGGAAGAACATGCCCTAAAGGGCCACAAAGTCTGGGAGTCTTTTATGCTGGTCAATGACAACGAGGATCATGATGCTGCTGCCGCGGAGTTTCAGTTTGCTCTGAAACTTTATGAGAGGGCTTCACGTTTCCCGGAATTATTTCCTTCATCATTTCGTCGATTGTGTCCCCTGGGGCCTCAAAATTTCATCACATGACGGAACAGATGGCAACCGTAGAAACAGCCTTGTAAAATTTGATAAACCCCTCACTTAAAATTTCTGAAGTATTTTGAGACAGAGAGACCAATGAACAGAAAGATGTATAAACCGCACTGTTCCGCTATGCTTCGCCTACCCACGTGATGACAACACACAACAAGTTTTACAGATTCCTTTTTTACGTTGTGCTATTAGAAGTTAGTGACAGACTGCTTACAACAAGTTTCAAAAAGCCAACGTACCGTAAAAAATATTTGTATGTCTTTCACATTTATTCTCTCCGGTTTGACAGCGTGGCCTGTTGCTAAAAACAAAATGACAGACTGATGGCCCGTGGCGATAAACACGATTATCACAGACAGCTGCCCATTAAAACATACTCTCATTACCGTTCAATGACCTTTCAAAGTTTTCAAAGCATCAGTGATCTGACTTTAGCATATTCTTCGACTCATTCTCTTAAACTTCTGATCTTGTCTGAGCAGTTGTATAAGGATTTTTTGGTATTGTTTTTGTTTAACACCTTAAAAGCTTCTTATCTTCTTTACTTTGCTCTTAAAGACTGTCCGGCGTTCTTTGATTTATTCTCGAAGGCTGGTTCCTTCCCTCCACTTTCTCATCTAATCATATTCATCGTTTCAAAATGTTTTAATTTCTGCGACTTACACAAAAAAAACCCAACAATAACAACCACTGAGCACGTGTGTATGTGCGTGCGTGCGTGTGAATAAATAAGAGAGAGAGAGAGAGAGAGGAGAGAGAGAGAGGAGAGAGAGAGAGAGAGAGAGAGAGAGAGAGAAGAGAGAGAAGAGAGAGAGAGAGAGAGAGAGAGAGAGAGAGATGGGGGGGGGGGGGGGGGGGGCAGAAGGAAAGGCAAAGACAGACAAGAGACAGAGACACACAGACAGAAAGAAACTGAGAAAGGGGGGTGAGAGGCAAAGGTTGGTTCAAGACACCGACAGAAGGACCACACACACACACACACACACACACACACACACACACACACACACACACACACAGAGTCTTAAGTGAGACACGCCTCATGTTTGTGATCAAGAGTCTTAAGTGAGACACGACCTCATGTTTGTGATCAATCATCTAGTACGTACTCTGCTTTTAAGAGGTAATGGCATTACCTTCTGTTGGGTGCCTTTGCACAGCCAAATCCTCTAATCAATAAGTCGCTAGACTGGCAAAACATGGAGAAAAACATGTGGCTCATGCCGGCAGTAAAACGTTCTTATATCCTTTTTGGAAGGATACAGTTTACTATGAAATGCTTCCAGGGAACACTTCAGAAAGAAGACAGCTGCTTCTGGTTATGTCGTATCCATTCGCTAAGTCAACCAAAACCTGATGCTTGACAGTATCTTATGATCTCATTAGGGTCTGATTTTACTAAACGCCAGATCAAAACACGAGGCTTGTTTTTGTTTTATAAAGGCATACCGTATTAGTGACGGAAAAATATGAAATGGTCACACATTTTTTCATTGTAAGGATCTGAAATTGTTTTTGCCTGTTTTCCCCAAGTCTTCTTTAGATGAAGTTTTAAATCACCCCCATTTTCATCGGTGACATTGCTTTATTCATTCCAATCCGTATCAGTCCTTGTATGTCAAGGGTTAGTGCTGTTCAACATTTGTCAGAAAATTACGCTGAGCTGATATTTTCATTGGTATATTCTTTACTGTTGCTTATGTAGGCCTAAAACTTCATTCCTCCCCCCTTTTTTGTCAGAAAGCACATACTGTGCATACACATTAAATTGAAGGACACACATATATACATATATACATAAAGAAAAGAGAGAGAGAAAGAGGGAGAGAGAACAAAGAGAGAGAGAGGGAGACAGACAGAGTGAGAGAGAGAGAGAGAGAGAGAGAGAGAGAGAGAGAGAGAGAGAGAGAGAGAGAGAGAGAGAGAGAGAGAGAGAGAGAGAGTGTGTGTGTGTGTGTGTGAGGAGGGCGGAGAGTGTGTCACACCTTCACAACAGTCAGCAACGATGCTCACTCTCCTGTAGTCTCGCAATCCTCTACGGCAGACCCCAAACTTGCAATAACTCCGTTACGTGCCCATCTTCCCCCCAAATCCAACTTCCCGCCCCCGCCCCCCACCCTCTCGCTCTCCACTTTACAGGTACACATCCTCCCAAAATGGGCACAACAGGGCTACGGGACATTGTGGAGTAGGCAGGGTGATACAAAATCCATAGCCCAGATTCACCAGTTCCCATTCTGTGAGGTTATCTTGTTGATTTCATCCTTCGACTACGCTCTCCACTGGCACAACCAATCTAGAAAAAATGTGATAAAGTGCGCGCGCCAACACTCTCTCTCTTCCCCTTCAAGAACACATTCACGCCATTCCCTATAACGTCTTCATTGGAGACTTGCAACTAGACGTTCAAATTAGATTTACACAATATCCGAGACGAGAGGGGTGGGAGCGAGAGAACGAACGAACGAACGAACGAACGAACGAATTTTATTTTAAGAGGGTAGTGGATTAAGCATGAATACTTTTTTTACATCCAGCCCTCTGGGGGGGGGGGGGGGGGGGGGGGGGGGGGGGATCGATATATAGTAAAAAGCAAATCAGAAAAAAAATGCAACAATTCCTTGAATGGGAACCTTTGACAAAAAAGAAGATAGAAGAAAAAGAAACCGGTGAATACCACCACCACCACCACCACCACCACCACCACCACCAACAACAACAACAACAACAACGAGAAAAAATGATCAGGGCAATAGGGGGGAGTGTGAATGGAGAGAGAGAGAGAGAGAGAGAGAGAGAGAGAGAGAGAGAGAGAGAGAGAGAGAGAGAGAGAGAGAGAGAGAGAGAGACCGACGACTGACCGACCGACCGACCGACCGACTGGCGAAAGAAAGGCAGAGATAAAGGAAGAGAAAGACAATGAAGCAGATATAGATAATCACCTACGAAAAACTTTGAAAAAACACATTAATGGCACAGGATGATCACTGCAATTTGCGTAGAATTAAGTCAACTTCCAACATCACATGTTTGTTGAATTGAATCTGAATTGAGAATTATCAATACATTTTCGGGTATAGTGCAGTCAAATCTGAGACATTCATAAGATATTTGTGAAAATTAGACTTGAACTTTTTAAAGTTTGATTGATTTTTAAGTTCTTCAGGAATATGGTTCCATAGCCAACCCCCGGAATACGCCAGACTAGACTTGTATAGATTAATCATGGCAAACGGGAGGTTATTTTATGTGAATGTCGATAGTCGTTAAAAGTGAACATATTTGTTAGAGAAAGTGGAGCATTTCCATGGAGTACCTTATGCATAAAGAGTCCTTTATTGTATAGAAGTTTGGCTTTAAATGGGAGAATGCCTGATTGCTTATAGTCTGAATCTACCAGTGAAGATGGATGGCCTAATGTTACTTTGACAGCTCTTTTGTGAAGGCTAATTAGTGGTTTGAGTGAATTCTTGCTCGCTGAGTCCCAAAGTGTTGAGGCATAGTCGATAATAGGCTGAATATAAGAGTGAAAAAATAGTTTTCTTGCATGCAAATTTAAGAAGTTCTTAATCCTTTTTAGAAGATGTAGTTTTCTTGCAACGTTTTTAGATAAAGACTCTAAGTGTTTTGACCAAGTTAGATTATTATCTATTGTTATTCCTAAGACTTTGTGACTGGATACTTCTTCGATGGTTTCATTAGAAATACAAAGTACTGGTAGATTCTGGTTTAGAATTTGACGCTTCTGTCTAGTAGTTATCATCATGAATTTAGTTTTTTGAGGATGGATAGCCATGTGATTAAATCGTGTCCATTTAACCAAAAGATTGATGTTTTCTTGGATGTCACTGCAAACCTGTTGGGCATCAGAATTACTTGTGTCTAAAGTTGTATCATCAGCGAACATTTCGCTGTTCATTTTCAAGTACATGGCAGATCATTGATGTAAAATGAAAACAACAGAGGACCTAATACTGACCCTTGTGGGACTCCAAATTTGTTGGGAAGAAAATTAGATTTGTATGTATTTACGGACACAATTTGTTGTCGGTTGGACAGAAAAGATGAAATCAGTTTCAGTGTTTTGTATGATAGCTTATACAAAGTTAGTTTTCTGAGTAAAAGTTCATGATTTATAACGTCGAAGGCTTTTGCGAAATCTACGAAGAGAATTCCTGAAAATTGTTTGTAGTTCATGTTTAATAGCCATCTATCTATTAGTCTAGTTAGCACTGTGTGGCATGAATGGTTTTCTCTGAACCCCGATTGATTTGGGTGGATTAAATCGTATTTTACTGCATGGGAATGGAGACACTTATTGATGTGGAGTTCTAATGGCTTAGAAAGAATGATAGAATCGAAATAGGTCTATAATTTGATGGATCAGTAGTGTTTCCTGATTTGTATATTGGTATGATTTTTGCCTTTTTTAAGGTATCTGGAAAGCATTGTTTATCTATACAGAGGTTGTAAATGTAAGTTAACGTTTCTGCGATAACGGGTGCGGAGAGCTTTAGAATTTTACCGTCTATACCGTCAGTTCCACGAGTGGCTGTCTGTTTCAATCGCCTAAGTGACACGAAAACAGAATGAACATCCAGATGGCTGATATCTAAATCTGAATGGATATTTTTTCCCTGCAGTATTTTGTAATTCTTCTAGGTCATTATCATTTGATTTATCATCATGAATTATTTGATCTGCTACTGTTGTAAAATGGTGATTTAGTTTACTGGCAGATATATCATTCATAATATTTGGAGCAGAGGAACATGTTTATTTGTTAATCCATGGATGGCTTTCCATACGGACTTGCTGTCTTTCTTTTCACTAATTAAGTTTGAAAAATATTTCTTTTTCTCTGCTCTAATGAGAGAAGTTACTTTATTTCTTTGTTTTTTATATTCTTCACGAGGGCCATTTTTTAACAGGTACTCTCTTTGGTAAATAGCGTTCTGTATCTCATTTGTTAGCCAAGGAGGTTTTATCCGATATTTGACTCTTTTGGTTTGGAGCGGGGCATGTTTGTTGTATATACTATAGAAGATGGAGTACCAAGCTTCTAGAGCCTGATTGGGTTCTGTATATTGATATACTATATTTAGAGGTGAATTTAAAAGGTCAGAGATAAATTGTCACGATCAAATTTTGAAAAGTTTCTAAAGGTAATCGTTTTATGGTTTAACCTTGGAATTTTGATACCCTTTTTTGACCAAGTGCAACAAATCGGGAAGTGATCACTGCATCCATAAACAGGTACACTTGTCTCAAGAATGGTTTCTGGATTTGTAACATATAAATGGTCTATCAGTGTTTCAGAAATCTCAGTGACCCTTGTAGGAGTGTTGATTAGCTGAGTAAGACCAATTGACTCAAAAACATAGTTCCACTGTTTATTTGATTTTAGTAGATCTATATTAAAATCCCCTAATATCATGATGTCTTTCGATTCGTCATGTGCGTTTTCCATCATTAACATGAAACGGTCAACCCAGTCGACATGTTCAGCTGGATTTCTGTACAGAAAACATATAAGTATAGGCTTATTAAATTTAAGCTGGATCTCAATCCAGATTGTTTCCACATTAAACTGTTCTAAAAATGGATCCTCTGAAATTTTACTGACTGATGAAGATATACAATAATACCAGTTTCCATGTTTTGTTTAGGATCTCTACGAACAACATTATAACCTGGGATTGCAGTGTCGTTATTTGATATTATACTGGACAGATGTGACTCCGAAAATCCAAATATGTGAAAGTTTTTTCCCGAATTTGATATGACTGATGGTATTTCAGTCATTTTGTTAGTCGCATGGTTGACATTGAGATGCCCAACTCTAAGTCCATCTCTTTTCAGCCAAGGGTTGTTGTCTTCTGTCATATCTATTATAGTCAACACTATAACAAACTTAACACACAATGATAATAACAGCAGACAAAGCTCTTACAAACTAACAAGTAAGGTTTGACTGAACGAATAAGAAAGAAAAAAAAATTGTCAAGGCAAACTGGATTACAACACAATTAATATCAATGAAAGAAAAAAAGCTTCAATTGTAGATCAGTAAACAATGGCGAATCCACGAAAGGACGAAAGCAAAAAAGCTGACAATTCAAAGGCAAGTGTATATAAAATATTAGAATGACTTCAAAACTCCAGCAGAAATCTACCGTATTCCAATACGTTTCCAGTCACAATCAATTTTCTCGGGTGAAATCACAACTATAAATACATGCAGAGCCGGCAATTTCAACACACACACACACACACACACACACACACAACAACACGCGCGCGCGCGCGCGCGCGCGCGCGCGCATGCACAGACATGCATGCAAGCACGCACGTGCACACACACACACACACACACACACACAACACACACACACACGCACGCACGCACGCACGCACGCACGCACGCACGCACGCACGCACGCACGCACGCTCGCACGCACACTCACACACACACACACACACACACACACACACACCACACACACACACACACACATGTGCTCGCGCACGTGCGCGCGAGCCATTCACAGGAACAACTTAATTCAAATCAATGCTGTGACAATAGTTGCGATGCCATCCTGCACAATTCAAGAGCATAGGCATTTACAACATTTCCATCAGGAGCGGATGATTAGATCTTTGACCCGGTATATTTTGTGGGTATGTTGGGTTTTGGAGGGGAGCGGAATATTCATTAGAATAATCACGTTGGTGACTTAAATGGCTAGATGGAAGTGGGATTCGCTCTGCTCTGTTTACATTATTGGGGAGGGGTCTTTTTGGAAGAAAGGGGTCTGCAGAACATGGATCCCTCGGAGTTGGACGGGGATTCAAAGATGGATAGTGAAAAAGAGATGAAGGATTTGGGTAATTTGGGGGGTAACGTGCGGTATTCCTTTGGGAATTGCAATGGAGAGAATTGGCTTGAGAAGCATCATTACTGTCAGAGAATAAATTCCTTGGTGTCTCTTGATGTGGCACACTCAGATAATAGTCCCTTGACGGATTATTTCTGACTGGCGGCTTTCTCTGCGACACATCCGGGAAAGCCGGGGACACGTTTCCAAAGTCTGGTTGTGTAGTCTGCCATGTGGTTTTCAAGTCTGCCGCCAGTTTTGCTGTGCCTTTGACGCTTGGGTGGAGCAGGTCTTGGTAAAACGCAAGACGAGGGGCTCCGGTTGGAGTGGTGAACGTGGGATCATGGTCGATGTAAGTTGCACCCACATTTTCACACACAGTTTGAAGATTATAGTTGGATGGTCGGATGATATTGTTCAAATGATGCCGACCTCTGGCAGGGATGATGGAGCTGAAGGTCAGTTTGGCATTTGGAAATGTTTTGCAGCACAGGGAAATAAGGTTCATCCAGTCTTCCTTTGGAATGATCCCTGAACGACAGGAGTTCACCCCGATGTGGACAGTGACATGTCTCTGCTTCGGCAAGGGCTGGAGTGACAACAGCCAGGAAATCAGGTCATGTACTGTCATCCCCGGCACGCAGATCTTGTACATGAACTCACTCCTTGGGGCCAGTCTTCTTGGATTTATGTATCGAGAATGGAGTCTCCAATTAGTAACATTGAAGCTCTTTCCGGAATAGAAGGGGTTTTCAAAACGTTCATGGGGGGTGGGCTGGTTGGTTTGGGGGGGGGGGGGGGGGGGGTCCTCTTTGGAGGTTCTTGATAGCTCTGGTGCGATGTTTTCATTCGTTTCACCCACGTTTTCCAGCACAGAATACGTGTTTGTGACAGATATGGCGTACTTTAGGTCGCAGTTTTCCTTTTCATCACGTGTTTCTCTGGCTCATCGTCAGAGGGGATGTAATCCTGCTGGGGATGTGTATCTGTCACTGATTTTGTGAGGATATTTTCAACACTGACCTGAGGGTCAGTTGACTGGAGTGACAGTGTGCCAGGTTCAGACCGACGCAGATCTTTGTTTTCAAGTGAACTACAGGACGAGGGAAATTCTGTAGATGTGGATTGAATTCCGATGGTTTCTGTTTGCTTTGTTTTCTTTAGTCTCTTTATCTCGGATTGCAGTGTCCCTAACTGAGTTTTGCAAGAGTGTACTTCTCTGTCTAGGCGGCTATTTTCCTCTTTTAGACTGGTTATTTGTGATTTGAGTTCATTAATGTTGCTGTTCATTGTTTCAGTTATGTCTTTACAAAAAATGCCAATTTCATTTTTTGCACAAATTCTTGCGTCTTCTATGTGCGTAGACGTTCTGTTGTCCAGTTCTCTTTGCATGGTATGAAGTTCTTCCAGCTCTCGTTCAAAGTGCTCCCAACGAGTTTTGCAGAGGGGGGGATAGGTGTTTTGGAGGACAGATTAGACGTTTTGGAGTCAGACATAAAGCTCGTCTGCGCATATTATTTTTTCCTTTTTGTTCTTCAAACCAAGTTTGGGGGTTTCAGTCTTTGTGTCGGGCTTTATTTGACCAACATCACCTCCATCTGGATTTTGTGAAAGTTGTGCAGAACATGAGGAAAGTGAAGACAAACCCTTGTCCTGTTCATCACTTGCTTCCTTGGGCAATGATGGGGTTGGAGGGAAAATAATCACTTTGTTTGTTAAATCACAATCGGAATGAATTTCATCAGACAACAAGGAAGTTGAAAAGCAGTGCAAAGGGGAAGCAGTTTGCACCCGAGTACAGACGGTGGGAGAATCTGGCATTTCTATTTCAGGATTCTGAACCCTGGGGGTTCCAGGAAAACAGGTAACGAATGTGAAATCACAACTATAAATACATGCAGAGCCGGCAATTTCAACACACACACACACACACACACACACACACACACACAACACACAGAAAGAGAGAGAGAGAGAGAGAGAGAGAGAGAGAGAGGAGAGAGAGAGAGAGGAGAGAGAGAGAGAGGTGAGAGAGAGAGACACAGAGAGAGAGAGAGAGGAGAGAGAGAGAGAGAGAGAGAGAGGAGAGAGAGAGAGAGAGGAGAGAGAGAGAGAGAGAGAGCACCAATGACAGGAGCCAGCATGGGCACTTCAGCCCACACTGAAGAGGTTACAGGAGAAATTCCAGCGCTCTTCTTCCTCTTCCTCCTCTTGCTGTCGCCTCAACTCTATTAATTAACAGACGTGGTAAATGCGATCAACATACAGAAGAAACGTTCAGCTGTTGTCTTTGGTCCCATCGCTCTTTCATTCCTCGTCTCAAGATGGCCGGCTGTCTTGGGAGATGGGTTGGCGCGTGAAATAGGACGTGGGGCTTGTAATGTTCTTTTCTTCACTTTGCAGACGAAGGGATGGAGGAGGGGGGGGGGGGGGGAGGCCGAGAACAGGAAGGGAAGGAGAGAAGATGGAGGGAGAGGGGGATGGAGGGTAAAAGGGGGGGGGTGGATAGAGAGGGAGAGAGAGACAGAGGGACAGAGAGAGAGAGAGGGGGATGGAGGGGAGAGAGAGAGAGAGAGAGAGAGAGGAGAGAGAGAGAGAGAGAGTGAGAGAGAGGAGAGAGGAGAGAGAGAGAGAGAGAGAGAGAGAGAACAAAAACGTGGAGCCATCGGCCACAGGCCCTTAGACTGGATCAAACGACATGAACATTGTACGGAAACAGACCTCAAACCCATGGTGAAGACAAAAATCTTTTTTTCATAACGTAGAAATTTTGCAGATTTACAGAAAGAAGACCTTTCGTCAGATTGTTTAAGCGCCAGCTGACAAAGGACAGAGCTGAAGTCTTATGGAGAAGGCTTAGTCCACTTCGTTGCTGTTGTGTTTGTTGAAGAGCATAAGGAAGATAAAATCCAAGTTTCAAATACTTCATCCAGACCATTTTTAGAATGGAGGAATGGTGGCAGAGACAGACAGGAGAGAGGAGAGAGAGAGAGAGGAAGAGAGAGAGAGAGAGGAGAGAGGAGAAGAGAGAGAAAGAGAGATGGAGAGAGAGAGAGAGATGAGAGAGAGAGAGAGAGAGAGGAGAAGAGGAGAGAGGAGAGAGGAGAGAGAGAGCACGAGCGGAGGAGGAGAGACGAGGAGGGGAGAGAGAGAGAGAGAGGAGAGAGGGAGAGGAGAGAGAGAGAAGAGAGGAGAGAGAGAGAGAAAGAAGCAAGACGGATGGATAAGAAGACAGAACAACAGACATAAAGAGTAAAAGCAGAAACGTTACGACGTTCCAAACCCAAAACGCCCGAAGTCAGTCGCAGCATAGATTGCAGCCCTGGGACGACAGAGGATCAGAGAACGGTCGGGAACAAACTCTGTTGACAGCAAGATTTCCTCAGGCATCAAAAGTCATTTCATTCTAAATCAACAGACTGACAGCCTGGGGCAGCAACATGATGGGGGAGTGGGGGGGCAAGGTGGGTTTGGGAGGTGTGTGTGTGTGTGTGTGTGTGTGTGTGAGTGGTGTGTGGTAGTTGTGTGTTGATGTGTGTGTGGTGTGTGTGTGTGTGTGTGTGTGTGTGTGTGGAGACGGTGGGCGGAGGGAGAGGAATGTGGAGAGAATGGGTCATGCAAATCTGAGGAGAGCGAGAGTGTCTTTGAAAAAAAATAAATTTTGCATCGACTATGGATAATACTGATTGAATGTGGAGATGTACAATCTAAAATGGTCTTGTGTGATTGATTGTGATTTCAATAAAGAGTTGAGCCCACGTTCATGTCACCCACAAGTGCACGTGCGCGTAGCGCTCTAACACCACACACACCACCACACACACACCACCACACACACACCACCCACACACACACACATGCACGCACACACACGCACGCACGTGCGTTATAAAAAAAACCTCACTGATGTGTTTCACCTAACGACTTGACAATTATAGCATCTTCATGTTTCATTGTCAAAATATTGAAATATTTACCGAGAAAAAGAAACAAAAGGGAGTGGGGCTGTGGTGAGAGAGAGAGAGAGAGAGAGAGGAGAGAGAGGAGAGAGAGAGAGAGAGAGAGGAGAGAGAGAGAGAGACAGACAGACAGAACAGAGAGAGAGAGAGAGAGAGAGAGAGAGAGAGAGAGACAGAGAAAGAGACAGGCACAGGAGAGAGAGAGGAGGAGGAGAGAGAGAAAAAGAGAGAGGAGAGAGGGAGATGAGAGAGAGAGAGGAGAGGACAGACAGACAGACAGACGTACAGAGAGGACACAGAGATAGACACAGTTATGAGGAGAGAGGAGAGAGAGAGAGAGAGAGGAGAGAGAGGGAGAGCGGAGAGAGAGAGAGAGGAGAGAGAGAGAGAGAGAGAAAGAGATAGACAGAGAGACAGACGGACAGAGAGACACAGAGACAGACACAGATATAGGCAGAGAGAGAGAGAGTGAGAGAGAGACGAGAGAGGAGAGCAGAGAGAGAGAGAATGAGAGGAGAGAGAGAGAGAGAGAATGAAATAGTTTATTCATGGTTATGACGTAGCCCCAAATGAAGTGGTGTGTAACACACATTTAACATCTTTGTCATACACATTCAGGAGAGGAGAGAGAGAGAGATGAGGAGATGGAGGGAGAGGAGAGAGAGAGAGAGAGAGAGAGAGAATGAAATAGTTTTTTCACGGTTAGGAGTGTTCCAAATGAAATGGTGTGTAACACATTTAACATCTTTAAGTCATACATATTTAGGAGAGATGGAGAGAGAGAGAGAGAGAGAGAAGAGAGGAGAGAGAGAGGAGCGAGAGAGAGAGAGAGATGAGGGAGAGAGAGAGAGAGAGAGAGAAGAATGAAGAGGAGAGATAGAGAGAGAAGAGGAGAGAGAGAGAGAGAGAGAATGAAATAGTTTTTTCACGGTTAGGACGGAGTTCCAATGAAATGGTGTGTAACACATTTACATCTTTAAGTCAACTATTTAGGGACAGAGAGAGAGAGAGACAGAGAGAGAGAGAGAGAGAGAGAGAGAGAGAGAGAAAGAGAGAGAGAGAGAGAAGAGAGTGAGAGGAGAGAGATGAGGGAGTGAGGAGGAGGAGAGAGAAAGAGAGAGATGAGAGAGAGAGAGAGGAGGAGAGAGAGACAGGACGAGAGAAGACGAGAGAGAGAGACAGACAGAGGCAAACAGAAGGCAGGCAGGTAGGCAGAGAAGAGAAGAGTGACGACGACAGACAGACAGAGATGGACATAAAATGAACTTGTTTATTTCAATTAGGACGCGCGTTAACATATTCAGCATCTTCAAAACATGTATATTACGTTTTGTTACACACACACAACACCACACACACACACAACACGAGAGAGACGAGAGAGAGAGAGAGAGGAGAGAGAGAGGAGAGGAAGAGAGAGAGAGAGAGGAGAGAGAAAGAGATAGGACAGAAGACAGAGGACAGAGAGAGCACGAGACAGACAAAGATATAGGCAGAGGAGAGAGGAGAGAGAGAGAGAGAGAGGAGAGAGAGATGAGAGAGAGAGAGGAGAGAGAGAGAGAGGAGAATGAAATGCTTATTCATGGTTATGAGAGTAAGCCCAAATGAAGTGGTGTGTAAAACAATTTAACATCTTTGTCAAAACACATTCAGGAGGAGAGAGAGAGAGAGAGAAGCGAGAGAGAGAGGAGAGAGAGGACGAGAGAGAGAGAGAGAGAGAGAGAGGAGAGGAGAGAAAGAAAGAGAGAGAGAGAGAGAGAAAGTGAGAGAGAGAGAAGAGAGAAAGAGAGCGCAAGCGAGGAGGAGAGAGAGAGGAGGAGAGAGAGAGAGAGAGAAGAGAGAGAGGAGATGAGAGAGGAGAGGAAGAGAGAGAGAGAGAATGAATAGTTTTTTCACGGTTAGGACGGAGTTCAATGAAATGGTGTGTAACACATTTAACATCTTTAAGTCATACATTTCAGGACAGAGAGAGAGAGAGAGTGAGGACGACGAGAGAGAAGACGAGGAGGAGAGAGAGAAGAGAGAGAGAGAGAGAGAGAGAGAGAGAGAGACGGGGAAGTAAGGAAGGGGGAGAGAGAAGAGAGGGAGAGGAGGGGAGAGAGAGAGAGTCGGGAGGAGAGAGAGAGAGAGAGAGGAGAGATGAGAGGACAGAGAGAAAGAGAGACGGCAGACTGCGAGACAAACAGACAGGCAGGCAGGTAGGCAGACAGAAGAGACAGAGTGACAGACAGACGACAGACAGAGATGGACATAAAATGAAGGATAATTTCAATTAGGACGCGGTAAACATTTTTCGCATCTTCAAAACATGTACATTAGTTTGTCACGCGAGAGAGAGAGAGAGAGAGAGAAGAGAGGAGGAGATGGAGAGAGAGGAGAGAGAGAGAGAGAGAGAGATTGTAGCCCAGTATCTCGTAGGCATCAAAATCCCATTTCTTTCTGAGAACTTGTTCTGAGGCACAGAACACCACAGCCCTGGGGAACCACAGCGGATGTGAAAAGCTATCTATCCTGTGGAATAAATAAATATGGATTAAACTGGATGTGTACGACAGTTAAAACTAACTGAAAACAGAACAGACGCAAGCCTTACGCAACCGGACAATTTTCTGTACAAGCAGTACTTTCGTACTGTTTTCATTTACTGTTTAAAACGCTTTTTTTGTCATTTGGTGTGCATGAATAATTCTGACTTTATGTTCTTTGGGGCGCATGGAGTGGGCTATTCCGATTATCAAATACTGTATTTGTGAAAGGAGTATCTGGTATCGTATAGTCGTACACTCCATTGCTTTAGTCGCTCTGAAGGAATACTTTGATATTAAATCGAAAAAGTAAGTTCTTGCAGTTTTGTCAATGAAAATCTTGAGGATTTTTCCAAGACCTGACATGACTTTTCAGGGCTGTAAAACTGATGTCTGGGTGACCGTATCGAATCTGGATGACTGGGGCTGTTTAACAAATGACACCTTAACAGATTTTCGTTGCATTGCGTCCGTCTTATTCATCAGTCCTTCCTTTGGTATATTAATGAAAGAAAGATGTCTGTCGCCTCTTGATTCGTGCACCAAGAATGGAACAGCAAGCATCCCAGGCATGTTTAAACGAAGCACGAGTTGTTTTCAATATCACTGCAAAAGTCCGTATTCTGAGAACCGAATAAATTTCTTCTAACACAGGCAAACTCAGGCTGTACTGAACACGCTAGATGCATAGAAGAATCTGCGTGTCCCTCCCCCACTGATAGTGGCAGTTCATGGAGACAGACACCGTGGTGGCGCCTCCGTGAGAAGCATTTATTGTCGTCAGTGAGGGGCGTTAATGGTGGCATCCTGTAAAGTTTTCCGGCGATGGTGCAGTGTGTCGTCTGGTGGGTGGCACATGGCAACTTGATGTCAATTGATTCCTCCATGGGGATTGCTGTGCTCAGGCCGTGGCAGGTCAAAACTGGGTACGGCTGTGTTCAGGGAAGCTGGAATAAGGGGCGAGGGGTGGTGAAAAAAAGAAAAATAATCCGGATTCTCAGTGTCTTTGAAAATTCATGCGAGTTCGGGAATTAAAAAAAAAAAAGCAATTTCAAAGCCTTGAAAGTTCTTGAGAATTAGAATGTCAGAGGAGCTTGGAAGTGCTTGAAATTTTGATGTCACCACTGTCCGTATGAATGGTTTTTTTTCTTTACACACACAACACACACACACACACAACACACACACACACACCACACACACCCACACACCACACAAAACATCCCAGCAACAACAACAACAAAACAAAACAAAAAACAAACAAAAAAAAAAACACAAACATAAAAAGGAGACGTAGGAAAATGTACACCAGGGAAGAAAGAGTTGTAAACAGGATGGAACCCAATGCCATTTGTTTGTCTTTGTAAGCTGTACCGGCGTCCTTACTCCAAGAAGGTTATTGTTTTCAGCCGCATCGTTGCTTTGGGTTTGTTTTCTTTTGTTTGTTTGTTTGTTGTTTGTTGTTTGTAAGTAAGCAACATCGTGTAAAAACAACCGAACCTAATTTCAACGTAACGAGGTGGAAGATGGAACGTTGCTCGACGACGAACCCAGTGAACTTTTCTGAGAAACCAGATAACACAACGGTTTCAGAATTTTGCACATTTTCGTAAATTTTCAACAAATAATGCATGGATCTGTGTGGAACCAAACAGCCTTGACAGATGCACTGTTATACACAAACCGATAAGATTTGGTGTGATCTTGATAATAAGTCGGATTCAGGAAACAAAAGACTGTTTGATCTTAGTGAAAGTTTTTCACTCTTTGTAGTGCCTCTGCACTGCAGCTGTTTCACTTTGATATAGCTTGTGACAGCTGAGCTGCAATGCAGTCTTTGTGGCAGATAACACCAGTCTTACAACCCTTAAAAAGTCATGTCAGGGTCTTGAAAATCCTCCAGATTTCAACTGACAGAACTGCAGGAACCTGTTTCTTCTCTTTTTTTTTTTTTTTTCGGAGATCAGAATTTCAACTGTTTCCTATCAAGAGGGAAGAGCAGTTGACGGGAATCTTTTTTCTTTACTTTGTATTGCTAATTTCTGTTATAAATGGACACAAGTTACGCATGCATTAATGTAAGCTCTCTCTCTTCTCTCTCTCTCTCTCTCTCTCTCTCTCTCTCTCTCTCTCTCTAAGAGTGTTCACCATCGTCGGTGTGTCTTGACTGTCTTCTTTTCTGTTCACTTCTGGCTTTCTGTCGGTGGAGGTCTTCATTCTTCAGTACTGCGTTCTTCAGTAACAGTTGAGCCGTAGTGGTGTGGGTTCCTGTCTTGGAAGGTCAAGTTCTCTCTTGTTTCCATCAAAGGCAAGGGATGTTCTGTGTTGTGGCTGCGCTCGCGTCACTACATGAGCGTTGGTTTTCTTCCTCTTCGTGGCTGCCGTTTCGCTCACTTTCACGTTTCGTTCGCCTGCTGTTCAAAATGTAGCCGTTCGCTGTGATTCTCCGGGGCCAAGTTTTATTTTCTTAGATCATTCATTTGTCACCTTGTTGGTCTGTATTCTATGTACCTATTATAATTTGATTCCCTTTTTCATCATCTCTCCTTTTTTTCTTTCTTTTCTTTTCTTTTCTTTTTTCCCAGCATGTACATGTCCCCAATATAAGACAAATCATTGGGTTCATGCATTACTCTCTCTCTCTCTCTCTCTCTCTCTCTCTCTCTCTCTGTGTTTTTGTTTTGTTTTATTTTGTTTCTTTATTCTTATTCAACTTGGGGTTTTTCATATATTTCGTAACATTAGTTCCGTCTCAATATCAGTTCCAGATTTTTACACTTGCCATATTTAAACTTTGAAATAGAAAGTTTTGCAATTAATAGAACCATGTTCGCTTGTTTTCTCGGTTTATCTGTGAATACATCTGTTTTGGTAACGCCAAACAGAGCTGTTGTTACATTCATAGGGATCTGTATGTTGTAGCGTGTGAGAATATACTGTTTTTACTTGGTTCCAGAATGTGGATAACTGAGGGCAGGAATAGAAGGCATGTTCAATGTAATCTATTTCTTTGCACCAGTGGCATTTATTTGTTTACACTACACCCATTTTTGTAACAATATGTTGGTGGGGTAAATGTTGTGAAGGAATTAAAATGAAGGAGCCTCAGTCTAGATTCCTTTGTACATTCGTACGCTAGGTTAAGTAGTCTTCAATGTTGATTGTTTAATTTACGCTTCCAAAATATGTTGCGCATATTTTCATGGTTTTGCTTTTGGGCAAAACCTTTCTGATTTGTTTATTGATAGGGCTGTGAGGTTTCTTCGTCTGTAAACAACATCAGTAGGGGTTCGTCTTTGTGTTCAATGTTAGCAAGTTGTTGCTTCCATGTGGATGGGATTGCGTTTGTCAGCGCATTGTATTCGCATGGAAGGATTGGGGAAGTGCCTAATTTTTCTTCTATTTCTCTAAAGGTCACTATATGTCCATTTTGCAAGATTTGAACGAGAAGGATACAGCTTTATACCATTTTGTAAAATGTAGTGTATTTCCTTTGTATTTTATATTTCTGTTGTTCCACAGAGGTTCGTTTTAACATTCTCTACTGGTCGGTCTTTGTTAAGGTGGTGACTGCAATGATTACGTCTTTCCAAAAGACTGAGGTACTTTTTCTAATCCTTGGATTTCTTTAGGATCAACGTTACAGTTAAAAACGCAGTGGCTGTTTGGAAAGGTGACATGTTATTTCGCGCGAGGATGCTCCAGTGAGCTTTGGTTTGTTTGAGGAGTCTTGATGCCATTTGACTAGGAACATTTGTTGGTGATGTTCGATGTTAATCATACTTAGGCGCCTTTTTTCCTTTTCTAGGCTAGGACACCTCTTTTTATCTTTTCGAATGCTTTTTTATTATTGAACTTTTTTTTCCATAGGAACTATAAATCAGTGAATTAATAGAGTGGAGGGTTTGTTTTGGTATAGATGCTGCTTGCAATACGTGAGAGAATTGTGACAGCAGAAATGTTTTAGTTAGAATAACTTTACCATAGAGGGATGGGTTTCTGTTTTCCCATTGCTTGATGATTTTGGTCATCTTGTCTACTCTGGCTTTCCAGTTTTCTTCGATCTCAGAGATTTCTTTGTCTGCGAGAAGTAAATGCTAAAACTTTGAGTTTACCAGATTTCATAGGTATATTACTAACAGTGCCCGTTTCACACTTTCGTGATCCTAACCATATGCCTTCTGACTTGCTTTTATTTAGTTTTAGGCCGGAAAAATCCTCGAATTTCACATTAGTTTGTGGCTTCTGATATCTTCCATCTTTAAGGGTCAGTGTTGTATCATCCGCAAATTGTTTTATTTTAGTACAGTTGAATTGCGTTGCTTACGTCAGGATTTTGTGTTAACTTAATTCCTTGAATATCTTTACTGTTCCTTTTCGGATAGCTAGTGTCTCAACAGTTATCACAAAAAGGAGAGGACTGAGTGGGCAACCTTGCCTAATGCCTCTTTCTGTTGGGAACCAGTCAGATAACCATCCACCATTGTGAATACAGCTTTGTGTGTTTTCCATAACGGTTATTAAACAGATCTTTTAATCGTGGGCCGAAATTGAACAAATCAAGCGTTTCTAGGATACAGTCTTTAGACAGGGTGTCGAACGCTTTAGAGAAGTCTGTGCAAGTAGGGCCCGGCTGGTTCGTTCTGTTGAGGTATGCAGTGAGATCATCAAAGAATCTTAAATGGAGGGCTATGTTTCTGCCTTTTTTAAATCTACTTGGTCTTCGCTTACGATGGATGTTATTATGTTCTGTAGTCTCAAGGCTAGTGCCTTTGTGAATATTTTGTAGTCTGTATTTGTGGAGTGTAATTGGCCTGTAATTAGCGAGGTTGTGTTTGTCTAGATCGTTGCCTTTGTGTATTAATGTTATGATTCCTTTTTTCATAGAAAAGGATTAATTCACCTTGCTCAAGTGAAGCTGTGATACAATTCAGTAAGGGTTGTCTTAATTTATCCCAGAATTTCTTGTAGAAGAGTGGTGTGAGGCCATCACTCCCTGGTGCAGACTCATTTTTTAAATGATAAGGGCTTGCGTGAGTTCGTTCTGGTGTAATTTCCTTGTCGCAGAATTCTTTTTCTTCATCTGTGAGTGTGGGGAAGTCATCATCGGTTAGGAAATCGTCTTTTATCGTCTCTCCATGTTTAATTGGTGTGTCTTTTTTGTATAGCGAGTGTAGTATTCCTTAATTTCATCTAGTATTGTTTGGGAATTGTTGTTAATGACTGATTTACACACAGTGATGCAATAGTGTTTGCTGCTCCTTGTGTCTTTTCTAAGCGCAGAGAAAATATTTAGTGTTCTTTTCACCCTCTTCGATCCATTTGACTCTTGATCGAATTTGAGCGCCGCGTGCGTCTTTCATTCAGGCAGTTCTATTTCTTTTTTAAGTTGATGTGCTTTTGTTGCTAAGCCTTTATCCAAGGGGTTGTATGACAGTTTTTGTTCAATTTCTTCCAGCTGTTTGACTTTGGTTTGTTTCTGTTGAGGCCAAATTTTTGTGCCCTTGAAAGTTTATACAGAAGGATTTATATCTTACTTTAAACATTTCCCATGCCTTTGTTGGGTCTTCCTTGTCATACTGAATAAAGTGGGCGTCAATGAAGTTAGTCGTTTCATTGAGAAACTTCCTTTGACAGCAATGAGCTGTTAAATTTCCAGTATATCCAGGACCTCTTAGGAATTTATTCGTATTATATTTGAACTTTCACAAGTTTGTGGTCTGAGTGTGGGAATATTTCAATATTTGCTCCTCGTATGGATGTGTATGAAAAAGCATCACAAAATATGTAATCAATTCTTCTTGCAATAAAACGGGGCAGATTTGGACCAAGTGTAATCTCTGGCATCAGGATGGAATGTTCGCCATGTATCTTTTAAGTTCATGGATGTTAATAATTCGAAAGAGCTTCTCTTTCTTGTTGTGGGTGAAATTTTCCTGAAATGTTGTCAATGGGGTGTACTGCTGCATTAAAATCTCCATGACCCAAAGATGATCGTAATCTTGTCTTGTAGTATTCTATCGAGCTGATTTAGAAATGTTAGTTTATCACTTGTTGAGTTGGGGCATAGCAGTTAGCTCATGACAGTAGTTTTATTTTCTAATTCAACCTTTATTAACAGTATTCGATCTGTTGCTTGGATGAGTTCTGTTTCATTTGTTTATCATTTATGAGAAATAATGAGTCCATTACTTCTGTTTGTGCCTGGACTGTAATAGGCGTTTCCTGTCCATTGTGTATTGATTTCTTGTATTATATCGTTTGTTTACGTATGTTTCTTGTAGGCATAGATGTCTATGTTTTGTTTCCTCATGAAATTAAATGTTGTTCTTCTTTTTAACTTATTTCTGAAGCCAGTACATTAGTGTACCAATACATATGTTGTTAATTCTTCATAGGAAAAGGTTATTAATAGATCAGAGTACCATAATCGTTAGTCCGTAACTCAGAGCTGTAGGTCGAAAGGGTGAGGTCAGTCCGTCTGCCATGTGCACACATCAGGTTCACTTTCGTCTGCTAGCCCAGACTCTTCACTTTCTGTTGACGCTCAGGCATCTTTGTTGGGCGTTTCGCTTCGAGCTCGTCCGTCGGCGATTCGCTTCTCTCTCTCTTTTCTTTTCTTCCTGGTGCGCCACTCTCCGTAGTGCCGCGTGGCGTGGTGTTGTCCGTTTTCTCCCCCTCTTTTCGTGTGCGTGTTCCTGAGACACGTCGGCCCGCCTTGCGCGGCTGCGGCGGTACGTTACGTTTGTATTCTCCACCACCTCCGTGCGGGTGTGTTGTCCGGCGGGTATTCGGCGCTGGCCTGGTCGCTCGGTTCACTTGTGTCTGGCATATCTTTCGGGCAGTCAATTCTCTTGTGCCTGGCTGTAGGCAGTTTTTTACCACAATTGATTTGCACAGTTGGCTGCCACATGGTCCACTTGCAGGCATTGCTACATCTGAGTTTTTGTTTCATCTCCCTATAGAAGATGCCTGCCGTGAACCACCAACTTTCAATACTGGCAGCAGAGGTGTGCGTGGTAGTGTAATATACACAATCTGCGGCCAGTTTCGAACTGTGTCAGCTGTCCCCCTGGGGTTCGTGCTAGGTTCATTTCGCACTGAGGAGCGTAGCTCCACACCAATTTTTTTAAGCGCATCTCAATGTCTTTGTTTTGCATGTGCAGTGGAAACACTATCCACCCACAGTTTCGTGGAGGTTTCTCCTCCCCCTGTCCTCTAACACTGAAGGGGTTCGTGTCTAATAGAGCCACTCGTGCCCCTGAAAGAAAACTAACAGTAGTGTGTCTCTGTCTTTCTTTTGTTTAGGATAAATTTGCCACAGTCCTCTAATTCGCTGTGTCTCCCTAATTGTTCCTTTCCTGACACCGTTCTGCTGCTACACAGATGTGTAGGTTGTTGGAAGGGACTCGTACTGCGGCAAGCACGCGCGGTCACATACACTGGGTCCACTGACGGGGCCGCACGGCACCGCCATTTTGCCCGGCCCTACACTGGTTCACTGACCTTGTTTTTCCTCCGGGCTTCGGTCGAGACGTTGTTGTCACGGAAATAGACAAGTAGAATACCTACCACTGCACACAGCAAAACTCTGTACTATATTTGGAGCATCCACTCTCTCCTATACACACCTCCTCTCAAAACACTCAGAGCGCTGAAAACCTGTGGCTGCTGACATCAGAGGCCGGCCGGAAGTCTCCCCCTTGTTTCTTCTCTACGTATTCATTCAGAACGAGTAAAGCAGTGGAAGTACGACTACACAATACCAGTGACTCTGCACAGACACATTATATGACAGTCCGAGTGATCCATGCTTCCTAAGCTGTAGGAAACTTAGAAAGAGAGGGGGTTAATTACCGCCAGGACCCGCCTCAGTCACTCCGTTTTGAAACTATAGGAAACCGTTTTCAACAGTACAGGAGGGTGGTACGCAGTTACTTCATGTGCATGGAGTGGTATATTAGCGTAGGGATTACGTTGTTTCGCTTTCAGTTTTGTTTCTACTGTCGTTCGTGCACATCAGTTTGATCCGTATATATTTATTCCGCAGGATAATCAGCTTTTCTCATCCGCTGTGGTTCCCCAGGGCTGTGTTCTGTGCTTCAGAAGCAGTTCTCTGAAAAGGAAACGGATTCTGATGCCAGGGGAATCTGGGCGTCAGTCCTTCTCCCTCTCTCTCTCTGTCACAAATTAAAATTATTGTTTTGAAGATGTTGAATATCATACGCTCTTTCATTTGGGGCTACGTCCTTATTGTAAATAACCTATTTCCTTTCATTTTTCTCTGCCTGCCTGTCTGTCTGTCCCTCTGTGTATGTGTATGTGTGTGTGTGTGTGTGTGTGTGTGTGTGTGTGGTGCGTGCGTGCGTGCGTGCGTGCGTGCGTGCGTGTGTGTGTGTGTTTCTGTGTGTGTTTCTGTCTGCCTCTCTCTTTCCTAATGTGTACATTTTGAAGATGTGAAATGTATTACACACCCTTCAGCTAAGTCCTCTCTCTGTATGTTACACGCCTCTGAGGCTAAGTCCTCTCTCTGTGTCTCCATTTCTGTATGTCTCTGTCTGTATGCATTGTCTGTTCGACCGTCCGTCCGTCTGTCTGTCTGTCTTCCCATCTCCACTTCGTGTATTTCTCTTTCTCTGTAGATATTGCAGCTCTTTTATAATGAAACATGAAGATGCCATTACCTATCAATCGTCGTGCGTGCGTGCGTGCGTGCGTTGTGTGCGTGCGTGTGTGTGTGCGTGTGTGTGTGTGTGTGTGTGTGTGTGTGTGTGTGTGTGTGTGTGTGTGGTGTGTGCGTGTGTGTGTGTGTGTGTGTGTGTGTGTGTGCCACCATTCTAAAATGAGATTCAAAATGGAAACATTCGGACACTGGCCGTGTTATCTTTTCGATATTCTTCACCAAAAAACAAAGTAACGACGAACGTGGACTAAGCCTAAGTGATTTTTTGCCCCCCCACCCCCACCCCCCACTCTGTCTTGTGTCTGCTGGTTATTATACTGAGTGACAAAGGATCTTCTTCCAGTTACGTCCGTAATTTTTTTTCTAGTTCTTTCTCTTTTTTTTTCTCTCGCTTTTTTTTCGATTTATGAAAGAGAACCACTGCCAGTCTTGGGCATGGGGCTGGGGAGTGTTTTGTGTAGTGTTTGTGTTATCTGACCTTTCGTAGGGTCAGTGCCTTACAGATTCAAGTTCTTGTTCTTCCCGCTCTCTCTCCCTCCTTCCCCCTTTCCTTCCTTTCTCTTTCTTCTTCCCTCCGTTCCATTCTCATTTTCTCCTCCTCCTCGAGCACAGAAAAGGACACCACAAGCCTCAGTCCTATTTCACGCACCGTCCAGCTTAAATCGATTCCCAAGACCATCCGACCATCTTGCAGCACCACCGACGTGTGTGGAGAGTTGGACGTGGAAGGGAAGTGCGATGGGGACTGGAGACAACAGCTGAGCTTTTCTTCTGTGTGTTGATTGCATTTACGCGTCTCTGAATAGGATTTAGGCGACAGCAAAAGGAGGGAATGAAGAGGAAGGAGAACTCTGGAATTTCTTCCCCAGTCTTTTCGTGTGGGTCATTGTGCCAATACGAGTCTTCTCACTGGGTTCTCTCTCTCTCTCTTCTCTCTCTCTCTCGCTGCTCCTCTTCTGATTCTGTGCAAATCTAATGTGAACGTCTAGGTGCATGTCTCAATTAAGACGTCACCGGGAATAAACGTAATTTTAGAAAAAAAAGAGAGGGAAAAAGCGCGCACGCGCCACTCTGTTATATCTTTTTAAAAAAGAGCTTGTGGCAGTGGAGAGGGGAGAAGAAGGATGGAACATCATTAAGACAGCCTCCAGAGTAGACACTGGTCATCATGGGTTATAGATTTTCTCTCTTTTCCTTCTCCGCCCATTCCTTAGCCATCATCTGTCCATTTTTTAGGTGGGTGAGAGTGCAGCATGTGCGTGTGTGTGTGTGTGTGTGTGTGTGTGTGGTGTGTGTGTGTGTGTGTGTGTGAAATTGGAAAGTGGGAAGGGAAAGGGGTGCAGAACAGAGTTAATGTGAGTGTGGGATCTGCCACAGAGGATTGCCAGTCCAAGAATGGAGTGAGCATCACTGTTGAAACATTGTAAAGATATGGTTCACTCGTTTTTTTCTCGTTCTCTCTCTCTAACACATTCACACACCTGCACACGTGCGCGCGAGCGCACGCGCACACACACCACACACACACACACACACACACACACACACACCACACCACACTCCCGTCCATGTTCAGTGATTCATTAATGTTTTGTTTTGCATGAATCACAAAAATCTAAACTGAATATGGTAAGAACAGAAAGCGGAAAAAAAAATGAATCCGGTCAAAAAGTAATAGTCCTGAGAGTAAATAAAAGAAGCTTGTACAGTTTTCAAGAGCAAGCTAAGGTAGAGTAGAAGCTTTCACAGAGTGAAACAAACAAAAATAATGTAAGAAGAAAACTGCCATAGAGGATCAATAAGTCTGCGAGAACAATTCAAAGAATATCATAAAGTCAGGTCGCTGATGCTTAGACATGTTGGAAGTTGAATGGTCGTTCACCGATCATCTTTCTTTAAACTATTGTTTGATCTTTCTTCAAATCCTTATGGCATCCTGAGAATATTTAACTGATATTACAATTCTAAATTTCGCAAGGTGTTCGTGAGATTGTGACTTGGTATTAGTGATTTGAATGTCATAAAAATATTCACTAGACTCCCAAAACTGTCCATTCTGCTATCAAATCGAAGACGAAATACATTTTTTGATTGTTTGTCCATCCTATAAAGATTTAAGAGTAAATACGGTTTGCCTGATACTAAAATGTTCATTAAGTGTCACTGCTTCTTTTACTGCAAAATGAAAAGAGATTGTAACTCGCTCTGTGCTATGTTTATTTTTAAAGCACTAAAACGAAGAGAGGAGCTGTTATTAGTTAACACACAAATGCCAGAGTAATTTTAGGAAGAACATTTTGTTATGCAAATATTTTCTTCCATGATTTTCGTATACGCGTGTTTCTACTTTTGTTCTTGACCTCGTTGCAGATAAGTTGGTGGCCTTTGCAATTAAGCTATTTGAGTCGAATTTTTATCTGAACCATAAAACCCTGTGTATGACTGTATTTTTGACCCAAAGTTCCTCAAGAAATTCGAGGACACTAAGTTCCATTCAACCCTTAGGAAAATCATTATTCTTCCCATCTGGACTGTTACAGACATAGAACTGGAGTGGGTGTGATTTCGTTCAAGTTTCCTGATGACCCACTGAGATATTTTCCTCACCCCAGAGATGTGCTTTGATCTGGCCTCATACTGCGTAGACTCCACCAACTTTTTTTTTGGCACACAAGTCAGTTTTTGTGTGTGCAGAGATTGTTCTAATTCCCGTCTTTCGAAGAATGTTTACGCCGGCTCAAATCTGAAGGGCGATAGCCTCTGCTGCGTTTTGCACAACAGCTTTCTCTGAGAAATGTTCTTCACACGTTCCACTGGAAGCTTCATTTACACTGCTGAGCTGACAGCGTTGGTCCTGGCTCTTCAAGTGGTCTCTAAATTAAAACGTAAAGACTTACTCGTTCTGACGGACTCCCCTCCTGCTTTGGAGGCTATGCTGGATAT
>CM031602.1:40281142-40283642 GCA_018398815.1 Conus ventricosus | reverse complement strand
GTTAGGTCCACACATTCTATAAGACCATGGTTTGTTGTGAGTGGTACACTGCAAGGAATGCATCACGGAGCTTCCTCACCTTTTAAAAGACAAGAGTAGGTGTAGAAGGAGTGGCTTGTGTACAAACGGTACAAGATCGTTTCTTCTTTATAGCCGCCCGTGGATTATGGTAAAAATTTCTCAAGTTTGGATAGATTTGGAAGAGCTTGTTATTGTGTGTGAGTCCCATTCCTCTTGCCAGGTCTTTGACGTAAGCCTGAGCTTTGGGTTTCAGATTGGTGTGAGGGGTAGAGGATCTGGTCAACTATTCATTTGTGGCATTCTTAATAAGCTGATGAACCACCTCATTGCCTCGTATGCCGACTTGACCAGGAACCCAAATAAAGTAGAATTATGTTGTATGCAGATTTCAGAGCAGTGTACAGTTTAAATTATTTCAACACTGAGGGTGCTTAAGGTTACGGTGAGCAACTGACTCCAAAACAGAAAAGGAGTCCAACCGAATGACGGTCTTTCTGTTTTGATTTAGAGACCATTTGACGAGCCAGGACCAATGCTGTCAGCTCAGCAGTGTAGATGGAGCTGTCTGTGGGAATGTGTTTAGAACATCTCTCCGATAGAGCTGTTGCGCAAAATGCAGCTAAGATAACCCTCTCTTCAGATTTGGAGCCGGCAGTAAATATCTTAATTTAAGAAAGACGGAGATTTGGAACAAAATTGTCAAAAACGATTTGTTTGCCAAAATGTTGATGGAGTCTTTGTGATATGAAGCCAGATCAAAGCGGATCTCTGGGGGTGAGGAAAGCCCATTGTGAGTCGTCAGGAAACTTCAGACGAATCACACATGACTCCAAAGTCTATCTCTGCACTGTCCAAACGGGGAAGAACATAAATTCCTAAGAGTGGAATGGACTTGGGGTGGACTTCAAATTTCTTGAAGAACTTTGGGTCAAAAACACAGCCATAAGCAGGGTTTGAAGGTCCAGAGAAGAGATTCTAATTCAAAGAATGATTATGTCAGACAGCTGCTCATCACAATATACTTTGAGTACCGTTGAATGACCATTCGACTTTCAACATTTTCTAAGCATCAGCAACCTGACTTCTAGCACAATTACTCATCCTCTCTGAGCAATTTTCTAAATATATTTTTTTCTTTGTATCACACTCTCTAAACTCTCTATTGTTCTTTAGTTCGTCTTAAAAATTGTCTTGGTTTCTTTGACTTACTCTTCGGGACTGTAACTTTCTAATCTGATTAAATTTCCCCTCCACTCTCTAAATTTGTCGTATTCAGTGTTTTGAAAAGTGTTAATTAAAATGTCAGTGATTCACGCAAACAACAACTAAATCATTCAGCTGGACGAGTGCACGTGCACGTGTGTGTGTGTGTGTGTGTGCGCGCGTGCAAGCATGCATTCCAGCAAGTATGTATGCGCGCGCGCGCGCGCGCGCGCGTGTGTGTGTCTATGTGTGTGTGTGTATGAAAGAGAGAGAGAGAGACTGATAGAGAGAGAGAGTGAATCACTTCTTCACAACAGTAAGCAGTGATGCCCACTCTCACTCTCAGGCTGGCAATTCTCTGTGGCAGACTACAAACTCGTTAACTCCTCCACATCCCTCTCTACCCCCCCCCTCCACTTTCCACACGCCCCTCTCCCTCCCTTCCGCTCCCCCCCTCTCCCCCTAAAAATGAAGAGAACACGGCTGGTAGAGGCAGTGGAGGGGAGAAGTTAGAAAATCTATAAAGTGGGATAAGCAGTGTACTCTGTGAAGCTGTTTTACTGATTTCATCCTTCTTCTTCCGTCTCCAATGCCACAAGCAGACTTTTAAAGATGTAACTGAGTGCATGTGCGCTCTCTCCTCTCCATTTTCTTTTCTTTTCTTTTTTTTTTTTAAATTTTAAATTTACGCTGTTCCCAATAACGTCTTAAAGGAGACATGCAACTAGACGTTCAGATTAGATTAGCACATAATCAGAAGAGGAGCATGGATGGAGAGAGAGAGAGAGAGAGAGAGAGAGAGAGAGAGAGAGAGAGAGAGAGAGAGAAGTTAGCATTGGCCCTATGACCCACCCTGAAGAGAGAGAACAAGCAAAGAAATTCCGGAGCTCTTCTTCCTCTTCATTCCCTCCTTTTGCTGTCGCCTAAATCTTATTCAGAGACGCGGTAAATGCAATCAACACACAGAAGAAAAGCTCAGCTGTTGTCTCGAGTCCCCATCGTACTTCCCTTCCACGTCCAACTCTCCACACACGGTGGTGGTGGCGGCAAGATGGCCGGCTGGTCTTGGGAGATCGGATTTAAGCTGGACGGTGCGTGAAATAGGACGTGAGGGCTTGTAATATCCTTTTCTTTGCTCGGAAGTTGCAAGAAAGAGGAGGAAAAGGGGAGGATGAAGAACAGGAGAGAGAGAGAGAGAGAGAGAGAGAGAGAGAGAGAGAGAGAGTTGAATATATAGGCTACTGACCCTAAGACAGGGTCAAATAACAAGAACGCT
>CM031602.1:40256142-40278642 GCA_018398815.1 Conus ventricosus | reverse complement strand
TACAGTGTCAGACTGCAAAATATGAAACAACAAGCACACGCATGGCGGCTTTCGCGGACAAAGACTATTTGCAGGGCAGTGGACCGACCTCACTCTACAGCAGACAACACGAAGATGGCTTCCGTGGTTACCCGAGCGTGCAACCCAGCCATCTGACCAATTCTCTCATGGGGCGTATGACTGTGGTGCTCGGAAGCGGTTAGGGACCTGCGTGAGTAAAATTAGAATATGACAAAGGCCGATATCAGGAGAGCGACGCGAGGCACTCGTCCTGTCCTTTTCTACATCTTTGGTGGGACTCTACAGAAGACCATTTTATTCATTATAAGTGACACAGCTTTCAGAAGTCTTAGTCCTAAGAGAGTTAGTGCACAGTAGAGATGTCCGGATGTACTGTTATGTTCATCTTATTCATCGGTATACAAACTGATGGCAGCGTTGACCTCGTGTGCTCTTAGGAGCGAAAGTCACTGTACTTGTATACTTCTGACTCACATGTGTACAAAGTGCGCGCGCGCGCGCGCGCGCGCGCGCGCGCGTGTGGTGTGTGTGTGTGTGTGTGTGTGTGTGTGTGTGTGTGTGTGTGTGTGTGTGTGCATGCGCGCGTGCGCATCTGTGCGTGTGTGTAGTGTGTGTATACTTACTACGGTTCTGTATGCATGTATGTGCGCTTATACGCATGTGCGCTTCTGTATGCATGCATGCATGTGTATGCGTGCGCGCGCGCTGATGACAGAAAATGAGAGAGAGAGAGAGAAAGAGAGAGAGCGAGCGTGAGTGTGTGCGCGCGCGCGTTCTTGCATGCACGCGTCTAGCGCCCATTTTTGTCGTCTTTAACCACTTTTGACGTACCTCACGAATTTTGTCGTACCTCACGAGTTTTGTTCCCAATTTGGTAACCATTTTTGTCGCCCTTAACTGCTTTTGTCGTCCGGTGACAAAAGTGGTTGATGTAGATGACAAAACTCGTGAGGTTGCCCCGGAAAAATGGACGACATAAGTGGTTGTGGCGACATAAATGGTTGTTAAGTGACGACAAACACCGTAAGGTGCGACATAAATGGTTGAAATGGACGACAAAACTCGTGAGGTGATACAAGTGGTTCAGGACGACAAAAAACGACGCAACACACGCGCAATTGCATGTACTCGTATGTACGTGCATGCGAGCTTCTGTGTGTCCGTCAAAAAAAATTTAACATTCGTGTTCAGCGGTTTAAAAAAAAAATGTATCATTTGAGCGAAAAATATTTCCGATCAGACCCATCCATTCATTCCCTGCCCGAATATGTCACTTAACACGTAAGCTGAAAACAAATACGTGAACTGCACAAAAACACTGAAAGAAAAGACTCCACTCACACGTGACATCGGCAACATTACCACACCATCTTTTCCAATGAAGGGCAGAAAAGTTCTCCATGGTTACGACAAAAAAAAGATCTACTCACGTCCCCCCAGCGGCCCACGGCGTCGACCAGATCATGTCGGCCCAGGGACAGATCCACGATGCACTTGTTCACCGCCCGGCTACTCCGTTCCGTGGTCAAATCTTCCTCTGCGATGCGCACCCAGCCAAGGGAGCGAACCGCAAACCTCACCGTCCCGGGCCCGCCACTCTTTCCTTCGTCATCCCCCTCCCTCCTTGTTGGAGCCTGTGGCTCAGGAGGTGACACACTGGCCACAGAGAGAGACAATTACATGTTGTGGGGGTGATAGGCGATAGTAACGACACACACACACACAAACAACCCTCCCTCTCTCTCCGTATATATCTATATATCAATCTCTGTCTCTGTCCTCTCTCTCTCTCTCTCTCTCTCTCTCTATATATATATATATATATATATATATATATATGTATATATATATATATGTTTCACACACATACATACACACAAAGTTACCAGTTCGCCTCTGTTGCTCGTGGTTACAAATTTTTGCAAGATGAAAAGTGTAACCCAGATGGTTCACAACTCCCGCGTGCTTACCGCACACAGTCCGTAATCAGTAACTGTGCTCGACTTCAGTATGAAAAAAAAGGTTAACTGTGATAATTAAAACAGGTTTTTATGAGTATTACAAAGAGTAGTTTATATCCCTATCATAAAAAAAGACAACGGAGATTAACATTTATAAGAATACGAAATACCGTTCACTCTTGTTTTAAGACTGAGGAGATTACGTACAGGAACGTGTCTCGGAACGTGTCAATATAAGAACAGTTCTAATCGATGTCTTGCAAAAGAAAAGAGTCGCAAAAACACAAAACAAACCATACTGTAAAAAATGTAAACATACATCGACAGCCGATTGTAACAAAATCAATGAAAGAAGAAAAGGATGAAGACTAAAAACAGGAACAGCAACAAGAGCAAGACGTTAAGAGAAAAGGAAGGAAAAGGCAAAAGAGGACCAGAAGAGGAAAGAAAGATAAAAAGCAACACGGAAAAGGAGGAAAGAGAAGTATGAGGGAAAGAAGAGGAAAAGGAGGGAGGGGGGGGGGGGGAAGGCACAAGAAAACAGAAGAAGAAAGAAAGAAAAAAAAAAGCAACAGGGAAAAGGAGGACGGATAAGAATGAAGGAAAGAAGAGAAAAAGGAGTAACACAGGGAAGACAAAAAAGACAGGGACGAAAAAGGAAGAGAAGAAGCAAGATTCCCTGCTGGGAGGTCGTGGTTCAATTCCAGTCAGAGCCACTTACGCAGGTGAATTTTTCGGCCTATGGCAGGCTCTCACTTCCAGCTGAATTTGCAGTAGGCTAAATCAGAAACCGAAACACACATCCCATTTTATCCACGAAATGGATGCATCTGTGAGTGTTACCCAATTTCCTAACCACCACTGCGGTTTCTGTATCTCTCGGGTCTGGCTTAAGCCGGGATATAAGCGTAGAGTATAGCCGTGTCATGTAGTCTCAGTCCAGAATGGAATTCCAGAGCATTATTTTCATTATCCTCATCGATCAGCATAGAAACGTCTAAACCTCTGTGGCCCTTCATGCCCTGCTCTCATGGTGACCTCACGTCCGATTTCTTCCCTATATCTATACTCTTGGAGAGTTCGTGTCCATGTCTCCCGCACTGGCAAGATCAGGGGGACTCGCTGGATGGACATGGTGGCACCCTCTAGAGGCGAAGGCTCTCTCACGCTGGTTCCGCGACTAAGCAGTCATTGTTATCAGTGGGGGGGGGGGGGGGGGGGGGGGGGGGGGGGTTAGTAGGTGGTGTCCTGCGTATGTTGGATCACAGCAGGCACCAACGAACATCACAGAAGTGATACAGCAGCAGAGTGCAATGTCTTCTGTAGTGGAATGCCTTATGACGACTTGACATTGACTCTCCCTGTCGACTGCAGGTGGCTGGCGCTGCGACCGACGAAGCCGCGGTGTTACCGTGCGTCGGAGAGCAGGAATGAGGGGCGAGACGGTAATGCCACTGTAATGGCACGCAATGATAAGAGAGAAAAAAAAAAAAACTGGAGGAGGAAGAGGAAACGAGAAAGAAAGTCGAGGAGAAGCGGAAGAGGAGGAGAAAATCAAGAAAGCGAAAGTGGAGGAGAGGAAGGAGGAGGAGGTGGAAGAGAAGAAGAAAACAGAAGAGGAAGAAAAAACACAGATCAACAAGAAGGATGAGGGAGTTGAACAGGCAGATGAGGAGGAGGAAGGAAGAACAGAAGAAAGTAAAAAAAAGACAAGGACATTCGTTATGAACAGAAGGCAGACGAAAACAGACGGAGAAAGAGGAGGAAAAGATCAAGAGGGAGGAGACGAAAAGGAGGGGGAGGAAAAGGATGAAGAAGAGCTGGGTCCCATGGTACTGACAGAGTCTGCAACGATCTGGCGGCGTACTGCAAGGCGTGGCCTTCAAACTCTGTAGGTGTCGCTCTGTGCTGGAGCTCACACTGGTCGGGGTGGAGGCCACGGAGCTCACTCCCCCTGGGAACTCTGCAACCAAGAAAATCAATACATTGATGTATCGACTGTGTGATTGATTATTGAAGTGAATAGGTGAGTGGTCGACCGAACCATTGATTTTCGCCACAGCCCTCCCGTGGTCGAGAAAAACTCGGCAACCACGAGGTTCACAGGTTGGCTGATTGTGTGACTGATGGAATCATAGACAGAGTGTGACTGATTCCTTGATTTCATTCCCCAAGAACTCTCCAGTCGAAACAAGGACAGATTTTTGTGACTGATTGACTGATTTACTAATGCAATGAACTCACCCCCTAATAAGTCTATAACTGATAGAGTTACCGGTTGAGTAATTTTGAGAAAAAAGATACGGATCGACTGACTCTATGGTTGGTTGATGCGCCGAACTCATTCCCTGAGAACTCTGTAGCCAGTGACATTTACGTGGTGGTCAAGTGATTGATTGTATGAAAAACTGATGATATGATCAGCTGATCGATTGATTGGGATAGGCGATCATTACATGTAAATGGTTGGAAGAGACTCACTCCTTGGGAAGTATTTAACCAAGAGGATCACTGACTGACAGATGAGAGACTGACTGACTGTGTACTTAATTGATCGATTGTTTGCACCTCCTCTATAACTGTGAGTGACTGTGAAGGGATGAATGGAACACGCCCACGAGTAGTACTCTGCAACAAAGAAGCTTACTTTTCTCAAAGACTGGAAAATTAATCGTGAATAAAACTTGGTCATTAGGAATCCTATCGTCAAAAAGAAAACAGACTGATCTGACTGAATGTATGAGTTATGTATCCATCCATTGGACCGATTACACGATTGGAAGATTGATCTTGAAGAGACGAACCGAGCTCTCTCCTTGCAACTCACAACAGTTCCTACACCTTGATTAATTTTCTATCGATCGGTAAAAAAACTGCATTAAATGATCTTCTTGTGATGTACTGTAAATTGTTTGTGGCCGAGTCTGTATACAGCCATATAATTCAACTCACCTTTTATCACTGTTTCCAGCAAAATAACTGTACCTGATCACAATTTCTAAGAAAATGTGTAGTTTGTCATACTGAAAAATATTGGTAAAATGGTGTTCACAGACTTGCGACCTTTCCAAACCACACGCAATTCATAGCCCTATATGGGGTAGCCGGGAAAATCTTGTAATATTTGTTGTTCCGCTAACATTGACTGTCTGTGCTATAGCTGCCTGAAAAGGAACTTGACAGTTCACCATGGACATATCTATGCCCACGCGCACATCCACCCATCCAAACAGAGAGAGAGAGAGAGAGAGAGAGAGAGAACATACGATCAGTACACTGATTCATTCTGTAAAACACGTGCGTGAGTCAAAAACGTTCTCGAAAGTGGTGCTGTGTGAACGGGTTTCTCAACGTGATACGTAGTCAACAGCATGGGAAAGTAGCGTTGGCTGAACTAATTTCTGCCCTGCACTAATGCCCCATCTATCAGCAGCCACGAGAGGAAGAGAAAATGAGAGAGCTGACAGACTGATTGCCACTCCCTGCACTGTCAGCTCTGCGGGGACAGCCTGCACGGAATTCACGTGCAGACGGTAAGTAACTGGAGACCGCATTTCATCCAAACAACGAATAGTTGCAGCTGTGCTTCGTAACGGTTTCATTATTTTGCAAAAGAAGAGCTGAGGGTGCAGGTTGGGGAAGGCAGGGGTAGGATGAGGGTGGAGGAAGTTGGGAGATCGGGATGATGGTGCTGTCGTGGTGCTGTGTGAGCGATGATGGAGTTTGTGTAAAATCAATAATTATGATGATTCGACTGACAATGGCAGCGTGCCAACATTTACTCTCTTTCTCTCTCTCTCTCTCTCTGCCCCTTCTCCACTCATACTGCTACACACACACGCGCGCGCGCGCGCCTTTATTGTGCTGCACAAACACAAGTCTATCAGGACACCATCGCCACCACCACCACCACCACTGCTAAACACACCAACCCTTTCAGAAAGATGAACAGATCAGACACGATTATTTACATTCTGGCAGTCAGGCGTGGTAAACCCAGAGCAAACCAGTCTTCGTTCTCCTAAAACGGGAGCAAATCACCCGGATACGCAGCGTGGTTGATGAGAAACGACCACACACGCCATCCTCTCCCCCATGAAAAGCACTCAGTGGTCTGGTCATTGCTTTTGAGCATGCGTATACTGGCTGACCCTGGGACAGGTCCAACGGGGAACACGGCATCATACTTCAGGCCGAGAATGGAGGCAAAGACACCAGAGACTCACGTAGACCTCGACCCGAAGAGGACTTAAAAGACGGCGATGACTTGATTCACATTTAAACTTGGCAGAGGAATCAGTGGCAGCAGTGATTTGATTTATAACGTAACCTGGGAAAGTCATCAAAGACGGCAATGACTTGATTTATGTATCACCCTGGGCGATGAAACAGACAAGGGTGACTTAATTCATACCTTAACCTGGGAAAGTCATCAAAGACGGCAATGACTTGATTTATATATTCATCTGGGAGGAGAGACATACACAAGGATGGTTGATTCATACCTTAACTTGGGAAAGTCATCCAAGATGGCAATGATTTGATCTATGTATTAATCTGGGAGGAGAGACATACACAAGGATGATTGATTCATACCTTAACCTGGGAAAGTCACCAAAGACAGCAATGACTTGATTTTCATATGACCCTGGGAGATGAGACATAGAACAAGGTGACTTGATTCAGACCTGAACCAGTGAGAACATTTAAAGACAGGGATGACTTCGTTTACAACTCAATCTGTGAGGGGAGTTCAAGACGGACGATTTGATTTATGCCGCAGTTAGGGAAAGGAGTCCAAGACTGTTTTCATTTGGTTCTTACTTTAGTAGGTATGAGGAATCAAAATCCATGGTGATTTGATTCATGCTTCAACCAGTGAGAGGAATTATAGCACTGGTCAACTGATTTGTACATCAACTTGGGAGATCAGTCAAAGACAGCGTTGACTTGATTTAAGTCAGCCAATTATAGCATGGTGACAAACGGTTCAATTTGCCCCGAGGATCAGTCTGAAAAACTCTCATTAATCAAGCAAAAGACATTAGCTGTCTTTCAAAATGGCATGGACACATGTTCGTGCGAGGCGGTTGTCCAACTTTGTCATTCCCCCGCCCCAACCCCCACCTTGTTACCTCATTCATTTTAGTCTTCAGGTTGCTGATCGTGCAACAACACTGGCCACTCTCCTTACCTCCCGCGGTTTGTTTTCGATCGACGTTAACACGGGTACGAATACTATTCAGAAGAAAAAGTCGGTTGTTATTGACTGACCAGTGTCATGTCCACTGGCGCAATGGTGATTTAGCTGTTGATATATTCGTTAAGCTGCTTGTTTTCTTTTATGTTCTGCAATGCATCTGTATTCATTGATGAAAAAGACTTATTCTAATGTTCAGTGTGTTTGTCTTTGGTCCCTTTTCCCAGTATTAAGGTAACAACGAGGAGTAAATTAAACTGATACAAATTAAATGTGTTTAGACTATTTTGGCATAGCAGTAACATATTTTATAAAGAATGATATGTGTAACTGTATATTACAAACGTTTAGGACGACAGGGTAATATGCAACTAAAAACAACGTTCTTGTGAACTGTGTGTCCATAGTGTAATTTTTCCATTTTCTACATTTTTCTTCGTTGATTTTTTTTCTCTCTCCCCTTTCACTCTTATATTACCGCTATAAAATTTCACATGTTCCATGTGGATCTTACTGTACATTGTAAAACTTGGGAAATTAAAATCACTTAAAATTCGTTCTTACCGAGTCAGCTGATCACTGACGAAAAGTGAACACTCCAATTGCTTCAGGTCACGCGAAATCGATCCCCCCAAAATAGGCCTTTTTACCTGTAATCAAGATTAAAGGAGGTAATCGACAAAAACTTGGCACTGCTCTACTGCTCTTGAATGTGACGTCATTGATCGTGTGACAGCTCGGCACTGGCTACTGAATGGAAGTGAGATCAATCCCGCCCATCTAGCTATCGTTACCTGGGTCTTTCACGCGAAAGCAATGATAGCAAGAAGAGTACTTGGGAGGAAGTAGACTTCCATCATGGCTGAGCGGATATTGGATCTGCTCTCTGACCCAAAACGTTGGAAAAAAATGGGGCACCTTTGCGATCAAATGGGAGAAAACCAGAGCAGGTAGGCTTTTATCTTATCTTTTTTTCTTTTACCTTTCAGTGAGCAAGTCAGCTTATAACTCAAAACAAAATTGTTTTCTTGTCAGAGGAACTAACAGTTGTCACGGACTCAGTGAGTTACTTCCCATGTACTTTTATTTGTCTCCCCCCTCCCCCGCCCCACACTTTTCCCCCATTTTAACATAGCATATGGAAAAATACAAGAGGCCAAACTTTTACCTTTGCCCAATATTTTGATACTCCATAGAAACCCATTGCTTCGCATATAATTACCGATTCGTAAACAGTAACTTATCAGTTTCCATGTTGAGAGCAAAAATTCATAATAATCTTCCTTAAATGATATTGGATCTCTATGGATCCGGATCCGCGGAGCAAGCCCTCATGAAAATTCAACAGTTTTTCCCCTTGGGCCACATTTCAGTTTCCTCCAAGTTTGGCTAAAATGAGATCAGAAGGTTTTGCATCACCCTGGTGACAGACAGAGAGACAGACAAACAAACAAACAAACAAATGGACACAGATGAAACATAGTAAACCTCTTGCGAAGGTAACGAGATGCACCAGAGCATACAAAACAACACAGTAAACCCCGGTGCTCTGCAGTGTCCGTACCAAACCCGATGCTTCCATATCCGCACAGGAGACAGTGTAAAACGAAAACGTTTTCCGATCAGGTGGTTTTTCTCTCCGCTCAGACGAAGCCAGTGTGTGATGCGCGTGTCATACCTATTAGTAAACTGTTAATATCGAATCGTTCTGGTAACTGAAGTACGTGTTTTCACGTTTATTGAGACGGATGGTACATTTCCTGAAAACGCTACAGAAACAAACTTCTCTGTCTTGACAAATTGTCAGTCGATCGTCAAGTTTTGTTATTTGAAGAGCTGACTGATACTGCGATAATTCACATGTTGTGTGTGCTTAAAAGTTGTGTGTGTGTGTGTGTGTGAGAGAGAGAGAGAGAGTAGGTGTGAGTGAGAGAGAGAGAGAGAGAGAGAGAGAGTGAGTAAGTGTGAGAGTGAGAAAAAGGGCGCGCATGTTTGTGTGTGAGCGTGTGAACTGGTTGGAAAGATGCTCAGGCGGCGGGAGCATGCAATTCAAATGTACAGACTCGGCAAACAAGAAAGTCAACAACAACACGCAATGTAACGTGCTAACGTGTTTTCTACTGTAAACAGTACAAAGTAGACACTGAAAGGTATATTTTCCACCAACATTTACAAAGAATACGCTACCGAGAAAGAACGCAACTGACGCAAAAACCATCGACTCCAACAACATCACTTCCGGATCACAACCAAAATGATTGAAATTTTGATAAAATCCTATATCTATCTATATATATATATATCTCTATCTATATATATATAATTAATCTATCTATATATATATATATAATATATAATGCTGAACAATTAAGTAGTGGGGGAAAACAAGTGCAGGTTAACAATTCTTCAGTCGTTATAGTAATGACTTGGCAAAGATTTTAACTTTTTAAAAAAAAAATTGAAGACGAAGAAAATGGGGGAATATATTATAACTATGAGAAGCCCTTCACTAGCTGCCTGAGGGAACCATCATAATTTCTCTCGAAGGCACATTTATTTGTATTGCCTGCTCCTAGGCCTTTCGTCCGCTGGATCGGACTCATCAGGAAGACACGGCTGATTGTGTCTGTGCTCTTGGTGTCAAATAGAGACACACCACAGTTCATAATTCTGTGGTGTTCTCACCGCCAAGGGTTCAAAAAAAGAATCCAACAGCACCCCCAAAGCAGCCAGCGAAGGGTAGTAAATGGAACAAAACAAAGGTGTGGAGAGGAAAAAAGTTGCTGAAAAACTAAAAGCATTATTCAAACAGTATAAAATGTAAGGGACAATCTTTGAGCCTATGCTTGAGGATCCATTCAAGGATGCAAGGGAGGTCAAAAGATATGGAACAGTCTGAGTGGTCAGCTCTGCTGTTCAATAACCCAAGCATCGTGAGTGGCTAAGAATTGTACAGAACAACCTTTACTTGGATCTCTTAAGAGATGCAATCTCCCACTGATTGACCAAACAATAGAATGCTGAACAATTAAGTAGTGGGGGAATAATATATATAAATGGAAGGTAGCACCAGAAAGGGAAGGCAAACAAACATTCCGTCATATGGGGTCGTGATTCCTAACGTACACACAACATGGAGACAGAGACAGTTGAGGTCTAGATTCATTTCCTGATGTTGTCGTGAGCCATAACAATTAATCCATTCTTCGCGACACCATTCATCTTTTCTCTTTCATCTATGACCGCAGCACTACCGTTCATTAGGTACATCATTCAGACGAGCGGTGTTAGATGAGGAGGGGAGGAGAGAGAGAGAGAGAGAGAGAGAGAGAGAGAGAAGGACAGGTGGACAGACTGACATAGACAGAGAGTGAGGAATCAATGATACGGTTAATAATAATAACATCCATCAGAAAGACACGAGCAAGCACCATCCAAGAGCTGGTGATCACACCATAGCTCTCTGGCCAGAAAAGGCGGGGGTACGCAATGATCAAACACTCGACAGACGTTTCTGGGGAAGCAAGGAACACGCATTCATCAAGAGTTTCCCAGGAAGCCCTTCTGGGTAAACAGTGATTTAGAGCCACCCTGAAAGCGGCCGCCTCCTGCACTGACCACGTTTACCGGCAGCCTGGTCAACAAAGATAGGCCGTGCGATGGCCACCACTAAGCTGTGCGCAGCGTTGCAGGTCAGGCTCTGGCAGGATCACACAGTCGCTCTCTCTCTCTCTCTCTCTCTCTCTCTCTCTCTCTCTCTGATCCTTCCTCTAGTCTGAGTGGTAACGTAGATGCTAAAGGTCCACACATAGACTCAACTGACTGAGGGCGAAAGCCCTCTCCTTGAGCAGACAGAGAGAGAGAGAGAGGTGGGGGGGGGGGGAACTTGAGCAGAGCGAGCGAGCGAGCGAGAGAGAGAGAGAGAGAGAGAGAGAGAGAGAGAGGAGAGAGAGAGAGAGAGGACATCTGGACAGGGAGACAGAGAGAGAGAGAGAGAGAGAGAGAGAGAGAGAGAGAGAGAGGACGTCTGGACAGAGAGAGAGAGAGAGAGAGAGAGAGAGAGAGAGGAGAGAGGGTGGGTGGGGTGGGTTTCAAACTGATGTGATTAGAACATAGCCGACCACACAGCGCTTTTTCAGGCCGGTCAAAGTCACACAGGAAAACAATGTCCGATTCTGACCAAGTCAGATCCCAGGAAAAGATCTTATCCTAAGAAAGAAATGAATATCTAAAGCAGTTAATGACACGGTAGCTACACGAATGGCATCTTACGGCACATGAAATTAGGCAGACCCCTTCATTTCTTATTCCTAGATTCTGAAAGAAAATCATGAAATTTTTTTTTTTTAAACCACATTTAAATACTTCAAAAATGCATTTAAAAAGCAGCGTGGGCGGACACAGCAGAAGAGATAGGCATTGTTCATTCCAGACACTGTGTACGATTGTCATGACCTAGTTGCCAGATTACAAAAAAAACAACAACCAAAAACACCTGGTGTGTCAAAAGCTGTATTTTATTTGGAACAAAAAGCAGAGTTTCCTGAACAATGTCAGGAGAATGGTCAACAAAGGCAAAAAAATCAGTAGACTACAGTACGGATGGACGAAAGTAAGAGAGAGAGAGAGAGAGAGAGAGAGAGAGAGAGAGAGAGAGAGGGAGATTTATGGTGGTGTGCTGTTTCGAACAAAGGACAGTGATGGGAGAGCGAGAGGGAGGGATGAAGGGCAGGCGGCAGAGGGCGGGGAGGTGCAAGTGGAGGAATGGGGAGACGGTTGTTGTTATGAATGTCTCGACAGAAAAAAAAAGGACACGGGGTAAGATGGCTCTCAGTGATATGGATGGCCGATCACGCAATTAATTATGAAATGATACAAAGCCAATATTATGATTGTCCACAGGGTCATTGATCACTGTCTTGCAATCATAGCAACAGAGACAACAACTGCAGCCACGATGGGTCCAGAGAAATACCTCACAGGGAGGCACAGTCAACAACAGCAGCCAAGATGGATTCAAGAAGAGGGAACGAATGAGAGAGAGAGAGAGAGAGAGAGAGAGAGAGAGAGAGAGAGAGAGAGTACGTATGGTGTGTGTGTGTGTGTGTGTGTGTGTGTGTGTGTGTGTGTGTGTGTGTGTGTGTGTGTGTATGTGTGTGTGTGTGTGTGTGTGTGTGTGTGTGTGTGTGGTGTGTGTGTGTGAGAGAGAGAGAGAGAGAGAGAGAGAGAGAGAGAGAGAGAGAGAGAGAGAGAGAGAGAGATTAATTCAGGAATCAATATTTCAGTTCAGGGCAGATTTTAACGTTGATCTCACATTCTTTTCACGATGGGAAAACAGAAGACACCGAGGTATCTCATCTGTATTGATGTTCTGGACGTCGGCCTGATAAAGCTTTATGACAATGCCGCCTTGGAATGGAACACCAAAGTGTCATTCCACAGAAATATGGCCTCAGCTTGTTGATAAAGCAGAATGAACGACTCTCTCGCTCTCTGTTCCCCCCCCCCCCCCCCCCACCTCTCTTAACATTTGCGCGTTTAATGTTTCCAGGGAAATGTGAACGAAAAAGCAAAATGCTGAAGCATACATTGAGTCTTCCATCCATGCATAAGCACAACACTCTGAAACAAATCATGGACTAAGCCAAGAACGCTTTATCAGTTTCTACCGGCAATGCGGTTTTGATGACAGGAAAATTATTCAGATGGCACACTGGTCACGCAACGGCCACGTCGTTTGCTTTGATGACAGCACAATGATTCAGACAGCACACTGGTCACGCACAGGCCGCGTCGTTTGTTCATCCGTGTGCCTCTTGATAGACGTGTGTCTGCATGAGTTTCTCCACTTTGGATCGACCAGTCTAGCCAAACCAAAGGTAGAAACGATCTGTAGGTCAACGTAGCAGAGAAACTAAAGGCTGTAGAATAAACAGACAGCCTGGATATTAGAGTCTCATAAACCACAATACCAGCACGTACACTGTAATAGCAGCAAAAATCTTTTTCCTGATGGTGCCTGCCGCCGTTAAACCTCAAGAGTCTAATAAAAATTTACCTTAGGGAAATTTTCGGCTAGCTACTGCTGGTTTTCATCAGCCCCGACTGACTGGTAGTTGTGGTGGGTGTGGGCTGAAAATTTCCCTAAGGTAAATTTATTAAACTCTTGAGTCAGAACACACAGAAACATGAACAACCCGGAGTTGGAAAGTGTCTTGGCTCAAATACGGACTACTTGGTCAAGACATCAGGGATTCAGCACGATCTGGCGCACACAAACTCAATAAGCGGAGATGGTCAGTCTGGACATTATGGTCAATCAATCAGAAGTGGCCACCAATCACACTCAACCCAACACAACCAGAAATGCCGATCAGGTGTATGGGTGCTAACTTGCTTGAAAAGGTTACAATTATTTTGCATGACGAAAACAGTGGTTATCATCAACAAGCTATTTTTCAATGTTCACATAAAAGCACTCACCATCTCTGTAAAAACACACACCAAAAAACGTGATACTGGTGATATTTTCATGAACGTTATCTCTGGTTTTGACCTTCTGATAACATCCGTCAAAAGAAACAAGACCATACCCTATAGACTTTTGAAAGCCGTGAAAAATGGAAAGTTAACGATGCAGGCAATTATTCCCAGTTTCAGACATTTTGTGTCTTTGCAAAACAATATTTTAAACACTTATAGACACACCATTCTGCCAACAATACCAGCGGGCATGCACACGAGTCGGACGTAGTTAACTTGGTTTCTTGTCTTCATCTGTCCGTGGGCAGGGGTGGTTGGGTCTGTGGGGTGTGCTCGGCAGCTGGAGGGTGGTGTTTTTCGCCGTGGGCTCTGCAGTCATGAAATACGGCTGGTACACCCATGGGGATGCTACTTTAAGGCTGTTATGAGCTGCATCCTGTAGTCTAGTTTACCTCTGTTCAGGAGCAGTTATGTCCCTTGATATCTTAATGGAGTGTCCTGTGCGTGCCTGTACCCATCGTCAACACAGCGCAGGCCTCCAAGGGTGGTACAGGACTGCTCTAAAGGCGGGCGGAGACAATGCTTCTCTGGGTCCTCCCCAGCACCTTCGGGTGTTTCTTTTTCTTCTAAACACTTATAGACACACCATTCTGCCAACAATACCAGCGGGCATGCACACGAGTCGGTCGGACGTAGTTACTTGGTTTCTTGTCTCATTTCATGAAAATCCCTTTTGACTAACCTAATTATCTGGCCAAAAAAGTAAGTATACATATCATTATGAGGCAGTGACATCAGAGATATTTAGTTTTTCACTCAAAAAGGGAGAAAATTACTCTTTTTACGAAGAAAACGGTTATTCCAGGTTGCGAACCAAATATTCATGCTGATTACAGCCCAGCCCGACCACAGGGGACCGTATATATCAGGGGTCATCACAAAAAGTCTAATCCCTGACCCTGCCTTGCTCCGGAGCGCCAGGGACCCCTGCACTCGTTGGCTGCTGATACGTGAGGAAAAGCAGACGAGTGGAAAATGGCTGTCACCGCCCGTCCCTTGGCGATCCACCCATGCCGCCATGCTGCCTCCCTTGCCATCCGTCCAAGGGTCGGCCATGGTGGCACAGTGGTAACCTTCTCACCGGGACAAGCGAGCAGGCAAGCGGCAAACGTTGGTTGAATCAAGATACCCTGGGGAGGGTTAAAGGGTGCAGTGAATTCTAAGCCAGTTTCCGAACAGCCCGCCGTGGGCTTGATGGCCAGTCAAGCTGACCACAGCCCAATGGACCAGAGAAGATACTGCATCAACGTATCGTTACTCTCCCCGGCTCTTTACTCCCCCGGTTAGGGTTACGGTTAGGGATAGGGTTAGGGTTAGGGTTAGGGATAGGGTTAGGGTTAGGGATAGGGTTAGGGTTAGGGTTAGGGTTAGGGATAGGGTTAGGGTTAGGGATAGGGTTAGGGTTAGGGTTAGGGTTAGGGATAGGGTTAGGGATAGGGATAGGGTTAGGGATAGGGTTAGGGTTAGGGATAGGGTTAGGGATAGGGTTAGGGATAGGGATAGGGTTAGGGATAGGGTTAGGGTTAGGGTTAGGCGAGCCGGGGGAGTAACGAGCCGGGGGAGTAACGAGCCGGGGAGTAATGAGATGCTCTGATAATCATGATAGTGCAAATCGTTCTCATGCCATACACCAGTCATAGATTGCTATTTATGGTGCATGGGCCGATACAGTACATGGTTAGAGGATTTGGCTGCGAACCACTTACAGGGTCGGATTCTTGCGGCTTGAAAACCTTTGTCCACTCAGCAGTGAACAGTCAGATCAAGTATGGTTAAGGCGGCAAAGCCTAGAGACAGATGGGCTTCGCCTTCCATACTCTGATGCCCTAAACACAGTAAACCATTATTCAGTTTACAGCCTCTATGGCCACCCTCTCACACTAGCCTTATTTAACTTTTGATATGAGAAAGTGGCAGCGCATAATACGAAAAGATTTTCTGTCTGTTCTCTAGCCCCTATATACAATGGGTTTTATTTCTTTTTTTTTGCATCAAGACTGAATATACTTTACTCAGAAACAAGCTGAAGCAGCGAGTTGTTGAAATTTAGATTTTTTTTCCTTTTTGTCTCTTTCACTTATGAATTTCAACAAATACGTCAACTGAGCGATAGGCTGAATTCTAGAAACTTTCTCGCGACGGGTTTATGTGCTGACATTAGGGCTGACACGGCTAGTCGAACTGCGCATATGGAAACTTCTCTTGTTAGCCTCTTAAAACGGAAATAAACCGTTCATACATAATTCAGCTCGTCTCTGTAGTAAAAAAAGATTTTCGGTTAATGCGTGCAGTTTGGCCGTGTTCGAACTGACAGCAGTTGGCTGTCTGCATTGAAATATGAATACATGCAGCTTGCTGAGGTCTGCCACCCAAGTAAAAACTGCGCACTTAGAATGGACCTTTGTATGGGTGTTAACTGACTCCAAAAGCCCATAGGAATTGTGTTCCATACCAAAACATAATTCTTCTTGTCAAATAAAACATTCTTCATAAGGACATCAGCAGAGCATAGATTCCGTACATGTCTATCAGTCCCCCCCCCCCTCCCCACCCCTTTCCCTTTCCTTATGAACGGTATTTTACTCACTGGATTTCAAACTAACCCTAAGAGGTTCGCTGATATCAATACATCTTATACCCTATTTTTTCCTACTGAATTTGATAAATTGTCATTTGAAAAAATGTTGGAAAATGGTGAAAAAAGCTCTTTATCCTAATAGTTTTTTTTTTTTAAATCCTAGATCCGCCTTTCAATCGAAGTCTGCGCCAAAATGTAATGCGTTCGTTGCTTGGCCACATACCATCTTTCCGCAAAGTTTCCATAAAATCGGTTCATTAACTCCTGCATTTTACTGCAGACACTGATTCAGATAAACAAGCATCAGACACCGGTGAAAGCATAGCCTTCTTCGCAACAATTGCTTTTATCACTTGAACTCGGATGTTGTTGATTTACAATCACCCATTTTCTTCCTTTTCAGTCCGGCATTGAGGTTCCACGCGACCATCATGAAAACAGATACTATGGCGACTGGAAATAGTAATCATGACTGTTGAAAGCAGACAGAAATGACTTACGAACATAGGTAACTACCATTCAAGATGCATGTATATTGGTATAATCGCTAATGCTATCATTGAAGGGACTAGGGGTCGGTAAAACGTCTTTTTGTGCAAAACTACAGAATGCCAGAAACTGGAAGCAACTGCCATGCCCTGGAACAACTTTCCCTTCTCCCCTCCTTCCTTTTGATCCGCGCTTGATGCTGACTCTACACACGACGAACTATCCACAAAAAGGCGTGATACAATGATGTTAATTCGGGAAGCAATAAAATTGTCTGTGTCTCTGTGTCAGTATAGTATTATGATGTACACGCAAAACGTCTTTCATTCAAAGTATCCTGTGTCCTAATTATGTCATGGCAAAGGCCAGTCTGGTTTCCTTGAAGCAGCCCTGAGATGGTCTAAGCAGCTGACTGAACTAGAAGCAGTATCGTTTTCTTCGAATACTGGAACGAAAGTACAATCATCAGATAAGAGGTTACAGTTCTTTTTTTTTCCACCACGACCAACAAACTTGGCGAAATGCTGGCCGTGGGTAAGTCAACTGCGTTCAACAAGACTTAATGGTACGGCTTTTGCATGAGTTTAATTTCAAGCGAACTTCTCAAAAAGGTCAAGATTTGTTAATTAGGCACCCAGGAATGTATAATGCAAGTGGGGTGGTGCTTTGACAAACCAAAAGAGTTTGTATCTTTAATAATCGTACATCTACCTGATTTCTCAATCATGATAGCAATAAAACTGCACACATTTAAGACTACAACAGAAACCCCCAGAAAAATGTCCCTCTCTCAGTGTGAATCCAGATTCAGATTATACTCTAAATCAAGTTCTGGAATTACTCGTAAGGATATCACAATCGAGGTCGTGGCGCAGAGAAGTGACTTTTTGAACGAATGTATTTCAAACAACTTTTCCTTAAACCAGTATGCTGATATTATGGTTGGTTGAGATGGAGCTGATTAAGTTTACTGGGAATGAAGTGAGGCAGGGAACAGTGACTAAGTTTAGCTTCAAACATTATAAATCCAATACACATAACGTTCTTTTTTTGTTTTTGTTTGTTTGTTGTTGTTTTTTACAATGATGTACTTACTGAAGATGGAAATTGTACATTTAGTTCCAGAAATTTACAGAAATTCTGTATGATTTTCTTTGTTATTCATAGCTATGTCTGCAAAACATTCCCTTTACTGTGTTTGCACGTTATGGTTATCAAACATTCGATTTGTAAGCTATGAATAGGCGATAGTTTACCTGCTTTCAGAGACAAGCCTGTAAAGTTTCTTGGAAAGAAAGTCACCATTTCTTGGAGTTGAAATATCCATTTCGGAAGCAATTTTCCGGTCGTATGAAGATTCAGATTGTGACTTTTCTGCCGGAGGCGAGCATTTCAAGCTCGCAACTCAATCGATTACTTTCACTGTCTGGATGTGGTCAAACAAAGAACTAGAACTTGGTTTTGCCTTCGCTTCCTTTCAGTCTGCGTTCCATTCCAAAGCGTCTTTAAAAGAATGGAACTGGAGTTTCTTTCTTTCTATCGTCTCTTCATTCGTTTTCTTCCTTTTTTTCTACACGTTAAAATTTCTAGAGTTGGCTGTGGATAGAAATAAAACAGAAGCCATACACCTTAGCACAAGAAAACACAGCAGGGCAGAAATACAACTTGGAATGGAAGTTCATCATTATAACTCTTGAGCCTCCCCCCTCTCTAAATTTAGAGCTTGTTTACTCTTGATACTATTACACCGATGAGATACCCCCCCCCCCCCCTCAAAAAGAAAAGGACAACTTAAAATTATTGCCATTCGCTTCTGAAATACAACCCAACCTTTAAAATACCAGTCAACCAGTCAACCAACTCATAGAATGGAAAAGACTAAGCATGTCAACATTGGGTACACAGATGACAAAATGTCGCAAAGCTGATAAAATCTTCGTTGTGGATGCAAATAATGTATACAATGCCAACAGTTTCAGAATCATCAAGGAGGTGTCACTGCATGCAGACTAGTCCATATATACTACACTACATCTGATAAGCTTTGAAGCCACAATGTGCACGATTTAAAGCTGATGGATACATGAGTAAATGACAAAGATGAGAGAATTTAAGAAGAGGGTCTCATGGCTACAACTTAGCAGGTGTCTAACCTACGCATTAGCCCAACGTGCTCGTCAGACCTTGGGTCACAATGCCCACACTGACGTGTTAACAACAAAAAGTTAAGCACGCATTTCACTGAGCCACAGAGGTCGATTACGGCAAAATAGTGACCCTCTTACTGCATTATTCTCCGCCTCGCCTAATAAACAAGAACGTTTAGAACAGAAGATCGTTACCTTTTTTTCCCCCCGTTAGTCCATTATTCTCCGTCTCAGGAGCACAGAACGGTTCCACTACAACGCAGAGGCAATCTGTCAATGCTGGGGCTCGCCACACGCGATGTAATTTTCGTCCCTCATTGACATGTAAATTAAACCGGAGTCGGCAGTCTTGATTCCAATCCCTCAGCCTTCAGACCCGCGGGACACGTGTCCCAAGGGATGCCCGACTCCACGACAGCCTGCTTCACTGACATGGCCGTGACGGCGGACCTGGCAGGTAAATGATCACGCGATCTCTTCGGTGGCATTAAGTATGACAGGCCACGTGGTGAGTTCGTGTCAAAATCGTCGATGTTGGCATTGGGAATATTGCTCATTGGGAACATTGTTGGCTGGATGGAGGTAGCGCGCAAAGGAAAAAGAGAGAGAAGAAGGGGGGGGGGGGGGGGGGGGCTCACTTTCGGAGGCTCTGAAACTACGCAATGACAGCTGTAAGCAGGAGGCTATGCAGGCAGTCATCTGCGAATGCTGGACCACGGCAGGTTTAACTGAACATCGCTGAAGAAACTCGGCATCAGTGGAGTATCTCCTCATGTACGCCCACTTCTTGCGTCACAGTTATGGAGGTGGGTGGGCAGTCCGTTTGTGGCGAGTCCTGGTCAGAATATACGGTCCGCAGGTGTGGTCAACCCGTGAGACGAGAAAACCGACGCTAACGGCCAGAAAGAAACTGCGCCATTGCTACTATGCATGGATATCTGTCACATAGCACTCGACACACAACAAGTCAGTCAAGGTTTGCTTTATCTGCCATGTGCCACATAGCACTCGACATACAACAAGTCAGTCAAGGCTTGCTTTATCTGCTATGTGCTGGAAAGAAGGCAGGCTCCAGCAGCATAACTTTGCAGCGCTTCTTACATCACAGAAGAAAAAAAAAACAAAGAAAAAAGGTCCAACGACGGCCTGTCGCCAGTTTGGTGTTTATGAAGTAGTTGTTCAGTCAAACTAATAAATATGCGTAGGCATGAGTTTGCTGGGTTATCAGTTTGTCACTGATGGATGCGTACATCATTCACGTCGTAATAATGCAGTCCATGACGTCTTTCGCCCTTTAATGTCTGTGATATTACCTTTCAGCCTACAAAATGGTCTTTATTATCTTCCAGTCTAATAATGTAGTCTGTACTACCTTTCAGTCTCGTAATTTAGTCTCTTAAACCTTCTGGTCTAGTAATATGGTCTGCTCTACCTTTCAGTATAATAACGTAGTGTGGTCTACCTTTCAGTCAAATGATGTAGTCTGTACCCTTCAATTCTAATTATGCAGTCTGTATGATCTCCAAGCCTAATATTGTGGTCTGTGCTGTCCCTAAACTTATGTAGTGTGTGTACCACTTGCCAGCTTAAATACGTAGTACACACTATCTCCAAGCCACAGATGTCGTCTGCACGGCTTCCAAACGACTAATGTGGTCTATTTCTGCCTCCCAGTCGATAACCAGAGAGAAATAAGTCCCATAGCCTTTTCCAGAGAAACAACATTGCCATTCCTGATGGATCCCAAGAGACCAACTGTTTCTCTTCGCTTTCTACTAAAGCTTTGGTAGCTATGTCGTTTTTCACTACTTCACGCCCACCCAACTCCTTCCTCATTTCCTCATGGGCGACTGTAATACACCCCTGGGAAAAGAAGAAAAGGAGACAGCGTCCTTGCACTGCCTGTTTTATGACATCGACGCTCTCTGTACAGTTTCATGACAACCAACCACACAGGAAAGAGGAAGGGGGAGAGACGCCCCATCAACACACGCACAAAAAGAAGCCAAGGAGAAGGAAGGCCATGGGCCACTTCATAAAGTCGCCTGGCTCTGTCGCGCACGCGCAGGGTTCCGGAAAACCCAGTTGCTCACGCATCAGCACCCTCAAATTGGCCCCGGCCCGCCGCCCTGCAGCTAGAAGGAACCTGGCCTCTTCCTCTTTTCTCAGTTCTCATTCTTTCATCGGCTGAAAGGGGTTAACCATCTCCTGAATGTTCTGTTGGCTAACTTCGCTCCTCCGGTTGTCAGAGAAGTCTCTCTCTTTCTCTCTCTCTTTCTCTCTCCCTCTCTCTCTCTCTCTGCTTATCTCTCTCTGTGTCTTTTTTTAATTGTACCATAGACTATCCGTCCATATGATGAATATGTTTGGGCTTTCAAAGCCTGACTCGTAATCGTGGTGATCCTGGGGTTGCAGGTTCGAATCTCCGCCGGGCCGTTTCGGTACAGGGGATTTTCCCCTCGGAATGAACATAGGTTCTGACTCCATTTCCTAAACAGTCCTTCGAATGAGACTATTAACCGAGGTTCCGTGTGTGAACGCACGCATAACATCTTGCACACACGTAAAATCCCATCACCAACTTTCGGAAGCGAAGGCCAGTTTGGCCGTTGGTATGGATGACACGTTACACATAGCATGCACCTTGCGTAAGAAATGGAAAGAATGAAGAAAGTAAGGAAACTGAGTGAACGATATTGAATGATATGGACTGGATGACACGGGAAACGACTGAATGAAGCGCCAGCTGGCAGCTCTTCAGTCGGCACTACCCATGTAGGCAGCCCGTTGTGTAAACAAGTGTGGATTGTAAAGCGCTTAGAGCTTGGTCTCTAGCCGAGAATAGGCGCTATATAAGTATTCATTATAATATGTAATAATATGCGCATGCATGCATTGATGCGTGTATGCATGCACATGTGCATGTGTTTTGTATGTGATGATCAGGTACAATCACCAACAGAGGTGGGCTAACAACTTTTACCAGTAGAACGACGTGGTTTAAAGCAGTCGCCAATGGTGATGGAAAAATGCGACAAATCAAAGAGATGGGCAGACAACTCTCACAAACACATGTGGACAGCTCAGCACAAATGAGCAGAGGTGGATGAACAACACTCGCCTACAAAGATGGACACTCCACTGGTCTATAATTCCATTAAGCGTAATCACATAGTCTATGCTCACCCAAGCGTAATGTCAATTGTATTGCCTCAAAGTGTATTGATATCGTAAGTACTGCATCAGAGCTTAATAATGTAGTTTGGACTGCCTCCAAGCCAAAATGTAAGCTATGACGTCTCCAAGCTCTTCACTACCTCAAAGCCTCAAAATATGATTTACCCTGCATCCAAGCCTAGTAATGTAGTTTATGCAATTTCCCAGCACAAAATATTGTCTGTACTGCTTCCAAGCCAAATTATGCAGTCAATGCTACCTCTTAGCCCAAATTATGTAGTTAGTACTACTTCTCAGCCCTAAACATAGTCTGTATAGTCTGTATTGCCTTTTAGACTAATAATGTAGCCTCTACTGTTTCCAAGCCTAAGCAATAACCTACGC
>CM031602.1:40243642-40251142 GCA_018398815.1 Conus ventricosus | reverse complement strand
TGAAACAGAACACAGGGTAATACGGTTCACAGTGACATTGATGGCCGATCACAGTATTAATCGTGAAACGATACAAAACCAATACTGTGATTGTCCACAGGGTCATTGATCACTGTCTTGCAATCATAGCAACAGAGACACCAACTGCAGCCACGATGGGTCCAGAGAAATACCTCACTGGGAGGCACAGTCAACAACTGCGGCCAAGATGGATCCAAGGAGAAAACAGGCAAGCGAGCATTTCAGAGAGAGAGAGAGAGAGAGAGGAGAGAGAGAGAGAGAGAGGGAGAGACAGCGACAGACACAGAGACAGTGTGGTGTGTGTGTGTGTGTGTGTGTGTGTGTGTGTGTGTGTGTGTGTGTGTGTGTGTGTGAATGAGAAAGAGAGAGAGAGAGAGAGAGAGAGAGAGAGAGAGAGAGAGAGAGAGAGAGAGAGAGAGAGAGAGAGAGAGATATTCAGAAATCAATATTTCAATTCGGGGCAAATTTTAAAGTTGATCTCATGTTCTTTTCATGTTAGGGAAACAGAAGACACCGAGGCATCTCATCTGTATTGATCTCCAGGATGTCCGCCTGATAAAGCTTTATGACAATGCCGCATTGGAAAGAAACTCCAACATGTTTTGCTCCATGGAAATATGGTCCTGGGCTGTTGACAAAGCAGGATGAACGACTCTCTCTCTCTCTCTCTCTCTCTCTCTCTCTCTCTCTCTCTCTCTCCCCCACAGCGTCTTCTAACATTTATGCGTTTAACGTTTCCACAGAAACGTGAAAAACAAAACAAAAGGCTGAAGCATACATTGAGTTTTCCATCCATGCATAAGCACAACACTCTGAAACAAATCATGGACTAAGCCAAGAACGCTTTATCAGTTTCTACCGGCAATGCGCTTTTGATGACAGGAAAATTATTCAGATGGCACACTGGTCACGCAACGGCCACGTCGTTTGCTTTGATGACAGCACAATGATTCAGACAGCACACTGGTCACGCACAGGCCGCGTCGTTTGTTCATCCGTGTGCCTCTTGATAGACGTGTGTCTGCATGAGGTTTCCACTTTGGATCGACCAGTCTAGCCAAACCACGGGGTAGAAACGATCTGTACGTCAACCCAGCAGAGAAACTACAGGCGTGTAGTATGAACAGAGAGCCTATATATCAGCGTTACATGAATCACAATATCAGCACAAACACTATAATGTTAATGAAAGTCTTCTTCCCGGATGATGCTTGGCACAGAGAAAGTGTTTTCGACGGTGGGTGAACCAGCCAGATATCACGGACTAGTTGAGGACATCAAGGATTCAGCACGATCAGACAACCAGAAAATCAATAAGTGAAGATGGCCAGTCTGGACATTTTCTTCAATTAATCAAACGTGGCTGCCCATCACACTTGACCCAACACAGCCAGAGTTGCAGGTCAGGTGTACAGGACTGCGCTTGCTCCAAAAGGTTACAATTACTTTTCACATTGAAAACAGTTATTATCATCATGAAAACTGATAATTTCTGTGTTCACATAAACGCACTCACTATCACAGTGAGGAAACGTGATGATGGAAATATTTTAGCGAAAATTATCACTGATTTTGACACTGTGATGACATCAGTCAAAAGAAACACCCCCTAGGGACTTACGAAGCCATGAGGAATGGAAAGTTAATTATGTGGGCTGTTGTTCCCGGTATCCCACATCATGTGCCTTTGAAGAACAATGTTTTGAAGACTTACAGTCCACGCCGTCACATCAACAATACCAACTTGATTTCATGAGTCATAAACATCTCTTTTGCAGTCGCCTCACTTTGCAACTAATCATAACATCATTTTCATAATGAACTTTGTCTTTTTACTCTTTTTTTTTTTTACTAACATATCAATCCAAAAAAAAAAGAATAAACATCATTACGAAGCAGCAACATGAGATAATCAGTTTTCAAGCGAAGAAATAGTTACCAGTTTTCTGAAGGAAAATTACACTGTGTGAAGAAAAGGAGTATTCCTGGTCTGAACCTGACATTCAAGTTGTTTACACCCCAGCCGACCGCAGGGGACTAGCTCCATCAGGACTCATGTCTGGAAGAATACTCCCTGACCCTGCCTCACTCTAGGCCGACGGGACCCTCGCCCTTGTTGGTTGCTGATGTGTAAGGAAAGGCAGACGAGGTGGAAAACGGTTGTAACCGCCCGTCCCTTGACGATCTACCCTTGCTGCCATCATACCCTCAGGGGTCAGCCAGGGTGGCACAGTGGTCACCCCCTCACTGCCTCGCAGACGCAATTGAGCAGGCACGCGGCAAATGTTGTTGGTGAAACAGGACACCAATATGAGGCCCCACCGGGCTGGAGAGAGTTGAGGAGTGCAGTGAAGTCTAAGGCAGTATCCGAACAGCCCACTGCGGGCTTGACGGCCAGTCAAATTGATCATAGCTAGCCGAGCAATGAATATACTGATAATCATGAGAGTGAGAATGCTTCTCACGTCGTGCACCAGTCAGAGAAGCTTTCTGTTTAAGGCGCATGAGCCCACATAGTCAAATGGTTAGAGTGCTTGCTAGTGGAGCCGACAGTCGTTGAGTCGGAACCACTGTGAGGTCGGGTTCTTACTCTTGTCCACTCAGTAGTAAACTGGTAAGTCTACCCGATTCAGGTCAGGGCAAGTTAAGGCAGCAGGTCTGGAGATGGATGAGGTCCACTTTCCATACCGTCATGCCCTGACATGGTGAACCCTTTACCAGTTCACAGTTCCCATGGCCACTACGGTGCTCTAGCCTAAACCTTTAATGGAGAAAAAAAAAAACACTGTGGCAGAGCTTTTGTTCTGCATCGATACTGAACAGCCTTTCACAGTGGGGGTACAAGGAAAGCGTAGACCTCCACAAAGGTCCAACAGCCCCCCGCTTTCCCTTCTCTCACGATGTGATTTGCTTATTGGATTGAACTAAACCTTGGTAAGTTCGTAGATATCAAATATTTGATAACCCGGGGGGGGGGGGGGGGGGGGGGGGGGGGGGGGGGGGGGGGTTCATACGATCCAAAGACTATCACTTGAGAAATTTAAGAAAGTAATGGAAAAAATTCCTTTATCGCAACAGTTAAAAAAAAGTCATGGATGCGCCCTCTGATCTGATTCTGTGTCAACATTTAATGAGATTGTTGCAAAGCCACATTCCATCTTTTTACCAAGTTTCGTTAAAATCGGTTAGTAATAAACGCCAGTGAAAGCATATTCTTCTTAGCGACGATCACTGTTTTCACTTGAACGCTGATATTGTCATTTTAAAGTTCCCCATTTTCTTGCTTTTCAGCCCTGTCTTACTAGGCCATCATGAAAACAAATACTGTGACCTGTGAAAATAGTGATTATGACTTGTCAAACTAGATAAAAGTGATTCATGAACACCAGTAACTATTATTCATGTGCATGCATATTGGCTTAACTGTTAATGCTATCAGATATTTGACAGCAGATCTTCAAGTAAAAATGAATAATAAATGTCTTTGAGGATTTTCATCAGATTAAAAAAAAGGAAACCAGAACAAATATCAACAACGTTTCAGTCATGGACCGTCTTAATGAGTTGTGACATAAAAAGAAAAACAAATAAATACACACACATACGCACGCGTGCGCGCGCGCGCGCACACACACACACACACAAACACACTCACACACACAAACACACACCTTTCAGCACGTCATCGTCCGTTTACGTATATGTTTTCATACGTCATTTCCAATACGTATTTATTTGTTTTTCTGTTTATCTCACAACTCCTGAAGACGTTCCATGACCGAAACGTTGTCGATATTTTTTCTGTTTTCCTTTTTTAAAATCTTCTGAAAATCCTCAAAGACATTTATTATTCATGTTAATGCTATCGTTAAAGAAACTATGGGATTTTAAATGCTTTTTTTGCTACACTGTAGAAAATGTCAGAAACTGGAGGCGACTGCCATTGCCTGGTACATCACCCCCTTCCTTCATTTTGATCCACTCCTGAAACACTCCCTTCACACTATTGAGCTTAATTCATAAAGTGATAGAACTGACTTGAATACTTTGCAGCATTTAGAGAATCCGTCTCTTTGACAGTACCCTGTCATAAAGTTCATGTTAAACGTCTTTCATTCCAGCTATGCTATGTCCTAATTATGTCATGGCAAAGACCAGTCTGGTTTTCTTGAAGCAGCCCTGAGATGGCCTGCGCTGTTGACTTAACTAGAAGCAGTATAATTTCCTCAAATACTGGATTGTAAGGACAATCATATAACAGAAGTTACGGTGCAGTATAATTTCCTCAAATACTGGATTGTAAGGACAATCATATAACAGAAGTTACGGTGCAGTATAATTTCCTCAAATACTGGATTGTAAGGACAATCATATAACAGAAGTTACGGTGATGATTTTTAACAAGAACAATAAACTAGGGGAACTGCCCGGCATGGATAACTCGACTGCCTTCATGAAAACAGTTCATGGCGTAGTCTTCGTCAGGCTTCAGTGTTGAGCCAGCTTCATACAAAGGTCCAGACCCGTTCATTAGGCCCCCAGGGTATTGGATAAATTACGTGGGGTGGCGTTCAGACAAAACCGGAAGAGATGCTTGGTATTTGTTAACGATACTTACGCACACATACGAGATTCACAAAAACAATAAAACTGCACATTTTCAAAGCTAAATACCCCTCTCTCCACTTTTAAATATTACTCCAAAACAGATCCTGGAATTACTCAGAAGGACATCACAGTCGAACTCGTGCAGGAAAGAAGTGATGTATTAGTATGCTAATAAGTTGATTGGCTGAGATAGAGCTGAAAAAGTTTAGCTTCCAATGTTATAAATCTGACACACTTAACGGTAATTTTTTTTATAATGGCGTATTTACAGAAGACAGAAAACTGTCCCATCTAATTCTGGAAATGTACAGAAATTTTCTATAATTTTCATTGTAGTTCGTATCTCTGTCTGCAAAACATTCCGTTCACTATGTTAGTTCGTCACGGTTCTCGAACATTTGATTTCAAACTACAAAAAGGCGACAGTTTGGCTGCCTTCAAAGACACGCGTGTAAACTTCCTTGGAGTTAAATTCGCCCGCATCTCCATTTTGGAACTAATTTTCCGGTCGTATGAACATTCAGATTGTTAATTTTCTGTCGGAAGTGAGGATTTCAAGCTCCCTTCTCCAATCGATATATTTTTTCCTCTGTCTGGATATGATCAAACAAGGAATTAGAACCCGGTATTGCCTTCGCTTCCTTTCATTCAGCATTTGATTCCGAAGTGTCTTTGAAAGAATGGAACTGAAGTTTCTTTCTTTCTCTCTCTCTTCTTCTTCCTCTTTTTTTCACACGTCCAAGTCTCCAGAGTTGGCTGTGGACGGAAATAAAACAGAAGCCATATATGGATTGCCACAAGAAACATAGCAAGGGAGAAAAACAACCTGAAATGGAAGACCATTATTACAATTCTTGAGGGCCCCCTTCCTTAAATATAAAGGTTGTTTACTCTTGGTGATATCAGACTGTTGAGACATAAAAGCAAACAAACAGACAAACAAAACTTTAACATTCTTGCTATTTGCTTCTGAAATACAACTCAACCTTCAAAATATCAGACAACTCATAAAATGGACAAGACTAAGCATGTCAAACTTGGTTACACTGACTCCATACAAAAAAGAAATTTTCACATACCTGGTAGAACCTTTGTTGTGCATGCTAAAAATGTATGCAATGCCTACAGTGACATGTTAATACAAATAACTTCAGCAAGCATTTAACTGAACCACAGAGGTCGATTACAGCAAATAGTGAACCTCTTACTGCATTATTCTCCGCCTCGCCTAATAAACAAGAACGTTTGCAATAGAAGGCATATTAAAATTTTTTCCCGTTAGTCCATTATTCTCCGTCTCGGGAGCACAGAACGGTTCCACTAAAACGCAGAGGCAATCTGTCAATGCTGGGGTCGCCACACGCGATGTAATTTTCGTCCCTCATTGACATGTAAATTAAACCGGAGTCGGCCCGTCTTGATTCCAATCCCTCAGCCTTCAGACCCGCGGGACACGTGTCCCAAGGGATGTCCGACTCCACGACAGCCTGCTTCACTGACATGGCCGTGACGGCGGACTTGGCAGGTAAATGATCACGCGATCTCTACGGTGGCACTGAGCATGACAGGCCACGTGGCGAGTTTGTGTCAAAATCGTCGATGTGGACAAGTTCAGGGGGACTGTCGTTGGACGGATGGAGGTGAGCACAGAGGAAGGTGGACACTCACTTTCGTTGACTCTGCAAACTTAAGCAATGACAGTCGTAGGTAAGAGGCTTCACACGTGGTGTCCTGCTCATCACAGCAGGTACTACTGACCATCACCGAAGTGATCAGGTGCAGTGCTGCGTCTCCTTATGACAGTTTAACACTGGCGGCTCACTGGACTGCTGGCGCTGGTGCTGCAACCTGATAAGCCTGGATGTGGCTATGTAAGCTTATAGGGTGGCCACAAAAAGCAGAATGGGCCTTAATGTCACCGAGAAGGCATGAACGTTAAGACAAAAACAGTTCGATCGTCCAGCACACAAAACACGAGCAGACGACCAACGAATCAGACAGCTGTCTAATAGCAGGTATCATCTTGTGCAAGTACACCTCTAGGATCACAAACGCACACCTTGTCCAAGTAAGTCTTGTGCTCCCCATGTGAACACTCTGGGGAATTAACCAACAAAAAGCACACCAAAGCCCCGTGTGCGTGTGTGTTTTTTTCCTGAAGGAAAACCACTGCTCCGTCACACGGGCAGCCACATTCCGCCTTCTTAGTGATTATCCCCTTTAAAAAGAAAAGAACAACTAGGGACTTGGCACGAGGCTGTTCCTCCATACATGGTGAAATCAACCATGTATTACACAGGAGTTGTAAGAACAAATTCCAAAGAACACTTCCATCATAAAGTAACAGTGTAAATAATCTTCATAATAACACCGAAATGGAAGACAAAAGAATCTCCACAACAGAACTGTATCGTTAAACAACAGTGTTAATAATCTCTACTATAACTATGCATTCTTAAAAATTAAAAAAAAAACAGACAAAAAAAAACAACAACAGAAAAAAACACACGAGAGTTAATAATCCCTGTACTAAAACTGCATCGTACAATAATATTAACAAAACTAACAAAACACTGCAAATCATGGTGCTGATAATCTAATTAATTCTGCATCGCATAACAACAATGGTAATATGTCGCACAAAAGGTTAGAGTGTATGATAATGACGTAAACAACACACATATAGAACTGCGTTGTAAGAGAGGGCTAATACCCCCCCCCCCCCCCCCCCCCCCCCCCCCCCCCCCCCCCCCCCCACACACCACACACACACAAGTTTACACTATTAAATCAAGTATTTCTTTTTGTACCGTAGAAACACCGCTCCGATTAACATCAGTTTTATTAATCCACACCCTTAAGTGCACAGTA
>CM031602.1:40228642-40233642 GCA_018398815.1 Conus ventricosus | reverse complement strand
CCACCATAGATGGACAACCAACAGTCACCACCATAGATGGACAACCAACAGTCACCACCATAGATGGACAACCAACAGTCACCACCATAGACGGACGGTGCAGCACTCATCAACACAGATGGACAACCAACAGTCACCACCATAGATGGACAACCAACAGTCACCACCATAGATGGACGGTGCAGCACTCATCAACATAGATGGACAACCAACAATTACCACCATAGACGGACAGTGCAGCACTCATCAATACAGATGGACAACCAACAGTCACCACCATAGACGGACGATGCAGCACTCATCAACAAGGATGGACAACCAACAGTCACCACCATAGACGGACGGTGCAGCACTCATCAACACAGATGGACAACCAACAGTCACCACCATAGATGGACAACCAACAGTCACCACCATAGACGGACGGTGCAGCACTGATCAACACAGATGGACAACCAACAGTCACCACCATAGATGGACAACCAACAGTCACTACCATAGACGGACGGTGCAGCACTGATCAACACAGATGGACAACCAACAGTCACCACCATAGATGGACAACCAACAGTCACCACCATAGACGGACGGTGCAGCACTGATCAACACAGATGGACAACCAACAGTCACCACCATAGACGGACGGTGCAGCACTGATCAACACAGATGGACAACCAACAGTCACCACCATAGACGGACGGTGCAGCACTCATCAACACAGATGGACAACCAACAGTCACCACCATAGATGGACGGTGCAGCACTCATCAACACAGATGGACAACCAACAGTCACCACCATAGATGGACGGTGCAGCACTCATCAACACAGATGGACAACCAACAGTCACCACCATAGATGGACGGTGCAGCACTCATCAACAGAAATGATGGACATTGCAGCAGTCAACAACAAAGCTAGACTAACAACACTCATCAACAAAGGTGGACAAAGACTCTCACTAACACAGATGCAAAGCACAGCACCAACCAACACAGATGGACGGATAACACTTACCAACAGAAATAGACAGAATAAACATTCATCCGCAGAGACAGACAGCACAGAACTCATCAACAGAGATGGACATGTAAATTCACGACAGAGATGAACAGACAACATTCACCAACAGCAGAGGGACAGACAACACTCACCAACAGAGACGGACAGACCAACACTCACAACACAGACAAAACACTCACGAACACAGAGGGACAGTACAGCACTAACCAGCACAGGTGGAAAGACAACAGTCACCAACAAAAATGGACAAAAAACACTCACCCACAGAGACGGACAGTACGGCAAAAAACAGAGAGGTACACGTAATACTCACAACAGGGATGGACAGACAACACTCACTAACACATATAGACAGACAGCACTAACTAACAAAGACGGATTTTACAGCACTCACCGACACCGACGAGCAGACAAAGCTCTAACAAAGACGGACAGACAATACGGATCAACCAGATGGGGAGACTCACAGTCATGGACAGTACATCACTCAGCAAGATAGATGGACACAACACTCAACAACACAGATGGACAGACAACACTAACCAACACAGATGGACAGACGGTGCTCACCTACACAGATGGACAGACAACACTCACCAACACAGATGGACAGACAACACTCACCAACACAGATGGACAGACAACACTCACCAACACAGATGGACAGACAACACTCACCAACACAGATGGACAGACAACACTCACCAACACAGATGGACAGACAACACTCACCAAGACAGATGGACAGACAGCACTCACCAAGACAGATGGACAGACAGCACTCACCAACACAGATGGACAGACAGCACTCGCCAACACCGATGGACAGACAATCACCGCCAACACAGATGGGCAGTACAGCACTCATCAACAAAATGAACAGACAGCACTCACTAACAAAGACAGACAGGCAACAATCACAAGCGGACACGGGTCAGATAACGACCACAAACACAGGACAACAGTAACCAACAAAGATGGACGTTATTCATACAGGGAGATGGATAGACAACATTCATCAACAAAGATGGACGTTATTCACACAGGGAGATGGATAGACCACATTCACCAACAAAGATGGACGTTATTCATACAGGGAGATGGAAAGACAACAATCACCAACAAAGATGGGCGTTATTCATACAGGGAGATGGATACACAACATTCACCAACAAAGACGGACCATATTCATACAGGGAGAGGGATAGATAACAGTCACCAACAAAGACGGACCTTATTCATACAGGGAGATGGATAGACAACAGTCACCAACAAAGACGGACCTTATTCATACAGGGAGATGGATAGACAACAGTCACCAACAAAGATGGACGATTATTCATACAGGGAGATGGACAGACAACACTCACCAACAAAGATGGACGTACAACACTGACACACAGAGCTGATCCGGCAACTCTCATATTAAAAAAATAGACATACACAACTCACAGCCAGCCACAGACGAACAGACAACACTCACCAACAAAGATGGACATACATCACTCATACACCAATGGAAAGATATCTAGCACTTACAGAGATGGACATTCACAACTTACAGAGAGCGACAGACAACGCTGACCAACAAAGATGGACATGACGCCACGAATAAACAGAGAGGACCAGACAATGCTCACTAACAAAGATGGACATGCACCATAAACACAGAGAGACAGACAACGCTCACTGACTAAGATAGACAAACACCACTCGCAGTGAGGAGCGGACACCGACAAAACATGGTCACCACAAAATGAGGTGGAAAAACAAAACTCTAAAAAAAATTGTAAAAACAAAATAATGGATGTGGGGGTGTATGGTGTGGGCTGTATTTCCAATTTGCGCCAAAAGAAAACATGATCTGTTCACAGCGAAAAACAAAAAACTGAACGATAATTTTGAGAGTGTCCTTCCGTTAAGATATTACCTTCTCTTTGCGCGGCAAAATGTGAATCATGCAAACAAAATTATGTTCTTTTGCGAGATAAAATGCAAATAAAGCCCTACAGTAAAGTAGACAAACACGTCTCACTAACACAGTGGTGGATATAAAACATCCATTAATGGCTGACCAGATTCACCCCCGGGGATGGAATGACAGCACTCATGACTAGGGACGGAAGAACAACACTCATCAACAAAGGTGAACAGAAAACAAATCAGGCGAGGGAGAGGCAGACAAATTCACGACAGAGGTGGACAAATTTCCTTTTTTTCTTTCTGCGTACACAGGCTGATACTCCTGCGGACACTGCCTGTACAGACAGGCAGTGGAGTTTTGTGTGTATGACCGTTTTTCATCCCGCCATTAGGGCAGCCACACTCCATCTTCGGGGAAGGTGCATGCTATGTGTAACGTGTCATCTATACCAACAGCCAAACTGGCCTTCTCTTCCGAAAGTTGGTGATGGGGTTTTACGTGTGTGCAAGATGTTGTGCGTACTTTCACACACGGAACCTCGGTTTATAGTCTCATTTGAAGGACTGTATGGGAAATTGAGTCAGAACCAATGTTAACTCCGAGGGAAAAATCCCCTGTACCGAAATTCGAACCCGCAACCCCAGGATCACGAGTCCGGCGCTCTACCAACTGCGCTATTCCGGCCCCCAGGTGGCCAAACAAAACCTACCAATGATGACTTCTACCACCAGTAATGGAAAGACGACGAATATGTTCAGATAAAAGAAAAACACCATGATAGACCGAGCAACAACACACCATCGGGGACGGACAGACACACACACAACTCACCGATTCACTGGTGAGGGAGTAGGAACGCACTGCACGGGCAGCACAGAGGGTGGGGCCATCTGGAGGGGCGGGGGGAGGGGGGTCCCTTTGAATGGTGCCACTCTTGATGTGCCAGTAGTAAGGCCCGTCTTCGTCTGAAACATTTGCATTCGTCACAGTCATCGCTACATTCATCCTTTCTTCCGATATCACCACAATTGCTCGTAAGATAAAGACAAATAGGATGTCTCTTTTACGCACTACATTCACCATGGCAGTCTCATCATCACTGTTATCATCAACATCATTTGTAACCCCGAATACAGATGGGATGCTCCTTTCACACACCAGACATTAAATACATTGGTTTCATCATCACGATAATTATCATCATCATCATCATCATCATCATCATCACCATCATCATCATCATCATCATCATCATCATCATCATCCTTCGTGAGAGCTATAGGATACCTTTCACACACACACACCACAGACATTCACCAGTCTCCTCCTTCTGATCGTCATCATCATTCCGACAAAAGATGGTTATCTCAAATAGAGGTAAAAACAGACGGGATGCTCCTCACACACATCACAAATTCACCAGAAAAATCTCTTTCTCCTCCTCCTCTTCAACATCCGTGACCTAAAAGACAGACGTTATGCCCCTCTCATATACTACACACATTCGACATGACAATCGCGTCATCATGACCATCATTCTCAACACTAAAAATACATACGACACTCCCTTCACATACCACATTCTGCATGACATGGACAGTCTTAAACGTTGAGCCACGAAATCATAAAGGCTACTTAGAAACTGGCTCAAGGGTGGAAACGGATCAGACGTTAGGGATGGGGATATAACGTTCCGACTGATACCACAAAGCGACTGGACTGTAACGAAAAGCTAACCACATCAAGGTCAGTACAATTCAGGCACATGAAGCGACTGGTCAACCCTTCCACTGCTCACCCGGAGGATTTGGGGTTCTAGCTTTGGCAGCTTTTTGCTAACAAAGGGTGGAGAGTTTCTAGTTTTCTACCATTGAACGAAAGTGCAGATACTCAAAATGCTGACATATCTTTCTGTGCCTACACTCTTCCGGACAACAATGACAACAACAGAGCAAATGGCGTCTTAAAGACTCCGTAAGCCATAGCTGGGTACGTGAATGGAAATACTGAAACATCCATCGATCACAATGGAGTCATGAGACACATTCATACT
>CM031602.1:40221142-40226142 GCA_018398815.1 Conus ventricosus | reverse complement strand
ACTTTGTGGTCCGTGTGAAAAAAACCGCACATTCGGATCGTTCGTTTTTTTGACGCTGCCTTGTCAGTTGAGAAATAGAGCAACGTAAGCAACGTCTGACGACTGGTGCTAATATTTGGAGTGATTGGCGTTTCGCACGTCATGCGATTGGTGTTTCATACGGTATGTGATTTGCGTTTCATACATGATATGACTGATAGTTGACATGTGATGTGATTGACGTTTCATACATAATGTGGTCTAGTTTCATACATCATGTGTTAGCTCTCTCATATGTGGTAAAAGTACTGTTTAATATAAGATGATGAACATGCCGTTTCGTAACATAGGTGCAGTTAATTCCGGAGGCGTCGTGCATCGTGTGCTTGCTGCTAGTTGTGTTGCTGTCCACTCTGTCTCGCTGGAGTGAAAGCTTGCCACTTAACACATAAGGTGATCGCTGCTAAGTATGGCGAGTTCGTCTCGAATTTATTGTCGAATATTGTTTTTGCATATCTCCTATACATCATATACAAAACTCAGAATATTTCATTTACTATGCAATGAATCTCATTCCGAATATGAAACTTACAATGTATCCTGGCCCTGAAGAAATACGACTGAAAATGATAAATCTGGGTCTTGTTTGACTTAATATGAACACACTTTCCTTTTAAGTAAACACTATATGTTTCATTTGATGACCATGATACTGATAACGCTGTTGGAAAGCCTGAATGTTTTGCCACCTTGTCTAGCGCTTAAAAAAATCTGTCATTTCACTTTTAAATATTCCACAATCAGACAAATACAGCAAAATGTCAAGCGTGTTGACAAGATCTGCGGCGAGAATGTGTCCACTCAAAATTTACTCCTACGATGTGCAGACCCAAGTATCACTAACAAGTTATTGTAATAGTTTATGTCTTCGGAACAAACTGGCTAATGATCATACACGGATTGATACTGGGACAAATGTATTATACTGGTTATCTAAAATCATTTCATTTTCTTGTGCTTTCATATTTCATTTGTTAATTTGCTAGAAGGTGTTGTTGCTATTGTTTTAAAAGAACTTTTAACCTCCGGCAATGCGGTTTTGTTTTCACCAACCTCTGCTGGTTTGTGTCGACAAGACTCGGCAAAAACTACTGGACCGATTTCAAACGAAATCAGGCAGTGAACGGATACAAACCCAATAAGTTCAAGCAGATCTGTGGCGCTGATCCGCATCCAGGGGCGGATTCAGGGGCCTTTCGACCTTGTTGGAGAAGTCTACGCTCTCCCGTAATCATTTCTGGAAGAGAATGCTACTAGACACAGACGGCCAGGAATCTTTGAAGTATACCAACAGATTCTGAAGCCGACGTTGTTAAAATGCTCAACGCTTCTGGAAAGAAAAAGGCAAAACAATGTTTGTATCATGCTTCCAAACTTTTCTTTCCCACTGACCACGCTGGTGTGTGCCCAGTCAGGCCGGCCAGGCGTACTTCTTGCATCAGGCGAGAGGGAGAAGTCATGTCCAGTGCAATGCCAGCACCGCCAGAATGACTAATGCATTAAAAGGACTAGGCCTAAATGGATGATGGACGAAAGACAGCCACTGGGAAGAAAGGAAGAAAAAAAGCCGTTCCTACCAGCGACAAGACTCTAACCAAATCTATCGGCTGCGTACCAGGGAAGCTGCCAGACAACCAATCATTTCATTCTCGTTACAGACGCGGTGGTCGGTCACGTGATTCTATAACAAGGGACATAAATCACCTGGCTGAGTAATCATCTTCCCTTTCCTCTTCTTTCACAGCTGCCGATATTGGCACCGGTTCCTTTTTCATCCCAGACACCCTCCGTCGTTCCCGTGCCCTTCTTCCCCCCCCCCCCCCCACACACACACACACACACACTCCAAGACCACTGGAGGCAAAGAGACCAACGGGTTTCTTCCAGAGTCGTGGAATGGTCCCCCTTCTTCTCTGCGTAACATGGACTCTTTACAGACTTTTAAAACCTCCCTGAAGACACATCTTTTCCCTCGGACTGATTAACGATATCCACTTATCACTGCGCGCGTGTTTGCTGGTGTTAACGCGCTCGTGTGTCTGTCTGCGTGTGTGAGTTCTTCGTGTGTGTGTGTGTGTGTGTGTGTGTGTGTGTGTGTGTGTGTGTGTGTGCGTGCGTGCGTGCGTGCGTGCGTGCGTGCGTGCGTGCGTGCGTGCGTGCGTGTGTGTGTGTGTGTGTGTGTGTGTGTGTGTGTGTGTGTGTGTGTGTGTGTGTGTGTGTGTGTGTGTGTGTGATTGTGTGTGTGTGTGTGTGTGTGTGTGTGTGTGCTTCGAATTAGAATTAGTATTTTATCATGTTTTTCTGTAATATGCTCTTTGGGCTCTTGCGAGGTAAAGCGCTCTATAAATATTCTGTTACATTACATTACATTACATTACATTCTGCGTCCAGCTCAAGCCAGGATGGTAACTACATCAGGGTTTCAAGGAACAAACCACACTTGGTGGATCAATGCCTGTTGTCTGGTGAGGGAGAAGGGGCGTGTGTAGCAGTCGGGAGGGAAGAGGCGGTGAAAGAAAGGACTGGAGTGGGGTTTTCGTCATCGTTTTTCTAAACACTGGTTCCACATCAGGGTAACGTGATGCACGCTTGGACAGTCAGGAACCTTCTTCACAGCTGTGTACAGCTCTCTATCCTCCGTCACGTGCAACAGTGCAAAGATGTTGTAACCAGCTCAGATTATGTTGTACATCTAGTATTTCTTCGACCTACCTTGAGGACGACTTCCTTCTTGGACAGGCTGTCTTGCTCTAACATAGCCATATAGGGCTTAGGGTGGGGTGAAAAGGGTAAAGTTGAGAGCGTAGAGGGTGGGCTGGGGCGGGGAAAGAGGTTATGTCCTGCTGTATTCGGGGCGAAGAGGACCACCCGTTTCCTTAAATGGTACGATAACTAAGAGGCCTTTGCAATACTGAGAGAGAGAGAGAGAGAGAGAGAGAGAGAGAGAGAGAGAGAGAGAGAGAGAGAGAGAAAGAAAGAGAGAGAGAGAGAGACAGACAGACATACAGACAAACAGACAGAGAAGTGAATAGCTAGCTCCCATTCAAACCTCACACGTACATTTCTCGTCAATGAAATGTCAAATGGTCACTTTGCGTCCAATCAAAGGTGAAACGAATCCTTTTCCTTCAATCAAGACATGAGATGGCTCGCTCTCATTCCATCGGTACGGCCGCCCTCACGACCGAAACGACTGTCCTTTGCGGTACCAGCTCCAAACCACGACGTCGATTTGGTATTTTAATCTCAAGATTAACAAATCATACAATTTTACGACTGTCATTTTCTTCCAGCCTTGCCATGGTCTCCGTGGTCGGCTAGGCAACAAGCCACCTGAGGTAACTTGGACCTTTCCTGACAAGCGGACGGGTGGATCTGTACCGACAGCCTTTGAGACACACAGCATAGCCATAAGCTCCGCAGTTTTTCTTCTCATTTCCTTTTTTGTACTCCCAGTTCTTAAAGAACAGGCAGTACTTTAGAATGGGAACGAAGAAATGCTGTGTGTGTGTGTGTCTGAGTGTCTGTCTGTCTGTGTGTCTGTCTGTCTGTCTGTGTGTCCGTGGTCAAAATGTGTTCTACTCGCTCCAGACAAAACTACTGGGTCGATCTTTCTGAAAATTTGTAGGTATGTTCATTATGGGTCAAGGATGATGCCCGACGTTTTAGTTTACCGTTACAACCGTTAATAACGGCTGTAACGGCCTGTAACGCTTTTTCTTCTTTATGGAATATCTCAGAAAGTACTTGGCTGTGTTCACAATGGGTTACGGATGATGCCCGATGTTTTAGTTTACCCTGTTATAGCCGTTACTAACGGCTGTAACGGTCTGTAACGCTTTTCTTCTTTATGGAATATCTCAGAAAGTACTTGGCCGATCTTTGTGAAAATTAGCAGGTATCTTCATTATGGGTTACGGATGATGCCCGATGTTTTAGTTTACCGTTATAGCCGTTACTAGCGGCTGTAACAGTTTTTTCTTCTTTATGGAATGTCTCAGAAAGTACGTGGGCGATATTTCTGAAAATTTGTAGATATGTTCATTATGGGTCACGGATGATGCCCGATGTTTAAGTTTACCGTTAGAGCCGTTACTAACGGCCCATAATGGTTTTCTTCTTTATGGAAAATCTCAGAAAGTTCTTGGCCGATCTTTCTGAAAATTTGTAAGCATGTTCATTTTAGGTCACAGACGATAGCCGATGTTTACCAGAATAGCCATTACTAACGGTTACATCAGCCCAAGACGGTTTTTCCTCTTTATGGAATATCTCACGCGTATTCAGGATAAACTGGGAGTACGTTTATATGCTTTGCATCTTGTTTTTCCTTTGCGCTTCGTAACATTCATGTTCGACGGACATCAACATCCTGCTCAGATGGTATCAGATGACACCCCAGGTAGTAGGCTAGGGGAAGAGAGGGGAAGGAAGGGTTCTGTTCAATGTTATTTTGACAACGGTCTCATCCCATTAAGGTCGGGAAGAGAGAATACTGATTTTTGTTGACAACGGTCTAATCCCATTAAGGTCGGGAAGAGAGAATACTGATTTTTGTGTCGGGAGTCCGACATGCAAGCTCATCCTCTTCTGAACTGGATCAGACACCCGAGGCTCGCTCAGCCACCAATGGTTTCCCCTCCCTTTCCTTAGTTTTTCTTTCTCTTTCTTACTTTCATCTCTATTTCATACTTTCCCCTGTTTGTTTGTTTGTTTGTTGTTGTCCTTCACTTTCCCCATTCTCCTGCATTTTCTTGTTTTCCTTTCACTTTTCTCAACCTTTCCCATTTTCCTTAGTTTCACCAACCTTTCTTTTCTTTTACCTACCATTTTCCCACTTTCCACTTCATTTTTTCACTATGCTACTACCTTTTCCCATGCTTCCTAGTTTCCTAGTTTCCATTACATTTTCCTTGTTTCTATCACATCTTTTCTCACCTAAATTTTCCCACCTTCCCTAT
>CM031602.1:40213642-40216142 GCA_018398815.1 Conus ventricosus | reverse complement strand
TGACGGGAGATGGGGCCACCTCTCTTCTCTAGCTCCGCTTCTGGGGATGTGACGGGAGATGGGGTTACCTCGTCTCTCTAGCTCTGCTTCTGGGGATGTGACGGGAGATGGGGCCACTTCGCCTCTCTATCTCTGCTTCTGGGGATGTGACGGGAGATGGGGTCACCTCGCCTCTCTAGCTCTGCTTCTGGGGATGTGACGGGAGATGGGGTCACCTTGTCTCTCTAGCTCTGCTTCTGGGGATGTGACGGGAGATGGGGCCACTTCGCCTCTCTATCTCTGCTTCTGGGGATGTGACGGGAGATGACCTCACCTCGTCTCTCTATCTCTGCTTCTGGGGATGTGACGGGAGATGACGTCACCTCGTCTCTCTATCTCTGCTTCTGGGGATGTGACGGGAGATGGGGGCAGGCAGCCGGCGGGGTGGAGAGAGAGAGAGAGAGAGAGAGAGAGAGAGAGAGAGAGAGAGAGAGAGAGAGAGAGAGAGAGAGAGAGAGAGAGAGAGAGAGAGAGACAGACAGACAGACAGACAGACAGGCAGAGAGAATGAATCAGTACGATTGAGTTAAGCATTTTAAGAAACACTGCCACTGACATTTTCATTTCTTCTATTTCAGGGCTCTTCTGCAGAACCGACATTTTTGTTTCCTCCATTTTTAGGCTTTTCTGCTGTCCAGTTTATCCTTTTTTCTCAAATTCAAAGCTCTTCTGCACAACGAACTTTTCTTTTCCTCCACTGGAAACCTCTTCTGAAGAACCAACTTTTTCTTTCCTTCCTTTTAAGGCTCTTCTGCAGAACTGATCTTCTATTTCCCCATTTTAAGTCTCTTCTGTAGAAGCAACATTTTCAATTTTTTTTGCCTTCTAGGGCTCATCTACAATCCTGATGTATTGATTTTCTCCATGTTAAGGCTCTTCTGCAGTATTGACAGTCTTGTTTCCTCTTCTGCAGCGCTGACAGTTTTGTTTCCTCTTCTGCAGCGCTGACAGTCTTGTTTCCTCTTCTGCAGTACTGACAGTTTTGTTTCCTCTTCTGCAGCGCTGACAGTCTTGTTTCCTCTTCTGCAGTACTGACAGTTTTGTTTCCTCTTTCTGCAGTGCTGACAGTTTTGTTTCCTCTTCTGCAGTGCTGACAGTCTTGTTTCCTCTTCTGCAATGCTGACAGTTTTGTTAGGTTTGTTTCCTCTTCTGCAGTACTAACAGTTCTGTTTCCTCGTCTGCAGTGCTGACAGTCTTGTTTCCTCTATTTTTAGGCTCTTTGTCTATACTGAAATTTTCATTTCCTTCCTAGATATTTCCATTTTTAATGTGCTTGTAGTTCAGTTATGACTTTTATTTCATCGATTTTAAAGCTCTTCTGTAGTACTGACATTTTCATCTCCTCCATTTTAAGGCTTTTCTGCAGCAGCAGTGACATTCTGATTCCTTCCCTTTTGAGACGCTTTGTTTTCTTCTGCACCACTGACATTGTTACTTTCTGAATTATAGGGCTCTTCTGCGCTGCAATACTGACATTTTCCGCGCCATTTTAAGTTTCTTCTGCAGTCCGTACATTTCTGTTTTTCTTAGTTTTAGAGAATGACACGCAACTGTCTATTTCCTCCATTTTCATTTTTGTTGTTGTTGCGTTTATTTGCTCAAGTTTCACACTTTTTTCCCTGCTGACCTCACATTAATAAAAAGGCCCCCCCCCCCCCCCCATTTTAAGGAAGGTCTCTCAACTGATTTATATTCTTTCATTTCTAAGGTTTCTTTTCAGTTCCAGTGCCCGCTTCCTTCATTTGTAAGAATTCGATGCAAAGCTGATATTTGTTTCCATCACTTACAGGGAAGTCTGGAAAACGGATTGTTTATTTCCAGAACAGTATGGCTTCCCTGTTTCATCAAAAACTTTTGTTTACTTCCTTCACTTTTGATAAGCTTCTCAGCCGAATGCACATCTCTTCTTCCCACTCATGTTCTCTTCGAGGCCTGACCAGCGGGTTGGCTTAATGCGTGGGTCAACATTTACCATGTCTTGTTCACATTTCCCACCCTTTCTTTCTTTCTTTTCTTTCTTTGTTCCTTTCTTTTTCTTTCTTTATTTCTTGTTCTTCTTCTTCCTCTCTGACTTCTCGTTTCTGAACTTTACGAACTGTGACCCAAGGTTTACCTGACTATGGGCAAGCACTTGCCTTGTGACCCCTCCTTGACAGGCCAATGTGGCGAACTCACCCCCCACCCCCATTTTTAAGGGCTTTGTGCATTCATGTTTGTTTCCTGCTATTAAAGGACCATTTGAAGGACTGGCCTTGAATTCCAACAATTAAGGCTTCTTTGCAGATCACATGTTCCCTTATTTGAAAGTTCTCTGCAAAACAGAGAAGTTTAACTTTCATCGATTGAAAGCTTTTTTGCACGAAGAATGTTTTTTTTATTTCGTTTTAATTCTAAATCTTTTTTTTTTGGTTTTTCATTTCATCATTAAAAAGCCTAGGTTGTAGGTTGTAGTCATTTTCCC
>CM031602.1:40206142-40211142 GCA_018398815.1 Conus ventricosus | reverse complement strand
TTTAAATCATCATTTATAGCTGTTAGTAACGGCTATTCTGGTAAAATACAACATCGGGCATCATCCGTGACCCATAATGAACATACCTACAAATTTTCTAAAAGATCGGCCCACACGTTTTGTCTGGAGCGAAAGGAACACATTTGGACCACGGACGGACACACAGGCAGACAGCCAGACACACAGACAGCATTTCCTAGTTCCCATTGTAAAGTACTCCCTGTTCTATAAGAACTGGGAGTACAAAAAGGAATCCAGCAACAATAGCAACAATCCTGTTCACACTGCTGAAGATCTATAAAACCCTCCAACACTAATCTCGCAGTCAGACAGAGACAAGCAAATATACAAACTGGACTGGAACACTATTTCCTGCTCCAAAGCTCAAGGTTTGCGCGCAGGATAATGTCGCTGTGGCCACTCTACCCTTGCCACACGGTGAGCGGGCACAGCCAAAGCACCAATGGTGAAGCGGACACGGTCATCGACCTGACGTCGGCTCCGATGTCAACTGGCTGTGGGTGCGCGCGCGTGCGTGCGTGCTTGTAAATGTGAGTGCGGTTTGCGATTGCGCGCGCGTGTGTGTGTGCTTGTCAGCGTGGATGCATGCATGCACGTGCCTGCCTGTCCCGTAGTGTGTGTCTGGGTGCACGCATGCCTGCGTGCGGTAGTTCATCTGTGTGTGTGTGTGTGTGTGTGTGTGTGTGTGTGTGTGTGTGTGTGTGTGTGTGTGTGTGTGTGTGTGTGTGTTTGTCAGTACAACCTTGAGTTAATCTGACAATAAATTGGTTTCAGTCAGTGTGTGTGTGTGTGTGGTGTGTGTGTGTGTGTGTGTGTGTGTGGTGTGTGTGTGTGTGTGTGTGTGTGCTTGCGTGCGTGCGGACGCGCGCGTGATCAACGAAAAGTTTGTAGGCCAGAATCCATGTTGATTCGTTTCTATGCATAATCAACGAAAACCTACCAGTGTGTTGACATTAAAGGTGATTTATTTGCGAGGTGTATCAATGGGATCGATAATACCAATGCCAGGAGCAATACGCAGTGATTTGCTAGAATGGATTGTTAACAACTAAGTGTGGTGTTATGGATGGGGAATATGTCAGGATCAGATTTTAGACGATGACCCTTGCTGGTTCCTCTACTGAGAAGAACCTGTGCGTTTACCATCATTTAAAGATATTGTGATTAATTAATCGAGCAGGGTAAGAATTAGTTCAATTTTTGCTTCGAAGTACCAGACAAACCGATACTGACCAAGACGCTTGATTATCAGTATTGAGTGAGTGAGGAACACACACACAGAGAGAGAGAGAGAGAGAGAGAGAGAGAGAGAGAGAGAGATTCAGATTCAGATGTTTTATTCTTATAGGCCTTGGCCCTCAGAAGGGGGATGCACATGAGACACAATAAAACAGCATCACCAGATTCAATATGATAATTACATTACAAAAACGCTTCGCCTTTTGAAAGCTTTATACAGATAAACAGCAAACTGTTTTACAATGCTTTCATTCTTAGATGTCATTAACAAGACAATCCTGAACAGGCAAGGTCTTGTGTAAAATTTCCGTGGAATGAATTTTTCTCTTAAATCTTGTAATTCTGGACAGGTTAATGCAAAATGCACTTCATCTTCTCTTGACTGTCGACATAATGGACATAGCAGATCAGAGTTATTGATTTGTTTATAACGATAATGATGAACAAAAAATATCAGACACTCCAGTTCTAAACTTAGTCATTATAAACTTCAGGTGCCTGTCCATACGCATTGACATGTACTTTGGGGAGAGAATGCAGATCATTAAATGTTCTATAAAAACTAAACCTGTTACTATTTTGAACATGGAAATTCAGTCTTGCCATCTACAATCGATAAGTCTTTCTTTAAACGTACGGACAAAGTTGTTCATATCTCCGACACCTTGGTTAAGCCACACATACCAAAACCATATTCGTATAATTTCATTCTAACATGCGACACCCAGTTCATCTTGCCTCTATTATCTAGTTCTAACAGCATTTTATACGCTTTATGAGGCAATCTATGTTCAGCCATCTGAGTTAGTTTTAACCAGTACTTGACACATTTAACAGTGGAGTGCAAAGATATGGGGTATCTGTCAGTCTCACCATACACAAGATCATTTGGTGTTTGTGGTGAGACACCCAAAAACTTTTTAAAGCAAATAAATGAACCTTTTCGCATTGTGCAGCTCCAGCATCAAGACCCACAGTTCAGCCCCATATTGTAACATAGGCAGGATTTTAGCATCAAACAATTTCAAAAACAAGGCAAGAGATTCATTGTTAAGCATCGACAATTTCTTCATAATACATAGCAATGCGTTTTTGGCTCTGCAAGCAACATCTTTACATGCAAAAGTGAAACTTAATCTCGTAGAGAAATATATCCCTAAGTACTTATATACATTTACAACAGGCATATATATTGCATTGTATGTCCATTTTTCTCTAGCAGCGAGATAACCGCCTTTTCTGAAAACAATTATGTTACTCTTACTCATATTTACTTTCAACTGGAGTGAATCAGCTGCCCTTGCAAACTATTCAACTGAGTTTGGAGGCTCTATTACAGTCTCTGATATTAATGCAACGTCATCAGCAAGAAGTAAAATGAATATTTCAAGAACATCATTTACAAAATGGGCACCATGCTTTCCAGAGCTTATGACTTTGGAAGTCAACTCATTAATAAATAAAGAAAACAAAACTGGGCTGCAAACATCACCCTGCTTAACACCAGATGTACAGTTGATATAATCTGTTAAAGCAGCACCACATCGCACCCTTGCCTTTACATGGTCATACATACTCATAATACATTTATACATATTTCCATGAATTCCGTTTTTTAACAAAATAGGCCAAAGTATAGTTCTATTAATAGAATCAAAGGCTTTCTCAAAATCGATGAAAGCAACATACAATTTACGATTCAGACAAAACTGTTTTTGAACGAAAGCTAATAATGTGAACATATGGTCTATTGTGGAATGATTTTGTTTAAATCCAGCTTGAAATTCACCTGTAATGTTATTATCCTCAACCCAAACTTGAAGTCTTTTATTAATAATTGTACTATACAATTTACTACATACATTACACAGCGAAATTCCTCTGTAGTTATTTGGATTCATAACATCACCCTTTTTATATAACGGTAAAAAACAATTGATTCACACCAGCTTTCAGGGTATATGCCTCTATTAAACAGGGAATTGAAAAATTTAACAAAAAATTCCATCACTAAGTTTGATTTGGAAGCATTTTTGATAAATTCCCCTATAATTTTTCAGGTCCAGCCGCCTTGCGATTTTTAAGTGTCTTTAAAGCGCTCAAAATTTCTTCTGCTGAGATAGGCTGATTCAAATCACTTTCACTATCACTATCGTCGGATTCATCATCATCGTTATCACAACAATCGTCATTGTTTATAGCACTATAACGATTTCCAAAAGCACGTTGGTTACTAATATCTACTCCTGAATCAGATCATTATCAAATTTGTCTTTTCTTTCTAACAATTCTTTAAAATGTACATACCAATCGTTTATGCTAATATCATTCAAAGGCTGCCTTCTTGTCTTGGAAATTTTACGCACAGATTTCCAGAATTCTGTTGACTATTTACCGAAGTTAATAAATTATTGAGCAAAGTGTCATTGAAACTGCTTCTCTTTTCTCTTTAACAAATGTTTATATTCGCGCCTTGCTATACATAAAGAAGTGCGATCGGGTGGAGACAATGTACGCTTAAATTTGTTCAACAAATTGCGTACAGTTCTTTTGGCCACACGACATTCATCATCATACCAGTCGTCCTCCTTCACGCCCTTACCAATGTGTACCTGTTTCTTCATGAAGTCTGCTGCACTTTTTATACAATGATTAAAAAGCTCAAGTGCCTCGTTAATATTTTCATCAATCAAAGTGATCGCCATTTCAAACTGAAGTTGCATTTCATTTGAACAGATGCTGTCTATGAACATACTGCTGTGGGCTTCGTCCCATATAAACTTTTCCAAAACCTGAACATTACTATTATCTTTTGAACATATCTTATTATTCTTAGGGAAATGGATACATAACTCTAAAGGCAAATGATCAGATTCGATCCTGTCAGACACACTCATTCTACTGCTATCAGAAATTATTGAGAACAGATCATTCGACAGTAAAAAATAATCATTTACACTGCTACCATTATCCGATATGTACGTGTAATGACCTTGAAGGTCACCCGGACACGTACCATTCAAAATACACAGGTTTAAAACAGTGCACATGTTGAGTAACATTTTGCCATAGTTATTAAGCACATGGTCTTCAGAATTTCTGTTCAAGTTCAAAGGACCACTCAAATGTTGATTTTCATAATCACACTCATTAGAATACAAAATCACTAGAAAAGTTAGAGGTTCTACCATTTAAGTCTCCATTTATTACTACATAAGCATCATGTTCTTCATTACACAGCAAACAGTCACATAAAAAATCTTCCAATAAAGCGACACCATTTTCACAGTCAAAATGCACATAATAGGGTGAGCTTTCAGGTGGTATGTAAGCACAAACATACATAATGTCTCTATCTATACCGAAAAGACATTTATTCAAAAGAAAGCGTAGAAAAGAGAAGATTTCACACATACAGGTTTGACATAAGGACACAGCTCATTCCTTATAAGGCAGACAACTCCGCCTGAGCGTCTTCCGTGTACTGACAGTTTAATAGCCGGTCTACAAAACACCGTGTACCCTTTAAAAATAGACAATTGAAAATCTTCCACAAACGTCTCAACTAAACAGACAAAATCAAAAGAACAGACATACGAAACAAAATCATGATCATATATTTTTGTAAGCAATCCATTAATGTTCCAATGTAGGAAAGAAAACGGTTTTGATGTATTACGCACACTGGCATCATTAAACTCATTTCTCAACTCGGACGAGTTCGAACTATTTACATTTTC
>CM031602.1:40198642-40201142 GCA_018398815.1 Conus ventricosus | reverse complement strand
TAATGTCCCCACCATTTCTCCATGTTTTTGTATCCTTTCCTTCTAATTTTCCCGCCATGTCCCTTTGTTTTTGTATCCCTACCTTCTAATGTCCCCCCATTTCTCTTTGTTTTTGTTATCCTTACCTTCTAATGTCCCCGCCATTTCTCTTTGTTTTCGTATCCCTACCTTCTAATGTCCCCACCATTTCTCCTGTTTTTGTATCCTTTCCTTCTAATTTCCCGCTATGTCTCTTTGTTTTTGTATCCCTAACGTCTAATGCCCCGCCATTTCTCTGTTTTGAATCCCTACCTTCTAATGCCTCCGCCATTTCTCTGTTTTTGAATCCTTACCTTCTAATGTCCGCGCCATTTCTCTTTGTTTTTGTATCCTTACCTTCTAATGTCCCCGCATTTCTCTTTGTTTTCGTATCCCACCTTCTAATGTCCCGCCATTTCTCTTTGTTTTCGTACCCTACCTTCTAATGTCCCGCCATGTCTCTTTGTTTTTGTATCCTTACCTTCTAATGTCCCCGCCATGTCCCTTTGTTTTTGTATTCCTACCTTCTAATGTCTCCGCCCACATCTCTGTTTTTGAATCCCTACCTTCTAATGTCCGCGCCATTTCTCTTTGTTTTTGTATCCTTACCTTCTAATGTCCCCGCATTTCTCTTTGTTTTCGTATCCCATACCTTCTAATGTCCCACCATTTCTCTTCTTTTCGTATCCCTACCTTCTAATGTCCCCACCATTTCTCTTTGATTTTGTATCCCTACCTTCTAATATCCCCGCCATGTCTCTTTGTTTTTGTATCATACCTTCTAATTTCCCCCGCCCATTTCTCTTTGTTTTCGTATCCCTACCTTCTAATGTCCCCGCCATTTCTCTTTGTTTTTGTATCCCCACCTTCTAATGTCCCCGCCATTTTTCTTTTGTTTTCGTATCCCTACCTTCTAATTTCCCCGCCATTTCTCTTTGTTTTCGTATCCCTACCTTCTAATGTCCCCGCCATTTCTCTTTGTTTTTGTATCCCCACCTTCTAATGTCCCCGCCATTTTTCTTTTGTTTTCGTATCCCTACCTTCTAATGTCCCCGCCATTTTTCTTTGTTTAGTATCCCTACCTTCTAATGTCCCCGCCATTTCTCTTTGTTTTTGTATCCCTACCTTCTAATGACCTCTCCACCTCTCTTTGCTTTGGACTCTCACATCTTCCAATGTCCCCTACACTTCTCTCTGCCTCTGTTTCCACCCTATCTTTCAACGTTTCAACACCGCCTATGTCTCCATCCGACCTTCCAATGTTCCCACCACATCTCTTTGCCTCTGTCTCCCTCGCACTCTCCGCTGTCCCCACACATCTCTTTGCCTCTGTCTCCCTCCCATTCCCCACTGTCCCCACCATTTCTCTTTGCCTCTGTCTCCCTCCCACTCTCCGCTGTCCCCACCATTTCTCTTTGCCTCTGTCTCCCTCCCACTCTCCCTGTCACCATTTCTCTTTGCCTCTGTCTCCCTCCCACTTCCCCACCATTTCTCTTTGCCTCTGTCTCCCTCCCACTGTCCCTACCATTTCTCTTTGCCTCTGTCTCCCTCCCACTCTCGTGTCCCTACCATTTCTCTTTGCCTCTGTCTCCTCCCACTGCTCCCTACCATTTCTCTTTGCCTCTGTCTCCCTCCCACTCTGTGTCCCTACCATTTCTCTTTGCCTCTGTCTCCCTCCCATCTCCGCTGTCCCCACCATTTCTCTTTGCCTCTGTTCCCTCCACTCCCCACATTCTCTTTGCCTTGTCTCCTCCCACCCCCACCATTTCTCTTTGCCTCTGTCTCCCTCCCACGTCCCCACCATTTCTCTTTGCCTCTGTCTCCCTCCCACTACGCTGTCCCCACCATTTATCTTTGCCTCTGTCTCCCTCCCACCTTCATTTTTTCACTTCTCTCTCCGTCTCATTTTCCAGATCTCGATCTAACCCCGACCTTCTATCATTCCCACAATCTTTCCTTGCCCATGTCTCCTTTCTACCTTCTATACCTCGATCTCACCTTCACCTGTCTCTGCCATCTTTCTTTACCTCTGCTTCTCTCTCTCCCCTTCAATATCTCTGTCGCATCCGCTCACCCCCCCCCCCTCCCACCCCAACCTTCCGATGTTCCCACCATCTTTCTTTATCTCCGTCTTCCTTCCACCTTCCATACCACTGTCTTCCGCTCATCTTCCATAAACGGTCTCAACCTCACCTACCAATGGGCTCCACATCTGTCTTTGCATCTGTCCCTCCCAGCTTTCACACCCGTCTAACCTCCCATCTCTCAATGTCCTTCTCATCTGTCTTTGCATCTGTCTCCCTCCCAGCTTTCACACCCGTCTAACCTCCCACCTCTCAATGTCCTTCTCATCTGTCTTTACATCTGTCTCCCTCCCAGCTTTCACACCCGTCTAACCTCCCACCTCTCAATGTCCTTCTCATCTGTCTTTGCATCTGTCTCCCTCCCAGCTTTCACACCCGTCTAACCTCCCACCTCTCAA
>CM031602.1:40173642-40193642 GCA_018398815.1 Conus ventricosus | reverse complement strand
CTTCCTCAAGCCCCCCCCCCCCCCCACCAACCTCCTCCCTCAACCCGCTCCATTATTCTCTCCTCTCGTCGCCCCCCCAGTAGTCCATTGCTATGCACGGGGATTGAGGGTAGGCGTTCGCGGTGACATTCAATCTGAGACTTAAGCCTGTTCGGCCTCTGAAGGAACAGCAGCGAGCCCTCTGGTGGCTTCATTAACATACTGCGCTGCTTCTTCTTCTTTTTCTCCTACTTCTTTTCCTCTCCTACTCCTCCTCTCTTCTTCTCTCCTTTTTCTTCTTTTTTCTTCTGCTTCTTCTCTTCTCCTTCTTTCCTTCTTCTTCTTCTTTCTTCTGCTTCTTCTTCTTCTTCTTCTGCTTCTTCTTCTCCTTCTTCTTCTTCTTTCTTCTTCTTCTTTCTTCTTCTTCTTTTTCTTCTTCTTTTTCTTCTTCTTCGCTTCCTCCTCTTTTTTCTCCTCCGCCTCTTTCTCCTTTTTCGTGTTAGCAATTGTTCTACTGAAAAGCTAAGTCGCTCAACGCAAGGAATGGTTAAGTAACGGCGTGGGAAGGGAGAGCGGAAGACGGGTGGGACCGCAGGGCCTCGTCAAAAGACAGTGTTCGACAACAATGGAAATATACGGAAATTAAAAATCAGACGTTCCCAACAGCCGTGTGACAGAACACGACAGGCAGTCACGTAGGCCAGAACCGAGTCCGTTGCTAGAGAGAATACAGAATATAAAAAGAAACAGGAAACAATCACTGCCACCTTCAATTACACGTTTCCTTTCCTATCCGCCACACTGAGGTTACCTGTATTGTATTTTTCCTTTTTTTAAACTAGTTTATTTGTTTTTCGTCTTTGCGTTCTGCATGACAATGTTCAGAATCAACTGACCACACCAGTGTGCGAATAAGTGCTGACTGTTGTTTGTGCATTATCTCCGACTGTTGTTGTTAACCACATTTGTCAGGACAGTGACTATGGGCATGCCTGGAACGAACTTTGGGGGCTTTGTCTGCATGCGTGGTAGATGAATGAGTACTGCAGGTGGCGTAAGTGTGGAGTTATTTGCCTTTAATGGGAGCAAAAGCTACCTTCCCTGCGTATCAGTTCTTAATGATACCAATCCTAATACTAATGATCATAATGAGGATGTTTAATGAGCTGAAAATGGTGAGTACTCGTATTTACGGAGCAACGTTGCTTGACAGGTAGCTGATTTTTTTTCCGCTTTTTTCTGTATGCGTCAGTGCTTGATTTCTGTTCGGTACTTGTGTCCACGCTGATTCAGATAGCCAATGACTTGTATCCACGCTGATTCGGATAACCAATAACGTGTGTCCACCTTGATTCGGATAACCAATGACTTGTGTCTGTACTGATTCGGAAAGCCAATGACTTGTGTGCACACGCTGATTCGGATAACCAATGACTTGTGTCCACGCCGATTCGGATAACCTGTGACATGCTGTTTTGGGCTTATGTGAGACATTGGGACTTTTGGAGATCTTCCATTTCTCTGGAGGAGAGAGGAGAGAGAGAGAGAGAGAGAGAGTCAGCTCCAGGCAAAACCAATTTGTAAGATTCCATTTCAGTTACCACTGACCGGATGCAGGGAGACAAGCAACAGAAAATGAACAAAAGTCAGTTAAACAGTTCATTGCATGATGAGTCTGCCGCCAAAACGAAACCACACACTGCATTCTGTAATAACACAAATAAGCTAAGCCTGTGAATTCGTTCATGAAGAATCAAAATCACACACAGATTTCTGAAACTTGAACTCAGCTGTGTCCGTATGAGCGAGCTACACAAAATTCAGGCCTTGTATTAGTACACGTAGACCATGACATGTGCTGCATCCTATTCTTATCAAGCTTGACCTGCCCTGATTAAACAAAAACATCATCCCGCGTGTCTTTCCTTTTGCTTGTGTATTTGTTGGCCTGTCTTTCTGCAGCTCATCTATCAGTTTCTTCATACCTGTAAACTGGTGACAGCTCTTCTGCTTGTATTTGTTCTTTTTTTTTTTCTCGTTCATCTTTTTGTTGTCTTCTGTCTTTTAAAAATCTGAGGCCCTGTTTTCTACAATTTCTTTTGACTGTCATTAGGAAAAAATATACTGTTAATATTGTTTTTGCTATGTTCAGGTCACAAAATATTTGGGGATTATATCTAAGAATTATTGAATTATTATGATTTGTGCAATACAAGTAGTTTTTATTTTGCTCCCCTCCACAACCCCCCCCCCCCCCCCTTCCTCATTCACCGTAAGATGGATGTGAGGTCACCCCTGGGACGGCATAGATGCTACATCATGTGTGAAAATGTCATAGAAACAAAATGTCAGGAGTGATTGGCATGCGCAGAAACTGGATTACTGCCTTTAAGGCGGTTAACTTTGTTTGTCACTGATAGCACTGATCTAGTCTGAAAACCGCTGATGCCAAAATCTGTGCAAAGGACACGGGGGCAGCTATGGAAATGGCATGTCCAGTTCGTGTCTGGCTTGCACAGACACCACTCAAAACTTTCTTCCTGGTTAACTTTGGAAAGACGGCCCCCAGACGTAGTAATTTGCTGGGCTAGATAGCCTATATCCAGGGCATCAAATTGCCCATGGTAATGTAACTGAAACTTGCTTGCGATATTGACAGCTGGGTTCTGAGAATGTACAAAATTTATCTACATTCGTTTCTGCCTCCTGCGTATATCTTACATCGGTATCTCTCTTCTAACCATCCAGAAAATTTGAAATGACACGGATTCAATTTCTAATTTGATCGCGTGGAGTATTCATGAACTGAAACACACAGAGATGTATCACAGATGTAGGCTAAACCAAGTGTAATACTGCGCTACGTGAACTGAATAAAGGAAAACAGAGGCGAAGCTTTGAGTGTGTGTATGACAGAGAGGGGAGAGAGAGAGAGAGAGAGAGAGAGGAGAGAGAGAGAGAGAGGAGGAGAGAGAGAGAGAGAGAGAGGAGAGACAGACAGACAGACAGAAGACAGAGACAGAGACAAGAGAGACAGACAGGCAGACAGACAGAACGAAAGGCAGACAAAAAGAATGACAGACAGACAGAGACAGAGACAGAAGATTTATTAATGGCAGTGGCAATTTTCTTCCTGAAATATCCACTGAAGTAAAACAGCGAAGTGCTCCATGCAGGGGTACATTAATGTCAGTGCATCCACAGAATCAGCGCTAGCAAAGGATGGATTAACTCTGTTTTAAGATGGGGGGGGGGGGGGGGGTAATGATAATGGCTGCATGCATCGCTGATTCTGAGTCGCGTGACAAACCAGACAAGGACAGAGTAAAAACAAACAAACAAAACAAACTCACTACATTGTGTCTGATTTCTAAATCAACCCTGTTTCCGCAGTCAGACCGAGACAGATCCCGTGTTTTTATGCATATGCTGACTTCTAGGCTGGCAATGATTTTCTTTGCTCCTTCAGTAAATATTCAAAGCTCAGATTTTGACTGTAACCATTACAACGTTTGATCTCCAAGAAACGCATGCACAAGAAAACCAACTGCTTTGTAGACCTACGCAGCGAAACGGGTTCAAAGCAATCAATAATAAGTCAGACTTCATTATTCTCTTTGCGTTTTTGTGTCAAATCACGGACGTCACCTTTGTCAATTTCTCATTCTGATACAATAGAGCTGTTTTGAGTTCTGAGTTTGTAGTATGCATTACTGTTGGCGTGTTTCTTGTAAAGGGTTTTTCTTTTCTTTTAAAAAATAAAGTTTGATGTACATATAATTATTACCAGATGGCAAGGGTAGCCATAAGGCCACTTCACAGTTCATAATCTGTCACAAAAACTAAAATCGGGAGTCGAGTCACGACGTTTGTAGCTCGACGACCACGAAAGCCACATCAGGGATGGAAGCACTTTCAAACGGTACTGAATACACATGAAAATACCGAAACTCCAAACCAAGTGAAAAAAAAATCTAAAAGAAGAAACGGGCATTAGAAACAAAAGTCCTACGATTTGGGGAATGTTACCCTATACCTTATCAGTCCCCGCCTCCACCTTATTTCCTGTCCTCTCTTTTCTTCCTGAAATCCCAGTGGCGTTTTGACTTTCGAAATTATTGATGCTAAACTTGCTGGAAGAAAAAAAAAAAACAACAAAAAAACAGAAAAGAATATTGTTGCAGAGACTCCTAGGCAGAGGAAAGAAATGTTGAAATACGTGGTTGGCATACACACCCTCCCAAACTCTCCACCTGATAACCTGGCTTGCACTTCCCCCAGCGCTTGATCCATGCCCGCGCATGCGCCGTCCCTGCGGGGGAGACTTGATCCTGGCTGCGCATGCGCTGTCCCTAAGGAGCAGCTATCTCATCAGCCCGGAATGGAAAGTTTTCCCCCTAGTCCATTTGTGTGCCTGGGGGCAGGGGGTGGGGGGTGGGGTGGGGAGGGTGTTGTCTGTGACATTCAATCTGGGATTTAAGGCTGGTGAGCCTGAGGGGTGAGAGATGGAGAGTGAGGGTGAGGGTGGCCGTGGGGGCGGGGGGGGGGGGGGGGGGCAGGGGGAGGGCGCTGACTTCTATCATGGGCTCATCAACGCAGTTCGCTTCTTCTTGTTCCAAGTTAGCCCTTGTTTCCATCATAGAGCAAGACGTCGTTGGCAGTACAGTCTATGCCTTTAGGGGAGGACAGGGCGAGAAAGGGGAGGGGGGGGGGGGGGGGGGGGGGGGGGGGGGGGGGACGGGGAGGAGGAATGGGGTCAGAAATGACAGTTTGTCAGCACATGAAAACTACTAGTTACATACAGATGGCAATGTTATGAATTCAACAACAATACGTATGAAAACCCGGGACTGGGACAAAAGGATTGACGAAGTGGAGACGAAAAAAAAAAAGACGAAACGCTGCCGCTGATTTCGCATAACCAGCCCACACACGTTTGATAGGTCCTTACCATACCCACTGTCTAAACTAGGAGAACGCGTTTCAGACTGGGACAGAGTAGAAGGGCTACGCCAGTAAACCACACACAGCACAGTGCTAGCGTGCGCATTTGGGTCAGGATACCCCGTTAAGACTATGACATACGCATCGGGACCTCTTGATGTGTTGCCTGTGCATTGTACATCTTAGCTGATGCTAGTGCCATCTTAAAAAAAAAGAAAAGATTCCGCCTTGGCTTAAGCCTGTGTCAGGCCAGCTAACGTAGGCTAGAACACCAAGGCTACATCAAAATGTTGTTATGCTCTGCATGGTTATGCGGGGATTGTCTTCAGTTGTGACAAGCTCCTAGCGTAACATTATCAGTCTCCAAAATCCCCTGAAGTCGGAGTGTGGCTGCCCACGTGGCGGGGTAATCAAAAGCCGTCACACACGTAATGTTCTCATCCCCAGCTGATGCATTTTTACGATAGTGTTCAAGTACTTAGGCTGTTCGGATGATCCCTGGAGTCTTTTAGCCAGGGTACGACAACAACAAAAACAACAAAAGATTGACGTTAGTGCAGGACTACTTTGTTTGATGTGTTGTCCATCTTCGCGCAGTGCATTTTGGGCGCTGCCTAGTCGGTCTGGTGTCACCATACCTCTCCAGATTTCCATGAAAAGACAATCAAAGAACGGTTTGAAAAACAATAGCTGCAGGTTATGCGCTCTGTCACAATGGGACCAAAATCTGTCTTCCTTGAATGTGATTTTTACAATCATCAAAGCCAGACAGCAGAGCAAGTGGTTGCAGGAGCATCCATGTGTCAATAGACATGACCCGTACCACCAACTAACAAGATCTGAGCAGGTGGCCCATCTTCAGGCTGCGGACAGGCCACAACCGCCTGAACTATCACCTCTTTACCAAGTTCAGGATCGGTCAGTCAGACCAGTGCCCATGCCAGACCGGCAGTATGACAACAGCACATCTACTGCAGGATTGCCCGTTGCATGAAGCTCTGAGACAACAGATATGGACAGAGCAAACATCAGTGGAGAGGAAGCTCTACGGTGCCCTAGAGGACCTACAGCGCACGGCAGCATTCGTCAGGGAAGCTGGCGTTCCCATCTAGAGTGTTCGAGACGAAGAAGAAGAAGAAGAAGAAGAAGAAGAAGAATTGTTATTTCTCGTTTATTTCTCTCCGTTGTACTGAGGTTGCCCTTTCGTTAAGATAACAGGTTATGAAACAATAACAGCATCGCAGGCAGAAGATGAAGTCAGGAGCGAGAAGGAGGGGGGTGGGGGAGGGGCAGGATTGGTAACTGATGATGATGGGAAATGCCGATGAAGGGGTGGGGTGGGTCAGGGGGTGAAAGAGGGAGGAGGAGAGGGTGAGGGCGAAGAGAAAGACCGACGGAACGAAAGGAGGTACACCCGTCACCACAAACCATCATCTGTGTCCTAAAACATCTAAAACACTCTTAAGAGCCTGAGCCATTTTCTTCTTATCGCTGGGTGTGTGTGGTGTGTGTTGTGTGTGTGTGTGTGTGTGTGTGTGAGTGTGGTGCGCGTGCGTGCGTGTGTGTGTGTGTGTGTGTGTGTGTGTGTGTGTGTGTGTGTGTGTGTGTGTGTGTGTGTGTGTGAGTTTGCGTGTGTGTGTGTGTGTGTGTGTGTGTGTGTGTGTGTTTGCGTATGTGCGTGTGTGTGTGTGAAAGCTTGGTGAATTTAAGGACGGCAGAGGGATACGCTAAAAGGCAGAACCCACCCTAGCCCCCTGTCATTTATGGAGAGGTATGGGGAGGGGGGGGGGGGGGACGCGCCTGCCCCACTCATAAAAAAATTCTGTTTGTGTGCCGCTCAATAGTGAGGGGTGGAAGTGAAGATGTGGTTAAGCTTGAGTAATCTCCAAATCTTACATCGCATGTTTGTTGTTTTTTTTATCTGAGGGGTGAGGGTAGTGAAATCTGACCAATGATATTAAAACGATCATCGCATAAGCCATGTGCTTGTTGTGGTGGTGGTAGTGATGGTGTGGTAGTGACAGTAATAAAGGTGAAAATGCGAGACTGGCACGCGCCCTGCATATCGGAGACGACGTCCATCTTCGGTCACCACGCTACACTCTCGCTCCCGCTCTCCGTCCCTCCCTCCCCCTCCCACCTCTCTCTCCCTTCCCTCCTTAACACCTAACTATTGTTACTAGTCAGTTGGACTGACCCCGCTGTCGATCTGAACTGTGTCACCCGACAACGTTTCCGGGTGAAACAGCATTGTAAGAACGCACCGATGATTGAGCACCGAGTGATCTGAAGCTGTGTAGTTTTAGGCGGGTCACGCAATAAAAAGCCTTCGGTCTGAGCTGGTGCAGTGCGGCTCTGTTTACCCGACAGATGCACACAGTTAAGTGTCAGGGAAATCCAACTGTCTCATTTTTCCAGCGTGTTTTTTCTTCCCCCCCATTCTGTATCGTCACTGCCGCAGGTCAAGTGCACTGGAGTTAAAGAGATCCAAAACGAATCTCTTTACCACATCTACAAATTGAAGAAGGCATTTCAATCCTCGCCTGCAGAGTGATTTTCAAGTGTGGGATAGGCACGTTTTATCATCTGTGTCTTTCAGTGGCTTATACTGTAAAAATCCAGTATAAAAATGTTGCGCCATATTAGCACGTTGTGAAATGAAACATCGCCCAATAATGCTTCCTAAACCTGTTTCTTACAGGATGATGTCTGACGGGAAACGCCGAAAACACCACGCTGCTCGATTAGCTCTGGGGGAATAATCACCAAATTGTGGAGCGATTCCTGTGACACAGGCCTAAAGCTGGACGGGCCGACATGAAATAACGAGTGCAGTCAGTGATTTCCAATGGGAATCCTGGCGGCGACGCCATTTCCTTCCATTGCAGCACTGAATCATGCCCTGCGCCCAGAGGAAATCGCCTGATCGGCTTTCTATGTCAGCGTCTCGCTCTAAATAGGTTTCCTTTATTTTTTTTCCCCCCCAAGCCTGTTACCGCTTCCCCTGGTGCCTGACCTTTCGAAACGAGCGTTGTCTCTAGAAAACTGGGCGTTTCTGAGACTTGATCAAACTCTTGAAAATGCTGTCCATTTCTACGTCGATGGTATCGTCAAATCGTCCTTTCGTTGTGTTTAAAGCCAAGCCGATAGCCGGGGCCATATCAGGGATGCAAGCACAGTCACTTTTAGTCACATAGTGGGAACAACTGAAGACGAAATAATGCTAGCTAGCTGTGCTTTTCTGGGTCCTCAGTAACGCTTAAAGGCTGAGCATTTCGATGACTTCACTGACGGAGAACACTGACTATTCCTGAGGTTTGTCTCTAGAAAACTGAACATTTCCGCGTCTTCAGTGGCACAAAAATCTAATCTGAGGATATCTGACACTTAAGTGTACGACGAAACTAAGTATCTGATTCTTCTGTATCGTTAAAAAGGTGAGGATTTCTGAACCTTTGGTGACACTAAATAACATAACACTTGCTAGTCTATGCGACACTAGAAAGCTGTGTATTTGTCTTCGTAACCGTAAAAAAAAAGTGTAAAAAAAGCCCTGCAACTTTTGTTTACGTTTGAATCTAGTTCATTTTTCAACAAAAAATCTAACCAGAAAACTACCCTACAAATAGCTTGTAATCCTTTATTGGCTCTAAGGTTTGGCCCTACAAATAGCTTGTAATCCTTTATTGGCTCTAAGGTTTGGCCCTACAAATAGCTTGTAATCCTTTATTGGCTCTAAGGTTTGGCCCTACAAATAGCTTGTAATCCTTTATTGGCTCTAAGGTTTGGCCCTACAAATAGCTTGTAATCCTTTATTGGCTCTAAGGTTTGGACTTTAGCGGTTTGTTCGTGCATAATTGTGTTTTAACAGCTTAGTATCTTGGCTCTGAGCCTAAACAGAAATAGGTGGATGTCAACTTAATGGGAAAAATGCGGTGTTGTTTTGTTTTCACTTCTTTTAAACGTAGTATAAAAGACCGTCTGAAAACGCAATTTATCACCACATGCAATTAACGTCGCGCTCGGGTATCAAAGTAGTGTTCACTAGCTCCAACTCACCCTTCCGCTTCCACTCACCGCTCTTCTAAGTTTTTTTTTTTTTGGTCCCATCTTCTGTGCCACCTCAGTGGCAGTGCACCCACGCCGCTCATTCCGACACCCCGTCCACAGCCACAGCCCGGTCAGTCCCGCCGCAGCCCCGGCACCGGCAATCCACAGGGAGTAGTCAATGTCAAGTCGTCAAGAGGCAACCCACCGGAGGAGACACGGCGCTGCTGCCGAGTCACTTCGGTGGAGTTCAGTGGCGCCTGTTCTGATCCAACATACGCAGGACATCACCTACTAAGCCCCCTACTGACGACAATAATTGCTTAGTCGCGGAGCCGGCGTGAGTGAGCTCTCCCTCCGGGACAGCCCTCATAGACTCGCCGATACCGGTGACCCCAAAGGAACCAAACCAAGGCCGCAGACGTGTTATGGACATCGAAACTGAAGTCACCATGAGAGCAGGGCATGATGGGCTACAGAATTTGAGACTTTTTTTTTTATATATGCTGATCGATGAGAATGAGGATGATGAAGATGATGCTACGGATTTCCATTCCGGACTGAGACTGCATTACAGGCTGTACTCGACGCTTCCTTTCATCATATCCCGGCGTCAACCAGGTCCGAGACCACTCTTCTAAAACAGTTCTCCATGTATGTTATATCATCAACAGGACTAAGCGCAGCACGACTCAGATTTTCGTTTGCATCTGTTGCATTACGTTCGGTCGTTACGGTGATCTATGATGCAGGATTTTATGGACAACACATTTAGTTTTAAAGTGCTGTGAGTGTGTCTGAAAGAAAATGGTGCACTGCTGTCCCACAAAAAATATACAACAAAAGAAAAATTCAACATGACAACCCTGATGCGGCCCCTTGCCGTCGCTGGGCACTAAAAATAGACTGAATCGAACTGGCCGGTGTGGGTCGTCAAAGGCGAACGCCATGAGCTACCTCATCCAAAATCCCCTGAGGCGGTGAGGCAGGCGACGACGAAGCAGTGAGAAGAAAGAGAGCGAGGCAGGTGGGAGTTAAAAGCCTGGCGTCAGGCAGGAGGGCAAGACAAACACAGGACAGACGAGGAGCGAGGGGTGTGTGGTGGTGCAGGGAACTGCTGATGTTTCTCCTCTATCTGTCATTCCTGTCTCCGGGAGTTTTAGACGTAATGTGCCCAGTCCCACTTCATCTAGGCATCGTTTCCAACGTATGCATTTCAGGGGGATAGAAAGCACGCGCACTTGCACGCTAGCGCCACATACATGTAGACGCGCACACACGTGCAAATTTATGATAACAATCACCCACACACACATATATATGCGCATACATACAAACTTCGTACGTTCACACACACACACACACACACACAACACGAACGCGCGCGTGCAAAATAATGCTCTATCTCTCTCTCCCTCTCTCTGAAGATTAGACAAATCACTAGAGTTCACAGGCACACATTTTCAACAATCTCCCCCTTCTCTATCTGGACCGACTGCTTTCCTGACATTTAGTTTAAAAAAAAACAACGCCAAGACTTAACAACCACCGCATCGATTTCACAGTCTTGTTCATCGCCTCCGTCTTCGATTTTTCCTTCTGGCTGTGATGTTACGACGCTCTAAGCCCAAAATCATCCCTTTCAAATCGACAATAAAAATCGTTAACTCGTTTCAAATGTGTTTTGTGTGTGTGTGTGATGGTGTGTGGTGTGTGTGTGTGGTGTGTGTGTGTGTCTTTGCGTGCTTGCGTGCGTGCGTGCGTGCGTGTGTGGGTGTGTTTGTGTGTGTGGTGTGCTGGTTTGTGCGTGTGTGTGCGCGTGTGTGTGTGTGAGGTGTGAGAGAGAGGTGTGTGTGTGGTGTGTGTGTGTGTGTAATGTGTGTGCGCTCGCGCGCGCGCGCGTAGCTGCACGCGCGCTAGGTGTCTATTTCTTTATGTATGGCCAGCGTTCCCCAGCCTGATCGTCCTCTCCCCAAGAGAAAAGGTGGTAGGGACGGGCTGTGGAAGGGAACCCCAAACTTGAGGAGGTGAGAGAGAAGTAATGGTGAAGACTGCGAAAGCACTGCTGCGCGTGCCATCAATCCGGTCCCGGCTGGAAGTGCGACGCCTGTCTCGTCACCCTACCACTGATCCCCAGTTTACATGCACCCTTCAACGGCACCAACCTCACAACACAACCGCTTCCGGGCCTAACAGCGGGAACTTTACCAAAAATAAAAAACAATTATTTTTCTTCAACACACGCACTAAACGTCCGAAACGCTCGCGGCGCGAACACAGACACACACACCAAACACACGCACACACACGCACGCGCGCGCGCACACACAACATACACACATACACGTAAGTACATGCAGACGCATCAAGAGCAAACTCGCAAACCCACGCCCGGCGCGCACACTCACACGAGAGAGAGAAGAGAAGAGAGAGAGGAGAGAGAGAGAAGAGAGAGAGAGAGAGTGGAGAGAGAGATAGAGAGAGGGAAGGAGGGAGGGAGAGAGAAACAAAAGTAATAAAAGCAACGATTTCAGAGGGAGAAGAAGAAAAATAACAAGACAGTTTAAAACAGGCATCTAAAGCAGACCAAACTAAACAGGCAAAAGAGAGCAACAGAACCTCAGTCAAAGTTCTAACGAAGTAGAAATAATTAAATAAAAAATAATGTGATATTATAGCAATTATAGGCATCTAAAAAAGAGACATAAATTTTTATAATAAAAAAAAGGTAGAACAAGGGCTATTGATAGTAAAAGAAAAAAGAAAATAAAGTAAACATCTGGAATCCGCTCACAATTCTGGATCCGCACCAGGGCTCCGCGCCAAAATTGAACGGCTCTGTCCTTGAGCTGCCGTTTCAACTATTCACGAAGTTGCATCACATCGTTTTTTTTTGGTGAAGCTTTGGGGAACGAATACTATACCCGCCCTCGATCTATCCGCATGTGAATCCTGCCCCCAATGTCAATGTATTCGTCCCTTGGGCAACACACCACCCTCCACCCAATTTTCGTTAGGATTGGTTTCATTAGCTTTTGGCGCAGTCCTGCAGACGGATATAGAAACCCAATGGATGCGGATGAAAACATAGCATCCCTTCGTTAAGGTGAAAGTCTATTGCTGACCCTGAAAAAACAGTCTTAAGAACAGAACGATCAGAAACAACAAATTGGTCCCAAAAGCGTTTCATGACACAGTGGTCACGGTTAAAGATTCATTAGCATCATGTGTTTTTCCTGGTGTTGACAGAACCGTCTAATGGTTGGTGCTCAAAAATTGCTTCAAACAGATCATAGGCATCGGTTTTACAAATCAAAGCCCGAGCGGGAAATGGCTATATATAACAATGCATCATCAACATGAGATAGTTAAACATTTTTTGGATATAAAACAGTTGGCTGATATATTTCAGGATTTTTTTTACCCATCCGCGACCCCTGTCTGCTACAACTGGTAAAAAAGCTAGGTAAACCGTCACTCATTGTGGTAAGCGAAAACAACAGATGGAGGTGAACCGAATATTCTTAGCGCGCCAAAAGTTCGCTAGCATTTCGAGATCAGAGGTGAAAAAAAATATTTCTATCGACAAAACGTTCCGCGATTGTTGATAAGTATTGTGGGTATGTTTTGGAGATAAGCTGGTTATGATACGTGTTGTCTTAGACTGGTTGGATTAACACGTATGTTATAGTATGCCTTTCATAAGGAACATCATATTTTCTAATTAAACCAAGGTCTAAAAAAAAAAAAAAAAACCCAACAACAAAAACATGAGGACATGTATCCAAAAAGAAAAAAAATAGCCCTGTCATAAAAGTCAGACAACAAAAACTGTTCATGTCTAAAAGGATCTCGTGTGCGCAGGCAACATATACACATACACCCACACAAACACACACACACGTACATTCATACCACAGACACACAGACATACATACAGACAGACAACACACACGCCACGCGCGCGCGCACAACACACACCCACACAACACACACACACACACACACACACACACACACACACACCCACGGACACACTCACCGCCCGCGCGCGTGCGCGCGGAGAAAAAAAAACCCAGAAATATAAAAACTTTTATTCGAGATGACACCTGGTAGCTCCCTAAACCAAAACAACTAAACTAAACTGTTTTGATGTGAATATCCATATTACGACTGACAAGCGATGGGTGAAAGGAGAAAAAGGAAATAAAACCAACACAGAAGAAAACGCTATCCAAGTGAACAAAGTTAAATATCAAAAGCGATTTCCCCTCTCACTCTCGTGTCTGGGTTATTTAAACGGGGCCTCACTGGTGATATTCCAGAAACAAAAACAATACATCAATGGTTAACTTCAGGATGGGGGGAGCTCTATCCATATGTACAACGTATTTTAGTACAGTATATTACATTGGAAAAACTGCTGGTTCCCTCGTTCAGAAGCCAAAAGATGGGAGAGAGAGAGAGAAGAGAGAGAGAGAGAGAGATAGAGAAGAGAGAAGAGAGAGAGGAGCCAAAACGAAATTAATATTTTTTTTAAAAAAGAGAGAGAAAGAGAATGGGGGAGGTGGGAGGTAGTGAGAAGAGACGGAAAGACAGACAGGTGGGCAGACAGAGATCGATAGAGAGAGAGTAGAGAGAGAGAGAGAGAGAGAGAGAGAGAGAGAGAGGAGAGAGAGTCGTATTTGCTATTCAAACAAAACATTTTCCTTTTGCCATTAATTTTTGCATCTTTAACATACTCATACACTTTCCTCGCATGTCATCATTTCACTTTTATTCTTCCTGACTAAACAATTATTCTAATTTTCATACCAGACATGGCACATTCCGAGCGAACGGAAAGGTTGGATTAAAAGAAATAAAGCACGCTGGAGTTAATCTATAACGGATCTCTCTCTCTCGTCTCCTCTCTCTCTCTAAAACTCTCTCTCCCTCTCTCAATGTCTCTCTCTCATCAAACTCACTTCACTTCTCCTCTCTCACTCTCCTGTGCCCCCCCCCTGCCCCCATCCTCTCTCAGACACAGCACGCTTAGTGACACATGAAGCGAGAGAAAGAGTCAGACATACAGGCAAAAGAGCGTTTGGCCACTGTAACAAAAAAAACCCGTTGGCCTGACCCACAGATCAACAACGCAAGGCGAAAAAAAAGAACACGACTGAAAAGAAATTCTTTGGTACAGCACATACACACACACACACACACACACACACACACACACACACACACCACACACACACACTCACCATGACACGCTGCACCAGCACACATACACACACACACACAAACCCACACACACACACACAAACACCGCTTTGCGGCACCATATACTCGTGGACTGGCGCACACCCACAACCGATCACACAAACATATACACAGTAGTCGCAGGAAGAGGAATGTCTCAGCCATAACAAATGAGAAATGTATCATAATGTATATCATCCACTGACATTAAACATTCATTTTGTATATCTCTCTCTCCTCTCTCAGTAATGTCTCACTCTTTCACAACACACGCAAGCACACACACACACACACACACTCACACACACACACACACACTCGCACGCACGCAGCGCACACCACACACATACGAACGCACGCACGCACACAGCACAACACACACTAACGCTAAATGCCCGCACACACACACACATACACACACACACACACACACACATCACACACACCACGACACACACACACACACACACCCACACAAGTTCACACACAAATATATAGAAATATATATAAATTATATAATAATATAAATCTATTATATATATTATAAAAAGTCAGTGTCGCAGGAAGAGGGAAAGAATGAGGAATGTCTCAACAATATCAAAAGTGAAAAGTATTGTTTCATATCGTCACATCATTCTGTGACGTTACATTCATTTTGTATTAAATCTCTCAGCTCTCTCTCACCTCTCTCTCTCTCTCTCACACACTCTCACACACACACACACACACACACAACGACACACACACACACACACACACACACAAACAAACACACACACACAGTACACACAAAACCACGCCGCGCGCGCAAACACAACACTCGCGCCGTAAGCACTCACAGCACACATACACACATGAGCGCGCGCGCACACAACTTACACACACACACACACATGCATACAAAAACGTGCGTGATAAGGAAATGCCAACAGAAACACAAACGAAAAAGAAGGGAAACGGGAGAGAGCGAGAGAGAGAGAGGAGATAGAGAGAAGAGAAGAGAGAGAGAGAGAGAGAGAGAGAGAGAGAGAGAGAGAGACAAGACAGACAGACAGACAGACAGACGGACGGACAGAGGCAGATACAGAGACAGATATAGACAGAGGAGGAAGGAAGGAAGGAGGGATTTGCTGAAGGAAGCAAAATAAATCAAGATTTCCGACGTTCCATTCATTTTGCCTCTTAACTCACACACACACACACACACCACACACACCACCCACATACCACTCACTCTCTCTCTCCTCTCTCTCTCTCTCTCTCCTCTCTCTCTCCCTCCCTCTTTTCCCTGCATGCATCATTACAAGCTTTTCTCTCTAACTTTTAATCTATCATGTACCAGACAGCAAGTCTCCCATGTGAATGGAAAGGATTGGATTGTAAAAAGGATACTCTCTCTTCTCTCTGTCTCTTTCCTCTGTTGCGCCTCCCACCTCCCTCCCCTCTCTCGTCCCTGAGACACACGCTTAACACTGAAGCGTGACAGAGAGAAAGAATCAGACAGACACATAGGCTTGGATAACTGGTGAAAAAAACCCCCATGGCATGACCCATCAAATATCCAGACGCACAAGACAGCGTGTATTAAAGATATTTTGAAGAGCTTGAGGAAAAGAGTAACACACAGAAAATACAGCTTTTGGTACGTCACCCCCCCCCCCTCCAACACCTCCACACACACACACACACACACACACACACACACACACACACCAGCATCACCACAAAATCAGGACTCAGGTGAGACAGTGTTCGCTTTGGTGGAGGGAGCGAAAGGGAAACGAATGGAAAGAGATGGGGGAGGGAAGGACGTGAACAGAATAACAGATTTTTTAAGCATATATGATCCTCTTTTAAATTATAATTATCATAATTATTATGAATACTTAATAGCGCCTATCCTCGGCATTCGATCTCATCACGGGTAATGAAATATCTATGAACAAAAGAAAATAATGAACAACCACAACCAAAAAAAAACACCTCCCAACATCAAAGATTTATGGCCAGTAAACCAGGAGATTTTTTACTCCTCGAAAAGAACGTTCAACAAAATACGGGAAAATTTGTTAGGAGTAAATATCGATCTTTGAGAGAAAAAACGGATTTGGTGAAAACAACGACAAAGAAACAACACGGAAGCAGAATAGTAGCAAAGTAAAAACAGAATACCGTAGGGATGAATTTAATAAAAATCATGTCGCTAAACTAGAAGAGTGTGAAAAAAAGAAAAAGAAAATAAATACAGCTAGAAGGCTGTACAGCAGACGATGATTGATTACATTAAATCGTCAAAAGCTGTCAGAACAAAAACACACACTGGGCTCGAAGTTAACGGAGAGATTCACCATCTGAACCCCCCCCCCCCCCCCCCCCCCCCCGGGCCGCACTACACACCTCCAATCTTCCTTATCCCTGCCTCTTCGTCCCAAAACTCCAACAGCATTTATCAACGACTCCGCCGAGGCATATCCCGTATTCACAATGAGTCTGTCCTGTTTTATGTTGTCGTCTTTCAGCAGATAACGCAACAACAAAAAAACAACCTAAAACAACTGTCCAAGAACAAAGTCACCGTCTAAACACAATCAGATCACTTTTTTATTTCATTTCTTTCTTCTTTTGCTTTCCCTAGTCCTCTTTTTTGACTGTCCTGACTGTAGAAGGCCACAAGGACGAACGCCGTCCCTTCTGTGTTCCCTATTTGTTTCCATTCGTTCTACGGTCTGGTCCCATTGTCAACTTTTTATTATCATTCTATGCCTATCTGTCCAGCATCTAGCACGCGTCATTCTGCTATTCAGCCGACCTTTTCTACCCCGTCCAAACTACATCCCATATTCCAGCAACAACAATAAACCAAACCAACAAAAAATACAGAATGTCAACGCTGGAGAGCACAGACCTCCGTCAAACGTTGGAACGGAGCCCTGGATCGCCGCCACGGATCCCCTCTGACGTTTCGATTAGAAAATCGGTTCTTTCGTTATGCTAATCCAGCTAACCGACGAGAGAGAGAGAGAGAGAGAGAGAGAAAAGAGAGATAGAGAGAGAGGAGAGAGAGAGAGAGAGAGAGAGAGAGAGAGAGAACAGACAGACAGACAGACATACAGAACAGAGAAGAGAGACAGAGAGGGAGGGAACACCGCCATCACCATACGACAGGTGAAAACATAACCTCTTTGGCGGAGGTAATGAACACTCTAAAGAACTCACAAACACCAAGGGAAACATGACCATAATGCGAAGGTGTTAGGCGGAAAAATGTTTGTGCCGGTCACCCTGCAATGAGAGTCCAACACAAGGGAAGTGCCTCCATCAATAATCAACCATGAGCAATGTATACACACTGTCCACCCCGTTGTGGTGGAAATGGAAGAGGATTATAACAAAGCAACTGTCATCTTCATGATGCATTTAGCGGTGTTGGAAAACGTCTAACGACGATAATCGAGTATGCAAAGTGTTATATATGATTTGAACCTTCAAGTCGTAGAATCGCCGTAGCTTGACCTGTGTGACTTAGATCAAGACCAGTCGACACTAATTCCTCGAAAGCAAAGAAGATATCAAACTGGGTGGAACAATGTGAAATTTACCTACTAGACATGGTTTCTGAAGAAAGTGAAGGTGTAGCGTATGGTTTAAGTACAATTTAAAAAATGGAATTCATACCCAACCTAATTAATGATATATTATAATAAGCTGAATATTATAAATATATTTAATATATATATATATATATATATATATATATATATATATATATATATATTTTCTTCTCTCAAAATCATATTGTCGTTAGTAAAATTTCAGTTTCTGCTTACAATAATATCCTTTAGCAAAGTATTCCTCCTACTTGAGTTCCTCTACTATCTTTGGAGAGGAGAGGGGTCAAGTAGTGGGGGGGGGGGGGGAATAAAAGTGGGGGAGAGTCTTTCGTCCTTTCAACCTTTATCCACTTTTCCATTTCAACAGTTGTGTGCAAGCGCGTGCCTGCGTGCATGAGTGTGTGTATACGTGGGCGTGTGCTCGCTTCGATCCTTTCAACATCATAACCTCCTGCAACAAGTGTTTCACTTTTTGTATAGTTCTGACGAGGTCATAACCCTGATAATTATTGCCTCTCGTCGTCGGCTGGGCTATACACATTATGAACGGAACTGAACCGACCGTAAGTTTGTTCTGTGTATCTAAATAATAATAATGTATAATACTTATATACGCATTTCTTGTTGTAAACTCAATGCGCTTAATCCACCATTGCACTTAATCATACAATATTCAGCACACAGCAAAAAATACCAATGCAGACGCCCTTCATGCATAAACTGCTCTCCCGAACTAGTTGTGCGTAGAAATTTTGGAAATCTAGTCATCACAAAGAGAATAGGCCTTTTTTTGAGTAGTTTTTTGAGCTGACTTAAAGAAGAAAGAGTAGACTGATTACGAGTCCAGGATTCCCAAATAGTAAGCTGATTCGAAGTCCCCAGGGAAGGAGTTCCAATAGAAGTGCTCTAAAACTGAAGGCTCTTTGCCAACAATTCAGAGAACGCTTAGGGATTTTCAAAGTTTTTGTGAAGAAACGGGGACGAGAGCTTGGGGTGCAGAGAGAAAAGAGAGATAGTAGAGAGATCATGAATGGCGGAAGCAAGAATGCCCGTTTAAATTGCCACGTACTGTATGGAGCGTGCGTTCGATCGCATAGGAGGAGTGCTAACCCCCCTCAACAGCCCGGGAGGCTATTTTGGATTCGCAGCCGAGCAACTTCTGCGGAAGCCCAGCATAAACAGTGCAGTAGTCAAGTTGCATCACCATGCACAGACTACTGACAGCTACTTCCGAATATCATTACTTGCTTTTACAATGTATGTTGCTGTGTCTCTTCACGCTTCTTTGCAACTCCTCATCCCGCTCTCTCTCTCTTTTTCTTCTCTCTTTCGTCTTCTCTCTCTGCGTCGATCCTTCAACATCTGCGAGTAGTGGGGAAACCCTCTCCGGTGACGGAACATGACACCGTACATCACATCCGTCTTATCGCGACACCCGTCAATAACGGCACGTTCAAACTACGTCGGTTGTCGTTTGATTTTTTTTTTGTCTGTGCAGAACACACGTTCGCGTGCATATTCACCTTGCCACAACGATGCTGCTTAATCCGCGTGGTGAAAGGAGCGAGATGGTAGGTGTGATGTGTGGTTTACTGCTCGGCCACGCTCACAGATTGCACAGTGTGGGTTCGCTCTTGTCTGCACGTGATGATTGTCCCGCCTCTGGGGGCCGCTCTCTGCGTTCATCATTTTTCTTTTCTTTACTCCCCTTCTTTCTGTCTGTTTGTCCCTCTGTTTGTCTGTCTCGTTCGCTCTGTGTCTGGCTCCATCTGTGTCTCTCTGTATTTCTCTCTCTCTCTCTTCGTCTGTCTGTCTGTCTCTCTCTGTCTCCGTTTCATAAGTATGATTACCGTCGAGTAATCGCTGTTATCCAACACCACAAGCGGGCGAGCGAGCAAGCGAGCGAGAGCGAGAGAGAGTGAGAGCGAGAGTGAGAGAGAGAGAGAGAGAGAGAGAGAGAGAGAGAGAGAGAGAGAGAGAGAGAAAGAGAGAGATAGAGATAAACAGCCATACAAGAAGACATGTAGTCAGGCATGCAAACAATCAGATAAGAGAGCCTGCCCTTCATTAACATAAAGTACGGATTTCAAAGAAAAAAAAAAAGAGGTGCAAATCAAGACAAATAGTGCCTTATGCATTATGCACGGCGCTGTATCCCATTATGATACATGC